>CM052892.1:18440672-18477027 GCA_028534135.1 Potos flavus | reverse complement strand
CCAAAACCCTCAGTTTGTTTCTCAGAGTCCACAGTCTCTCATGCTTCGTCTCTCCCTCCGATTTCCCCCAATTCACCCTTCCTTTCCTTCTTCCTCCATGTTTTTCCTTATGCTCCACATGTAAGTGAGACCATATAATAACTGACTCTCTCTGTTTGACTTATTTCACTCAGCGTAATCTCTTCCAGTCCTGTCCATGTTGATACAAAAGTTGGGTATTCATCCTTTCTAATGGAGGCATAATATGCCATTGTATATATGAACCATATCTTCTTTATCCATTCGTCTGTTGAAGGACATCTCGGCTCTTTCCACAGTTTGGCAATTGTGGCCATTGCTACTGTGAACATTGGGGTACATATAGCCCTTCTTTTCACTGCATCTGTATCTTTGGGGTAAATACCCAGTAGTGCAAGGGCAGGGTCATAGGGTAACTCTATTTTTAATTTCTTCAAGAATCTCCACACTGTTTTCCAAAATGGCTGCACCAACTTGCATTCACACCAACAGTGTAAGAAGGTTCCCCTTTCTCCACATCCTCTCCAACATTCGTTGTTTACTGTCTTGTTGATTTTGGCCATTCTAACTAGTGTAAGGTGGGTATCTCAATGTGGTTTTGATTTGAATCTCCCTGATGGCTAATGATGATGAACATTTTTTCATGTGTCTGTTATTCTGCAACCATTTCTAATTGTGTAAAGTAGTCATCTTCATCCTGTAATGCATGATATAAAAAAGTAACCCTTAAGCACTACAGTCTTTATTCTTTTCCATTCCAGCTCTGATCTCCCATCTTTCTCCTTCTATAATGCTGTTAAAGATTGTTGTACAGGACTCAGAGATTGAAAAATTGGTTTTATTACTATAGTTTACAATATCAGTTTGACAAATATATTTAATTAGGATTAGTTGGGCAGTATTTCACTAAATGCCCTAAAACAATGATGACTCAAAAATATAGAAATGTATTTCTCCTGTAGAAGAAGTCTGGAGGTAGGCATTCTTGTGTTAGCACAGCAGCAATTTGATAATGTATGGGCTTCAAGCTACTGTATTTCTGTCTGCCATATCAGCACGTAGCTGCCATCCTTAAGGCACCTCGTGGTTCAGGATGGCAGCTGCAGCTGCAGGCATCTTGTCTTACTTGCAGGCCAGAAGGAGAAGAAAAGGCATAAGGGCAATGAAGGGCCACTTGCAGATGGGGCAGTTTTCTTTATGTGGCCTTCATGAATATTTCACAAAACATTTCAGTTTACATTTCATTGACCAAAACTAGCTGCAAGGGAAGCCAGAAAACATAATTCCAAGTGATAAGATGCTGAGACAAAAATCCAGATTCTGTTAAGGAGAGAGGAAAGAATTCATGTTGAGGTAGGTAACTTGTACTCTCAGGGATTTCATTCATCCAAAAAACATTTATTGTATGGCTCTATTTATTAGGCACCAGGCCCTATTCCAAATACTAGGATTTCGTCGGGGAAAAAAAAAAGTTCTATCTTCACAGAACTTACATTCCAGTGGAATAATAATTGATAACATCTATTGATTACTATATGTAAGACATGGCTTTAAACATTTTATTTCTATTAATTTATTGGATATTTGCAATAATCCTTGGGGGTAGATGCCATCATTATCCATATTTAAGAGATAAACTAAGCCACAGAGTTAATAATTTGGCAAGTTAATAACTTGGCCAAATTGATATAACTGGTAGATCCAGGATTTGAATTCAGTCTAACTCCAAAATGAATGCTTTTAACCTCTAAATTGTATTTCTTCTCCTTAATGTTTTCATATGTTTAATTTGCATTCTCTTTTAGGCATAAATAATTACATATGTTTTGTGGACACAAAAGAGTTGGCCCCAGTCCTCCCTCTTTCTTTTGCTGGTTGTAAGGCATTAGAAGGAGAATGGCTGACTATACATTCTACCAGGAGTGGATGGGAGAGAGTCACCATATATAGGACCCAGGAAATTATTAGGCTGCTTACCAACTTACAGTGATGCTCAGATGCAATAGGGAGTAGGAAGTGTCCTCTTTTTAAAAAGCTGTGATTAGTTGGCATCACTAGTTGTTCAATCCAGAAACCTGGACATCATTTCTGACTCTTCCCACTATTTCACTTCTATAAATAGTCAATTAGTCCTTTTGTTTAAGCTTTCTAAATAGTTCTAGAATTTGTCAGCTTATCTTCATCTCTATTGTTACATCTCCAAATTTAAGGCATTATCATGTGTCTGTGTAATTCAGTGTCTGTATATATGGTGTCCCTGCTTCCAATCAAGCCCTTTTTGGTCTACACACTGTAGCTTGAGTATTTAATAACTATAGCTGATCACATTACCCCTTCTTAATATCCTTCAACGATTCCACTTTATCCTCAGAATAATGTCCAGACTCTTAACCTGACTTACAAAGTCTTTAAATCCCCAAGCAGGGTGAAAGACTGTTGTAGTTTGGGTTCTCCCAGGAAGCCGACTCAGAGATTAGCATGCAGGAGATTTATTAGGGAGTCCCCTTGGGTACTGTGCTGTATCTCCGAAGGAGAAGGGGAGAAGATTGAACAGAGTAGGAAGTTAAACTGTGATGTGGTCACATCGGAAGCCTCAGATACCAATATGTCTCCATCTGAAGCTGGATGACCCATCAGAATTGTTCCAAGTTGGAGCAAGAGGGCTGGGTCTTTATATCCCCACAGTGATCATCCATTGGGTTGCCATGGGTTGCCCTGGGAAGAGGACATGACCTTAGATGAGGTCATCTATACATTCTACAACCTCTAATGCTAACGCCAAGCCCTTTTTAGAACTTGGACTCAAACTCAGCACTTCCATGTGCCACACCCTTATGTATTCAGGACCTCTCACCTAATTTTCTCAGCTTACTAGTTAATCATGTTCTTCCCTTTCATCCCTTTCTTTATTTGGCTTCTATGACACTGAAGTCTTCTAATTTTCCTCCCACTTCACAGGTTAGTCTGTCTCAGTTTTCTGTGTGGGTTAATTCAGTTTGCTAACTTACAAACATCTGAGTCTGAGTGTCTTAGAGTTCAGTCCTTAGGCCTCTTCTTTGTCAATGCTGATGATTTTATCAATCTGTTTTATCAATGCTGATGGCTTTTCAGTCTTTGGGTGAGTGGATAGAATGATATTTCAGTATAATTGACTTCCTTTGTAATACTATATATTTAATATTTTACATTTAAAAAAGGGATCCATAAAAATAAAAATTACCAAGTGGTTCTGTGTCATACAAAAGGCTAAGAACACCTACATAATAATTTCATTTATGCTCTTAAAGTTTGTTTACGTGTAGATGACCTTCAGGTTTATATTTTTTCAATTCTTGGATTTTATCCCAGTTATTTACTGCTGTGTAACAAATTGCCAAAAATCATCGTGGCATAAAACAACAACTGTTCTCTTTCACCATTTTGTAGGTGAAGAATTTGGCATTGACAGAGATCACTCATTAGCATTCACTTGGCAGGTGGCCAGGTCTGGAGAGTCTAAGACAGCTTCACTTTGGTAGTAACAGCTGGAAAGCTGAGAGTCTATCAGGGATCATTGACTGAAATACCTACAGTGGCCTCTCCAGCATGGTGGTCTGAGTGGGCGAGATTTTTTACGTGGAGGATCAGGGCACCCTAGAGTATGTTCCAACAGGCCTCAGTAGAAATTGCAAGGCTCCTCATAGCCTAAGCTAGGGTGTTCCAAAATGTCACTTTTACCACGGTTTGTGGGTCAGGCAAGTCTCAATTACAGTCCAGGTTCAAGAAGGGAGGAATTAGACTCTGACTCTCAAAGGGAAGAGAAGCAGAGAATCCATGGCCATCTTTAATCTATCACAGATGCCTAATAGGTATCTCACTTGTAACACATCCAAATAAGACTCTTAATTTCCTCTCCAAATCTATTCCTTGTGATGATCACCATCCCAGTAAATCGGACCACTGTTCACCCAGTTTCTCAGGTTCTGCATCTTAGAGCCATTCATGACTGTCCTCTTCCTCTCATACTCTCTATCCTGTTTATTAGCAAATCCTGTTGGCACCACGTTCAAAATACATCCTAAGTCTAACTGCTTACTCACTTCTCCACTGTTCCTGTTCTCATAGAATCTATATTTTAATGGAGAAGGCAAGCAATAAAAAAATATATGTACCCTAATACAATCCACATCATTCTTTCCCTGGACTACTTTAATAGTCTCCCAACTGGATTATTAGCTTCCACTCTTATTCTCTTATTCTCATGGACTCTTCGTTTTTGTTTTTGTTTTTTTTAAAGATTTTATTTATGTATTTGACAGAGGAAGAGAGAAAGAGAGATGGTGAGAGAGGGAACCCAAGTAGGGGGAGTGGAGAGGGAGAAGCAGGCTTCCCACTGAGCAGGGAGCCCGATGCGGGGCTCGATCATGACCTGAGCCGAAGGCAGACACTTAATGACTGAGCCACCCAGGCACCCCTCATGGACTCTTCTTCACTATACAACAGTTAGAGAAATTCTATTAAAGTCATATCAAAATTATGTCACCCATGTGCCCATAATGTTCCAGTGGCTTCAAATCTCAAAGTAAAATCCAAAATCCTTACTATGACTGTCAGAGCTTTATATTGTCTAGACCCTGGCCCTTACTCTGACCAATTTCCTACCTTTCTTCCCTTCACTTACTGTACTCCACCCCCACTGGCTTATGTGTTCTTCCTCCAAGAAGCCAAATGTGCTCTTCTGCAGGGCCTTTGCACTTGCACTTTGCACTAAATGGAACTCTCCCTCTTTATATATTTACATGGCTTACTCCCTCTCTTTGTTCAGGTCTTTACTCAAATGTCATCTCTTCAGAGAAGCCCTCTTGACTACTGCAGAGATATTTACTTTTTACCCCCTCTACCACACTATGCTATGTATATATTTTTATTGCCTGCATTCTCTATTAAAATACAGGGTCCATGAGAACAAGAACTTAGTTCTGCTCACTGCTATTTCCCCATTGCTCAAAACAGTGTCTATTACATAATAGGTACTCAACAAATATTTGTTAAATGAGTGAATAGATAAATATGCTTAGTCTGCCTGTTGGGTGATCCAACACTCAGAGCCAGAAGAGGATGTTCAGTAAAATCTTGGGAGTAATTTGGCTCAATGTGGAGCAGACCCTTCCCTAATATTAATAACGAGGAGATTCCATTGCAAATCCAAGAAAGGTATAAAATTTGTGAATCTGCCTCTCATTCATTCTCTTCTAGGGATCTAACAATAGTCCTTCTTGGAAGAATTATGAATTGCCAATATTAACACAACGACTTTCCTTTTATTCCTTCTTTAGAATATTGGATTATTTCCTATTTCTTTCCACTTATACATTTTATAGTCCTCTGACAGGATTCCAGTTCTACTGATAAATGTATGTATCCTAGGCAAGGTTAGTTGGTAATATAAACCATGGAATAAATCATCAAGGCCCATGTACAAGATGAGCTGGTCAAGGTGTTAGGAGGGCATAGACATAAGAAGAGTTTGGGAAAGTTACTTTAACATAGGAGGTTATAAATGCTAGTAAAAATTTCCCTTTCCTAAGCAGTCTTAAGTTAAGACATAACCTAACTCCCATTTTACTATGTATGCTAAGTGCTTAAATATCACAACCTAAAAATATTAAATTCTATCTTTTGAAACACTAAAAGCAATGTGAACACTAGCAGAAGCTGCCAAAATTAATTTTTTTCAGAACTCTGTAAGTTAACCAAAAACCTACAACCATCTGAGGAGACATTATTTAAGAAAGATGGCTGAATCTGGGTAAGAACAGTTGGTTTTATGACATATTCATTTGCCCTATTTGCATACTTTGAGGTGAATGGAAGCAAAACTACAATATCCCAAAACTTGTGGGGTATAGCTAAGGCACTGCAGAGAGAAATTTATAGCTGTAAACTTCTATATTAAAAAAGAAGAAAGATCTCAAATCAAGAATCTAAACTTCTACCTTAAGAAACTAGGAAAAAGGGGTGCCTGGGTGGCTCAGTTCGTTGAGCGACTGCCTTCAGCTCAGGTCATGATCCTGGAGTCCCGGGATCCAGTCCCTCAGCAGGCTCCCTGCTCACCAGGGGGTCTGCTTCTCCCTCTGACCCTCCCCTTCTCATGCTAGCTCTCTCTCATTCTCTCTCTCTCTCTCAAATAACTGAATAAAATCTTTAAAAAAAAAGAAAGAAAAAAAGAAAGAGAAGCTAAACTCAATGTAAGCAGAAATAGGAAACTAATAAACATGAATGTGGAAATAAATGAAAGAGAGATTTAAAAAAACAATAGAGAAAACCTGTGAAATGAGAAGTGGGTACTTAGAAAAGATCAACAGAATTGACAATATTTAGCTAGACTGACCAAGAGAAAAGAGAGGACTCAATTACTACAGTCAGCTGTGAAAGAGGGGACTTTACTACTGAGCTTACAGAAGTAAACAAGGATTACAAGGGAGTAATATGAACAAATGTTTGTCAACAAAGCAGATAACCTAGGTAAAATAGAAAAATTCCTGGAAAGACACAAATTATTGAAGCTGATTCAAGAAGAAATAGAATATCTGAATAGACCTATAACAAGTAAAGACATCACAATGATAATTAAAAACAAAAACAAAAACAAAGAAAAACCTGAGCCCAGATAGCTTTGCTAGTGAATTCTACCAAACATTGAAGGAAGAACTAACACAGATCCCTCAAAAACTTTCCAAAAATTAGACAGAGGAGGGAATGCTAACCAGTTGTTTTATGAGGCCAGTATTATCAATACCAAAACCAAAGACATTGTAAGAAAATAAAACTACAGACTAATATCCTTTATGAATATAGGCATAAAAATCTTCAACAAAATACTAGCAAACAGAATCCAGCAATATCTAAAGAGGTTTATACAACATGACCAAGTGGGATTTATTCCAGGAACACAGGGTTGGTTTAACATCTGAAAATCAATCAGTGTAATACACTGTATTGATAGAATAAGGAATAGAAACTGTATTATCTTTTTAGTAGATGCAGAAAATGTATGTGACAAAATTCAGTACCCTTTTATGATAAAAATATTCAACAATCTGGGAATATAAAGGAACTTCCTCACCCTAATAAAACTCACAGCTAAGATCATATTTAGTGGTGAAGGACTGAAAGGTTCCCCCACACCTGCCCCATAATCAGGAACAAGACAAGGATTTCTGATTTTGCCATTTCTATTCATAGTACATATTATACTAGAGGTTCCAGCTGGGGCACTTACACAAGGAAAGGAAATAAAATGCACTCAGATTGAAAAGAACGAAGTAAAACTATTTCTTTTTTTTTTTTTAAGATTTTATTTTTTTATTTATTTGACAGAGAGAGAGAGAGACCACAAGTAGGCAGAGAGGCAGGCAGAGAGAGAGGGGGAAGCAGGCTCCCCGCCGAGCAGAAAGCCTGATGTGGGGCTCAATCCCAGGACCCTGAGACCATGACCTGAGCCAAAGGCAGATACGTTAACCCACTGAGCCACCCAGGCACCCCTCTTTTTTTTTTTGAAGTAAAACTATTTATATTGGAAGATCATGATCTTACATATAAAAATCTTAATGAATCCACAAAGAAGCCATTAGAACTAATAAACAAGTTCAGTAGGGCTTCAGGATACAAGATCACTATACAAAAATCAGTTGTATTTCTGTGCATTAGCAATGAACAATCCACAAATGAAAACAATTCCATTTACAATAGCATCAAAGAGAATAAAATACTTTGGAAATAAATTTCCCAAGAAATAAAATACTTGGGAATAAATTTAAGAAAGGAAATGTAAGAGTAGTGCACTAAAAAGTAGAAAACATTGTTGAATGATATTAAAGAAGACCTAACTAAATGGAAAGTCATCCCATATTCACGGATCGGAAGACTTACGTTAAGATGACAGTAATACACAAATTGATCTATAGATCCAATGCAACCTCTATCAATATCTCAGCTGTCTTTTTTGCAGAAATTGACAGGCTGATCCTAAAATTCATATTGAAACTCAAGACCCAAAGCAATCTTGAAAAAGAACAAATTTGGAGAGCTCACACATCCCAATTTCAAACTTACTGCTGGTCTATAGAGATGAAGACCATATGGTACTAGCAATAGAATTGAGAGTCTAAAAATAAATCCATACATTGATGGTCAACTGATTTTCAATAAGCATGCCAAGACCATTCAAGGGGGGAAATCATCTTTTAAATAAATGTGGTGCCAGGAACAACTGGATGTCATGTACAAAAGAATGAGGTTGGACCCCTATGTCACATCATATAAAAATTAATTTAAAAAATTAAATCAAATTGAATCAAAGACCTAAATACAAGAGCTAAAACTATAAAAGATGAAAACAAGGGAGTGAATCTTGTGATCTTGAATTAGGAAATGGTGTCTTTGATATGATACTAAAGCACAAGTGACAAAAGAAAAAATAGATGAATTGGACCATTAAAATGAAAAACTTTGGGCGCCTGGGTGGCTCAGTCGTTAAGCGTCTGCCTTTGGCTTAGGTCATGATTCTAGGGTCCTGGGATCGAGTCCTGCATTGGGCTCCCTGCTCAGCTGGAAGCCTGCTTCTCCTTCTCTCACTCCCCCTACTTGTGTTCCCTCTCTCACTGTCTCTGTCTCTCTGTCAATTAAATAAATAAAATCTTTAAAAAAAAAAAAAAATTAAAAACTTTGTGTTTCAAAGGGCACCATGAAGAAAGGAAAAAAGACAACCCACAAAATGGCATAAATGTTTACAAATCATATGTCTGATAACGGACTTGTATCTGGAATGTATAAAGAACTCGTACAACCCAATAATAAAAAGATAAAAAACCAATTAAGAATCAACAAGGGAGGGATGCCTGGGTGGCTCAGTTGGTTAAGTGGCTGCCTTTGGCTCAGGTCATGATCCCTGGGGTCCTGGGATTGAGTCCCACATCGGGCTCCTTGCTCAGCAGGGAGCCTGCTTCTTTCTCTCTCCCTCTGCCTGCCACTCTGCCTACTTGTGCTCTCTCTCTCTCTCTGAAAAATAAATAAAATATTAGGGGCACCTGGGTGGCTCAGTGGGTTAAGCGTCTGCCTTAGGCTCAGGTCATGGTCTCAGGGTCCTGGGATCGAGCCCCGCATAGGGCTCTCTGCTTATCAGGGAGCCTGCTTCCCCCTCTCTCTCTGCCTGCCTCTCTGCCTGCTTGTGATCTCTCTCTGTCAAATAAATAAATAAAATCTTTTTAAAAATTTTTTGAAAATCTTAAAAAAAAAGAATCAACAAGGGATTTTAATAGACATTTCTTCAAAGAATATATATAAATAGCCAACAAACACATGAAAATATGTTTACCATCTGCCTTAGTCTATTCAGGCTGCTAAAACAAAATACACAGACTGGATGACTTATAAACAACAGAAAATTATTTCTCATAGTTCTGGAGGCTGGGAAGTTCAAGATCAAGATGCCAACATGGTTGTGTCCTGTTGAGAACCCTCTTCATGGTTCATAGCAAGCATTTTTTGCTTGGGACGGAAGAGGCTGGGGACTATTGTAGGATCTCTTTTATAAGAGCAGTAATCCTATTCATGAGGGCTTTCATCTTCATGCCCTACTTACCTCCCAAAGGCTCCACTTCTTAATAATGTCATCTTTGGAAGTTAGGATTTCAACATATGAATTTTAGGGGGTCACAAACATTCAAGTTAAAGGATTTTTGTGTAGACATATATTGTTATTTCTCTTGGATACAAACCTAGGAGTGCTGAGTTGTGTGGTAACTAGAACTTTTTGTGGAACTGCGAGACTTTTTTCTAATGTGGCTCTACCATTTTATAATCTCACCAGCAATATATGTGGGTTTCCATTTTCCCATATCCTCACCAAAACTTGTTATAGCCATATTAGTAAGTGGGAAATAGTATTTCATTATAGTTCTAATTTGCCTTTTGTTTTGTGGTCTAAATGTGATTTCAATTCAGTGATTTTTAGTGTATTCACAAGGTTGTACAGCCATTACTACCTAACTTCAGGACATTTTCATCACTGCAAAAAGAAACTGCAGACCCATGAGAAGTCATTTCCCGTTTCCCTCTTCCTCCAGCCCAGTAATTTAATATCTGTCTCTATAGGTTTTCCTATTCTGGCTATTTCATTAAAATAGAATTATGCAGTTTGTAACTACGTTCTTTCATAGGATAATGTTTTCAAGGTTTATCCACACTGTAGCATTTATCAGTACTTTGTTCCTTTTTATAGCTACATAATACTCCATTGTGTGGATATACAACATTTTATTTATCCTTTTATCAGTTGAGTTGGATTTAGATTGTTTTTATTTTTTTGGCTATTATGAATAATGCTGTAATCTCTGAAAGAGTGAATCTTATGGTATGCGACTATAACTCAATAAAGGTGTAATAAAAATAATAAAAGTTGAAATAGGTTAAATGGGATTTCATATTTAAGACTTTCTAGAAATTTCCCATTGTTTCACTGTAGTGAGCATTATGGTTATCTCTTCAGTTCTATTTTTCTCCATTCATTACATAACTGCTATGCAGTTTGAGTGTGATTTTCCCTACTACTAGCTTCAGTGGGTCCTGATTTGACCATTCTAGTCTCTTGCTAGCCTAAGCCAGTTAACAAGTGACATCAAGGGTTTTTGTTAGGTGGATTTGAATAACTAACACATTTTATTTCTTCTTGCATGTGAAGGGAAAACTATAAAGTACAGGTAACTGTTAGCTGCCATCTTACAACCATGAGAAATCAGCTGGAAGATAAAACTGACACATTGAGAAGGAAAAAGCCAAGATTATCACAGAAAAATGGAGCAAGAGCCCTAATGGAGCCTTGGCTGACTCCTGTGTCTTTTAAATTGTGTGTGGCCACATGACTAATTTGCCTAAGTTAGTCTCAACTTACACCAATTCTCCTGGCCTGGTTGGTAATAGTGCCCACTTGCTTTCTCAAAAGGGTCCCAATTTAGACAGACAAATGATTTATATGATCAAATTCCTTATAACTGGATTTCCAATTACATATCAGTTAAATTCTTAGTTAATCAAGGCCAACTGTTTCTCAGATTGTGTCCATTCAAACTGTTTTCTGGCTGACTCCCAGTGTGCTCCCTCAGATTATTCAGTTGTTTAAAATACTTGAAGTCACAAAGGAACCACATGAGACATCTTGCTTTCTTCTCACTTTACCTGATATTCTCTTACTCTTTCTTCAGGACCCAGGACTTCTCCATGAAGTCTTTCTAGAAGACTCTAGATAAATAATCATTCCCAATGATTATTATATAGAGTCTAGATAAATAATCATTCCCAATCCAAAACAATTTTCCTCATACCTCTTTATCAACACTTATAAATTGCATACAGTGATCTGTTTTCATGTTTATCTTCCATAGTCAACTGCGAACTTCTGAAAAAAAAAAAAAAAAGATTACATCAATTTTAACTTTATATCCAAAGCATGAGAACAAAGTTCTCCTGGAACATAGTTTCTTTTGAAATTTGTTGAGGAAAAAAGGAAAAGAAATAACTGAATAAGAAAGCCATTTGTTTACCTTGTTATCTGAACAGTCTTGTTCCTATAATTTTGCTCAATATTTTCCATTGTACAGCGACTGGCCTTTAATGATGTCTTCCAAACCCAAATGATTACAAAATAATTACAATGGGGTATTGAATTTAGGGATGAGCTTAGTATAAAAAAGGCCCCAATAGCTGTTTCTATTTCCTGGAATTGAACAATGGGCTGTTTCATGCTTTTTCACACTTGAGATAACACTTCAAATTTATGCCCACAATAAAATAAAGGTTTAAAAATAATCTGATAGGATTTTTGTACCATAAAATTGCAAGGCTGGATGGAGGGCTCATCTTCACAAATTCATTCTTAGTTTGGTGCTATGCAAATGTTGTAAACTTTTTTTTTAAAGATTTATTTATTTATTTATTTTGACACGGGGTGGGGGGTTGGGGGGAGAGAGCATAAGCAGGGGGAGAGGCACAGGGAGAGGGAGAAGCAGGCTCCCCGCTGAGCAGGGAGCCTGATGTGGCACTCGATCCCAGGACCCAGGATCATGACCTGAGCCAAAGGCAGATGCTCAACTGACTGAGCCACCCAGGTGCCCCATTGTAATCTTTTTTTTTTTTTTTAAACCAAGTCTGAGCTTTAAAAAAAGAAATGTATATATATTGTCATGTAAACCAGACCCTAGAAGTTTTGCCTTCTGTTAATACTGACAGCTCGATGCATTTTATTCTGAGTATTTTAAAGGTATTTATTACACCTAATAATATGAACACTTACTTAATATCACTGTTTCTTATGTGTCAGAAGACCCCTTGTATATCTAAATACCTCTTTAATCTTACTCTTCGCTTGGTATAATATTATATTTCAAGGCCTGAAATAAAAGAAGTTTATTCATAGGATAAAAGTATCTTTGTTTGCTCTTTACTATTTAATTACATTTTTCCTATTCCGTACAATTGTCATCTAATTGCACTTGTTTCTGATTGACTAAAGCAGTTATGTTGGCAAGAAAATGAGATCTATAGGATATTCTTATTTGTGTAAAATGCAAGACTTGTGGAATGTTATATGCTTCTAGTACAGATAGACTGATTTGCTAAAAAAAAAAATCCTCGTAAGTATAATTTTATTTTTTTTATAGGTAAAAACAGTAGAGGGAGAAGTGGAGAAAACAAGGGATCTAGATGAAATTAGAATGAATGAACTCTATTAAGGAATAGTAATAAAACTTTCATAGAATTTACATGTGCTTGAAACTGTTCTGAATATTTAAAATATGTTAACTTTAAGCCTCACAACATATAGCTAGCAAATGGTAGAACTGGGACTCAAACCCAGTCACTTTGACCTTCACAGTGGCTGTGTTTAAATTATAGTCTACACTGAATCCTGAAAGAAAGCATTCTTAAGATAAAAGGTATTTTGTAGATCCTAAGCTCAGGTGATACAGGTTATCTTAAAAGCCTTTGCTACTTAGTAAAAGTTAAATTCACATTTGAATTATATTGTTAATACTATAAAATATTACCAGAAGAAGCAGATTTGACTGGCATTTCCCTGAATTATTTTATGGGAAGAAAGCACTTATGAAAAAGACTTATTTTTAATTCTTCTACTTGTTGTTTACTCTCTTAGATGAATTGTTCTGAAATTACGGCATATTTTATGAAATTCCTCTTAACTGAAGCAAAAAATGTGGTAAAAAGAAAAGAGTGAGATGTTTAAATTGCCAGTTTATCAGCATAAAATATATGATCTATTCTTAATATGATTTTCTATATATCCAATGGTGAAATTGACCCTTACAGAACATGGGTTTCCAAACTAACTAATGCTAAACAAAAATCTACTTTGCAATCTGAACTGTGAGGATTGGTCATCTACTATATCTTGTTTAAAATAACTTAATGTTTTACTTGCTTATGCAAAGACTATTGGCTTTGAAGTCCAACAGACGTAGGTCCAAACTCCAGCTCCCCTACATATCAGGTGTCTCACCCGGGTAGCTAACTTAATCTTTCGGCTTCTGATTATACATTTCATGACTTTTGTGAAAACCAAGTTAATATTTCAAAAACTTGCTGGCATATAACTTATGTTCTTGTGTTCAGTAAATATTAGTCTCATCCTCAGTTCAATAAATAAGTGTCTCTTTCAATACACTACCAAGTTTGTTTACACACACAAACACACACACACACAGCTTAGGTGAAGTTTTTAACATTATAAACTTTAATAAATAAATTGAATTGAGTCTATCTAAAAGTAAAGCAATTTTAGGGGCACCTGGCTGGCTTAGCCAGTGGAGCATGTGATTCTTGATCTCAGTGTCATGAGCTCAAGCCCCATGTTGGGGGTAGAAATTACTTTAAAAACAAAAATAGCCTAAAGAAAATAAATCAATACATTTTTTAAAAATTAAAAAAAATTTAAAGCAATTTTTAAAACACTTGAAAAAGAAGATTGTTGACATTTATATGAGACATATTTGCAAATATCTTAAATTTTGGCCGGAGCAGGCCCTCCCGCAGCTGCTGCTGCTTTGACCCCATAGCTGGGACTCCACATCGTGTCCCCGGCTCACTCGGCGCCTTTTCTCTGCTGCTCCTCAGGGTCCGGGCCCTGCTCCCCAGCCCCACCTGCAGTGGGCCCCAGACACCCCACTTTGGGGGGGGGTTCTGTGACGCTGCATTGTGGGGGTGCGTTCCCTGGAATCTTCTGGACTGGGTGCTGTGGATGCCAGGCGCCACGGTGTTGGGGCCTGCGAGGGCGGGGGCTGGAATAAAGGTGTCCTTTCTTCCAAAAAAAAAAAATCTAAATTTAACTTCCTTTAAGAATAAACATTAGCACTTCAACTGACACACTAGCACACTATGGATTAAAATAAAGTCAAATACAAAATTTGAAAAGAAAAATGAGTATGAGGTAAATCTTTTAATTAGTCGTTTGGATACGAGTTAGCAAAACACCTGTGAATGAAATGAACTCTAGTGCACTCCAGGCACTCCCTGGACCACACCCAGACATACAAACACAGTCTACCTGTGGATTGTCAGGATCAGGCCCTGAATTGAGAGTTTGCCTAGAACTTTTGTGCGTTTGAAGGCTATTCACGGTAATAATATATAGTATCTCAGGATTTGTTTCTACCCATTTCATGGGTAACAAAACCAGCGTAAGTTAAGCACCTGAGTTAATAAGTAGATAAGGCATTTTTCTAATTGCAAACACACTTAGGGGAAAAAAAAAACAAGAATTAAATTGTTTCTTTTGGCATTAGTACCACAAAATTCAAATCAATTGATTCTAACTTTGTTTTTGAAACTTCAGATTTACTCAGTTTCTGGAGGATCACCTTTTTTGTTTTGTTTTGTTTAATCTTATTTTTAAAAAGTTTTCTTTTTTTAATAGGGCTGAAAATTTACAGTCTACCTGTCTTTTAAAAATAACACATTAACCATAGGGAATGGAATTGTGATTTTAAAAATGTTTATATGAAAGATTCTTTATAATAATGACAAAGATGGAAAATATGTCCAATGCTGGCGTAAAAATCATGCTGTGACTGTCAAGTAGAGCATGGGCGTTGGAGCAGGTCTTCAGGTTGTGATTAGGCAAACTAATGTGTAGTTACTCTCGCTCTATGATCTAATTGTATAATATGAAGGAGGGGTTATGGTAGTTAATATGTACATGTGTGTATTTTCCACAAAGAAAAAATATTTTTAAAGTATTTGCAAACACAGGAGAAAGGTGTTTGAGGAGCAATTTTTCCAGTGACTTGTCTCAGTAGAGATTATTTATTCATTTGTTCAACAAATATTTGAGTGACTAGAAGGTGCAAAGCCCTAGTATCTGATGACAAACTAGCTTAAAAAATTTTCAATATATATATTTTTGAGTGGAGTACTTACTAATTTTTAGAAGATAGACTTTATTTTCTGGAGTTTTAGGCTTACAACAAAATTGAGCAGAAATTACAGATAGTTCTCATATACTCCCTGCCCCAACACATGCACAGTCTCCCCCACTATCAACATTTCCACCGGAATGGTGCATTTGTTACAGCTGATGAACCTCCACTGACACATCATTATCACCAAAGTCTACAGTTTATATCAGAATTCACTCTTCTTGGTGTTGTAAATTCTATGGGTTTTGACAAATGTGTCATGCATGTATCCACCATTACAGTATTGTACGGAATAGTTTCACTGCTTTAAAAATCTTCTGTGATCTGCCTCTTTTTTTTTTTTTTACTTTTACTTTCTTTTTTTAATTAAAAAAATTTTTTTAAATTAACATATTATTGGCTCCAGGGATACAGGTCTGTGTGGATCATCAGACATTTCACAGCACTCACCATAGCACATACCCTCCCCAACATCCATAACCCAGCCACCCTATCCCTACCCTCCCACCCCCCAGCAACCCGTGATCTGCCTCTTCATCCGTAGCCTCCTTCCTGGACAACCACTGATCTTTTTACTGTTTTCATAGTTTTGCCTTTCCCAGAAAGATTCTTTTACTTAGTCATATACATTTAAGCTTCTTTCATGTCTTTCATGGCTTGATAGCTCATTTCTTCTTGGTGCTGAATAATATTCCATTTTTGGACGTACCACAGTTTATTTATCCATTCATCTACTGAAGGACATGGTTCCTTCCACATTTTGTCAATTATGACTAAAGCTGTTATAAACATTTGTGTGCAGGTTTTTGTGTGGTCATGTTTTCGACTCATTCGGGTAAATACCAAGGATGTGATTGCTGGATCGTATGGTAAGAGTATGTTTTAGTTTTGTAAGTAACTGCCAAACTATCTTCCAAAGTGACTGTACCACTCATAATTTGAAAAAAAAATATGAGAAATTTCTACTTGGCTTTTATCAACTCCTTTGTAAAATAGAAAAATGGCCATTTTTCACCATAAAAACAATAATGCTCATTATAGGAAATCAACAACATAAAAAGGCAGGTAAAAAATATTAACACATTTCATTCTTCAAAGACAAATACTTATAATTGTCTGGTGCAATTTCTTTGTCTTTTTTTCTGTGCATAGCCTTTCAGTGCCACATTTTAAACTTGATTTATCTAGAATCTCACCAAAGATGATGTTTTTCTTAGACACAACCCAAATCAGGAATCCCGATTATTGAAAATGTAACTTCAAAAAATGTAACACCAACTTTTAAATACAGGCAGTTGGGACAAAATGTAACTAAGTATCAACTTGCCAAAAATAAACTGTTTTGTTTCTCTGGAGTAACTTATGTACCTATGTTCTCCCAGCCTTCTGCCCTATCTTTTCTGGGACATGGAGCTAGAACCAGTACAATTTCATTTCAGTTTCAGTTTTGAGTCAGCTAAATATTTTGGTTTGGGTTTGGTTCAAGCCAAAAATGTGTTCTAACTACTTGGTTTGAACCAGCTATTTTGAATTCTTTTCTCGTTAAGGTTTCATAAACTAAAATATCTAGGGCCATTAAATGACTGTCAAATTTAGATTTCGTTGGTCTCTGAAAATATTGCTCCTCAAACTGCATGAATTCTAATATATGCTAATGCTACTGGTTTGTCCATGGAAAGAATCAGAAGCCCTGACCTCGGTGAAATTGGTTTTCTAAAAGAGAGGAGGGCTCTTCAGACAACCAAAAAAAAAAAATGTTAACTGCCAAAAAGTAAGATCAGTGCACAGGGTCTTTGTTAGATTCCTATGCTGCTGTGCTACGTGGAAGAAATGTACACTTTTATAGTATCTATAGAATGTTAGGATTACATATTCATCCATATTCATTTTAGAATATGTAATCCTAATATTCTATAGATACTATAGAGTGGTTTGGACAAGACCAAGTTTAACTAGGCCTAAGTACAACATAGCTGATCTTTAATCTACTGATGATACTCAATTATACCAGTTCTGTTAATTCATAAAAATATGTGCTTCTTTCACCTTTCTTGGCCTTATTTTCCATGTTATTGTTCATACTATGTAAAATTTTTTGTTGTAAGTTTCCAAAAAAAAACATTTTGGAGAAAAGCAGAATATAACAAAATGCTTTAAATGACCAATTGATATAGTTCACTGAATCTAAGAGGGCATTCATTGTAAGATGCACTGTTATTTACATATGATCAAGGAAAAAACATCTACCAGTTAGCGTTACTGACTGTGAGATACAGTTCCATTTCAGAAATGTTAGAATGTGTTAAAGTGGGTTTTTTTTATTTTTTATTTTTAAAAACATTTTATTTTTTTATTTGAGTGAGAAAGAAAGAGAGAGAGACCAAGCAGGGGGAGGGACAGAGGGAGAAGCAGGCTCCCAGCTGAGCAGGGAGCCCAATGCTGGGCTTGATCCTAGGACCCTGAGATCATGACCTGAGCCAAAGGCAGACTCTAAACCGACTGAGCCACAAAGGCGCCCCTAAAGTGGTGTGTGTTTTTTTTAAAGAGGGGAGAGGGGCCGAGGGAGGAGAGAGAATCTTAAGGAGGCAGGGCTCAATCTCACAACCCTGATATCATGACCTGAGCTGAAACCAAAAGTGGGACTTAACCAACCGAGCCACTCAGGTGCCCCATGTTAAAGTATTTTTTAAAGTGAGTCCTAGGGATGCCTGGGTGGCTCAGTGGGTTAAGCTTCAGATTCTTGTTTTTGGCTCAGGTCATGATTTTAGGGTTGTGGGATCAAGGCGCCAGGTAAATGTAGGACTCCGCACTCATCCGTGGCGTCTGCTTGAGATTCTCTCTCTCCCTCTGTACCTCCCCCGACTGGCGTGGGCACACCCTCTCTCTCTTTCTCTCTCTCTTAAATTAATTAAATAAATAAATAAATAAATAAATAAATAAATAAATAAATAAAATCTTTTTCTTTTTAAAGTGAATCCTAGAATTAATGAACTACAATGGTGATGTGCTAAAAATTTCCATTTGTAGTTATTTTGCTGGTAGTATTCTATGCCGTTATAACTTTAATTCATTAACCAGTAACTCTGAAAAACAGAAGTTTCATTTGTAAACATTGTTCTTTCTTACTGACTTTCCCCCAGTAAAACACAGAGTATAGTGAATACAGAATTGTTTCTCAGTACAGACATTAATTTAAACTCTTCTCTGATTATAGTTCACCATTTAACTGTAGATTAAGGTAGTTCATTTAATCAATGTAAAACAATAAATAGCAACGATAAAATAACCAGCTTCTTTTCAAAATTGAATTCAATTCTGAAATCTCTCAAGGGAGGTCATGGATTATTTAAAGGAAATCACTTGAAATAATAAACTCTGTCTAAACATAAAACAATCAAGAAACAATATAAACTCATCTAGGCTAAAGAAACAAACAGAAACATTTAGTACGAGATTAAAACATCTCCCCGAACTGATTTAAAATTAAGATAAAGGCTAAGTTAACCTACTGTCCAAAGTGCCGCTTCTTTACATTTTAGAGCAGTGCTATCCACATGTGTAATTTAAAATTTTCTAGTAGCTAGCCACATTTAAAAAGTAAAGCAACAAAAACAGTGAAATTAATTTTTAATTTAACCCAATATATCAAAAACATTGTTTCAACATGTAATCAATACAAAATTTATTCGGAGGTGGTCTTTGACATCCAGTGTATGGTTTAGACTCACAGGATGTCTCAATTCCTACCAGCCACATTTTAAGGGCTCAATAGCCCCGTATGGCTACCGCATTGGACAGTAGTCTTAGGGGACTTTGATATTAATTGATTCCTTACATTCCGAGTTTGAGAATTTCTTTTACATTTCACGCTGTCTCTATGGTGCTTACAGATGTGTGAGGAATAAGATTATTTTGCTCTCGGGTCGGTTGCCATCCAAGACAACACAGCATTAAAAGCAGTGAGGGAGGAAGGCAATGGGACAGCCAAGCGCCCAGGAACGTAGCCTGGAGGACGGCCTAAGCCTCTGTGGGCAGTGCCGGGCGGAGAAGCTGCAGACACAGCTTTGGAAGCTGGATTTCGAGACAACTCAGGCGGTTGCCTAGAACTCCGTGTCTTTCTCTGGGGCGCCCGGAAACACTGGAGCCCGACAGAGGGCAAGCAGCCTTCGGGCCGGACACAGGGTCACGTACCGCCACCGCTGAGGGAGGCCGGCCCAGCGCCGCAGTGCTGGCGGCCCCGGGGCGCCGCCGCCCGACGCCGAGGGTTAGGCGCGGCCGGAGACTGGAGCCCGCGGGGAAGGCGGGCTCGCGTCCAGCAGAAGCCTCCCAGGGGCGCGCTCCCGACGGTGACGGTGACGCAGCGGGCGCGAGGGCGGCGGGGTGGGCGGGGAGCAGCGGCGCGCACCGCCCCTCAGAGGGACGGGCGCCGCCGTTCCGGAGGGCGGGGGCGGGGGCGGGGCGCGCCGGGGAGTCGGAGCGCTGGCCGCCGGTTTCGATTAGTGCGCGGAGCTGCGGCGGCGGAGCAGGGTGCGGAGTTGTGCGGCCCGGGGCCGGACGGCGAGGCGGCGGGGCGTTGGCAGCGGGGGCGCGGGGGCGCAGGCGCGCAGGGTCCGGCCGGCGACCGCGAGGGTGTGGAGAGGCGAGCCTGAGCGCGGGCCACGGCCGCCCCGACCACGGAGCCCGGCCACCGCAGCGCCCGCAGCCGCGAGCGCGCCCAGGACCGAGCGCGAACGAGTGCGCGCGGGCGGGGCGCGCAGGCCCTGCCCGCCCCTTCCGTCCCCACCCCCCTCCGCCCCTTCCTCTCCCTACCTTCCTCTCCCCTCCTGCGCCCCCGCGCCGGGCGCCCACCCTGTCCTCCTGCGGGAGCGCGGTCCGCGGCGGCGGCCGGAGCGGGCCGGGCCGGGCCGGGGGATGGCGCTGCTGGACCTGGCCTTGGAGGGAATGGCCGTCTTCGGGTTCGTCCTCTTCTTGGTGCTGTGGCTGATGCATTTCATGGCCATCATCTACACGTGAGTGAGGGGCTGCTGGAGGAGCCGTTGGCGTGGGGGTCAGGGCCTCGAAGTGGGAGGGTGGGAGGCATTGCGCTTTGGAGAGGATTGGTCTCGGGTGGGGGTGGAGAAAGCTAATTCTCATACCGTTCCCCCCATTCCCTTTCCCCTTGGACCAGCTGCGGCGGGGGTCCTTGAGGGAGAAAAGTGATGAGTGAGGGGTTTTGCTGGGCTGCGGGCGACTGCACGGCCAGGGAAAAGGAGACTATGCTCTTTCTACGTGTCGGGCGGAAGGTTGCTTGCTTGGTTTCATTGTGTTGGGAATTCGTTTGATTTTTCATCTGGGCCAAGATGTATAGTACGTTGTTGCCGTTGTTGTTTTCTCAACCTGGACGACATTTCTATTATGATAATGATCGTTCCCACTCTACTGGGAGCTTACACACAGCTACCCGGAGACCTCCCTGTCGATTTTCTTCTTCCTGGAAGAGCTCTGTGCCTTTAGATAGGTGTGGAGCACCTGTCCACCTTAAAAAATGTCCACCAAACCTCAGGGCTGACGTTATAGCCTTGAGTCATGTCAACTTGTACATTTCATTGTGGTTTTCTTTCCTTTCCTCCAATTCCTTATTTATAGTCTTATTTAGATATGTCCCCCCCCCCACACGCCTTTTTCATAATTCAACAAATAACTCCTTGAGGCCTACTAGATGCCATTCACTGGGGACACAGTGGTGAGGAGAGAATTCTTGTCCTCATAGAGCTTACATTCTAGAAGGGAGAGACAGATAATAAAAATTCGAATAAGGTTATTTCAGATAGTGATGAAGTCTGTGAATAATGTAAAACTGGGTGGTGGGATGAATGATGACAGAGGGTATGTGGCTAGTTTTGATATTTCAGGTTTTTAAATGTCTTTAAAATAAAATCTGTTTTTCCAAAGAAATGGAAGAATCGCATAGAGCACATTTCTGATATGGACTCACTGGCATTTTAGCCTGAAAAAAAAAAAAATGACTATACATAGTAATCTTTATCACCAACTAGAAGAGGGAGAGGGCATGTGTTAATAGAGGAGATGGGAGGACTTTCAAGAAATTCGTTGCTTTCCCCTCCTTTCTTACTACAGAAAAATGCTTTTTCTTTTGGAAATTCTGCATTTTATTAGTACAGAGTGGTATTTCCTGGTATTGGAGAAAGATGCTACATTGTAGAAGACATACCGATATTTCTTTGGTGAGGAAAGAAAACATGCCACTTGGATATTGCTGATGTTAGTTTTTGTAATTTGTGAGCTGTTGTCACTGAACACTTTGTGGAGTCCTTTTTTAAAATATGAGTTCTTAAAAATCAATTTTGTTACTTTTTTCCAATCATAAAATTAAAAAAAAAATGCTTACTATGTAAGGAATTTAGACAGTACAGAGCGGAATGAAGAAGAAAGTTAAACACACACGCCAAAACACCATTACCTTATTAGCCTTTTGTGACTGTCCTTCCATTTGTGTGTGTCTATGTGTGTCTGTGTGTGTGTGTGTCTGTGTGTCTAGAGAGAGAAGGGAGGGAGAGAGAGGAAAGGGGAGTCGACATTATGATTATTGTTCTGTAGCTTGCTTTTAAAGTTTATCTATCTAGTAAATGCTTTTTGGGAAGCTCTTTTGTACAAGGCACTATTCTAGGTGCTGGAAATAAGGTTGCAGAACAAGACATCCACGATTTGCCCATCCTGCTCACATGGAGTTTCCATGTAAAGTGTCATGACCATTTTTTTCCATGTCAATAAACGTGTGATATCTGCATTATTTTAAATAGATGGTGACATTTTTGTTTATGAGGTACTAGTATGTATTTGTTGTTATTAATTGGCATTTAGGTTGTCAATTCATCAATATTATAAACAACACTGTGGTGAATTCATATGTGTATATCTTTGAGAGAAGATGTCCTTAGTTTACATTCCTCAAACAGGAATTATTGAGCCAGAAGCCTGTGCATTTTAAACTTTGATACATACTGTTCTATAGAAAGTTGTATCTATTCATAGTCCTGGTAACAATGTATGATGGTGCCCATTTCCCCTTAGGAAAATATCAGGCTCTTCACTGTTTCTTTTATTTTCATTCCTTTAATTACTGGTTCCATTGAATATTTTTCATATATTGATATGCTAGTTACATTTAGTTGTAAATCACATACTCATAATCCGTTGTGCTGCAGTCCATTGCCCTGTTAATCTTGATATGAAGATTGTTTTTCTGTGATAGGTTACAGGTTTTTTCCCCCAGTTTTTTTTTTTTTTTTTTTTTTTGGTCTTTCAACTATGTTCATATATTTAACATGGAGAAAAATATGTGTGCCTGTGTTTTCGGTTCTCGGGGCTTTTTAAAAAATGTTTATGATTTGTGTAACTTTATATAATTATTCCTCCGATTATTATATAGTTAACATCTGTTTTTCTTTAGTAATTTGAATTTTCTTCGTTGTTTTTTTTTTGTTTTGCTTTGTTACGTTTTATCCTGTAATGTACTCATTTTACTTCATTATATGATGAGAGCCAGAGCCTTAATTTTAGGATCACCTAAATATTTAGCCACCTGTTTTTATTATAGACTAAATTCTTCTGTATACTTGCATATGTCTCAAGGCTCCCAGTGCTGTTTCATTGATCTATTCCTGTACTAGTATCCACTATTTTAATATATGAAGTTTTATTACCTTATTACTTGTGAGGCAAACCCCTCATTCTTTTCCAAACTTTATTGGCTTTTACACATTTTTACATAAAGGTGTACTTTAAAAATTTTTCCAAGACCCTAAGTAATCTTGTTTTTTAACTGCAATTTT
This sequence comes from Potos flavus, assembly GCA_028534135.1. Classification (NCBI taxonomy): domain Eukaryota; kingdom Metazoa; phylum Chordata; class Mammalia; order Carnivora; family Procyonidae; genus Potos; species Potos flavus. Next base: position 18,453,710 of record CM052892.1, on the reverse strand, counting down.
TAAGTCTTGTTTTTAAATTGGAGATATTGAATTTACAGCTCAATTTGGGAAAATTTGACTTCTTTCAATATGAGTATGATATATCCCTTCCCTCAATTATATATACATAATGATAAAGTCATACTGCTTTAAAATGAACACTAGCAATATAGCCTAATATTCCAAGTAACCCGTGCTGTTAGACTTGAGACAACCCCATAGTTGTTTTAAGTTATTTATTTTGTGCTTAATGATGAACAGCAGTTTTCTTTAAATACTTTGTGTTTGAGAATAGTGCAAACACTTAGCTTAGTTAAAATACTATAGAGAGGCTTTATATTTATTTTCTAATGCCCCATGTAGTTACCTTTGTGACTGATAGTTAACAGGATCCTGAAAATAGAATGAAGAAAATACAATCAGTTTATAAGAGATTATGATGAACAGCTAATTAAAGGAATCTTCCGAATACCTTTCTGAAATGGGTAATTCAACATAGAGCAAATAGTCAGCAGCTTAATTTATATATAAATTAAATCTTAACCCTTTTTTTTGGATAAGTTCCTTTCTTCTGGTCCCACCTTCAAAATTACATAGGTGTTTGATCTGATTACTTTCTTATTGAAATAAAGATACATCCCAGTTTAATGAGAGCTATGGTTTTCGGCAGAGAGCTATGGTTTTTGGCCCATCCCCCAAACTGTATTTAGTGAAATTGCAAACTAGTTACCTTAACATTTTGACGAGGAAAGCTAAAGAACACTGGTAACAGTATTTTGGTGAAAACAGTGTGCTAACATTCTGTATTTTATTGAAGAATATATTTTCTGAACACATGTTCTGTGTCTCTCAAATCTTTTTTGAAATAAGGTAAAGTGTACATAAAATAAGCAAATATTGAAACTCTCCTACTTTGTGCTCGCAACTGGTAGAAATGGAGCCTATTCGAAAACTCACATTGCTCCATTATCTGTCACATTAAAGAGATTAGTCATGGAACCCTAATTGTTAAAAGCATTTAAGTCATGCAAATATTATAGTAAATGGCTAAGAAAAGCTATAAAACTTTAAAAAACCAATTGGTTATTTTTAAAAATTAATTTCAGTGTGTAATGGTATCTAGTTAATTTAGATTCAATGTTCTGTTGAATTGTGTCCTCTTAGAAAGAGACAGAGCTAAGTTTTGGCCTGTATGAAAAAGTGGAGTTCAGGGGCACCTGGCTGGCTCAGTTAGTAGAGCATGCAACTATTGATGTCAGAGTTGAAAATTTGAGCCCCACATTGGGTGTACAGATTACTAAAAAAATAAACTTAAAAAAAATGGAGCTCAATGTGATTAATACAATGAACAGTTCTTGCTCAAATTATTCAGATTTCACAAACGTCTCACAATTCCTGTAAGCCTGCAATTAAAAAAAAAAAAAAAAATGAAGGGCGCCCAGGTGGCTCAGTTGGTTAAGCATCTGCCTTCGGCTCTGCCTGCCACTTTGCCTACTTGTGCTCTCTGTCTCTGTCATATAAATAAAATCTTAAAAAAAAAAAAAAAGTTTAAAAAATTGAGATAATTTATAAGCTAGAAAACCATTCTTTCTTTTTTAAAAAAGATTTTATTTATTTGAGAGATGCGACCGGGAGCAGCGGGGGTAGGGTAGAGGGGGAGAAAAGCAAACTTCTTGCTGATCAAGGAGCCTGATGTGGTGTTTCATCCCATTACCCTGAAATCATGACCTGAGCCAAAATCAAGAGTGGGTTGCCCAGCCCACCTAGGCAGCCTTCCTTTCCAATTTTCATATTGAACCGATGCTTAGTCATTTTGTAATATATTCTAGATGACGGACTTTTGTGGGATTACTGCCTATAACATTCAAGATAATATTCAGATTAGAGCCTAAAATTCAGGGCTCTTATTCCCAATATTTTTTTTTTAATTTCCTAAAAATAACTAATGATTCTAGCCTCAGTAGGCAGAGTTGGTTAAGTGATCTTTGAGTTTTTCCTTTTTGAGAGCTAGTGTAGTTTGATAGCTTGGGAGCTGCAGTGCAATCCTAAAAAAGGCTGAAACCAGTCGTTTTCTCTTTTTAGCCCTTGGGAGCCATATTGCTGGATGATAAGACTATCTGAGCGAGGCACCTTGCCTTTTTCCCTCCATCTCCCTTTTTTTTCCTTCTCTCCCTCTCTTTCCATTTCTCCCTCTCGATGGATTATTATTTTTTGTCCTCCGTTTGTAAAGTTCTAATGTTCAGTGCTAGGCATTATCTTCTGAGTGACTGGAGGTGCCAGGCTAGTGTGGAAATACTTTTTGTATCTGTAAATATTAACTGCCCTCTAGTAAAGCAGAGGTCTTTCCCTGGAGTTTCCTTTCAAGTTCATTCTACCTTTTCAGACCTTTTTTAGCACAGCAACTTTTATACCCGCTGCACAGCTTTTGAGTGGAATTTGAATACTCATTGTATCAGGTTGTCTGTGAACATCCTGTCAGAACTAATTGTTTTTAATGTAAATTTTAGCATTTCAGATGTTATTTTTGGATAGTATGATCTTTGCCTTAAATTCATTAATACGTTGGTGTTCTGAGCCATAGTGGAACCTAAATTGAGAGTTTCTTTTCTGGGTTCAGTTCTGAGGATGCTTTTGGACTTTGGTCGTGTGTTGATCAGTCAGGGTCATTGCTGCCAGGACAACTTCCGGGAGAATGAATGAGGCCATTGAGCCCCTTAACCTGAGCCTGGGAAGATACCGAATTGGACGATAGTGTGATCGCTTTAAAAAGCAAAATGACAATTGTAATTCAGTGATTGATATCCAGTGATGGTTCTGTTAACTTCATCATCCCACCCTTTTCCTACAGCAGGAGTGCAGTACCCTTTATCTCTACTCTAAGTAAGTGAAACTGTCTCTATTCACTGGTATCTGTACCGACAGCCTTGCTCCCTTTCTACTTTATTTTTCTTACTGCAGCCCTGTCCTCCTGGAGCACTAATCTTAGGTCATGTGCTTAACATTTTACCGTGGTTCCCCCATTGCCTTCAGGTTAACATTCAGGTTTCTTAACAAGAGACACACATAGTTCTTTGAGAGCTGAGCCCTTGTACCTAATTTTTCAGCAATATTGAATTACTGAAATTCCCCTGAATATGCTATGTATTTTCTTTAGAATTCTCTTTCCTTCCTTTCCTCTCCCCCCCCCTTCCTTTTTGTTTAACTTCTACTCATTCAAGTCTATTTAGACTTTAGCTTTTTACTGCATTAGGCACCTCTTCTTCTTTTTTAAGATTTTATTTATTTATCAGAGACAGAGGGGGAGTGAGGGCAAGCAGGGGGAGCAGCAGGCAGAGGGAGAGGGAGAAGCACACTCCCCGCTGAGCAGGGAGCCTGATGTGGGACTCGATCCCAGGACCCCGGGATCATGACTGGGGCTGAAGGCAGATGCTCAACCAACTGAGCCACTCAGGCATCCCAGGCACCTCTTCTTATATCCTTCTTTAGTGCCTTGAATTTACCCATCCAGATTGTAAATGTGTGTTCAGTTGTCTCTTTTCCCAATTAGATTGTAAGCTCTTGAGGGTAGGGATAGTGTCTTATTTACTGTTCTATGTCCAGTGTGTAGTAGGCACTCAATTATTGCTGGTCGAATGAATGAACTCTGAATTTTTTCCAGTAGTAATGGTGAATTTTTCAGTGTCGTTAGTTGAGTGTTATTTGGTCCTTGTGATCTGAGGTAGGTAGTCAGATTTGGGGATGCTTTCAGTGGTGACGGACATCGGTGAAATTTATTGGACCAGATGGAATCTTTATTTCACTATTTCTAATGAATAATAGCATGTTAAAATAGAAACAGGGTTCTATTGATAACATGTTTACCTATAAATCTGAATCCCTCCCCTCCCCAAGATTTTCCTATAGGAATGCCTGGCTGGTCATAAATAATCTTTACACTAAGATCTGACTTTCAGAGGATACAAAGCCCAGTGCTTTCCTGAGTTGGTTAATGTGCGGATCATAAGTGCCCCCCGCTTTTCCTCCATCGACAGAATTTTATTTTATACACAGAATAATTTAAACATCACACTCTGCTTTAGAGAATTTTGTAGAAGAGCATTGGGATAGTCCCATTAGTTTCCTTTTGCTTTGAAAAGAGTGTGAGCATATGGTAGGTTTGAGGGTCTCCTGTGTTTTTGAGCACTGTGTGCTGGGACCATAGCTTCTGCTGGGCACCTGGCTTACTTAGTTGCTATTAGCAAAGCACCATGCTCTATCCATTTCCTGTACACTAGGGCCAGCTCTTTTGTCATCAAAGGATTAGTGAGTTGGGGTGTTTTGGGGGGAAGGCATGGTAAAATTAATAAAGATCTCTTACTTGTTTTCAATGGTAATGGAATCTTTTGTATTCTGTGGTATGTAAGTCTACTGTCCAGTGGAAATAGTTCGTGTTTTCCTGTAAAACCCACTATTGGTTGTTATGTGTTCCCTGGGGAATCAGTCTTGTGTCTGCGGAGTTCAGGTTGTACCAGAAGGTGTGCTTTGTGTTGCTGAAGAATCCCATTTTGATGCAGCACTGTTGTTGAAAAGATTGGTGCGTTATGGAAGTACCATGAGTCATGACACGTACTGATCATAAACACACGGTAACAGCCTTCCAGGGCACAGTCACAAATAACAACAGAAGCCTTTCATCATGGAATATCGCAGGCAAGGACTCTGTGAAGTAGGGGACCTGCTGATCAGCAGTCAGCCTCATTTTACATGACATATTAACAAGCTTGGTGGCATGGAGCAGGGGAGATAAATTCTAAGAATCAGATAAATTGCTTCAACAGAGCCACCCAGCAGAACTATAAAAAAAGCACGATCTGGGGCTGGTAAGCAAGGTGAACTTTGCTCTCAAGGAATCCAGATTCCCCCTTGGAAGCCTTGCGTGAGGATCTTGGGCTGTCTTTCCAGGAGGTGTAGCTTCGCATTAAGATTTGCTGCAGAGCCTGCTGCCCGCCCACTGAAGGGGCACAGCCTGGCCTCTCTTCGGGGAGTTTCCCTTCGCACCAGGCTTGCCTCCTGCTCAGAATGAAATTAGGATATGAACCGGTAAAATAAATCATTTAAAGTGGTACGCACTACCAAATCAAAAACTTGTGAGAAAGCAGGGAGGGGAACTACAAGCTTAGACGGATGAAATAGTAAGCCATAGAAAGAGTAACAATTTTAGAGACTGAACTCTTAGGAAATAAAAATCCCCTAAGATGAAAGAAGGCCATTCCATCAGCTCAGAAAATGAAAACCCTTGTGCTGAGAGGCGATTAGGTCTCATCAAGCTAAAGCCGAACCCCCGAATATTTCTTACCAGTCGCTTGGAGTTCTTTGAAGTGTTCCCTGAATAGATGTCCTTCTAGCTCACAATGGAAAGCAGGACGCCGAAGGCCTCTCTCTCTTGCCTGTGATTCATCCCTCACGACCTCTTGGACTCCACTTACCCTGAGGAAGCACCCCTGCTCCCCGTCCCGCTGCTGGGGGGGGCAGCCCTGCAGGTGCCTGTTGTGAGCACCCCGCCCCCATGGCGACGGGCCTTAATTACAGGAATGCGAGTTTTGTGACAGAGTGACTACCTTCTGATTGAGAATTTATTTCAGAAATCATTCCTCGGGAGTGACACATGGAAATTTTCCTGTGCTTTCCGTCTCCCTGACATTGCTCAGTCACATTTCAGGATCATTTTATTCTTTAAAAACGAAACAAATCAAAACCATTGACCAGACATAGAGGAGGTGCATTCCTTTTATATCCAATGCGTTCCTGAAAATGTGATAAAATCAAATTTCTAAAAATCAAATGGACGTAGGTGTTAGGGGAGATTTTATTTCATAAAGAGCTAAGATTTTTATTAAAATCCCAAATTAAAATAAATAAATAAATAAAATAAAATCCCAAATCAGTGGTCCTGCTGGACCCGAGGCCTGGGACAGGCTACCACTGGATGGAGGGGAGGGCTTTCCAGGTGTTAGGGGTTGTGCGGAGGGGCCTCCCCCTGGCCTGGACTAGGGTGAGAAGGCTGCCTTGTAGCGTTCGCTCTGGGGACTGCCCTGGGCATGGTGATTTTATGGTCAACAAAACACTCATCTGGAATCCCTCAGAACGTCTCCGTCCTAGAGGGCAGTGTGCTTGGATTACATAGTAACTGGGAGTTACTTTGCTCATTGTGTCTGGCCTTCTCCTCTCCGCTCTGAGCGCGGCAAGCTCTCCCTCTAGCAGAGCCAAGGGAAGGGTTCTTGCGGCACTGGAGTCCCCACATTTTGAGTGAGGCTCTGAGGGTCGAGGAATTCAGAGAAGCCAGGACTGTGCAGCACCTCTGCCCAATTGAGAACAGCTCCAGTGGTTTAAAAGGAGAGCTCAGGCCACTTTCAGTGGATCATTAGTGATATTTAGTGTCCCTCTCTTTTGTACTTCCCATTGCCTCTGTGCTTTTGGATCATCTCTGTAGAACTTTAAATTGGTTTCTAAATATTGGGCACAATTTTAACGTTGAATATAATTTTAGCCTAAATACTGCATATAATTTAAACTTTGCATTAAATGTGTTTTATGCCCTCTTTTGACTTACTCTGTTTTAACCATGATTTGGGACTTTTGATGATTCCCCTTTCCCCTTTAATCCTTCTTAATACCCAGGGGTTGTTTTCTGTTTTAAAAAAGCCCCGAGAGCTTGGGTGGTTTAGTCAGTTAAGCATCCAGCTCTTGATTTCGGCTCAGGTCAGGATCTCAGGGCCACAAGATTGAGTGCTATGCAGAGCCTGCTTAAGATTCTCTTTCTCCATCTGTCCCCCCACCCCTCAAGTGCTCATGCTCTCTCGCTCACTCTCAAAGGGAAAAAAAAAAAAAAAAAAACCACCAACATGGGGGAACCTGGCTGGCTCAACCCATGGAGCTTGACACTCTTGATCTTGGGGTTGTGAGTTTGAGCCCCACATTGGGTATAGAGATTAATTAAAAACAAAATCTTTAAAAAATAAAATTTAGAAACCCAACATAATGGCTTAATATTTAAATATCTATGAAAGAATCTTTAAATATATCAATTTCCAGTTCTTCCGGTCTGGTGTGTATGCCTCATCAAGGTTTGACATTTCTAAATCTCTTACTAGAACTATGGTAACTCAGAGAAGTGGAAAACGTCCTTAAAATTAGCAGTTTTTAAAAAATTGTCAGTAATAGCTATCATTGAATGCTTACCGTGTGGCTTAATCTCATCTATTTCTCACTACTAATTATCCACATTTTTAAAAAATGAGATAAAGAAGTAATTTACCCAAGGTTACTCAGTTCGCTGTGAAACTGGTATAAAAATCCAGGTGATCTTCTCCAGCCGAGGCTCTTAAACCAACATGCTGCTCTATACAGCCAGCGATAACCTAAAAATAACCCGGAAGTAATCCACAGGGATAGAGTATCTGTATGGGACTTTCTCCAGTTGCTGTGAATCTGAAGTTTCTGATAACTGGCAACATTGAGAGGGCTGTGGAAGGACCACCTACTCCTTTTCTGCAGCTCTTCCCCGTTTTCACACCACTCGAACTGCTCCTTCACGGCCTCCTTGTTTTCAGCCATCCCAGAACTGCTGATCTTCCTGAGCTTCCACCCCTTCTTGCATCCTTCTCTTCTTACAGTTATCTAGTCTTCCCAGGTCCGTGGTTCTAAGCTTGGACTGCACTTCGGAGTCCCCAGGGGAGGCCTTTAAAAAAAAAAAAAATACTGCTTGCCCAGGTCTTAGCCCTAGACATTCTGATTTAATTGGTCTGAGCAGCAGGATTTTTTAAACGCCCCAGGTGATTTTCTTGTGCAGTCAAGGTTGAGAACAACTGCCCTCGGCTATCTGTCCACAGTTGTGGCGTCCACCTGTTACCTCTTGGTTTCGTCGAATTCTCCATCTCGCCAGAACTCAAGAGTTCATCACTCCATCATCTTGCCCCTTGCCTTCCCTCCTGTCAGTCTGCCTTGTTACCCTGAACCCATCTTATAATTTATAGCTTCTCAACTTTCAAGATCCCGCAGAGGGCGGTCACACAGCCATGTGGGTCAGTACTGCTACACATTCATGGTCTCAGATCTCCGCTGAGCCTTCGGTGCTCTCTGGCAGTGCTTTGTTTCTTTATTTAGCCCCTGTCACCCGTTATTGGCAGAACCTCCTCTAACTCTTCATCCTTCTACCTTCAGTCTTGTCAGATTTTCCTAACTCCTGCTTCACACTGTGGGTCCTAGCATGCCGTTGATTATTTTAAATGTTCTCTCTCTTTACCTTTGACCAGCTTGTTCCCCTTACTCTGTGTACTCAAGTATTAAAGAAAAAAATTTTTTTCCCCAAAATTAAACTGAAAAACCTTTCTCCATCTAGTTCCTCTGGCCAGAGTAACTTTTATTCAGATCAGATTTCAGGAGAAACTGTTATCACATTGCACTTCTCATTCATTTGCTTCTTAGCCTGTTTTCATTGACCTACCCCTGCCCGCAGTGCTCCAAGGGCCCCAAGTCCACACAGTCAGGGGGACATTTCAGTTCTTGTCTTGACCTCTCAGCTGCATTCACTGTTGCTCTTCCTTGAACACTTTCAAAAAGAGAAACAGCCTGGCCAAATAAAGCCTTCTTTACTAAATCCTTTCTTCCTGCCTATCTTTCTGCTTCTTGGGTTACTCACACATTGTCTCCTTCATGCATTACTGGCCCTCTGTCAGTTACATCGATCTGTGGCTACCTGCTGCTGATGGCTCGCTCTGCCTGAGAGAGCTCATGTATTTAACAAACTCTGGATGGCTCCTGTTTTTATCTCTGAACTAACCTTACCTTCTGAGCTCTGTATATGTTTGTTTACTCTTATTTAGTCAGTGTTTTTTTTTTTAATTGAGATAAACATACTGTTTATCATTATTTCGCTGGAGTCTGGGGAATTTATAGTCTACTGTCGTGTGGCTCACTGCTGGCCTGCATCAGAATCATTTGGGATGCTTGTAAAAATACAGATTCTAAAGTTCTGCAACTGGTCCGTTAAGTTGTGATTTTTACCTCTGAGCATTATGCATATAAATGTTGAAAAACACTGGTCTCCTGGCCTGGAAATTGTTTCCAAGCTGTAAGCTGGGGCAATTGGAGGGCTTACTTCATTCATTTTCCATGTCGCAGGAATCGCTGTCCTTCTTTACCTTATGTCCGGTTATCTTAAAAAAAAACCATTGTTTCTCATGTTTTGTCTGATTTTTAAAAAATTGCTTCAGGTGGGCAAGCAGATCCTTGTTTCTTCACTTTGTCTGAAAGTTTAAGTCTGGGGGTGGGGTGGGGTTTAGGCCAGGGTTTTTGATACCTTTGTAAGGACAGAGACAAGGCTGCAGACTATTTGTATTAGCCCCAAATGGGAAATAACCCAAATGCCCATCAGTGGAAAGTAGCTAAATAAAGTGTGATATATTAATACAAGGAATATGTGCTGTACTAAGAATGAACGAACGAGGGGCACCTGAATGAGACAGTTGGGTGAGTGTCTGGCTCTTGATTTGGGCTCCGGTCACGATCTCAGGGTCGTGAGGCTGAGCCCTGTGTCAGGCCCCAGGCTCGGTGCAGAGTCGGCCTGAGGTTCTTTCTCCCCCTCCCTCTGCCCCTCCTGCTTATGTGCGCACGCGCGCGCGCCCTCTGGAAAATAAATAATCTTTTTTTAAAAAATGAATGGACTATAACTAAATGTAACAGTAAATATGAGTCTCACAAACATTGAAGTCAAAGAAACCAGACACAAATGAGTCCATCCTATGGGATTCCATTTAGATAAAATTTTAATGCTGGCAGAATTAGTGTGTTGGAAGTCGGGATAGCGGTTACCCCTTGAGGAGGAGGGTAGTTAGTAGATGGGGACATGCCAAGGGCTTCTGGGGTTCCGGTAATATTCTGCTTCTTGATCTGGGTACTGGTTACATGGGTGTTGCACTCTGAGAAAATTCATTGAGCTATATACTTGCATGTGACTTTACTGTATGGGTGTTACCCATCAATAAAAAATACTGTCCTCCACCCTCTAAAAAGAAGGACAAGGCCTGCAAGCCCAAAGGCATGATGGGGAGGTAGAACTGGATTCCCAGTGTAGAACCTGAAGGATCCTGACAGAAAGCAAGTCACCTGCTCTAGGCCAGGGGTAGAAATGGGCACCCATGATAAAGCCTGGGCAGCATGTGGATGCGGTGGGCTCAGGTTCAGTTCTAAGTGATCCAGAACCTCTGCCCTGAGATACCAAAGTTAAAACTGGCTTGAAACCAGTAAACCTTGTAGACCCTGTCAGAGCCACCCCACTTGGAGGACTCCACCACTCAGGTCACTTTTGAGACTCTGGGCAGGTGGGCTATTGATCATATTTTGAAATACAGATTGGTTTACAATACAGTGGCTATGGCCAAGGCACCCCCAGCATCATTTCTCTGGGTGGCAGGCCAAGTTAATATATTTCTTGCTTTAGAATATAGCTTAGTTGACTATAAAAGTTTTATATGGGCAAGAGCTTCTGTACATGTGCAACTGCCCCGTGAGACTACAGCTCCCCGACAGTCGGGAACTCCCCTGTTCATCGCCGTATCACCAGTGCACAGGATAACGCCTAGGGTACATTTGGGGTTCAAAGATGATTGTTCAGCAAAGGAATGCTACGTAGTCGTGGAGCACCACTGTGTGCTGAGCGCAGTGCCGAGTGATTTTGTGTGTGACTTAATGCATAGTTTACTGTTTTTGATAAGCATTTCACCTAATTTGTAACAAGGGGCTTTGTCGGTTGTGTTACATAAATCGAAACAATATTCTCCAAAGTAGGATTCTTGTATCCTAGGGTGTACTCCACAAGATGACTCCTTGGGGTGTGGAATATTGGGGGGTGGACAGAAGGAGAAGATAGATATGGGAGAAAAAAAAATGAGAAATTTTTTTTAAAGGTCCCATGATACAGTTTGGGTTATAGTTATTTTGAGTAGAAATTTCAGATATAGTATTAACCATTTCTCTTCATCATAAACCTGGAGAGAGTCTCATTGCTGTTGGGTGAGTCAGAATGTGTCTGATAAAATATTGCATTCTTGATATGAAAAGCTCTCCAAAGGATAGAAGGTATATCTGTATTAGCATTTAAACTAAAATGTCTTAATAAAGAAGAAGGGAAAGGGGGGAAATGGAATCAATACTAGACTATTTAACACTGTTTAAGTTATCCTTGTTTTTAATCTAATCTAATTCAGTGGGTTAGTGGGCTGGGTTTCTCTGTATTTGGTCATGACCTCCTGCATGTTTTGATGAGTTTAATAGCACTTAATGATCATGCAGTGGGAAGAGATGAAAAAAATTCCTGGGATTTCAGGCCTTCTTATTTTATCCTCCTTGTCTCAAACTGTTCCATGATTTCAGTGTCTTTGCGTCCCATTCTCTGTACCCCACATCCCGAATAATTTCTCCAAATCTAGATTCCAGTTCTCCAGTTCTCTTTTACACTCTATATGCATTCTTGTGTTCTACCTGTCTATTGAGTTTCTGATGTCGGTGATTATAATTTTTATATCTCTTGGGTGTTGTTCAAGCTGTACGGGTAGTTGGCGTTATGGGTTCCAAACCCATGTGGTTGGGTGTTGTCTTAGAAAACTTTTTCTTTCTTTCCACTTCATTCAGGAGTGAATCCAAGAAGGCAGCATCCCCATCTTCCCACGGTGGGCCAGCATTTTTCTACTTTGCCTTTCAGAGATTCCATATTTCTATAAGGTGGACAGAACAGAGTTCCCTCCTTCTTGTCGCAGGCTTATCTCCATCTCTAGATCATCAGGGACCAACAGATGGCCCTGGGCCAAGCAGCCAGCCCCCTCCCTCCCTCAGAGATTTCTCCTCATTTCTGACCTGGGAGGTTTCCTTTATTTTCCTAACGGTTCTGTTATGTATTTTAAAACATGCTTTTAATGCATCTGTGTTAAACATTATAAATATTATGTAAGAATTTGTGCATGTGTGTTGGCTTATATATGCATTTTTTAAAAGTTTCTGGAAAGATGAATAAGAAACTAATAATGCTGAGACTGGGGGGCAGGGGTGACAGGGAGACTTCTTTTATGTGACTGTCTTAATATCTTCAGTGATTTGAACCATGTGAATATTACTGTCAATCAATTAAATATGTAACCATTTTTCCTCCAGCAGTCTACATGTTCTGTATTGGATAGGTCTCTCCAAATATCTCCAGTCTGCCATTTTGTTAGGTATGGAATAGTGGTCATTTTTGTGGTTATATAAATTTTGTTTTATTTATTTTATTTTTATTATTTTTTTTAGAGAATGCATGCACGTGAGAGTGGCAGTGGGGCAGGGGGTGTTGGGCGGGGAGAGGGAGAGAGAGAGAGAGAGAATCTTAGCAGGCTCCATGAGGGCTCAATTTCACAACCTGAGATCATGACCTGAGACAAAATCAAGAGTTGGATGCTTAGGGACGCTGGGGTGGCTCAGTCGTTAGGCGTCTGCCTTCAGCTCAGGTCATGATCCCGGGGTTCCGGGATCGAGTCCCGCATCGGGCTCCCTGCTCAGCGGGAAGCCTGATTCTCCCTCTCCCACTCCCCCTGCTTGTGTTCCCTCTCTTGCTGTGTCTCTCTCTGTCAAATAAATAAATAAAAATCTTTAAAAATAAGAGTTGGATGCTTAGCCAACTGAGCTGCTTAGGCACCCCTTACTTTATTTTTTTTTAGAAAGAGAGAAAGAGAGTGCATGCATGCGCGTGGGGGAGGGGGAGGGAGAGAGAGAATCCTAAGTAGGCTCCATACTCAGTGCAGGCTCAATCCCATGACCCTGAGATCCTGACCTCTGAGCTGAAATCAGGAGTTGGACGCTTAACCAACTGAGCCACCCAGGTGCCCCAGTGGTTATATAAATTTTAGATCATGGTTTTACCTCTGTCCAGCCTCTCGATGAACTTGCTAGATGAATATTTTCCAAACTACCTGTGGCAGAGGATCAGCTCTTTAAAAATTTTCCAATCTGGCATGGACTGATACTTTGGTAAACTACAATAAAAAAAAAAAA
>CM052892.1:18415856-18440172 GCA_028534135.1 Potos flavus | reverse complement strand
TTGTGAATATCAGGAGTTCTGTTACTTACCCCATTTTCTTGCTTGCCATGCTGGTGGCGTCGTACTTCTTTCAGTCGTGTGTTGTGGGATTCTTAAAGAGATTTCTTAGATTTTTCTGGTTACATGTCTCCCTTTTCCTGGGGAAGATAGGGATTTCCCCCCTACTGTTGTTACAGTTCTTGGTCCACATTGATGGCAGTCTGGGAGGAAGGGCAGTTAATATGTGGGCTAACACTATAATTCATTTCTTCACCATGTATTTACTGAATGCATACTCTCTGCTGGGCATAGTTCTTGAAGCATAAACCACAGTCTTAAGCTCTAGCCTTCCTTGAAACATTCATTCCGCTTAGTTCTGGTTTTCCTAAACTAGACATTTATCTGGTTACTTTCCTTCATTTTCAGATAGCTTTTTAAAACTGAGAATTTAGTAATTTCTTGATAGCTTAACACATACTTTATACTGATTTGGCACTAATGTGTTCTCCAGAAACAATGTGTATATCATTTGCTTTTTAGCCGATTACACCTCAACAAGAAGGCCACAGACAAGCAGCCATATAGCAAGCTCCCAGGCGTGTCTCTTCTAAAGCCGCTGAAAGGAGTAGATCCTAACCTAATCAACAACTTGGAGACCTTCTTCGAATTGGATTACCCCAAAGTAAGTACAACCTTGTGCTCATTAGGTATGGGTGAGATCTCTTTTTTTTTTTTTTTTTTTTGGCTTTTCTCTCATGGTAAACACTTAAAGAGAGGCATTTGGACTGTAAAAGGTAGAGGTATTAAAGAGGCATGATGATGTCGGCCTCATACAATTGCTGCTGTAATAGCAGCAGTCACAGGACAGAAATGGGGTTGAGGAAGGGGTGCAGATTCCTCTTGTAACCACCCACGTGTCCATCTGAATTCGAAACCCTGGAGTAGACCTCCCGGAACTCAGACGCTGTTAAGTGCCAGATAGTTTGAATATAAAAAGCTTGTTCCATGAGAGTCGTATGTGAACGACAGGAGGAAGAGGCAGTGAGAGAGAAAAAGCAGTGTCTAGCAGTCTGAAATGGGAGTCAGGATAGCTAGAAGTAAACGTAAATTCCCCTGAGAATCTGGCTCTTGAGCCAGGAATACGCTACAATTAGCAGTAAGATGGGGCTTCCTCATACCTAATTTTTAATTTCTTTATCTTCTGGGTTTTAATGCCTAATTGTATTGTTCATATCATTTATCCATACAGTCTGTAGATCTGAACTCCACATACTCCTTCATTGGCAAACTCCCGGTTTTCTTGAGATGACAGTATTCTTTTTATCTCTTCCCTTTAATATTCCACCTGTAGTTTCTTAGGACAACTTACTAAATCAAGAGATTTATGTATCTAGCTTTATTGCAGCTTTTTAAATTGCCTATTTGAAACACTGCTTTGGGGGCACCTGGGTGGCTCAGTGAGTTAAAGCCTCTGCCTTCGGCTCAGGTCATGATCTCAGGGTCCTGGGATCGAGCCCCGCATCGGGCTCTCTGCTCAGCGGGGAGCCTGCTTCCCCCTCTCTCTCTGCCTGCCTCTCTGCCTACTTGTGATCTCTCTGTCAAATAAATCAAATCAAATAAATAAATAAAAATAAAAAAAGAAACACTGCTTTTGAATATGTCTTTACATTTCTACCTGCTTGATTTTTCGGTCCATTTGAATTTTCCCTCTAGGTCCCTATTCACTTGTGTCAGTTGTGAACCTCACCATCTCAGTTTGTCCATAGTTTTTGTTACATGGAGACTCCTCCGCTCCTATTTCTTTAGGACAGTGTATCCCAAGTTGTGAGAAGGAAAATAATACACCACACCACACTTCTCATGGTGATGGGTTTTCACACTCTTACTTCTTTTCTTTTAGCCTATATTTTTCTCGGTAGCATCAATGAAAAGAGTAGAGAAGACACAGATGTGATAACCTTACTATACCTCTTAATAAGTGTGTAGACATGAGTATAATTCACTTATTTTTTTAGTGTTGTTTTTATATTAGTGCTTTTAAAGTTTGGAAGTCTAGATATTTGAAGCTAATTTGAAGCAAAACAATTATGTGTCTTCTAGTTTGTGTGTGTGTATGTTTATATATTTAATAATTTTAGCGATCTGAATCATGCATGCAGTATCTATCCAATAAATTGAATATGTAATTTTTTAAAAATAAGATATATACTTGATTTTTTCCAAACTAAAAGTGCAAAAAGTGTCCCTTTGTAATTTAGAATGATACAAATAAAATTAATTGTAAAATAAGCTTTGCAATAAGAAAAATGGAAGGGAAAAAAAAGAAAAATGGAAGGTTTTCAAACCTCACATTATGTAAGTAAATGCAGAGAATTTTTTTTACTGAAGAATATTTTCATTATTATTAAATCTCATTATTATTAAATATTTCATTGATTATAAACTAGAATCATGCATTTATCCTTGTGAACCGTAATGTCACATTTCAATTGTTTAATCATCATCCCACCCTTTCCCCCATTCACCCTCTCTCAGAACTCGGTTATAGAACTTTTATGTTGGGTCCTTGGGAGATGATAGTCATGGAATTGAATTGGTCACAGAAGTTAGTATGGGTTTTAGTTGTAGAAAGAGTTTCTAAAAATAACCCAGGAATGTATGTATCCATTAATCTGAACATTTGAGATAAATCAGTAATTGATTTCTTCTTGTGAATGAAGATTTTTTTTATTACAATGCGAGATTATCTCAAGAGCTCTAGTTTTTGCTTCTTTTTCCACTTAACATCACTGAGGTATTTGATCGCGGAGAAAGCAGTTTTGATACTTATTATAAAACGAGGAACCGCATATATGAGATTGTTTTTATTCTTTTTTCGGAACTTAACTAATTATAAAAGTACTGTTTGTTAACTGTGTAAATAGAAAATGTAGAAAGCAGAGGGAAAGTACTAAGGACCTGCAATCTAAAAGAAAACTTGGACCTCACGGCATTTTATTGGCTTTTTTAAAAGACCAAGCCCAGTGGCAAATGTTCCACAGGAAACTGAAGTTAAACTACCGAAATCCCACAAACCTGAGTGTGAACAGACACGTGGCTGTGTTGCCCAGGAGGCATGTGGTCCCAAAACGAACCTTCATGTGACTACCAGGCCCAGCATACTTTACTATGGGCTTTTTGTCAAGTGTGAACATCGTTTTCCAGAAGGATGTTTGGTTTCATTTTGGACATAACGTTTTAACTCGTACTTTGATTCGAAACATTATAGACCATTCTGGAAAAAGAACATGTTGAAGTTGAGAAATTTAATTCTACACATGTGCAAGAAGATTCACTATGGGTACTTGTTCTGAATTTCTGGGTTTAAACTTCGGTGAGAATCATTACTAATTGCCCTGAAAGATTTCCGTACTTGACATATCTTGTCAATCCACTTATTTTAGGTTTTTTCATTTTTTGTTTTTTGTTTTTTTTTTAAGATTTTATTTATTTATTTGAGAGAGAGAGAACGCACGGGTTGGAGGGGGGCAGGGACAGAGGGAGAGGAAGTCTTAAGCAGACTCTGCGCTGAGTGCGAAGCCTGACTTGGGGCCCCATCCTAGGACCCTGAGATCATGACCTGAGCCAAAATCAAGGGTTGGGGCACTTAACCATCTGTCACTCTGGAGCCCCAATCCACTTTTTTTGATATTTATTCCTTGGGGCGGGGGGGTAAAAAAAAAAAAAAAATAAGAATGAAAAAGTCATACAATTCATTTTCTGCAAAACTGAGCACTCAGCTTGGCATCAGCATAGACGGCATTTTAGGGAGCGATTTAGCCGCAGAGGGAAGGTGCAGCAGTCAGCTTTACGTTAGTAAATTCTGGCCATACGAAGAGTTTTTAAATTAAATGATCAGAGTCATTACCAGAGTGAGGCTATGGTAATAGTGGTGGTTTTTTTGCCCTTTTTTGCAAATAACAGAATTGGTTGAAAATGTTACAAGTCCAGTGCCATGTTTGGACTCTTTCTTGCTGGTGGTGTAGTTATCCTTCACAGGAATTGTTTTCTTATTGAATGGTCTTCTAAACAAAGAATTAGAGAAAACAGAAAATCAAATCCATTTTCAGAAGACCAAGCACAACATATGTGGTGAAGCTAGTAAATCTGCAAGATAGGAATTTGCCAAGTAAATTTGGGAAATTGTGTATAGACAATTTCTTGAACATAAAGAAGTATATAATATTACTTGTCTAGACTTTGAATTCAGAGCTGTGTTCTTTTTTGTTTGTTTTTGTTGTTTTTGTTTTTGTTTTTAAAGATTTTATTTATTTATTTGACAGATAGAGATCACAAGTAGGCAGAGAGGCAGGCAGAGAGAGAGGGGGAAGCAGACTCCCTGTTGAGTAGAGAGCCCGATGCGGGGCTCGATCCCAGGACCCTGAGAGCATGACCTGAGCCGAAGGCAGAGGCTTTAACCCACTGAGACACCCAGGCGCCCCCAGAGCTGTGTTCTTATGAAACATCTCCTTCCTGGCATCTGTCTTTCACTCAAAAGTTATCCTAAGGACGAATGCATTAACTTAATAAGTGTAATTAATGTTCTAGGCATTTGGGGTCTAAATCTGTTCTGTCATAGAAAGTTCATATTCTGCTCTCACTCAAATATCGTCATAAAATTTTTCTGTAAAAATGATGTGTAGTTATTTATAGAACAATTCAAGATATTCCTACTTGATATGCAATAAAATTGATTAATATCATTAAAACAGTTTTCTATTTTAAGAGGATGTTTTATCTTGTTTGCTATAGTACACAGTTTATATTCCTAATGTCTACAGGGCTGAATCAGTGAGGTTTTTCTAATGTTACTTATATACCTAAATCTAATGATATATATGCATCTGAATTTATTCATAAAAGCTGAAAAGTAGCATTCATGATTATTGCTTTTTCAGGTATTCAGTTCTTAAATATCAAAGGCCTGAATCCATTTGTGGATTTCCTACACCTCTCTTGTTCTCAGCCTTTTAGTCATTGCACTGTTTGAAAACGTAAGCGGAAAATTAGCCAGTTTAGCTATTTGTATGGTAACCTTACTGAAGAGTTGTCAAACACTAACCTTCTCATTTAAACTACTCTGGGGTTAATTTCTAGACTTCATGTATTCATACTACACCAATTTATAATGAATTCAATATATCTTATAGCCCTTTTAGATCTATAAAGTAAATGTTTTCTTGAAATATTTTTAAAGTGTAATATTTTTAATAAACACTGTTTTTCAACACATATACTTATGCCCAATCCTTTAGATAATATAAAAATATCCAGGGGTGCCTGGGTGGCTCAGTCAGTTAAGCCTCCACCTCTTGATTTTGACTCAGGTCATGATCTCGGGGTCGTGAGATCGAGCCCATGTGAGGCTCTCTGTGCAGAGTCTACTTGTCCCTCTCCCTCTGTTCCTGCCCTCCACCCCCAACTCATGCACTCTCTCTCTGTCTAAATAAGTAAATAAAGTCTTTTAAAAATAATTTCAGAAAAAAATTTTTGTATTATTTAAGAAAGCCTTTAACCAATTTGGTGTGTCGTGTCTTGCCAGTTGCAGGGTAGTTGGAGTGACTTAACTATTCCAATACAGAGATACCCAGCAAATAAAATGTTTGCTCAAACTGAAGATACAAGTGATTATCATAGCTGAAAAATGAACTCCAGATTAAAATCTAATACTTTAGAAAATACTCGAAATGCTTCCCTCTTGTTTTGTATGATTTTCAGTATCAGAAACAAGCAAAAGTTATGTGTTTAATAAGAGTCTGAACATTTTTTAGATAATGTGAATTGAGTTTTATTTGTACTCTGGCTAATCAGGAGGTTTTTGATTTTCATTTGAAATTAGGTTTAAGAGGTATAATCAGTAAAACTAAAAACCTGAATTTTTTAAAGATATTTATTTTAGAGAGCACATGTCGGGGGAAGGGGCAGAGGGAGAGAGAGAGAATCTCAAGTGGACTCCCCTCAAGGAGCAAGGAGCCCACCGTGGAACTCCAGCTCTCAGGACCCTGAGATCATGACCTGAGCTGAAATCAAGAGTTGGGTGTTCATCTAACTGACTGAGCCACCCAGATGCCCCTAAAATAAAAACTTTAAATCTTGCATTTGAAGAAAGGTCAACTCTGCCTCCTTTGAAATCGTTTCTAGAAGTAGATTTTGCAAAGTTTTCTCTTGCTAGGGAAAAAAAAGCTAAGACTAACTTTTTGATTATATTTTATGGAATTATATCACTTACGAACATTTCCTTTCACTGTATTCACTCTACCTGCAAAACAGCATAAATTATAAAAGCATTAAAGAAACCATGCGGTGTTTGGGAAAACGAGGAATTCGTTATCGCGAGCCTGGTTGAACGGCTTGCTGTAGTAGGGAAGCCAATTGTTACGTTGACCCTTTGGAAGGTCACGTAATCTTACTGATCTTCATTGTTAAGGTCAATGCCTTTTGGCTGGTTCAGCCAAACATTGTTTTGAGAGTCAGGCTGGGAGGATGACTGATGCTTTATAGGACTTAAGAGTCAAGCCTTTGGGAAATTCAAGGGTGTGGCCAGAGTGGTATCCTTCCCATCCTCGAATTTTTATCTGGTCCCCAGAGATTGGGTAGTTGTAAAGTTGTTTTCAGTACCTCCTGAGTGGCAATTTTGGTCAGTTATCATCAAAGGTAGATAGTTGATAGAATGTATAATAATAGTAGGTAGAAAGTATGAGGGAAGTATACATTGTTTTCCCCTCTACTTAATTATTGAGAAAACATTTTTTTCTTTCACTTAAAAAAATCATGTTACCTTCTTCTTTGACCTTAGTCATGGCCCTTTTCATACTCAACCACTCATTTCTATATTGCCAGTTTTTGCTGAGTTTCCCATTTACCTGAGCTAGTCCCTGTATGTTAGACACTTAAAAAGTTATGTCCTTAGCTCTTTTTATTTTTTAGGACCCATAGATTTGTTTATTTGTTTGTTTGTTTGTTTTTCATGGACCTAATTAACCTCCCTCCTTTGCTTAAGAATGTCCACCCCATTTTAGAAAGAGGATTGGTAGGAAATTTGTCACAGAGTCAGCATGATTTTAGCAGCACTCCTGAAAAAAAAATTACTGCTTAGAATACTAACCCATAAAATATTATAGTAACATCTTTGTATGTGAAAGCAAATACTTTTTAAAAACTTAGTAGTTTACTAAATGGTAACTTAAAGTTTAAATGCTCAAGATTTGATAAATCTGGCTACATGTCAGAGTCACCCCTGAGTTCTAATTCAGAAGTAAGAGTGGGGCCCAGTATTCTCTTCTGTAAATAAATATCCCAGGGTAACAGACACAGCCAGTCAAGTGCAAAGATATGACTCCCTAACCTACTGAGCAGAATAGAACCCTGAGTATTTTCATCGTTAGAAGACTAACCATACTTTTCAGGATGATAGATTTTTAATCAAATTCTATTTTATTTCAAAACTTACTATACAGCAAAAATCTAATCTCCCTTTGTCCTTTTCATGTGAAGAGTTTGGAGAAGCCCTTTAAATTGATCATAATGGGAGCTGATACGTAATTTATAGCACCTTCATGAAATAATAAATTCAGAGACTGAGCTAGAGAACAGAGGGGGGTGTTTATTTTGTTTGCTTTTCCATGTTGCTTTTACACTGCTGGGCACCCTGTGAGTATTTGGTAAAGCTTCAGTGATGGAGGCCACGGAGAAGCTTGAGATCCAGTTTAATTATGAGGTCATGCCTATCTGGGAATGGCAAGACTTCAGCTGTCAGGGCTGCCAGGCCCTTCATTCTCTCTTCTGCTTGCAAATAGGCCCCTGTTCAGAGAGAAGCTGCTCTCGATTAAAGCAACACTTGGTATCATAAGTGTTTGCATCCATTATGAGTACTCTCTTAACTTTTAAACTGTGTGTGTACAATTGCTTGTTTTTCCTAACGCCTTTTTATCAGTCAGTAAATACTAATAATGTGCTTATTTTTGTAAGAGATTAATTTACATAAAATGTGTTCTTTGACTAGTATGAAGTCCTCCTTTGTGTACAAGATCATGATGATCCAGCCATTGATGTATGTAAGAAGCTTCTTGGAAAATATCCAAATGTTGATGCTAGATTGTTTATTGGTAGGTAAAAATTAATTCTGCAATAACCCTTTTGCTTTAATAGTATTAAGTATCAGTAATCTTCGCATTAAACTAGAGTGAAGTTATTAGCATTTTTGCTTTATGCATGTTGGAGTAGCGATAGGATATGTTTATATTCTTTTGAGAAAACTTAAGTTCTAAAAACACAGGGTTTTTTTTCATATCTGGGATTAACAAAACTACAACAACAACAAAACACTTCCCCCCCCCCCATTACCTGTTATGCTTTTCCCAGAGTGATCAATAGAATTTGCTTTTATGGTATGGCAAAAAGAATATATATATTTTTTATAAAGGATGTTTTTCAAAAGCCTATAGGCTTATTCTGAAGACTTGTAGAGAGATATTTGCCATTAAACATTGATTTATTCTTACTACTGATGCATTAACTTAAGATGCGTTAACTTAAAAACCTTAAAAAACTTACTCCTGTTGCATTAACTTAAAAAATTGAAACTAATATATTTTCAAAGAAATTAATTCTCTTTGAGAATGAACAATTTCTTTCTAAATATATTGTGAATAAGGAATGTAAAGCATAATGTTAAAGTATGTTTGTTTAAATTATGTACGAAAGTACCTTTCACTTCTCTCTACTCTATATTTGTATTCTAGAAAATATTTTCAATGTTGCATGAATCTCTCACTGTTGCACCTTTACATTTTTAGGTGGAAAAAAAGTTGGCATTAATCCTAAAATTAATAATTTAATGCCAGGATATGAAGTTGCAAAGTATGATCTGATATGGATTTGTGATAGTGGAATAAGAGGTGAGCCTCTTTTTATTTATTTCACGAAACTATTCATTTGATGATAAAATGCCAAAAACAATCTGAAAATATATTTATCAGTCCTTTTTGTTTGCCTCATGAAGTAATTTATTTCATCTTATTTCATGGTAAAATGTCAAGTTACACTTACTAAGATTTGGAATTTTTTAATGCTAACCTAGACTGTTACATGTATAAAAATATCTTTGCTTTGAAGAGAAAATTCCAGCTATTAAAAAAAAATAGTCATGGTCCATTTTACAGTCCCTTTTACAAGATTTTTCATAGTTGTAAGTAAATTTTCCCTTTTTCATGTTACCCTTATCTTCTACTTTACTCTGTGGCCCCAATAATATACTCTCTTGCACAAAGGGACAAAAACTAATATGTGAATATATTACCACAATACATACATGGCTTATTTTAGTAGGAACGTGTTCATATACTGAAATTATAATTTGCATTTTTAAACATTTATATTCTGATTACCACCCGTTTCTCGACCTTGGCATTTGGGGCCAGATAACTCCGTTGTGGAGGCTGCCGTGTGGGATGGGGAGCGAGCAACCCTGGCCTCTACACTCTGAATGCCAGGAGCACCAAAAACTGTCTCTAAACACAGCTCACTGTCCCCGGCAGGGCAGCTGTTGAGGACCACGGCTCTAGAAGATGTGTAGTGAAGGTCCAAATACACTTTGATAGAGTGGAATTTGTTTGTAAAGACCTGAGGGAAATAAAGTCATGTAAAAAGACAGGAGGTGTTTGCTATTTGAAGAGGAGACCATGATTTAAATTTTTTTTATTAGATTTAAAATGCAGATTTGAAAATGAATAGAAGTGTGGCCTGCCTAATTCATCAGGATCATTACAGATCGCTCAGTTTGTGGCCAGAGATGATGTTCATTTTTCATGTCTGCTATCTTAAATTATTATTTATTTCTTTTAATTAACATATAATGTATTATTTGCCCCAGGGGTATATGTCTGTGAATCATCAGGCTTACATTTCACAGCACTCACCATAGCACATACCCTCCCCAATGTCCATCACCCAGCCACCCTATCCCTCCCCCACCCCTCAGCAACCCTCAATTTGTTTCTTGAGATTAAGAGTCTCTTATGGTTTGTCTCCCTCCCAATCCCATCTTGTCTTAAATTATTTTTTATCATATATCATGTTTTCATAACATATGTACGCATCTCTGTAGAGTATCATCTCATTCAATTCCCATTAGCAGGTTCACGAGATAGGATATCTCATACCCTCTAAGAAAATAGAGGCTCATTTCGTATGGTTAGAAAATGCAGGAACCAGCATAAGGACTGAGGTCCTTTGACCTTTGCTCCTGTATCTTTTCTGTTAGGTTCGGAGGTTCTGAAATAGGATGAGTAATGTTTTCAGGGTATATCCTGTCTCTGACGCATGTTAGGTATTTATTAGCCTGAAAATGTATCGTGTAAATCAGCTTATCATGCCTTTTTTGAGATTTTGTTTTCTACTTATAAAAGTGATGGAGAATAGTTCTATTAGATCCAAATGAAAAAAAAAAGAATTTAGTAATAGCTCACAAAACACATTGCACATTAGTGGACACTTTACTAAAAGGAATTTTTTTTTCTCTCTCCCTTGCCACCTTTTTGTCTTATAGTAATTCCAGACACACTCACTGACATGGTTAACCAGATGACAGAGAAAGTAGGCCTGGTTCATGGTCTGCCTTACGTAGCGGACAGACAGGGCTTTGCCGCCACATTAGAACAGGTAAGTATCGTGGTCGTATGTCATATTCTTACTGTCACATCCCTCATCTGCCAGAAACCTGAGACTAGTTTAAGTCTGAGAGTTGGGATGAACTTCCCGAAGTTAACTATTCAATCTGTTTTAACCTGCTCGGTACTGGCATCCTCAAGATGAGAGTAGTTGTTTTATTAGTGAAGACCTTTTTGGGCGCCTGGAATCACAGCGGAACTTACCGCCCTCCGGAAGCATCTTGTGAGCTCCTCACCAGCCGAACACAGTATGTTCTTTCTCCTTACGGCTCTCACTCTCAGTTCTAGAGTTAGGTTCTAGACTACTGACTTACATAAAAGCACATGGCATGTGGTTCTTTCAGAGATCCAATCTGAAAAGAATCTTTTTTTAACACCACAGAATATTTTAGTTTTGTTTTTTTTTTAAAGATATTTATTTATTTGTCAGAGAGAGAGAGAGAGAGCTCACAAGCAGGCAGAGTGGCAGGCAGAGGCAGAAGCAGGCTCCCTGCCAAGCAAGGAGCCCGATGTGGGACTCGATCCCAGGACCCTGGGATCATGACCTGAGCCGAAGGCAGCTGCTTAACCAACTGAGCCACCCAGGCGTCCCGAATATTTTAGTTTTTAAAGATTTTATTTATTGACTTGTCAGAGAGAGAGAGAAAGAGCACAAGCATGGGGAACAGCAGGCGGAGGGAGAAGCAGGCTCCCCAATGAGCAAGGAGCCCAATGTGGGACTCGATTCCAGGACCCTGGGATCATGACCAGAGCCGAAGGCAGATGCTCAACCAACTGAGCCACCCAGGCATCCCCAGAGTATTTTAAATATACAAAAAAGAGAAAATTATTCATACAAATCATTATAAAATCCATTTGATTGCCTGCTTTTTTTTAAAGTTTTTTTTTTTTTTAAATTTGAGAGAAGAGAGAGAGCATGCTGGAGGTTGGCAAGGGGGGCACAGAGGGAGAGAGAGAGGGAGAAGCAGACTCCCTGCTGAGCAGGAAAGCCTGACATGGGGGGCGCCCCTGGACCCCAGGTCCCTGAGGTCATGATCTGAACCACAGACAAGCGCTTAACCAACTGAGCAATCCAGGCACCCATTTGATTTCCTTTTAAAACAGATTTCTAAAAGTTACATGAGAAACTCGTTTTGCATTTTCCTTTTTTCTCCTCTTCACCCTATAACAGAAATGTGAACTATAAATTGTGGACAAATACAAGAAGCAAAAAATAAAGAACAACCCATAACCCTACCAGTTAGAGGAAGTTTCTATTTTTTTTCCCTGTGTGCCTTTTTAAAAACAGTTTGAGATGGTACTCTAAAAACAATGTGTATCTGACTTTTGTCACTTCGTTAGCTTTTCTCCATATCATTAATAACTTCTTATAAAAGTGATTTTTATTGACTGTATCACAGTCTATCATACATATGTTCTATGACTGATTTAACCATTCCTGTGTTGTTATACATTTCGGAAGAAAAAACTTGCCTTAACGTCATCAGGGAAGGATATACGGTTGTAGTCTTTTAAACATATCAACTTGCTTTTAAGCATATCTGCACTTACATTATTTTGTATTGCAGTCTTGTGATTACCACAGATTTGAGGGGGTAAAAGTACATTGTGAGTGGAATTTAACCTTTGGCAATTGGAGCCTGGAGCTCTTAATATTGCCTATGGATATATTTGTCCTATTGCAAGAAATTGTTACATCTTTAAATACCAGAATTTTTGTTTTGTGAGAGAAACTCTGAGTAGGTACTTTAAAATAAAATACTTTTTATTCTTATATGCCACATTGTATTTTTGTTTTAGAAATATCCAAGTTGATGTGTATGGCAGTGGTAAACATCTCCCAGATCACGGTCGGTCCCTTAGGTTAAATTTAATCCTTAAAGGCCCCTTTTATCTTACTTAGAGTGAATGGAGATAGAGGGATCGTTCCAGTGTGCAAAGAACTCCTGGGAGCCATTGACATAGTCCCTGTTTCCACCTCATTCTTAAAGCCCCACAAGTAACTGCTTAAGGAATTAAGATGTGTGCTTCTGGTCTTTTTTATTTGGTTCAGTTCAGTCCCACAAACACCAAAACTTCATTGCAGCCTGGACATAGGGTAGGTAGCAAGAATCGTCTTCTTCACCCCTGATAATTCCCTTGTTCCACACCGTGAATAACTGCTGCCATTAAGAAAAATCACCCTTCTCCTTTCAAGCTAATTAGAAAAGGCAGCATATCTCAGATGTAAATAATAGGGTTTTATGTCTCATAATTAGGGTGATGACCATTTTATTCTACCACTACTTTAGCAACTTGCATAGCTCATGACTTCAAAGCATATCTAGGGAAAGGGGGAGTAAAATGGGAGACAGAATTTTAGTCTCCACCCTGTTTATGAAAAATACATTGAAAAATAACATTGGGGGGATTGGGAAAAAGCTCGGTGACTCGGGCAGGAAGCAGCTAGCTATGAAAGGAATTAAAATAGGATTGTCCAGTAGGTTGATGTACCTGTAGGTGGTGTTTGTATGTATGTATGCACGTGTGAGTTCACACACAGTCACATACATACACCTGTATGTGTAGGTGTGTGTATGTGTAGTTATACGAACATCTGAAAGTAGGCTATATAAAATATTTGTTAATATTTCCCATGTCAATGAGTGGTACTTTTACCTGATTTATTTTATATCCCATTTAAGTTTTATTTGGATAAATCTTTGAATCTTGCAGCTTTACAGGACACAATATTTATCTGAGAATAGAATACACTTTTTTTTCCCAGAAGTATATTTTTCTTCATAATGGTGGTAATAAGAATAGTCAGTCTAGGGGCACCTGGGTGGCACAGTTGGTTGAGCGTCTTGGTTTTGGCTCAGGTCATGATCTCATGGTTGTGGGATCAAGCCCCACATTGGGCTCCTCGCTCGGCACGAAGTCTGCTTGAGATTCTCTCTCTCTCCCTCTGCCCCCTGTTCACGTGCTCTCTCTCTTTTGCTCTCTCTAAAAGAAATAAATCTTAAAAAAAAAAAATAGTCCATCAAATAAGAAATTACTGATTGCACATTACATGTAAACATTATTTTGTAATAACTTTCATTCAGGTAGTTTATATAAGAATAATAAGATAGTCATACTTAGATGAAGTTCTTTAGGGAAAAAAATGTTTATAAATACCATACTTTTAACATAACATTCTAATTATACATATATGTTTTTGCTTTTGTTTTGGCAGGTATATTTTGGGACTTCTCATCCAAGATCATATATCTCTGCCAACGTAACTGGCTTCAAATGTGTGACGGGAATGTCTTGTTTAATGAGAAAGGATGTGTTAGATCAAGCAGGAGGGCTTATAGCTTTTGCTCAATACATTGCTGAAGATTACTTTATGGCCAAAGCCATAGCTGACCGGTAAGCAAACTAAATTACATCAGGCTATTTTTTTAGTACCTGACTTCTGTTGGTTTATTGTATTTGTTAAACCCATGGGTTAAGGGGCTATTTTATTTCTTGCTAGTGAGTATAGAATAGGTTAATATTTTTAGGAAATAATTCCTATTATTCATAGATATGTTATGAAAGAAATAAGTGAGGAAAATAAGTGTCGTGATTCTTTTACATTCTTTAATGTGGTTTGACATTAAAAGGAAGCTTCTCTGTGATTATAAATTTACATTATTATAGATGTGAATTTCTATGTATTTTAGAAGAATTAAAAATATTAGTGCAGTCATAAGCCAGCAGGTGAAAATTGAAAGAATATGATTTCACATTTTGGAATTTCTCAGTAGATTATTTGATGCTTTGCTAAGAAGCCGCCTAATGATTCACAGAATAACTTACAACATATCACAAGATACTTGTCTGCTTTTCAAGGGGTTCATTGCCTTGTATGATTATCTTGTGCTAAAGATAAGACTTTAAAAATTGAGGTATACTTTTAAAATTCTTCAATGATGTTATTCATGTGGCTCATAGTTCCATAGTGTTTCCCATGAGACACATAATGCTACTTTTTGTTTGCATTTCTTACTGAATATCCGTAGCATGTGGCTATCTCGTTGATACCCACGTGTCAAACATATCCCCCCACCTACAATTGAGTTGGTAGTTTTTTGGTTTTGGTTTTGTTTAGTAGTGATCAGGGACTAAACTATGAAATACAGAACCCACTCCACTGAGTACTTTCAGAATGTCTGTATTTTAAGTTTCTTAAACTGTAGACCGAGGGGTTGTAGTTCTTCCAGCTGTAGACCGTACTGTCATGGGCCTGTGTGATTGATTGCTGAAACATCCATAAGCGTGATACACCCCAAGTAGGCTGCTAATCCTGAGAACTAAGCTCCCCCTGAACACCAGCAGTTGCTTTCTCTTTATAGTAATGCATAAATGCATAGTCAGTCATGCTTGCATGTGTTCATCGTCTTAGTACATTTTATAATTGTCTTAATTTTCAGAGGCTGGAGGTTTGCGATGTCTACTCAGGTTGCAATGCAAAACTCTGGCTCTTACTCAATTTCCCAGTTTCAGTCCAGAATGATCAGGTAAATCAGCTGGTTTTCTTCTTTTTATACTTGGCTAAAAGAAAAAGGGTGGGGGGGAGTGATTTTTACATGGTCTAACTTGGTATTTAAAATATCTAAAAGTCAAATTTTGCTTAGTTCCAGAAAAGAGAGTTTAGCATCTTTATTAAAGTAAATGTATCGTCTAAATATATTTTCTTTGCTGTGTAACCCTGAAAGCATTCAATAAAGAGCTATTGAGGTGGGTGGGGGTGAGGTCACTGGGTGACGGGCATAAAGGAGGGCACATGATGCAATGAGCACTGGGTGTTCCATGCAACTGATGAATCACTGAATTGTACCTCTGAAACCAGTAATACAGTATATGTTAACTAAACTGAATTTTAAATAAAGAATTAAAAAAAGATGTTGAGAATTTGATTTCTTTAATATGCTGATGTTTTCTAACTTTCTGTATCTTGACTTTTATAATCTTTATTCGTTAGAGTGTAGGCCCATACAAATGAATTTATAGACTTTTTTCTTTGATATACTAAATAAAAATAGAAAAGAGATTAAATACTCTTTAAAAAGGAGGGCCTTTATATAACAGGGTAAAGATAAAGAGCTGATCATTTGGGGGGAAAATTGATTAGTCTTGTAACCAGGCTGTTGTTTAAAGAAAATCTTTTTTTTTTTTTCAGGTGGACCAAATTGCGAATTAACATGCTTCCTGCTACAATAATTTGTGAGCCAATTTCAGAATGCTTTGTTGCCAGTTTAATTATCGGATGGGCGGCTCACCATGTATTCAGATGGGATATTATGGTATTTTTCATGTGTCATTGCCTGGCATGGTTTATATTTGACTACATTCAACTCAGGGGTGTCCAGGTATGTGGATAGGCATGAAAAGGTTGGCAGTCATTTGGCAGAACTAAAACATTTAATTTAGAAAGGGTTGAAGAAATCTATCTGAGTCATTCTTTAGCTTCCCACCAAAGGTTAGTAATCGGGTTTAAACATTACTTTCCTTAGTAGAATGCAGATGCAGAACTTAACTTGATTTTCAACTTTCAGTTGGTAGTTACACTATGACTTTTATTAAGGCTCCCCCAAAAATTGCGTATTGAAACTAAACTATGTCAGACTCGCCATGATTTTAATGCTTTTTTACTCATTAATACTTTGTAATGGATATAGCATGGCAGTTAAGTTATATAAAGAAGCAGGCTTGATTTTATATAGTGTATATATTGAGTGAAATTGAAGAATTTCATTCTTTTAACTGTATCTAGTTCAACAGTTGGTCAATCAGTTCTGGTTTTTTGCTTTGTTTCCTAATCCCCAGGGTGGCACACTGTGTTTCTCAAAACTTGATTATGCAGTAGCCTGGTTCATCCGTGAATCCATGACAATATACATTTTTTTGTCGGCATTATGGGACCCTACCATAAGCTGGAGAACTGGTCGCTACAGATTGCGCTGTGGGGGCACAGCGGAGGAAATTCTCGACGTATAACGACAGCTTTGTGACTGTACATAAAGGAAAAAAGAGAAGTATTATAAATTATGTTTATATAAATGCTTTTAAAGATCTACCTTCAGTAGTTTTATCCCATGTATGTTTGATATCTGTTCTTTAATTTATTTTGCATGGCACTTGCATCTGTGAAGAAGAAAAAAAAAAAACACATCTGTAGTCTTGGCCAAATGGTACACTTTATTTTATGGAAGTAGTGAATCAAGAGAATTGGTTCTAGGAACCTGGGTTTTGGTTTTTGTTGTTGTTTGTTTATTTTTTAAAAATACATATATATATAAATATACGAATGCTCTGCAACAAACACTATGACAGTATCCTTCAGTAGAGAAAGTTTCTTATTTGTGAGTACGCTCTTGCAGAACATTGACGGGATGGCAGCAGCTTTGTTTTGGGGTTTAGGAAAGACTAGAAAGTAATCCCTTTACTTGTGTAAAGTGAAAGGTGTCGTGTGGTGAACGGCCCACAGTGAGGTACTAAGAAACTTTTTCATGCTCCATGCCTACCTCTTGTAGTTGTTGCAGAGCAAATATAAATTGTAATAAGGTAGCTAGGCCTTGCAAAAACAAATGGGAAAACTTTAAAGATAATAATAATAAAAGAGCTGGAGTCTAGTATTTATATGAATCTGTGAGAGATATTTTTTTGGTCTCACTTCAATGAACCAAAAGTGGTTGAGTTTGGTTTTTAATTGTAGCCATGTATTGAAGGCATCTTTTGACCAACTCTTGTTGGTTCTGTCTTGAACCATTGTTAATCACTGTGCTGGTAAACCTTTCCTGCCCTGCTCCTTACCCGGCCCCACCCCATCTTTCCCAAACTTTTTTTCTGGGGGTTGGGGTGGGGTGGTTTTGTTTTAGTGCGAGTGGATGTTTTGATAGTTGTGAGGAAAAATGCATTTCAGACACATTTCACACATGAGCTATTTTCTTACACAGTATGTCTTATTGTTAAAAAGAATGTAATTTCATGATACAGGTATTTAATATCTTTTTTATGTAAGTAAATATTCTAGCCATCAAATAAATTGCAGTAGAGTATTAAGTGGGGATGGGGTGAGTTTTACTCTTAAAATTAATCAGTATCAAACTAAGTCTACTGTGTGTGTGTGTTTTTTTTTTTAACTCTTACAGTTAGTCTAGTCTTATTTAAATTGGATTTTTGTATTCCAGTTTGTATGACAGATTAGACTAGATCAGCGCCAGTTGTAAATGCATGCTGTCTTTCACTCTTCTCTTCCCATCCTGCCGCTAAACTTGCTTGTCAGGTTGTGCTTAACTTGTGGTGAACTGGACTAGTTTTTGTTTTTTTTAAAAAAATAGGCAAAAATGTAAGGGACAGTGCATAAGCCTTTTTTTTTTTTTTTTCCTTTTTTTCTGTAGTGGAATTTTTGCTTTTTCTTCAGGATTGGCTGGCATGTTGTCCACACGAACCCCGGCCGCAGGGCTGACATCGGCAATACAGCTGCTTTAAATTCTGGGTTACTACAGTTTCCGTGTCAGAGCATAACGTGTAGCCTATCAGCAATAATTACATATTTATAGAAAATGGACACATTTTCACTCCACTGAGCCAGTTCATCTAATTGTCTAACATGGTTTCAATCGTAATGTATCTATCAATGTGTATATACTATGTATACACATTATGTATAAGCTTTTCTCTGGGCCAAACTGCTTTATTTAAAAAAAAAAAAAATTTTTTTTTTTTTTTTTTTTTTTTTTTTTGCGCCTTATGACGAATTTGTTTGGAGGGCATTTTCTTCATGAACAAAGGCTTTGATGCATATTCCTTTCTATGTGAAATGGGTAGTATTGTTCCCTGAGGAAAGTTGCACAGTGAAAACCAGTCTAGTTGTGACCCACTTTGTGTTTTGTTTTGTTTTGTTTTGTTTTAAATCTCTATTACACGAGTTGAATTTTGCTGAATATGTTTGTAATTTGTTGGTTTGTTTAAATGAAGTTTGGTTGAGGCCATCTTTTGCACTGCCGAAGTGAAATCTTGCTTATTACTTAGCTTTTTGCTAATCTCAGTATGGGCAATGTAACAAATCCAAATGGCTGGACAGACTTCTTGTGTTTTGTAAATATAAAAAAATGACTGTTCTGTATGTGTGTTTTATGTGGTAAAGTGAAGCTTCAAGCTCCACTTAGAGTGATTCTTTGTTTAGCAAGTTTAGAGTGGTGATAATATGGTAAGAAATAATATAAATGTTGAGGAAAGCATCACAACAGAACTGTAGGAGTCCAAATTTAATAAACCGTTTAAAAAAACCAAGTGTCTAGAATATACCACGTTTTATTATTTAAAATCATTGTATTAAGTTTTTTGTTCAAAATAAAAATTTGAATACAATCAATCAAAACATTAACAATAATGTATTTTTGTTTACTGTCTTTCCTTTTTTTATTTTATATTTTTATAAATAACATGTTCCACCATTCACATCAGAATTACCAGGAGAATTCTGCCAAGTGTTAATTTTGAAATCTTCCTCTTTACCTGTGCTACAGTCATGCTTATTAGGGCTTAACGTGGGGCTTTTCTACATTGGTTGCACATTAGAACCACCCGGAGAACTTACTTAAAAAAAAAAAAAAAAATACAGATGCCTGGGCCCTGCCCACAGAGATTCTGGTTCAGTTATTCTGGGGTGAGGCGTGAGCTCTCCTTGTTCTGAGCAGCCAGACCTGAGAAGCACTGGCCCATAATCACCTGGAGAAGAAACCCATTGGCCCTTTTTGGCTCCCTTCCCCCCGCCCCCCACTTTGGCTCACAACCTGACTCGGCCTCTTAGATGGTACCACTCCAATGGCTGGGAAAAGCCCAACCAAGGAAAGGAAAGGAATGGCTCCTGGGCTGGAGACCTAGATGGGAGAGTGACTAAGCCGTCCCACACACTGTCCAGGCCAGGCTCCTCCAAAGCTGGACGCATTTCCAGACCTATTTCACTCTCAGCCGGTGACGGAAGAATACTTTTAACTGGAGAGCAGATCCCAGGGGAGGAAAGGTCTAAAAGGAATTCGAAACGATGAAAATCTTTTTGCCGTAAAACAGCAGTGATGGATGCACAGCCTTGTGAATATACAAAAAAACCCTGAATTGTATACTTTAAAAGGCAAATTTTATGGTCTGTTAATTATATCTGAATTTTTTTTTTAATAAATAAAGGAAATATTGAAACCACCATTAATGTATTATTTCCTTCCAGTCTTCTGACACCTGTTCAGGGATCGCGAGAGCGTGCAGAGCTGCTTGCTCGTTGTTCGGCATCCTTGCTCGAACGCAGAATGGCCAGTTTCAAAATCTTTCTAAAATTGACAGATGAAAATACTGTACCTCATTGTTTAAACAAGGAGTTGTTTTTTTTAAGTAGGATCCATGCCCAGCACAGAGCCCAATGCAGGGCTTGAGCTCAAAACCCTGAGATATAAGACCTGAGCTGGGTTCAAGAGTCGGGTACTCAACCCACTGAACCACCCAGGCACCCCTCAACAGATGGATTTTTTTAATGACTGGCAGAACTGATTATTTTTGTATGATTTACAACCACTGGAATTTCTTCCATTTCTTGACCTTAATTAAATGAGGGTCTTAATGCTTCCTTATTGTGTGTTCTGTCTTTTAACCATAATAAACAATTTACATTACCAGACAGAACACTGCTAAAACCTTTGCATTTAGGATAATATTTTCCCAAGGCAAGATGGGGTGGGCATGGAAATAACCGATGAACGTTTGTGCCACCAAATGGCCCGCACCAGTGTCCCCATCAAAGATCAGCCTTCCCAAATGTGGTTTCCCTCCCTTAGAACCATTTTCAGCTTTGAAGTAACAGTATTTTCACAGTCTGTATGTATTCACATTTCTGACACAAAGCTTACCTGGCCTTTGGATACTGCTTTTTCAATACATTTCTGAACTTTATTTGCTAGTATTTAATGAAATATATTCTAGGCTTTAGAGTGAGGTTATGATAACTGCAAAGTCAGCTGGGTCCCCACCTCCCCCCCCACCCCCCCTACCCCCCGCATGCTCCAGAAATTATTTATTTAGCCAGGAATGATCTGTTCCTTGAGAGTTTAAAGGAGTTTCTCCATAAAACTTTATGGGCTTGGCACTTCAATAACCTTTTTCAGTTTATTTCATTGGTACTAATCAGTTCACATTTTCTGTTTATTAAAGTCCATCTTAGTCATTTACACCATAGAGATGCACACAGCATTTTCACAATTCCCTTGAGACTCTGGCTACATACGCTGTTGGGCAGGAGGTTTGCAGCCCCTGTGCGGATTGAACTTGGACCTCTGGTCTGAGAGCAGAGTTGCAGGCAAGGCCATCCCTCCCGAGGCCCCCAGTATCCTCATAATATAAAGAAAACCGGCCCCATTACGCCTCCTCTTAAAACACTTGAATGGCTTGATGTTACCTTGAGGATAAAGCCCACGGTTTACTCCTGGGAGAAAGGCCATTTTAGGTTACATCCTTGCCAACACCTCCCCTCTTGCCCTTTTGCCAAACCCACTCACATTAGACTCTCACTGTAAACTTCCTGCCGTTTCCCTGACGTCTGCTCTTTCCCACTCCGGGCCTTTGTGCATGTTGCTTCCTCGAACTCCATTCCTCCAACCTCCCTCCCCATTGCCCTTGGGACCCTGCTCGGGTGCCCGCTCCTCCGTGACTTATCTGCCGGGTTATGGACCCTGAACCTGCCTCACGGCCTCACCCTGCACGTCCGCCCCAGCGCCCAATACTAGTGATTTTAATTGGTCCTGGAGCTGTTTGTGTTCGTCGTTAAATTGGAAATACCAAGGGCAGGGAGGGTCAGTAATGTACTTGACTTTGTGTCCCAAGCTCCTGGCTTAGGACCTGACACAAAGTCCATTTTCCTGAATGAATGAACAAATAAAGATAAGTGTGCCTGTGTCACTAATCTTAGACCTATAGCTAATCACATAATAGGAATGCAGTCCATGGAGCCAGCCTGCTTGGGTCCACTTTCTAGCATCACCATTTGCTTCCTGTACACGTTCTCTGTGCCTCAGTGGACACCAGCGTGATCTACTTCTCAGGGTCAGTGTGAGAATTAAAAGGAATACTGCACTTGAAAAGCCACGTTCTCAGTAAAAGCTTGCTTGCTGATAAGGATCTCAAGTCACTAAGTGAAAATGAAAGCTTAGTTACATGGTCGACAAAGTAGCTCTTCTTCCACCAAGGGAAAGAATTGTTCACAATCCGATGGAGAGAGTTGCATGATCTTTTCTAGGGCAGCTGACCCCTCAGCCCCTGGTGGTTCGGAGTAAATATTCTAGCATTCAAGATGAGAATCAGTCTGATTTATTTAAACTATTCTAAATAGTGCTTTTGTAGCCCATGTAATACTATTCAGAACGTCAGAGCCACTGGCCTGAGCTGCAAGGCCTGGCAGAAAATTGCAAGACCCCACTGCACAGACCCGCATTCCGGCAAGAAGAGTCCACAGAATCTAAAGGCCGAGGACCCGGTGCCCACAGCAGAGCGTGGCAACACACCCGTGTGGAAGGCGGTGCACCCGTGACATGGGCAACATGCAAGGAATTTTTCCTGGCTGGAACGTTTCCAGCTATCAGTCTTTTAAAGGACAATTTTCTGTATAATTTGAAGAGAGTTTTCTAGGCGCTCTGACTCTGGGCACTGAGAGCAATGAGCATGGAGGCCGAGGTCTGTAGACCTGACCACCTGAAGGGGAATTTTCTTCCGCATGGCTTTGCCGCTTCCCTGGCTCCCAAACTAGTATAAGAATTATTTTATTTTTTAAAGATTTTATTTATTTGTCAGAGAGAGACAGCACAAGCAGGGCGAGCCACAGGCAGAGAGAGAAGCAGGCTCCTTGCAGCAGGGAGCCTGATATGCGACTCGATCCTAGGCCTCTGGGATCACAATTTGAGCCAAAGGCAGACACTTAACCGACTGAGCCACTCAGGCATCTCATATAAGAGTTATTTTAAATGCTAACTGCAGTGCTCCACTCCCATGTCCTAAAGCCAAAAACTCTATACCTTCCTAAGCTTTCCTTAGATTCTGATGCAGGCACTTTCCAGAACCCTTCAGGGAACATTTCAGTAGAGCTATATAACCATGGGGATGCATTTCACACAAGTCAAGGACAGTGCAGCGAGGGTGGTGGCCTTGCGGGCAGGAGAGATGAGGCTCAGGCCCTAGGACATAGTTTTTTTGATCTCTAAGTGAAGTGGTTGAGGTACTGTGCTTTACAGTAAGAAACACAGGGGCGGGGCGCCTGGGTGGCTCCGAGGGTTAAGCCTCTGCCTTCGGCTCAGGTCATGATCTCAGGGTCCTGGGATCGAGCCCCGCATCGGGCTCTCTGCTCAGCAGGGAGCCTGCTTCCCCCTCTCTCTCTGCCTGCCTCTCTGCCTACTTGTGATCTCGCTCTGTCAAATAAATAAATAAAATCTTAAAAAAAAAAAAAAAGAAAAAAAAAAGAAACACAGGGGCACCTGGGTGGCTCAGTTGGTTGGGCGCCCACTCTCGGTCTCAGCTCAGGTCTCGATCTCAGGGTTGTGAGTTAGAGCCCTGAGTTGGGCTCTGTGCTGGACGTGGAACCTACTTTAAAAAAAAAATGATAAACATATATTTGATCTAAATCCCCCTTTCTGGCACAGAACTCCTAAAACCGGTAGAATTTTCTAAGTGAAGAGAGGCCTTTTGTTATGTTAATGAGGTGACTCAGCCTGCCCCTAGGGTTGGGGCTGGTTGTCAAGAGAAGCAAACTTGGGATTGGAGGGATGGAACTTTCCACCCTCCCCCCCCAACCCTGACTTGCAGAAAAGGGAGAGCAGCTGGAAGTTGAATCAATCACCAATGGCCGAAGATTTAATTACTCGTACCTGTGTAATGAAAGCACCATAAAAACCCAAAGGATGAGGCTCAGAGAACTTCTAGGATGGTGAACACATGAAGATCTGGGGGAGATCCACGTGCCTAGAGAGAGCGTGAAAGCTCCAAGCCTTTCCTCATGCCAGGGCCTCTGTATCTTTTCCATCTGGCTGTTCCTGAGTTATTACCTTTAGTAAACTGCTAATCTAGTGAATGAGAGGTTTCTCTGAGTTCTGTGAGCCACTCTGGCAGAATGATGGAACTCGACGCTGGCATGGTTGGAAACTCCAATCTGTAGGCATTAGGTCAGAACCCAGCCGATAACCTAGACTGGCTTCGGAAGTGGCAGGGGGCAGGCTGGGGACCGGTCCTGTAGAACTGAAACCTCAGCCTGTGAGATCTAATGCTGCCTCTGGGTAGATAGTGTCACAATGGAGTTAAACTCTGGGAGACCCAGCCGGTGTCCCGAGCATTGCTTGGTGTTGGTGGGGAACCTCCCCCGCCGCATGGTGGAATGGTGACCAGGAACCCAATAGTGGCCCCATGGGAGTGTAATCACCAGAGGTTGCCACAACACCCAGGAATCTACAAGGCAGAGCAGACAGAACGGCAGGTGTCTGTTGGCAAACAAGAGGCCTGGTAGTGGGAACTGAGACACAGAGGAAAATACATTGAAAAGTTAACAAAAAGTTTTCAAAATTTTTTTTTCTTAGAAACTGTAATTTTTT
>CM052892.1:18350446-18415356 GCA_028534135.1 Potos flavus | reverse complement strand
AGAGAGAGAGAGAGAGAGAGAAAGCACAAGCAGGGGGAGAAGCAGGCAGAGTGAGAAGCAGGCTCCCCTGCTGAGTAGGGAGCCCAACGCAGGGCTCAATCCCAGGACCCTGGGATCATGACCTGAGCCAAAGGCAGACGCTTAACCGACTGAGCCACCCAGGCACCCCTGTTGCAATCACTTCTCATCTCAGTCCCTCCCAGCTAGGACCACTCAGCCATAGAATAAAGAGTCCGGACACAGCTAGGACCTCGTTGCTTGAAGTCTCGGCACAAGGATCCAAATCTGGCTGTGCCATCCTTGCCGCGATCTCATCTGTGAGACACTGGTGTGATTCCACTGATGGCAGTGGCGCTAGAAAGCCTGAGCTTTCTTCCATCTGAGAACAGAAACCCCACCCCCAAAGCCTCAACAGAAACGTCAGGCTCCCTGTCCCTGTTTCAGCTGGCCCATATTACAGTGGCAGTCAGCCCACCACTGCTCGAGGGAGTCCAACAGCTGACTTGCCAAATTATCGGGCAAAAGAAATTGCAAACGAAGAGAACGCGTCATTTGCAGGAAAGAGACCAAGCTGGCCAGGAGATGTGGGTAAGTGGAGGCAGAATTAATGGGAGAAATAGAGGGGAAGGTCAATTAAAAAACATAATGAGTGGGAAAACATAATGAGAACTTTCAAGAAGATGGAATTAGAGCATAACAAATGAAAGTATGGAACTAAAAGGCAAGATTTCTAAATTTAGGATTTCGACGGAGAAATAGAGTGATTCTGTCTAAAAACCCAATTCGTGTTTGGGGGGTGGGAGTGTGTCTCAAAAACCCAGCACCAAACAAAACATACTAAATGCAAAAATGCACAGATCCAAGATGTAAAGGACCAGTGGGGAAGACTTAGTAGTCTAACAGTAGGAGTCCAGGAAGAAAGGGGAAGAGAGAAGAAACCTGAAGACATGATGATTTCTATTTAAAGGGCCCAGGTGGGTTTATTGAAAAGACATACCCACAAAGAAGCATCCTGGTGAAAGTTCTGAGCTTCAAGGATGGATTTCACCCTCATCAGCCAGAAGGAGCAAGTTACTGACAAAGGAGAGAGAGTGAGGCCAGCATTGGCCTCTCAGCAATACTAGAGGTCTGGGGAGGCACAGGAATGGTGTCTACAGGCTAGTCAGGGTGCGGGCGTGGATTATAACCAGAAAGGCTCATGTCCAGTCAAAACATTATTATAGGAGGGAAAAAAAAAAAAAAAAAAAAAAGGCTTTTTTGGACACGGTGGGCCTCAGAAAGTACACCAGCCATGTTCTCTGTCTGAAGAAATTAGTCAAGAAGGTACTCAAGAAAATAACCCCAATCAGAAGTCTCTGCATGGGAGAATTGAAAGAATTCAAGGAAACTGTGGTAAATAAGAAACCTTGTGTTAGTCATGTTCCAAATGGATTGTGCTGGTGTGGCATGGAATAATGCGAAATTTTTAAACCAGGTAAGAATTTTTATAAGGGAAAGTTCAATAGCCTTGGCTAAAATTCGAACTTCTCTCCAAGCCTAGGAGTAGGGACGTGAAAGCCGATGGGGGAGTAAAAGTCGTTTCAAGCTTTGTTAAGGTTTACGGAGTCTCGGGGAACCGGCTATGGCGCCACGGACACAACAACTTCGAATTGCTCCTTAGACACGTGAAGTCCTCTGTCCGTCCTTCCACTGAGGATTTCTTAATAGTAGTAGTGCTATCCCTTCAATCTCTCTCTTTCTCTCACCTAGTGGTGTCCTTTCTTTACCTTCTCCCTTCCCCATCCTTGTTTTCCTCCTAGCCACATTCATCTTACTCTCAACACAGGGCAGATTAGCTACAGATTGCAAAGTTAGCTCCAGGCCCACCAGTTCAGCTCCAAAAGCCATCAAGATGCTCAGTTGGACAAAAGGAACAATTTCTCCCTTAGAAATAAAAAGGACTAGCAGAAACCTTGTGATTATGGTCTTTCTTTTGATAGAATCCACCCCATTAGAAGGCTGTGCACTTTTAAGTACATTTCTTCCCCTTAGTGACAGAGCCCTGGATGAAGTTCAGGGTCATTGGGAAGCAATAGGGTTGGGAATAGGGGTAGGGATGGAGGTGGGGACCATGAGATGAGGATAGATGGAACCAAAGGGCAGGAGCATGCTGAGCCTTGAAATCCTAGATAAAGAATTTAAGCTTTATCCTGAAGGCAATAGGGAGCCATTGAATGTTTTGTGTGTTAGAAAGATTTCTCTGATGGCTACATGGAAATAAAAGAGTTTTTAGGGATAATGACTCCAAAGACAGAGACCAGAAGGAAGGTTATTGTTCTAATCTAGAAGAATTCTGATGTTATGGAAACCACCCCCACCCTTATGACCGCAGTGTGGATAGAAACTTCCTTCTTCCCTTTGTGCAGGTCAGATGGGAATGTTCCACCAAAAACTGCTTGCTTTCTACAGTTGGGAATCCTTTCGTGTTCCATACCGACCTTAAGTCTGCCTTCATGAGGGTCTGACTTCCCAAAGTCCCAGGAGGCTGGACACCTAAGAAAAATCCACATCAGGATGACACCCCTCTGCATCTGACTTCCTACCTCCACCTGACTTCTCAAGGACACGACTCTCCAATTTGTTCCAGCACTGCCGGGCTCTCAGTGCTACTAACCCTAACCCTCTTCCAATCTCCTACTCACAGCTTGGCTTTCCCTGCTAATATACAAAATTTGATTCAGAAGCTTGTTAAATTAAACCCTTAGCTGAATCCATAGGTTCATCAGGTCTATTGCAAAAGTTATGGCATTGACCAGAAGTAGATCCCCAAGAATTGATTTGGGGGGATTTGTGTGCTTCAGAGTATCCTGAATACCACGGAGCCTCTCTCCAAGAGAGGCAGATTCTCTTCCTCCTCTTCCAGTGGGGATCCCACAGTGATCTTCTCTAGGGAGTTACTCTGCAAGGGGAAGCCAGTTTCTTCATGCCCCATCCTTATCATCTCTGATTATCTCCAAACTTACAACTAGAATTATATCCGAGTATGTCCCCAGGGGTCCAGAACCAGGAAGATGGCTAAGACATCAAAGGAATTTTTAAACTTTGCCAATTTTTATCAGCAAAACCCTGGCGAATGTGTGTGAGATTAAGGGCTTGGCCAAAGAGAGAGGGACATGACCAAAGATTAGGCTACATTTTTCGAAATGGTATTCTTGCCTGAGATTCTGGATGAAAACACTAGCTCCAACAGCCGGGAGTACATCTGATTGTTTTCCTTAGTTCACTGGCTGAAACTGCCTCAGAGATGGACCCCACCAAATGAAGCCAAAAAGTCAGAAATTTCTGGGACAACAGCGAGGAAGGAATAGAGAGACTTGGGAAGACAGGGATTAGGGAATGCATTTATCATCAGTGATTCAGTCCATCTCCCAGTAAAGAGCAAGATGTACTCCTATCGCCAAACCATTGAGAAACACATTTGCTCAAGGAGAGCAAGGATCTTTCAAAGGTATTTGACCAAAGACGCCTATGGGAGGGACTCGCTGTATAAAATATCTTCCTGATTTCAGTACAGATGTTGAGATCAGGGTAGGGCTCTTGAGCAAAGCCCAACATTGCGTTTAACCATCAGAAGCATGGTATCTATGATTAATGTACGTGGCAAAGGTACTACGGTGGTAACCGGCATGGTCTGATATCTAATTAATAAGCAGAAGATCCAGAAGTGAAACAGATGGGCAGCCTCCTACAAGGTTGTACTTGGTTTCTGGAACCAAAAAAAACCCAGTCTGGTGGAAAGCGAGCTTACTTGAGCCACTACAATAGAAAATCCCTTGTCCTCCCTCAATTCACAGGCCTGATTTATTTCAGAAACTCTGAGCCCCTTAAATGAAAGGAAGAATGTGCATCCCTGACAGAAGCTTCTATGATAACATGTCAGGGTCATACTGTGCCTCTTTCTCCTCATCTTCTCCAAAGGGACAGCAATGTATCAGCGTCGAGGTGTACTGAAGGAAAGAAAACCTCTAAACCTTGGGCTTTGAAATCATAGCAATCTAGGATGTCTCTGTGGATTACCAGTGAGTGGCAGCCTTATCACGATCAGTTTATAAATATTTTAATTCTAATCAGCCTCACCTTGGGCCTTGTGAAACCCCACACCTATCTTGCACAGATAAATTTAGCGATGAGTATAATTTCCAAGTTTGCTTCCTGACCCCTGTCATGTGGGCTGCTGTGGTAAGAGAAGCAATTAAGCCTCCAAGGAGTACTGTCCAGTAGAGATAGAATGTGAGCACACATCTAATTTTAAGTTTTCTAGTGGCCATAATTTACAAAGGTAAAAAGAAACAGGTGATATTAATTTTAGTTGTATTTTTTCTTTAACCTGCTATATCCAACGTAGTATCATTTCAACATGAAATCAATACACAACTTATTAATACACTTATTTTTGTCCTAAGCTACACTTACAGAACATCTAATTATGGACTAACCACACGTCAAGTGCTCGGTAGCCACACGTGGCTAGTGACTATGGTGTTGGATAGCCCGGCTTTCGAGCTTTTCCCCCTCCCCCCCCACTATGAGAGCTAGCCAGAAGCAATGACATGTTCCCGAAGATTCTCAGAAATGCATATGCAATCGAAAAAGACTTGACTGTGGCTACGGTTGCTTGGGA
This sequence comes from Potos flavus, assembly GCA_028534135.1. Lineage (NCBI taxonomy): Eukaryota > Metazoa > Chordata > Mammalia > Carnivora > Procyonidae > Potos > Potos flavus. The sequence goes on along the minus strand of CM052892.1, from coordinate 18,410,696 downwards.
ATGGTTCCCTTTTTAACAAATTTGTTTTACCTCTGCAGCTGTCAGATAAACTCAAAGAAATATACAGTATTATTAGAGATTTAATTAGGTAGCGACTCAAATTGGATCTGCCACTCCAGCTGTGGTCCCCTCACTAGCGCAAACAAGCCCCATTCCTAGCACCCGTGTGCAGCTATGGGCGTGGTACCCGTTTCTGTCCATTCATATGAGGAGAAAGCATTAGTTGTGATTTGCTGTCACCTGGCAGGCACAGCTGTCCTCCTTTGCTCTCTTGCCGTGGGATTGCACGGACTCTGCCTCTGTGCCACAATTTAGTCCGTGCTTGGCTTTCTGCCTATTCCACAGGACATGATGCTGGCCCATTACATGGATGACATCACTAATAGAACCCGGAGGCCCGGATGCAGCAGGTGCTTTAGGTACCTTGGGGAAGATACAGCTGTGACTAGAGTGAGAGACGCGAGCCATGAAAACATAGGGAGCTGCCGCCTCATTAAGTATAAAGCTCTCATAAAGTGCAAGGCTTGGGATACCACTTTCAAAGGAAGACGTGGGTGTGCCTTGCAACTTCTACCATTAAGAAAGAAGCACATGGCTTGGCAGACCTCTTTAGATTTGGGAGGCACTATATACCACATTTAAGCGTGCTGTTTGGACCTCTTCACTGTGTGACCAATCCTTCCAGGACTGAGCAGGATCCAGAGCAAGAAAAAGATGAAATGGTGGGTGTAGCACCTTCACTGTTTCATCTAATTTACCACTTAGTTTGTTGCTCATTCCCGCAACTATGAGCTCTGTGGGTTTAGAATCTTAGTACCAGATGAGGAATGTTTCCACCGAGAACACAAAAACGATGACACTGAAGTAAAAGCTGATCCAGCCACCTGGCCATTTGGGGTTCCTTCTGTCACTTGAAGAACAGGCATAAAGGGGGTCATGGTGTCGACCAGAAGGATTTATCCTGATTTTCAAGGTGGAAGAGGGTTGCGATTATACAATGGAGGCAGGGAGGAGGTATGTCTGAAAGCCAGGCTATTCCTTAGGTCTCCGTAAGGAAAAACCCGGTTTTCCTCCTGTGTCTCCTGCACCCTCCCCCTGCCAAGCTCACAGCACTTCTGACACCAGGTAAGCGAGGTTTTCCCCCACCGAGCAATTCTCTGAGACACCAGCTGGGTGTCCTATGACTTAATTTAGTTTACTTCTGACACTCCCTGGAGATAGCATCCAATCCCACAGGTTAAGGGCTCAGCCCCACAAGACGGCTCCCACCCCACGTCCGGTGCCAATCACAAGTCCAGCTTGCCACCTGTGTCTCTGTCCCAGGGCTCCCCTCCTCCAGTCCAATTAACTTGCTAGAATGGCTCGCAGAACCCAGAGAAGTCTTCACTTATGTATACCAGTGTGCTCAGGATCTGATAAAGGATACAGATCAACAGCCAGATGAAGAGATACATCAGGTGAACTCCGGGAAGGTGCCAAGCTCAGGAGCTTCTGTCCCCATAGAGTTTGGGTGCTTCACCCTCCAGTACATGATGTGTTCACCAACCCAGAAGCTCTCCAGACCCCGTACTACTGGGACGCCATGGAGGCTCCATGACGTGGCCATGATCACTTACGAGCCCCATGTCTAGCTCTTCTCCCCAATCTGGAGCTGAAAATCCCAAGCTTCTAATCATAGCCTGGTCATTCTGGTGACCACCCCCTATCCAGGAGCCCACAAGAGTCATCTCAGTAGAATAAAAGATGCTCCTAGTGCTCTGATTGCTTAGGAACGTGCAGTCTGAGTCAGGAACCGGGGACAGAAACCAATATCTATTTTTCTTAATATTTTACTCCTTGGGGAGCACTATGTGGAGAGACAGGCTGAACGCGTCTGCCCATGCTTTCTCCATGGCAGCGTCAGGAATGGGAAACAAGCATTCCTTCCTCTCAACACTGTGCTTCCCACATTGCAGCATCCTGATTCTATCAGGGACCATCAACAGATGCGATACATAATCCATTGTGATGAGGAAAGAAAGACAATGGTCTTTGATGTCTCATCTCAAATGGTAGGTAAATGAGACAATCATGTAAGAGGAAGGACTAGTAACCAGGAAAAGCAGATGTGTTATTTGAAGACCGGTATAACCACCAAATTAGATCGTCAGGGCTGTGAAGAACCTTGGAGATCATGTACAACAAATCCCTGCTCACCTGACAGGCTTGTTTGTCAAGGTCATATGGGAATTCGTGGAGCTGGGATGTGAGTCAGGCTGTCCTAAAGAAGTCTAATGACCTCAGCCCCATACCCATGACCCCCTTCTAAGACTTTCTCATGTTAGATCCCATGCTGCCACTGTCGACCGCTCCAGCATGGCCATAACTGAATGGGCATCTGATGGAATGGTAGCCAGCCCAGATGCCGGTCTATAAACTGAACAGAAGGGACTCCAGTGACTAAGTGAACCCACCAGATTCTGTCTTTTGAGGATTTCTGAATATGAGACATAGGGCACTGAGTAACTGACAGGAAGAGCAAAAGACACAGAGAACATGCAGTTAGAAGACATGAGCTAAAGCTACGAGTGGACAGAGTGTGAGGTCAGGTGGAGTGAAGGGCATTTCATTGGGAGAGATGTGGACAGCGAAGAAAGATGGACCTGCTGGATCCAAATGATGGTGAAGCTCTAGAGTAGCAATTAGCTCCTCCTGCTGCTGAGGGGGGGTGGACATCATCCAGTTGCCAGACCCACATTGGATCCTGTACCTTCTAATTATCAAACTATGTTCTAGGCCATGGGGAGGTTAGCTACTGAGTTATTTATAGGTTCACCAGAGACCTAGTTATATGGCCAAGATGTCACTCTTTCTTAAAATATGTAGTTTCAGAAACCACCAACACTCAGGGTAATCTGGATAAACCTCTTTGTTCATTACAACCCAGAGGCTAACACATTAGCTTTCCCACTGGCGACTGCCCCTGAACAAACCATATACATTAGTATTAAAATTTTTGATCCAATGGTTTTATCCCCCTTGTCAGTAAGACCTAAGGTCTTTTGATTAGCCCAGAATCTCACCTGTGATCCTGTCCTCTATCCCAAACAATCACTAATGCAGCCTTAGAAACCTTCTGGTGCAACCTAAACGACTCTTTTTTTCTTGGCACTCGGCAGGGACTCCTTGGCCAGTGAGCGCCTCCGTGTCTAGTGTCTGTCCTGAGGTCCAAGAATGGCATCAGGATGATTGAGTGCCCAGAGCATGACTACCTATTCATGGACGTGGAGCAGCTGGGTGGAATGCATGCGTTGGATGGAGGGAGGCAAGTCGGATGGGGAGAGAAGAGGAATGCACCTGATAGCTAGGAACGGTCATCTCTAGCTTCGCTGGCTGTGCCCCAACCTATTACTTCTGGACTTTCTCACCCTCTTCACCTTTTTCTCTGTACCCTTCTCTCCTCCCCATTCCCACTCTCCCCAGCCTCTCTACAGGACCCTGGGGGGATATAAATCAACAACAAAGCTTCTGTAGAATCCAGATCTCCTTCTGCCAAAGAGTTTCCAGTGATAAAAGCATGGATTTTTCACAGTTGAGTGCAAACTATATTTTATTTTATTTTATTTTCTCATCTATAAAATTGGCAGAGTTTATAAGCCCATTTTATTTACAAAGGTATAGGACAAGAAGCACTCTTCTCATCCATAGCTGGTGGAGGTATAAATTGGCACAATTTTCAGCATGAAAATTACAGATCACGTGCCTTTTGACCTCATAGTTCTAAGGAGTTTATCCTAAAGATATACACGTAGCAAACTTTATTTTTATTCTCTCTCTTTCAGGAGGTATCCATTAAGGATGGCTCCAATGAGGAAGAAGCAAGCTTTGGAAGTCTCTGCAGTCCATGCTATGGGGGAAGCAATGTTGTAGCCAACAGTCTGTCTGGATCAAGAATGGACAGAGGTAGGGGGCATCTTCCTCCATAAGGCCTTCCTTGATTTTTCCCATAGAACGACACAGATAGCACTTGGCTACATCTCTTACAGATTGCAGCGGAAGAACTTAAACTATTCCTCAACTATTCTGCCTTTCTGATGAATGAACGAGTGCAAGAGGATTGTGACCATGTAATAGGGGATATTGGGCAAAAAGTGACAGTACTGTTGCATAGAAAATGCCAGAATGTTGTGTAAATGGGGAAGTCATTTTCAGTTCTGACCTCAAGGAGGAAGAGACTCCTCTGGCCAGAGAGCCTTTAAAACCCTTTTTTGACACCACAATTTATAATGAATACAGTCACTAGAAAAGAGGAGTCCCAGCAAAGTGTATACTCAGAGTCCTTGAGTAAGAGATTCGGGGCACCAGAATCACTCACCTATTCCCAGACTCAGCATCCAAACACTGTACCTTCAAGCGTGTGCAGAAAAATGACATGTAGCAGTTGGATCCTACAGAAAGAGGCAGACCTTGGGGCACCTGGGTGGATCAGTGGGTTGAGTGTCTGACTCTTGGTTTCGGCTCAGGCCATGATCTCAGGGTTGTGAGATCAATCCCTGCATCAGGCTCCACACTCAGCACCAGAGTCTGCTTAAGATTCTCTCCCCCTCCCTCTGCCCCTTCCCCTGCTCGCATGCACATGTGCACTCTCTCTTTCTCTCTTAAATAAATAAATAAAATAAATAAAATCGGAAAGAAGGAAGGAAAGAAGAAAGGAAGGAAGGAAGGAAGGAAGGAAGGAAGGAAGGAAGGAAGGAAGGAAGGAAGGAAGGAAGGAAGAGGCAGACCTCCCAGTGCAGGGCATACTCTGTGCGATGGGGAGACATGGGCTGCCTACAGAGAATTAGACCCCACCTGCCCCTCTGCTTTAGCGTCATCACCAGAATCATTTAAAAAGGAGCCAGAGCTGGAGTTCAGAACTCACCATGGGCTGTTACCCAGTGTGTAGTAGAGCCTCGCTTCGATCATTCTCAACGTTACACTTCGCAATTTTCATAAAATTCTGATCATGGTGAATTCTAACGCAATATTATAGCCCTCTAGAAAAATAAAGATATGCACCACCTTTCCTATCATTCCTGCCACATATTACAACAGTTCTTCATTTGAGGAGGCATGGTAATTGGGTGAAAAGATCATTTCACTTGCTATTTGATGTAGAATGAGCCTTCCCGCGCTTTGTTTCCTTATCTGCAATGTTAACTTTGATGATTCCGAGGTAAATTCCCTGACATGGAAAGAATGGGGGAGGAAGGGAGGGAGTTGAACAGAATAATGATGGGGTCTAGAGTTCCAGGATGGCAGGGAGATACTTCAGACAGAAAAATAGCAAGGCCCCAAATAAGTTGTGTCCTGACTGTAATGTTAGCTGTGCTCATTGTGAGGACAGGTGTTTGCCCTCTGATAATGAGTAGACTTTAATCCTAGGCATGACTACAAGTCATGTCAACAGGGGTGGTTCCAGAGAGATTCACAGTAATTGCCCAAGACACAACATGAGCCCACAACCAAATTTTCACACTGAAGAATGACTGGCAAGTAGGAATGTCAATCTTGATGCAGCTCATTAGGTAATAGAAAAGGCATTGATTGTTCCAAGTTAACAAACAACTTCTGATGCTTCAAAGGCTAGCCAGGCAAGCTATACCAGCAACAGAGAGCTGTGGCTCTGGCGTGTGGCGACACGTGGTGAACACCCAAGCTCCGTGGTGCTGATTAGTTGTGTAATGGGTGGATGAGTCAAAGATCATGCTTCCTAGTCTGTCGGCTACATGGTAGCTCCCATGACCTTGATCCAGACTTCCAGTGGCTCCAAGCAAGCCATCCTGGGGCTGGTTATGAGCCCACAGAGTCATCATCAAGACTCAAATTTCAGTGTCTTCAGCACTGAAGCAAAATACTCCTGACTCACATCCTGAATCCAATGAGGGAGCTTTTGGTCAGAGATTATGTTTCTGTGAGCATCTTCATTTTCATCAAGGCCTTGTGAATTTATGTTGACGGTGCAAGAGACGGAGAAAAGTAAGAGTCTGGGCCAGCAAAGTCAGCTCTTGCAAGGTATGAAATCTTACCGACGAGACACAACCCCACTGGCCAGTCAATAGCACCCACAGTTGTGGTGCCATGTTCCCTCCAGTGAGCTTCCTCCCACAAGTCCCCTGACTGGAATATTGGTATCAACCCTGATTGCCCTGCTACCCAGTAGTCACAGAGTGGGTGGAATTGTGAGCTTTCCTTCCAGTCCTCAGGGCCCCAAGGAAGAATCAATGAGTCATATACTCCCAGGGATAATCCCTGGCTAAACTACTTAATAACTGGATGACCATGGACAAATAATCTGAGTCTCAATTTCATCATCTGTATATTAAAAGTAATAACATCCATTTTGTTGGGTGGTTATGAAGATTAAATTAAATCAGGTATAGAAAGTGCCTAACACAATGCCTAGCACAAGTAAAAGCTCCATAAACAGTAGTTTTCTTATTTATTTATTTATCTATTTATTTTTAAGATTTTTAAAAAAGATTTTATTTGAGAGAGATCGAGAGAATGAGTGGGAGGAGGAACAGAAGGAGAAGCAGACTCCTTGCAGAGCAGGGAGCCCAGTGTGGGGCTCAATCCCAGGACCCTGGGATCATGACCTGTGCTGAAGGCAGACACTTAACCTACAGAGCCACCCAAGTGCCCCAGGCACCCTTATTTTTAAGATTTTATTTCTTTATTTGCAAGAGAGACAGAGAGCATGAGATGGGAGGTGGAGCACAAGGAGAGGGAGAAGGAAACTCCCCACTGAGCCAGAAGCTTGCCGCGGGGCTCAATCCCAGGAACCTGGGATCATGACCCGAGCCAAAGGCAGATGCTTAACTGACTAAGCCACCCAGCTGCCCCTATTTTTATTTTTTAAACAACTTTGTTTATTTATTTATTCATTCATTCTTCATTCATTCATTTATTTATTTTAGAGAGAGAGAGAGAGCATGCGCAGGAGCAGGAGGGGCAGAGGGAGAGGCAGAGAATGCCAAGCAGACTCTGAGCTTGCTGCGGAGACCAACACGAGGCTTGATCTCACAACCCTGAGGTCACAACCTAAGTCAGGCACTCAACCCACTGAGCCACCCAAGTGCCTCGATAAATGATAATTTTCATCTCTGGGATTAGTGAGTCTCAGAATTGGAAAAAAAAGTGAAAGGTCATCCAATAAAAGTCTCCTTCTGCTATTCTGTTGACAGAACTCCCTATTGTACCTCTGTGACATGTGGCCATCCACCTCTGCTTTGAGTCTTTCCAAAGCAAGAGAAAATACTCTTTAGGAGTTTTGAGGTTCTTGCTGAAACTGAGCTGAAATACAACTCTTGGGGGCTTCTATTCTTTGGAATAGCAAGCCCTTGCCCACATGCAAGAGTAGCACATCTGGCCGTGCAGCCTTGCTGGTCACATAGACTACACTGTAAGGAGTTGGGCAGTGTGATGGCTCTGCCTATATAACAGTCACCCAAATATTTGGTGTCAACCTCATAATCCTTTGAGTCTTTTCTTCTCCAATGAAAACCTCCAAATTTTTTCTGTCATGTCTCACATGAAAAGTTTTGTATCCCCCACCACTCAAGTCACTCTTCTCTCATTGCTCAACTAAGTACTGCCTCAATCTGGGCACCAGGCTCTAGCTCATCTGACCAGATGGGAGAAATGAGATTTCACATTTCACACTGCTAAGCTATGTTCTCCCACTACTTCATCCTAACTTGCATGATGTGTTTTATTATTCTAGTTCTCACTTAATCCTTACACTTGCCCTGTGAAATTTCATCCTGCTAGGTACAACTCGTCATTCCAGATGATGAAGACATCTTTGTATCATGCAACATACTCGTGCAACATACTCATTCTCTCATGTTGGTACAAAGATTACCCCAGACTGACAGGACAATGGGCAGAGCTCTTTATTACACTCTTAGAAAATTCCCTCCAGTGTGACATATATTCATTCATTCATTCATTCATTCCATTCTCTCTCTCTCTCTTCCTTCCTTCCTTCTCTTTCTTTCTTTTTCCCTTTTGATATTTGTTGCACTAGCATCCAGTTAAGATATCTCTTTATTGACCACAGCCTTACTATGGGAGACTTTGTTGAGTTTCTTGTCCAAGTTATTTATTCTTTCAGACAACCGTAATGGGCACCTGCTCTGCCTTGGCAGTAGTGGATAACTAGAGTTCAGGCAGTGTTGTGCTGGAATATGTAGCATTTGCTGATTTCCATGACATAAGTACTTCCCGAAATGGCAGATTCCAAACTATTAATGTGATGTCACTGAGCACGGGGTTGGGAGGACATGTGTATGATCAGCTCTTGTGAGCCAGCATGAGCCAACTCCAGCACACCACTGATGATGTACACATGAACCATAGATGGTTTCTTTTTTTTTTTTTAAGACTTTTTTTATTTTGAGAGAGAGAGAGCTGTGGGAGGGGCAGAGAGAGAGGGAGAGAGAGTCCTAAGTAGACTCAATGCTGAGTGCAGAGCTCATTGCAGAGCTCTATCTCATGATGGTGAGATCATGACCTGAGCCGGAATCAGGAGTTGGATGCTTAACCGATTGAGCCACCCAAGATCTCCAAACCATAGATTGTTTCTGCTGTAGAAAAGTTCCAAGAGGTTCTTATAGTCTGGTGATGCACAATGCCTGTCTTCCCTCTAGACCTACCATGGAGAAACCGTATCAGTGGAGGAAATAAGATTTGTTTGATGTGATTTGTTCTCAGTGAACCCATGTCATTTCATAATTGCAATAGACCCTTTTAAGTGCTTGTGAACCTAAATGTTTCATCCAAAGGTACTTCCAGAAGCAATGGTGAACTCATTCACCTATAGTTTAAGGAATCTATATTCTCCCTTTTTAAAATCAGTATATTTCTAATCTTTTATCATGTTCACTATTCTCTGTAAGTCCTTCAAACTCTTCATGAGCAATTTGGAAATCTCATTCCTAAATTCTCAGTGTCTTGGAGTGAATTCCATTCCAATCTGAGAGCCCAGAACACATTTCACCCACCTGAGCTATTTATTCTTCTCTTTTGGATCCAAAGAACTTTGTACTTGATAAGAATAATAAAAGGAAAATAAGGATAAGGATCCTTTCTCCTTGTTTTCATGATGGATAATCTTTGCTAACTGATAGGCAGGATAAGCTCCCCCTCCCCAAGATGTCCACATCCTAATCCCTGGATTAGGAGGGATATGTTATCTTACATATAAATATGTGATTTTTTTTTTTTGGCAAAGTGTAATTAAGGTTGCACATGGAATGAAGCTTGCTAAACAGCAGATCTTAAAATGAGAAGATTACTCTAGATTATCCAGATGATTCCAGTGTAATTACAAAGGTTTTTTAAATGTGGAAGAGAGAGGCAGAAAAGATTTAAAGATGCTACATTGCTGGTCTTAAAGATCGAGGAAGGGACCATGAGCCAGATGGCCCCTAGAACTGGAGAAGGCAATGCACCAATGCACTAATGCAGGTGGCCCCTAGAACTGGAAAAGGCAAGGAAATGGATTCTCCTTTCGAGCCTCCAGAAGGAAGATGGCTCTGTTTACTCTTTGATTTTAGCTCCATGAGACCTACTTCGGATTCTGACCTCCAGAACTGTTAGAGAATAACTTCGGGTTTTTTAAACTACCAACTTTGTGGTAGATTTGCTGCAGCAGCCACAGAAAACTCATACACAAAGGATGCCTGCGTGGCTCAGTCAGTGAAGCATCCGAATGATGTTGGCTCAGGTCACGATCTCAGCGTTGTGGGATCGAGTCCTGTGTCAGTCTGTGCCCTTAGAGGCGAGTCTTCTTGAGATTCTCTCTTTCTCCCTCTGTCCCTCCCACCCCCGCTCGTGCATGCCCTCTCTCTAAAATAAACAAAGGAATCTTAAAAAAGAAAAAGAAGAAGAAGAAAGAAAGAAAAAGAAAACTCGTACATCGACCCATTCCGGGCCTTCTTCCTTGCCTTCTTCCACTATCAAGGCTGGAGAGTCCAGTACAGACCGTCCTCAACTTACAATGTTTTGATTCACAATCTTTCAACATTAGGATGTCATGAAAGCAATACACATTCAGTAGAAACCATACTTCAGATTTTGAATTTTGATCTTTTTCCAGGCTAGCGATACTCAGTAGGATCGTCTCTCACGATGCTGGGTAGAGGCAGCCAGAGCTCCCAGTTGGCCACGCGATCACAGAGGCAAACAACTGATACACTTACCACCGTTCTGTACCCACATGACCACTCTGCTTCTCTACCCTTGTTTCTCTAACGGATTTGTCCCCACTGCCAACTTCCTCTCCACTACGAAACCATCAGGAAAGCAAAGCAAGAACTTTGCCACATATTTGGTAGAGAGGCCACTCTTAGGCAGCAGGCTTGAGCAGTGGAAACTTGAGCAAGGCAAAAGAGCCCACAGCGACCACCAGGCTGAATGCAAACAGGCTCCTGAAGTGACTCACTTCAAAATAGCTGTAGACCCTAACTGACCAATTACAACCAGGCACAGTTCCAAGATTGCCAAAAAAGGGGAAATTCCATACCTTCCCATACGCCCTCTCTCCACCCTATAACTGTGCCCCCTCACCGCCACTTCATGGCAGACAGTCTCCCCTTTGCTGTCCTGTCCATCTCTCCCTAGTGATATATTCAATAAACTTCTGTCTCTTTTGTTCTGCCCTGGGTGAATTCTTTCACTGTCTGAACCACTGGCTCCCACCCGATTGGGACTCCCTACACTTGGTGCACCCCATCTAATTGGATGCCCCCACATTTGGGTCTTCCATGAGTGAGATTTTCAGCAGAGGGTGGAGAGCTCATGTACTGCCATTATCTTGGCCTTTACTTCCCTTCAGCTGGGTGGGTAGGATGCAATTCTTTCCCACAACCAAAGTTCTTATATGTTCTCCCTTCTTATTCTTCCTTACCTGTGTGCCCTCCACTGAGTCTCTAGCCTAAGGTAATTGATTTCCACACCACCATAAATGTCCCCTTGAGTAACTCTGTTCTCTTTTATCTCTGTGTTCCGCCTTACACTTCATGCTCCAGTGGAATGGTGTTCAATGAGTTTATTACTCATGTTCTGTACTCAAGTACCCTGAGTTCCATCAATCATTAATATGTCCTAGGTGCTGTGGGACATGAAAGATGCTCCATGTGACTCAAATCCTGCTTTTTAGTTGGGACGTTATCAGATAACTATGCTGTGAGGTAGGAAATGGTATGTGCTTTAAGAAAAGAATTGATAAGGTCCAATGGGAGCTCTGAAGTGGGCAACAGGTCACTTCCAATTTGAAGACAGGCTTCAAGGAGGAGGAACTTTCCAGCTGGGCCTTGAAGAGTATGAACAATTAAGAGATGTGAAGAAGGGGGCTATCCTGTGCACAAAAAGTTCAGAAGTTATGATAAGGCTGGGAGTATCCATGGAGAAGAATGAAGGTCAGCTTGGACAAGCATAGCTTGGTGGGTGAAGAGTGTGAGATAAGACTAGAAATATAGGTGGGGCCAGACCTTGGAGGGTTGTCAAGTCAGCAAACAGGATTTGGCCTTTTGGCTGCTGTCAATGGGTGTCTTTGAAGTTTGATAAGCAAAGAGTGAAGTCACATATTTTTCCAAAGGTATAATAACCACTCATTAAAAAGAAAATTGGTATTCAGTAATTTAACTAGGTTGTATGGGTTGTCGCCTATGCACTGACAGCTCTCAAAAAAGTTTTTTCTTTAACAAAAGTTCTGAATGAAAAGGGGAGACTGAAGAAAGTATAACCTGGGTCCTGAAAGGCCCTGCCTGTGCGCATCCCAGAGATCGAGGCTGGAAACAAAAACTTTCCCCAGATCCACCAGGCAGAGGCCTTTCCTAAGTCATGCAGTTGGATGCAGAGGAAGAGGAGGCAGCTTCCACAGTGTAGCTGCTGTGCTACAGTGGAAATGACCTTGTAATGACATTCAGGAACTTAGCTTTGTCACTGATTCACAGGTCCCTTCCCTTCTCCAAGCCTCAGTTTCCCACCTGAACACTGAGGGAGTCCATCACAGTGACCCCTGTGATCCCTGTCCTGATAGCTTCTGCAGTGTCTCACTCCTGCTTCTGCCCCCAAAAGGACCTGAACTGAATACACTTCATCCAGGCTTCTGGCCTTATCTCGGGGACTTCTCTGGTTTTAAATGCTGCACACAGAACTCTAGATTCAGGGAATGTCAACTCTAGGCCCCCTAATTCTATTACCTTCCCAGGTAGGTTTTGGCCTGCACTGGAGAGAAATTTCAGGTGGGAGTGATGCTGGGGTGAGGAAAGCTTAAAGAAAACCAGCTACACCCCTTCCTCCAAGGAAGGCCTGCTCTAGGGTACTGTGAGAAAGGGGTTTTTAGAAAAAGCTTGGCTCAACAGAATTAATGAGGTTATGGAAAGTTGTGAAGTATCAGGCGGGGTGGGGATGACAGTCAGGTCTTGGATGGGAAGTAGCACTGGAAAATGGCCCATTAACAGGAGTTCTACTCTTCATAGATTCTCGGGTCCCAATACCCAGAGTTGCAGGTTGGCCTGGGAAGACGTACCTGATTGGCTCGTAAGTGCAACTGTCAATCTTTCAGGATCCACTGTCTCCTCTGAGGGGCAGGGCAGTGCTGGGAAGATGGCCATAGAGAGAGAGTGGATGCAGAAGTTGGGACAGGGAAGGAAGGGGAGGCATGCAGGGTCCTAAAAGCTCCCCAAGACCTTACAGCATAGCCTGGCTCGAGTGAGTCATACCCCGGATGTAGATCTTACATAGAAGATACCACATCTTCCCTGGCAACAGCATCTATCCTCTGGAGATAGGTGCCTTCTCAAAGCTAAGCCAAGGTCCCATCTGTTGTCGAAGTCTTCCAACCAGACCATTTACCAAAATGGTAGTATGAGGCCACGCCTGGCAGGGCTAAGCTCAAAGGCTCCTGGAGGGTACCTAATGAAGATCTCTCTCTACCAAGGAGGAAAATTAGGCTCAGAGACAGGAAAGGATTTGTCAAATCATTCATCTAGCAATTAGCTGCATTAGAACTTGACGCCAAGCCTCCTTATGTGTAGCGGTTAAGAGAACATCGGCCTCAGAGCCAGAACACACACCCTCAAAATCTTGCCTCCTCCACTCCTAGCTGAGCGATTTAACCAACTTCACCCTCTTTCAGGCTCAGCTGCCCCACTTATCAAAATGGCGAAGGTAACAGAATCTACTTCAGAGGGTTGTTGTAACGCTTAAATGAAATAATAAACGAGACACACTTAACATGACTGACTCACACAGAGTTAAGTATTCGGGACATGTTCGGGGAGCAAAATACAGTCTTCTTTTCTCTACAGCCCGAAATAAACGCCTCCTACCCCCAATTCTTGCGCTCAGACCAAGCTACTAGGCAGCTGGTACTGAGTTTTCCACAACTGGTCATAGGGATCACTCCTTTGGTTTTGCTCAAAGCACGGGTCAGGGAGGGGAGGAAGAAGAGGGCCTGATTCCACAAGCCCTGCCTCTCTCCCTGCTCTCTCTGCTTACACTGGGGTTGCAATGGCAAATACCCACAGAGAACAGACAGGTATATAAACACGTGAAGCAGGCCAGGTGAGATGTGTGACAAATTGGAGAGTACAGTTTGATCCTGGCCCCATAAAATCGCCTTTGCTTACACTTCCTGGGGTGCTGAGGGCTGGTAGAGAGAGAGACCATTATGGGACCAGCCATGGTTTGAATCATACGAATGCTTACAATGTCTCCTTGTGGGGACCCATGAGTCAATTCTTGACTGATAACGCTATCAACACTGGGTGGGTACATGTAACCCCCAGCCTGAGCGTTTATCTCATGGACGCGAACTCTACTGAACAATCTGTACTTGGGGGAACTGAAGTTTGACAGCTAGGAGGAAACTTGGCAGCTGCACACAGAGATGCATCAGTTACTATGCATTTTAGGGGTTTTTTTTCTTTCTTTTATCTTACCTAATTTTTTACAGTTCCCTATTTCCATTAAGAAAGAAGTTGTGCTTTGTGTAATATGTTTCAGAAAAAGTGTATAAAGTCACATGTATAATTAAAATCCCTTCTAGAACCACCTCTTTGGAAATAACCTCAGCAAGAGTTTGATGGATTTTTTTTCCAGTACTATTGCATACACATGCTGTACTAGTTTGCTGGGGCTGCCATAATCAAGTATCACGGACTGGGTGACTTAAATAACAGAAGTGAATTTTCTCACAGTTCTGGAAGCTAGAAGTCTGAGATCAAGGTGACAGCAGGGTTAGTTTCTCCTGAGGCCTCTCTCCTTGGCTTGCAAATCGTCATCTTCTACCTCTGTCTTCACATGGTCTTAACTTGTGTGTGTGTGTGTGTGTGTGTGTGTGTCCTCATTTCCCTTTTTACAAGGACACTAGTCATATTGGACTAGGGTCCGCCCTCAAGACCTCATTGAACTGTAATTACCTCTTTAAAGATCTTTCCTCCAAATACAGTCACATCCTGAAATCCGGGGGATTAGGGCTTTGGCATAGGAATTGGCGGGTGATATACAAATTCCGCCTGCAACGCACACATATAATAATTCCTTTTCTGCACAGTTTTGCAACTTGGTTTTGTTTTTTTTTCACTTACAGTGGTTTCAACACGTTTTCAAGTCAGAAGATTGTGTGTCTTCCTGAAGAGGTTGAGATATTGAGTATTTAGCTTTCTCTTCTGCCATATACATATTAAGAGGGAAGAGGTTGGGAATGGCCATTTGGGTCAACAACCAATAGAGTCCATCAAAAAGCTATGCCGGCTCTTCACTGCCTCTCTTCCTTCTTCTAATTGCTTTTATTACTTTGTGTTTTCACCTACAGTTCATGTGATTTTCTTATGTTTTTTCTTCATACCCCACATTAAGTTGGCTATTGCATAAATTATGCTCTGTATGCTCCTTCTGCGATGTGTATTCATTGAAAAATGCTATTATGTCCTTGCTTTCTTTTCTTAGCTCTTCTGGCTTCCTTGTTTTATCTCTTTCCGTTGATTTATGACCGTATCTTTTATCTCTTTTTTTTTCCACAGAGGTCACATGCTCTCTCTTCTTCTGTGGGAAGTGTAACAAGGCATGGGCTATCTGAAAGCCCCTACCTACTGCTCCCTGGGATGTGTTCTCCACATCTCCTGTTCGACTCTCAGCAGTGCGAGGGGTTTCTCCTTTACTCGCCTCCTTGTGTCTTTGGGTTCCCTGTATATTCTGCCCCTGGTACTTACAAATGTACATTGATGCCTCATTGTTTGCCTTCAGAAGTCTGTGTGTGCACGCATGCATTTGTGAATTTTGTCTCCACTCTCTTCCTTGACCTTGGCAGGGCCCATCCTGTGGGCATGCCTTCAGTCTTTAGAATGTTTCCAACCTGAGGTGAAGCTCATTCCCTTTGCGGGCTCCTTAAGGCTCCTTGAGCATTGCTTTGATATGTCAGTCAAATGTATTTTAGTGTCTTTAATGTCATCATTAAAAAAGATTTTCTTACTTCGAGATTATGTAAACGTTCATCCGTATATGGAAGTATACTTTCTTCCAAATGGCTAGCCAGCTTTTCCAATATCATTTTTAAAATTGCCCAAATCTTTCCTACCTATATGATTTGCTGGACAATGTTTACACACATAGTGTATATAACATATCAAATAATGTATAGACATAGAACTTTTCTAGGCTTTTCTTTCAGCCCCACTAAAATAGCTTTTCAGGTTATATCTATTTTCAGAATACTAATGTATATTCACAAATATATATAAGATTATATTGCATTATATTATATTATTATACATAATATATATGAAATTTTAGCTTTATAATACAGGAAATTAAAAGTTGTATAAATTAAGTAAAAGCTCCCATTGCTCTCACCTCCCACTTAGACCCCATGGACAAGGTCTAGTCATAATGCTGACCTGATTAGAGCACAACAGATATGCCCTAAACAAGAAAACTTAGGGACAGCCTGTATTGCCCGTGAGTAAGGCTGCCAGAGCAGGGCACAGGGACCCATGCTGTGACTTGAGTGAGAAATTTGTCTGAAGTTATCAAATCTTTATTTTCATATAACAGAGGAGGGGCAAGTCTTATAGAGATCATTCTTCAAATGATCAAAACAAGTGGCCCAGGGATTTATCTTAGGGAGGGAGCACTCTGTTTAAAAAACATTTCATAGTCCACTTAGATAAAGTTGGTTCTCAGGTCACAAATCCTAGTCATGAAGTGCAAAAGGGAGTTCAATTGCTTTACGAGAACAAAAGGAATCATTTTAGAGTCACATGAGAAGAAGACAGAAACAGGGAAGGAAGACAGAAAAAGCAGAAACAAGTGATATGTGGGGCCCCTGGGTGGCTCAGTGGGTTAAAGCCTCTGCCTCCGGCTTGGGTCGTGATCTCAGGGTCCTGGGATCGAGCCCCGCGTCGGGCTCTCTGCTCGGCGGGGAGCCTGCTTCTCCCTCTCTGCCTGCCTCTCTGCCTACTTGTGATCTCTCTGTCAAATAAATAAATAAAATCTTAAAAAAAAAAAAAAAGAAAAAGAAACAAGTGATATGTAAAATCCCCAGGGCTAGGAGAGCTAAATGGACTTTGAAGAAGATACCCAATATTCAAAGTTGAGTTGTTAGTATTCTATTTTTTTTAAAGATTTTATTCATTTATTTGAGAGAGAGAGAGAGAGAACATGCATGAGCAGGGGTGGGGGAGGGGCAGAGGGAGAAGGAGAAGCAGACCCCCTGCTGAGCAGGGAGCCCCACATGGGGCTCGTTCCCAGGACCCTGAGATCATGACCTGAGCCAAAGGCCGATGCTTAACTGACTGAGCCACCAGGCGCCCCGTTAATATTGTTTTGACATAAACTCCCCCATTTCTCCAAGTCCTCAGCATCCTTCGCTCCTCAAATGAAAAGCCTGTGTGTAGTGGGGGTGGAGAGGGGAGTAGAGGATAGTGGCTGTGTTCATATCTACATCTATGTGTTTTCATGGATGATCCATTATCTAAACTTACTCAGCAAAAACATGAACCAGAAGAGAGGTAACCATGAACAGGTAGGTTCCTCAAACTATTGCAAAAACTTGGGGAAGATCTTTGGTTTCTACAAGTTATAAAATGGGGACTTTAAATCACACTAAAATTTGCAAACAGAATGAACCCAGATGACGTCCTGTAGTTATCCAAGACTTCACCGACTATGCCTACATTTGCCCCTCAAAAGAGCTGGCATTACTCATATCTGTGGCAAAATGCATTGTCGTATTGCTCAGTTTACCTCCCAGAAACAAGTGGGGAGAGAGAAGGAATAAACGAAATTTTAAAACCTCTGCTAGTTTTTCTAATGGTCCATTTTTAAGCGGAGCAGATTGGATATGATTACATTTTTTTTATTTGTAAAATATGGCTAATCATAATAGCTTCTTCACAGCATTGTGGTGAAAGATGACATGATTAATGCTGTATGTACCAAGCTTTAGAAGAGCCTGGCACACAGTAAATTCTGCAAATACGGCTGTCATTATCATGCCTGCTAGAATAAGGGGAATTGAGCTGGAGGGATTCTAAGAGGAAAGGAGCTGGAACCTTCAGGAGCAGGGAGTGGAGTGCCTGCCCCTGTCTCCCCCTTCACCTCAAACCTTTGACAACTGGACCATATACAAAAAACAAATGCCTGTGGGAGGTTTTGGGGGGGCAGTTGTGGGGCAAAGAATCACAGAAAAGGAGCTGTGTTACAGAGTAGAGGAGAGAGAATGGCTTCAGGAGGTGAAATGTAAATTAAACCATGAGTGTGAGGGAGCTGGAGCTTGAATTCAAAATCAGAAATTACTGGTGGTCAATAAACTCCCCGGGAATCTGCAAACATAACTGGAACAGACATTGAACTTCCCACTGAATTTGGAATTAAAGAGGTCGTGCCAATCAAAAAAAAAAAAAAAAAAAGCCAAAACAACATGCAAGGGATGATCTGAGCTGACCTAAGCTCACATTAAAAATAGAATGTACAAAAAAGTTAAGAAACAACTTGTTGAAAATATATCAGATAAACATTTCTGGGAAACTGGTCATTTCAATGCAAGTTTACAAGTTCCCTTCCAGACTATACTCATTAAAATAAACAAAAATATCCCCAAATAGAGAAAGTCCCTATCTCATACATATTAGGAAAATTGGCTGGCTATGATTCAATTCATACCAAACTGAAAAGTGGTGCTGGGATTGAAAGCATTAACATTCGAGTTGGTGAGCATTGCTGGTACTGGTAGGGGACAAAATTCTGAGGGTCCCACCATTATAGCCAGCAGAGTGTTGGGGTGGGTTGTGGGATAGTACATTCAGGACACATTGCTCTGTAAGATCTTAAAGTTACAGAGAACACTGGGTAAGTAGACCCTCTTGTTGACTTGATACGGCTTCTGTCCTGGAAAGGTTAGGTCTTCAGGGAAGCTGCAGAACAGGAGTGAGTTGGGGCGTGTGGGAGAAGATATGCCAACCAACAAGACCAAACACTAGCATCTCCCTAGCCGGACCTCCTCCAAAATGGCTGCCTTTCCCCAAAGTCGGGATCAAACAGAAGTGTGGAGACTCACCCCAATGTTCCCCCACCAGAAGGACAAGATCCTAAGTCAGCCAAGTTGCTCACAGCTATGGGATTTTTAACAACTCCTGAAAGGAAATGCCGCTTCCCAGAAGATTACCAAGAAAATTATTAGTTAATAAATAAACTAATGGAATACAA
Source organism: Potos flavus (assembly GCA_028534135.1). NCBI lineage: Eukaryota > Metazoa > Chordata > Mammalia > Carnivora > Procyonidae > Potos > Potos flavus. The sequence goes on along the minus strand of CM052892.1, from coordinate 18,391,958 downwards.
GAGAGTCTGGAAGTAGAACTTTACATATATAGCCAATTGGTTTTTGATAAAGGTGCCAAGGTAAAGCAAATAAGGAAAGAACAGTCTTTTTCAATAATTTGTGTTGTTGAAATTCCTTATCTCACACTATACATCAACATGTATGTCTCGCTATACACAAAAATTAACACAAAATAGATCATAGACTTACATGTAAAAGCCAAAACTAGAAATCTTCTAAAAGAAAACATAGGAGAAAATTTTGCAATCTTTGCCTAGACAAAAATTTCTTTTTTTTTTTTTTAAGATTTTATTTATTTATTTGACAGACAGAGATCACAAGTAGGCAGAGAGGCAGGCAGAGAGAGAGAGGGAAGCAGGCTCCCTGCTGAGCAGAGAGCCCGATGTGGGGGTCGATCCCAGGACATGACCTGAGCTGAAGGCAGAGGCTCTAACCCACTGAGCCACCCAGGTGCCCCTTTCTTTTTTTTTTAAAGATTTTATTTTTAAGTAACCTCTGTGCCCCATGTGGGGCTTGAACTCATGACCTCAAGGTCAAAAGTTGCATGCTCCACTGATTGAGCCAGCCAGGTGTTCCCTAGACAAACCTTTCTTAGATAAAACACAAAAATCGTGAACCATGAAAAAAAAAGGGAGGGGGGATAAATTGGACTTCACCAAAATTTAAAACTCTGTTCTTCCAAAGATGCTATTAAGAAAGCAATGGATTGGGAGAAAATATTCCAGTATGTCAATTTGCCAAAGCATATGTAGCCAGAATATATAAAGAACTTCCATAGTTCATAATAATGAGACAAGCAACTCAATTCCTTGTCTTGGTGGGGGAGGGAAATGGGCTTTGGAAACCTAACATAATAAAAGTAATACAAAGTGTTTATTGTTTGCCAGGCACTCTTCTGAGTCTTGTGTACATATTAGCTCATTTAATCCCCCAAACAATTCTATGAGGTAGGAATTCCTATCTCCATTTTACAGATGAGCAAACTGAGGCAGGGTGAAGATAAGTAGTGTGCCGAATGTCACAGAGCTAGTAAGGGCTGAGCCAGGGTTTAGACCCAGGCAACCTGGCTCCAGATTCAGGGGTGCTGTCTCGGTATTCCGGTGCCTCCCATTACAGTGTCAGAAGCCGTAGGGTGAGGGAATGGCTGAAGGAGCATACTCTCCCTTGCCATTTCCTCTCCCCCACATTGCCCTCCTGGGTGAACAGCAGGAGGATGGCAATGCCCACAGAAGGTCAATTGGAGAGGGCCCTCCTGTCCTCCACAGCATCTTTTGATAATGACAGGTGAGGCGGTGTTTGGCCCCTGATCATGACCTCACTTCTCCTCCAATCTGTAACCAGGAATGACAAACTAGGATACACCCCTGCAAAAGATCTGCGCCTGGATACAGTGGTTTAGAGATTGTCCAAAGAGTGGGATTGCCAGGGGGCGGCGGGGGGGGAGGGGGTAGTCCTCGGGGTGTGCGCTAATGTGGGTTGAGCCTACCCAGGGCTCCCCATCCCACTCATCTGGAAAAGAAGACAGTGCTCAGGTCTTCATCCCTCCCCGGGAGACACATGGTCAGCCAGAGTGGCCAGCAGGCACAAGGCAATATGAGCTCACAAGAAAAAAAACAATGAGACATCCGAGGAACGCAAACCCTATGAAATACAGATGACAAACTGAAAAGCTGATGGCAGAGGAAGCAGAGTTAAAGGACCAGCAAAATAAATATCAAATTCAGATTACAGATGTCCTCAGAAATGCAGGGGAGGAATTAGAAATGCCACAGTATGAAAAGAATAATAGATGTTTTGAGGAAGAAGCAATGTCATGTGAGAAGTAAGGTAAGTAAATAACTTTATCGCCAAAATTAAAAATTAAAAAACAAAACGTGTGTTCATGACAACGTGTAACTACAGCTAGAGAATTCCAACATTCTGGGAGAGAATGCTGGGTCATAGGGATGTGAAATTGTGCTAAGAGACTTGACTCATTTGGGGAGAAAACACGGAGAATTTTAAAAGGTATAAGATAAGGTGACAAGGAGGAACACATCAGATGATAAGGGCTGGAGAAAGCTGGAGTTGCAGTTTAATTTTAGGCAAACTAGATTTCAAACTCTTGATTCCTCTTCCCCTCCTCAAAAAAAACAAAAAAACAAAAAAACAGACTACGGGAAAAATAATGATGTCATAAAATGGTGCAAGTATAATAGACCCAAAAAGACATAACGATTATAAGCTTGTATACATCTGACTACTTAGCCTTAAAATAGAGAAAGCCATGACTGATGCAACTAAGGGAGAAAGAGATAATAGCATCATTTTTAGAAAAAGTTTTAACACTTACTCAGAAACCGCTAGATCCCACAGACTTAAAAAATTAACTACAGTGCAGAAGATTTAATAAATAGAGGATCGGACATTTTTAAACGAAGACTTAACAACATTTTTTCTCAGCACATCTGAAAGAAGAGGCTCACTATAGCAGTGAGCCTCAAAAGCAGGAAGTCTTGCAGAGAAAGAGAGAGAAAACTAACTCATAAAATTAATAATGATAAAGGAAACTTACAGAATCAGAAAAATTAAAGCGAGTCTAAAAGTTCAAAAATCTGCAATGAAAGAGATAAAATTCTAGGTCAGCTAAACAAGAGACTTTGATATAAACATGGAATATCTGTCTAGACCCGGGCTAACCCTAACCCGTCTCCTTCAATTCTTGGAACTACTACTTAGTCAGCACCTACTGGGTGCCAAGCACTCTTTCAGATCGTATCTCATCTCATTCCATCCTTACAACAACTCTGTGAGCTACGTACCATTAATATCCCCCATTTTATAGAAAAGGAAACTGAGGCACAGAGAAATTAAGTATCTTGCTCAAGATTACCCAACTTCTAAGTGTGCTATAAGTAAGCAATTAAAATATACTAAATATTAGAATGTGAGAGATAATATCATCATTATATCTCTTATTTTTTTAGGGAGAGAGCATGTGTGTGTGCATGTGTGCATGGGGGGGGGGCACAGAGAGAGAGAGAGAATCCCAAGCAGGCTGCACTCGGACTGAGCCACCCAGGAGCCCCCACTATATCTCTCTCTATTTTTTTAATTGAGGAGTCTGACTTAGGGAGGGTTAATTAATTTTCCCAAGGTCACAGCAGTAGGAAGTGATGGAACAGGTACTCGAATCCAGTTAATCTCACTCTAAGAGCCGAAGCATGTGACCACTAACGCGCCTCTCATCCGTGACATCAGCAGTGGCTCCCTATAGACTCCTTTTGAAATTGCTCAAGATACATTGTTAGGTGGGGGAGGGAATTTAACTCCAAAAATAGCATGTAGAATATTTCCTTTAAAAATGTAACATACCTTATATGTGCACATTATATCATGTAATATATAATATTATTGTATTTCTATAAATTTATATTTATTGTATATGAATTTAATTTTAATATAATATTTATAATAAATATATAATAAAATTATATAGAGAGCAGGAAACAGAGAGAGAGAGACAGAGAGATTCAACAGCCTGGCAAGAGCCTCAGAGTCACATTGCATATATTGGATCCCAGCTCTACCATTTACAAACTGGGTAGCTTCCGGCAAGATATATACTCTCTCCAGGCCTCAGTTCCTTTGCCATAAAATGGGGCTAATAATGGGACCTGATTCAGGCCTGTAAAGATGAAACCAGTCACGCCATGGACGAGTGGTTGATCAAGGGCAGCTGCTTACTAAGTATTCCTTACTTCGGTTATTAAAAATGGCTGTTTCTGGAGAACATTTCACTGTTGCTACTTTTGTAATCAAGGAAAATTATTAAATTAGGAATAATAACGCTACTGTAATTAAAACCATGTGATATGGATGCAGAAACAAGTAGATCAATGAACTAGATTGGAGACTTCAGAGAAGTCCCCATTATCCTGGGATACTAAAGGATAACACGACTGTGGAATCAGTGGGGAAAGTACGGGCTATTTCATCTCACCATTTAGGGAAAACGTGCGGCTATTTTGGGGGGAAAACCAAAGCTGACATCAGCAAAACATCTCCATTCCTTCTGCAGACATGCTGGGCGAGGGGTGGGAGCCATCCCGTCTATCTACAGTGGACCGGTGAGCTGGTTTAGTTTAGTGCCGCTAATATTGCTTTTTCTCTTCCCTTTTCTGAATTAGAATATCCACCTGTGCTGGGAGTCAGGTGGATAGAGTCCACTTAGGACAGCGTTCTCAGCCCTGGGTGCACAGCAGACTCACGTAGAGGGCCTTTAAACCCACAGCGGCTGGGGGGCAGGGGCCCACCCTGGGCATTTAAATCATCTCTGGAATAGAGCCCATCCATCAGCATTTTCCAAAGACTCCCCCAGATAATTCTAGCATGCAGTCAGGATTAATACCCACTACTTTACAGGGTACTATTTCACCAAAACGATGTATTAAAGGTTAATTTCCTTGGAACAAAAGTTCACACAAGTTGTTTATTAAGAGATTCACTGTTTCAGCATTCCGACCCTTAGGTGATCCTAATTGGCAGGTACACTTTGCATTTAGATTTTCTTTCGGGAATGTTAATTGCTTAAGCTATCATAACAGGACGGAATTTTTACTTTTCCCTGGCAGGAGTGAGAGAAGAATCCGTACAGCATGGCTGAACTCTGACCTCTCCGTCTATTTGGGTAGCCCCCCACCCCAAACCCAGCAAAGTAAGTGGTCCTTTTATGTATTTATTTTTAGAGATTTTATTTATTTGACAGAGAGAGAGCATAAGCAGGGGGAGCAGCAGAGGGAGAGGGAGAGAGAGAAGCAGACTCCCTGCTGAGCAGAAAGCCTGATGTGGGGCTCGATCCCAGGACCCCAGGATTTGAGCCGAAGGCAGCCACTTAACTGACTGAGCCACCCAGGCGCCCCAGTGGTCCTGTTGAACTGCCGGAACTTGTGTGCTACTAAAAATGCAGGACTGAGTCAGTTAACAGCATGGAGAAATCACCAGGCCCCCACTATAGAGCCTGAGATAATGAGGAAACCAAAAGTCTTTCTAAAGTCAGAAAGTTCTGCTGTATCTCCAAAACTTCTTCCTGGTTTCCAAGCAGCCAGCCACCTGCTCTCAGCTTTCACCAAGAACTAAACAATTTAAGGAAGGAAAAAGATTATTCTAGGCCAGAAAGATTCTGGGAAACTTTAAGTAACCTTGCCTGTGGAGAGGATGTTCCTTGGCCTCTTTCCCTTGTCAGGCATGACCATCTTCTGGGCGGGGGGGGGGGGGGAGCCCTTTATCTTTTCCTAGTCAGGATCTTTTTTCCAAGGCCTAAATGCCTGAGCTCACACTGAAAAAGAGACCTGTTGACCACTGCTTTGCGGGGAGAGGCGCCCCTTAAGACTAGACCACTAGAGATAAGATCAAACAGGATCAGTTGCTAGATTCACTCGTTTACATAACCTCGGCGCACAGAGATGTGTTACTGAGCCAGAAATTACGAAACATATCTGGTCTTTCTGGAAAGCTGTGAAAGCTGACCCTTTGGGAGGTAAGGGCAAGTTGCAAATGGGAATGGTTTGATTGATGGGTTTAAAGAATTATCTGACGGCTTACTGTGGACACACTCCTGACTTTCAGCGCCCATCCCTGACTTCTCGAGCAGCTGCTAGAAAAGCGATATTGTGTGGATCAAGCGTCACAGGTAAAAGGGGAGTTGATGCAGGAAGCACGCAAAGAAAAAGTAAGAAGGCTCAGGGAAGTCCCAGCCCGGTTAGGCCTCTCGCTCCAGCAGGCCAGCCACCCGAGGGGTGGTGGCCCAGGGCTGAGCCCGAGCTGGGCAGGAGCTGTCCCCATCCCGTGTTTTAGGCAATGCGCTTCCTTGGACTGCCATCTGCCCAATGCTCCCCAGCAAATCCCTCTGCTTTCATGTCACACACCTGCCTTACTTTCCCTTGAGAGATTTTCTGGGCCCCCAGAGAGATCTGTAGGAGGAAGTAAAGGGAGTAGAAAGAGCATGAGTCAGGAAATGAGAAGACCAGAGCTTTGGGACCCTGTGCCCAAGGACACTACTTTTTCTTTCTCTGAACATCATTTCCATATTTTAAAAGAATGAGAGACTAGATATCTCCCCCCATCTAGGGACATTTACCATGCCCCATACCTCCCTTATTGGGGCAACTATATTGCCATTGCTTCTTCTGTCTCCCTGACCAGACTGAGAGCCACGTCTGTCTCATTTATTCTTGTGTCCCCACCACAGGGACACACATACAGGCAATTAAAAAATGTATCTGTTGGATGAGAGAGGGGAAGGAGGAAAGGAGGATAAGATATCTCAGCCGGCCAGGCCACCGGGCACCTATTTGCCTAAAGGTTGCTATAAACCAGGAAGGAAGGAAGCTGTTTCTCTCCAATCCCTAAGCAAGGGAAAATAAATGAGGCCAGAGGCAAAAACAAGACGTGGCCTAGATCTCCAACACCAGGCTCTGTCAACAGGGAAAAAGCAAAGCTACCTGCAGAGGGCCATGGTTTCCTTGAACACCCCAAGTTGGCCCTCCCAGGGGGTTGGCAGAACAGAGAGTGGAAAGGGTTCCTTTGATGGCATCAGAGAGGCCTTGCAAGAGCCAGCAGATGGGACTTTGTTAGAACTTTGCCGTTCATACACATTTTCTTCATCTCAAAGGAATTCTGCAGAACAGGGAGGTCACCTGGGGGCCGGGGAGGAATGCTGGTGTTAGCATGGGGCCGGGCCTGGGACGGACTGGCTGGAAGGGCCCCACAGTGGGCAGCCCCAGGATTCTCCCCCGACCTGGAGTGATTGAGGGAAGACTCTGGTGCATCCCTTTACCAAATGGGGCTCCAGAGGAGGAGGGAGAGGGGACACTGGTGAACTTGGAATTGGGGAGTCTGAGTATAATCTGGCAAACACGTCAGAGTATAATCCAGGGTCTTAATTTTCCGAAAAAAGGAAAACAGAGAAATATTTATCATTAGATTATGTTTGCAGTAATCCTGACCTCATGCTCAAATCACAGAATCACAGAATCGGGGGCCCCTGGGTGGCTTAGTCACTTAAGCGGCCAACTCTTGAGTTCAGCTCAGGTCATGATCTCAGGGTTGTGAGATTTGAGCCGCACATGAGGCCCTGCGCTCAGTGCGCTGAGATCTCTCCTCTCCCTCTCGCCCTGCGTGAGCGTGAGCGCCCTGCGTGAGCTAGAATAAATTTATTTAGATTTATTCTAAATAAAATCTTAGAAACAAAAAATCAGAGAATCAGAGGCCTTGCCCAGAGGCCCATCCCGACTTTTATAGAAAGTATCCCTAACAGCAGCTACCATTTTATTCCACTGCTCTCTGCCCGCAGGCCAGGAGTAGGGGAAGATAAGTGAGGCACTGGCCTTGCAAAATGTACGGGGTGCTCCAAAACTTAGTAATCACAATAAATAATACGTTAATGCACTGATGCAAAAAAAGTCCATGATGAAGAAAAGAGCAAAATTTTAGAGAAAGGCAAATACCATATGATTTCCACTCATCTGTGGAATTTAAGAAACAAAACAGATGAATGTAGAGGAAGGGAGGGAAAAATAAAGTTAGATGAAAACAGAGAGGGCGGCAAATCATAAGACTCTTAATGACAGAGAAACAAACTGGGGTGCTGGAGGGAGGGTGTGGGGGGATGGGGTAACTGGGCGATGGGCATGAAGGAGGGCACAAGATAGAGTGAGCACTGGGTGTTGTAGGCAACTGCTGAATCACTAAATTCTACCTCTGAAGCTAATAATACACTACATGTTAATTAAATTTAATTTAAATTTAAAAAAAGAGCACACTTTCGGTGATGAGTAGTGAGTAATGTAGGGAAATGCTGAATCACTACATCGTACACCTGACACTATTACAATGCTGTATTGATTATAGTTCAATAAAACAACTAAGACCGAAACAAAACCAAAATATTTCAAATAAAGACGGGATCTAATCCTGTACTTGCTTGACCCTGAGAATGCACATTGCGTTCCCCTCACCCTGGTCGTGGCTCCAACCGAACTCATTCTCATTTTAGGGCTTTTGTACTTGCTGTTCTCTGTCTGGAATGTTCCTTCCAAATCCTTGCAGAGCTGGCTTCTTCTCATTATTTAGGATTTTGCTCTAGTGTCATGGTCTCAGAAGGGCCCTCTCTTCTCTGACTTTGCTATAAAAACACCCACCCTATCCCTACCCCCACCCCTGTCCAGTTACTCTCTATTCCATTACTGTTTTACTTTTTTCAAAACACTCATTGCTAGGACATTATGTCACTTGTTTCTGTATTCACTGATGTCCCTTCAGCCCCTGATACATAGTACAAGCTCGCGATATATTTGTTAAATGAGTAAGGTACACGAATAGAGCACTTGTCTATGAGGTACTGCGCTAAGGGCTTTACGTGTGTGGTTTCAACCCGTGTAGTACAGATAAGGAGACCGGAGCTGAGCGGGCTTAAGAGACGATGATTGCAGTTCATGTGACATAAGGTCACGTCGCTGGCAAGTGAACGAAGGCTAAAATCATCCAGAATCCAGTGATCGATTTCATCATCTCTACGGTTACCAGCCATGCTTTGGGTTCCTTATTTCTCTCTTCCAGGGAAAGATTTAACTCTTTTACTCCCAAAGTCGGCCCGGCCTTCTCCAGGGAGCCATTGCTGTGGAAACAGTAAAATACCAACCCTTTACTTGACTAAAAGGAGAGCATGGCCCACGGTAGGTCTGCATGTCCAGGGAAGGCTCTGGTATGATCCGTTGGTGGATGGGGCTGTTCTCACCAATCCGGCAGAGGTGGGGTCTGCCTCCTTCGTGCAAGTCTGGCCCATAATCGTGTGGAGTGTACCCACATTCTTCTTCCTTCGAGGCTACGAACCGTCCAACTGTCCCATCAGGTTTGACGAGATAGTGATGGATCTGGAACCCAGAGCCTAGCTGTGCTGGAGCTAATTTCCTCTTTAGCCTTGTATTAAAAGGTGCTGTGCTTCTGCTTTCCTCAAGGCCTGTGTGTGTGTGTGTGTGTGTGTGTGTGTGTGCGTGCGCGCGAAAACAAGTTTAGATACCATAAAGTTCACTAATATTTTACCGAGTTGTGTAAGTAGCACCACAACCCGGTATTAAACATTCCCATCATCCACTAAGATCTCTCATCCGCAATGACAGTTAAACCCCATTTCTACCCGCAAACCCAGGCAACCACTAATCTCCTTTCTGTCTCTATGACTTGGCCTTTTCTGCACATTTGATATTGATGGGATCATTCAATATGTGCCCTTGTGTGTCCGGCTTCTTTCAGTTGGCATAAAGCTTTGGAGGCTCGTCTATGTTGTAGCGTGTATATATTTTGTTCCTTTTTATGACCGAATAGTATTCCAGATGTGTGATTTGAATGGGGCCGAATGAGTAGCTCTGGCCCCCGGCTCCTTCCTCTAGGCCTCTTTCCTGGAGAAGACATCCAATAGCCCTACCCACGGGGCCTCCTCCAGCTCTAGTTCTGTCTTCGTGGGAGGGCACGTCTGACACCCCGATCTTACACTGGGAAACAGGTTGCTTTTTAACATCCTCAACCCAACATCCTCTGGTGGTCCTGGGTCTCCTTTATCAGACTGAAAGCTCTCTGCGGGGAGAAGTGGGGTCCTCAGCTGCCTCTGCATTGTTTCAGTCTTCCAAGAAAAGTGCTGAGCAGAAAGCAAGTGCCTGCCAGGTGTGTGTGGGAGACCCATGTGCACAAAGCCAGGCTGCCGCAGGGAGTGTGGACAATGCCCGTGTTCTTTCCATCCCCTCGGCCCCAGCTGCCTGGGGCTCAGAGCGTGCTCAGCACCGCAACACTGAGTGCGTCCAGCGAGACACAGAGCGAGAGCTTGGCTGCGTCAGCTCCCCTGAGGCCATGGGCCCAGATGGCCCTCCAGTCAGTTCTCCAGAATATACTGGAAATAGTTCTACAGAATATACAAAAGCTCTGCAACGGTTTCTCCTCTGGGAAACAGGGAAAGTATCTATGCCACAGGCTATGAAGATTCAGTGAGATAAGGTATCAACAACATACAGCAGCGGCCTTCCCTGCGGCGGTGCTCTCACCTTCTCCCTTCCCCTCCCCTTCTGTGGCTTTTCTCACTTCCCCCCTCCCACCTCTCCCAAAGTCTGTGGATGATGGAAATTCAAAGCTACTTTAGAATTTGGGAAAAGCAGTCTTATCACTATCCTAAAGGTATTACTATCTCTGTGGAAGGCTTTAACCTGTTAGGGGAGGGAGTTCCAAGGACTGCTTCGGTTTTGATGTCGCTGAGCTGTTGCAAGGCCAACTGGCCAATGGACAGCTCTCAGCTGTGTTTCATTTGATTTCTATAATAGAAGTTCCAGAGAGGCACTGTCAACATTCAACAATTTAGAGGTTTCATATTATAATCCAGATTTCTGTCTTCTCTTGAAAACAAAAACAAAAATGAAAAACCGCAGAAGATCTGGCCATTGGGTTTCACTCTTTGAAGGGCAAGCACCTCCCCAATGGCCTCAGATCCCATGGGTTTTCTCTTGCTCTGAAGACTAGGCTCCATTTTCTTCGGTGACGCTCATTTACATTTCCTGCCTGGCCCCTGACAGACTTGAATCTGTGCCCCCTTAAAAGGTGATGCCCAAAGAGAATCGTTCCTGGAATTTACAAAGGTTTAGTAAAGAGGTGAGTTGCTCAGAGGCACTATTTGTCCACTTGGGGTGAGGCCACTGTTCTTCTGCCTTTATTTTATCTTAATAACCGCTGCAGAATATAGACGATAGTAAGAGCTTGAAGCGGGGAGTGGGGGGTGTTGGGAAGAGGGGCTCAGCTTGGTCTTAGCTTTCAGCTAGGGTCTAGGAAGCGGAGGTTTGGTGAATTCCTTTCTATGCTTCAGAGCAGAGGTCCTGCCCAGCCCTTCACTCTTCACGACAGATTGTGACTATGAACCGCTGAGCCTGGTGGCTGGCGCAGACACTGCGAGCTCTCCATGCACACTCGAAGACAAGTATTAGGATTGCACAATTAAACCCCTGATTTCCTGCCGCTCAGCCAACTCCCAGCAGGATGGGGTCCTGAAACCCTTGCCTCCCAACAGCCACCGCCACTACTGTCTGTCTCCTGACCTCTTCCAAAAATGCCTCGACTCACTTTGCAGTCCAGCCCCCACGCCTTAGATCTACCCACGGCCCCACCCCTTTGGCCCTGACTTCTGGCTTTCCTCCCGCGGGACTAGCACATCTGTCCCCGGTTGCACTGCTGCTAGCTGCTCCCGGTCAACAGCTCAGGCTGCCTACTGCTGCCTCTGGCCTAAAATGCAAGCTCTTTGAGTCAGGGCCTCCCAGTGGGAATCTAGATAGCAGAGGACACAAATGCAGAGGCCCCTGTGACTCTCAAGCACACGTCAGTGTCTGCCTTGTTCCCTGCTGTATCCCCAGTCCCTAGGTACACAGCAGGTGCCCAGGAAATGCTTGTTGAATGGATAAATGAATTAACAGACGAATGGACGAAGGAGTGAGTGAAATAGATCAGAGACCTGAGTGGTAAGAACTGTATACATTCTGTAACTCCCCCAGATGCGTTGGTTTTACAATGCATCTTTCGTGAGTGGGGATAAAATCATTAAGGGAAAGAAACTGTGTGCTGGCCTTCTAGGGGAAGAAGCAGGGAGAGTTCCTTCTACACTGCAGTCAAGCCCTAAGTAGGGCATGGGGTCAGCGGTGGTGACCTCCAAAGGAGCTGGGAGGAAGAGAGGAAGCGAGGGAGGGCAGCACCCACAGCACAGGAAGGCCGCACAGCTTAGGGAGCCCGCTGGGGATTGAGAAGCCACGGAGAGGCACGAAGGAGAGAAGCCTGCTGGGATTTTCCTCCTGTAGGTACCACTGCTCCAGAAACCCTAACCCTGATTTGCTACTGACCTTAAAGCAAGACCCTCACTCCATTTATGGGTGAGTCCTCTGAGGGCCCGCTCTGGGGTTGTCCAAAGGCAGCCACCTCATAAATGCAGCTGGTTATTAGCCCCAAATGACGTAAAACCGGCAGTATCACCACCACAGTACATGACCTTCCTCTTCCGCTCAGTTCTGCTTCTCTTCCTGCCTAGTTTCCCTACTAAGTGGAGAGCTAAGGCAGTGTGGGCTTACCAAGCCCCAGACCAATGAAACCACTTCCTTCCCGCGGAGCAGTCCTAGCATTGTGAGCCCAGATGTGGATTCTTCCCCTTCTCCTCCCCACTGCCCCCACCTGTCCATTTGTCCCCAGAGATGAGCCACGGACCCCTTTGGGCAGTGGGAGCCAAGATGAAAGCAGCAAGCCCCCAAGCACTGGCCAGCAGGTGGCTACTTCTTTCCTTTCTTCCGGCCATGTGTCTCTCTCTTTGGGCACATGTTAATTTTAGCCAACTTCTATCAACTTCCTGAGGTTGGTTGTCTTTCGTCATGACTTTTCTGGAAGTTGGAGCTTTATTATTTCTGGAGCACAGCAAACCCGGGGTGTGCCCCGAAGGCTGGGATGGGGGCAGAGTCTGAGCAGCTTTAGGCCTCTGGGATGCTGCCCCTTCTGCCTCCCTGCCTCATCCATTCCCTCGCACCACGACGATGTATAGTTGCGGGGGCATCAGGGAGGGCCCTTTGCATCGTGTCTTCCACTGCCTTACCTTAGAACTCTTCCCTCTTGGTGCACCTGGCTTGGCTCAGTCAGTGGAGCATGCAGCTCTGGATCTCGAGGTTGTGAGTTCCAGCCCCACGTTGGGCGAAGAACCTACCTAAAATAAAAAAAAAATAAAAAAGAAGAAAAAGAAGAAGAAGAACGCTGCCGTCTCATTTGTTACTCAGGATCTAGAGGAACAGATACCCTGCAATATGCATCTCCTTGCGGCGGTGATAATCACAGCTAAAATTAATTAAGCATTTATTTAGTTTGACCAGGCGTTATACCAAACACTTCATTATCTCATTTGATGCTCATAACAAATCTACAAGGCATACGATATTATTTCCTTCATTCTTCAAATGAAAAAAACGGGCTTAGGGAGATTAGATAATTGGCCCAAACTCATCAGCCAGTAAGGGGTAGAGCAGGAAATTTGAACACAGGAAATGAGACTCCAAAGCCGTATGTCCTGTCACCATTTCCATATCCTCTCATTGGGCTGAGGGGTTGAGGGAGGAAGGGAGGTCCATACAAGAGTTTCCTTTTGGGACTGTCAGTAAGCAATCTCTCGGGGTGGGAAGCCAACATCTTCAAGGAATTTGCGGCAGCTGTCTGGTCTCCCCAGTTCCTAGCTGGTGGGGAATGTTTGTGCCAGGTGGAATCTGGCACCTGGCAGGTGTGGTGGCAGGGCACCTCTTCGTGCCTCCAGAATTACCCCAGTCTTCAGATCAGAAAGAAGGTCCCTCTCACTGGGCCCTCTCATGAGCCTGCCTCTGACCAGCTCCCAGAGGCTTGTAGTCTCGTGGGGCTAACAAACTCCTCTCCTCCACCCCGTGTTCCCTGTCCCCACCTTCTTCCTCAGGAAAGGCCCCCTCCTGGGCCTTGTCTGTAAAGGTCCCTGCCTTGAACAAGACCAACCCTTGAGCCACAGACCCAAGGAACTGGTCCTCACCACCATCAGTCTCCTGCCCCGGGTGGGCCTCTGTTTGGCACTGCCTGAGCCACTCTGTCTCCAGGGAAACCGCCAGATTACCTGAAATTAACACAACCTGCCAGAATGCCACCCTCACATTTACGGATCTGTCGGGAATCTGACCTAATGGCGCCAAAACCTGTATCTAAAACAGGGAAGTATGTTCCCACTGGGACTACACATGCTAATTCTCAGAAGATTCCTTATCACGGAGGAGGAGAGGGAAATTTATTTTAAAATTTAGCTTTTTTTAACCTTTTTTCAAACCCAAACTCTTGTTCCACCCCATCAAACCCTTGACCTCCACTCCCTACCTTCTCTGGCTTTTTTTTAATACAAAAACTACCCATAAACTGCTCCCTGTGCACACCCACATGCTTATTTTTTTCTCATCACAGAAGTGAAATACATCCATTGTGGTTTGAGATGCCTCAGGAAGACAGAACCACCAGGCCCTGCTGAGGGACTGGATGGGGAGAGTCAGAGAAAGAGAGGAATCTGGAATGATGTGGAGATTTCTGGCCCTAGCACGTGCATATAGAGACTAACGGAAGGAAGCTCCTGGTAGGCAACTCTCAGTCCCACTTCCTGAAAGGAGGCTACGCTATCCAAGACAAAATGAAGAAATTTGGGAAGTGTGTCCACCTTCTGATATGGAGCAGAGGGACCTGGGAGCCAGTTTGACCATGGGATGCGGGGACCCACGGTGTTTCTATCATCTGTGTCGCTGTGGATCGACCGTGGTCAGAGCAGCTTCTGTGATGACAGAAGGCTCTGGGCCGGCAAGAGGAGGCAGGGGCCCCGGGGAGGAGGCCACACACCACCACGCCATGTCATGCCTTGAGTAGCGGTTGAGCCAAGGAGAAAACATGGAAAAAATGGCCCCTCTGTAGGTGTTACACCAGATGAGAAACCACAAAGAGCAAAGCTGCCCGTTGGGGCTGCCCTGGGCCCAGCTCTCCTCAGGCGGCTGTGTCAGTCAGACAACAGCGGGGAGAGTTTTTCTCTTGTTACAGAAACATCTCTAAGACAGGAATAATGCTAAGGACTAAAATGCCAGGCACAGGCAAGCTGCCTGGGAGCTATTCCGGGGCAGCCAGGGAACCTCTGGCAAGGCCTGGCAAATTCGACCACCAAGTGCCCCCTTCTGAACCCAGGCAGGTTTGGGAAGTCAGGAGAGCTGATGTGAGTTTCACAGCACCACACTCAGATGTGAGAAATGCCACATTTCTTTGTTCCTATAAATACGATGAGTTTTCTCAGGGCCCTCACCCACTTTGCTGAGAAGAATATTCCATCTCGGTCACAATCCAGACTCGCTCTCATCTCAGCATCTCCCTTCCATACTCTCAAACGTACATGCAGAAAATGTTGCCAAAATCCCGAGATTGCCTGGGAGAGCAAGCCAGGGAGGGGGTAAGTTGGTCCAAAAGAGGTGCATCAAGGAAATCCACTGAGAGGGGAGCCCCTGGCTGTGGGCATGCGAAACATCTCAGGGCCACCAGCTGCGAACCCCGCTGGATTTCTGCAAGGGGTACAGCAAACATTTATCCCAGGCCCCAGCTTGGGCTTGATAGGACAACTCCGGCTTGCTTGGTCTTTCTGTGGCCTGGCCTCACCCTGCCCTTTTTCTGCACCATGGTCATTTGGTTCTTCAACAGTTACACATTCTTCTTACTCAAACGAGGGAGAAAGCAGGGGCTATTTCATGGCTGAGTTCCTCAAGCCGGAAATCCTGTTCCTTTTAAGGGGAAAGATCGTGCCCCTAAGGCTAACAGCGCCCTCTAGTGGCAGCGATGCTTCTGCAGCTGAAGGCACTGAGCCATTGCAAACACTGTTGGTAGGCACAGTTTAATGTATTCTACATACATTAGTAATTTAATATTCACATCCACCCACTGCAAGAGGCATTCTTATTATTATCATCACGATTTTACAGATAAGGAGGCAGGCACAGAGAGATTAAGTCACTAGTCCTAGGTCACACAGCCAGTTAGGAACAAAGCCCAGGCTCAAAGCCCAGGAAATCTGGTTCCAAAGTTGGTGATTCAACCTCTGTACTACACTAACTCTCAAAAAAAAAAAACCCCACAGCACCCACCCACTCTACTAAAACCCTCAGACACCCCTTTACCCCTCCCACAGAAATTCCTTTTCCGGCAGACGTGCTACAGGCTTCCAGATGGGTAGTGTGAGCCCCCTTCGTCGTTTTACTCTTGGCAGGTAAGGTGAGAGAAGGACGGTACTTCTCTGACCAGGCGGGCCTCTCCTCCAAGGTTTCTCTGGTTCTGGAGCAGCAAGACGCATATTCAATGACCTTATCCAGCATGAAGATAGTCACTGCGTTAGGCTGTCAGTTCAGCCTGGGAATAGACGGGTTCCCTTCTCACTATGTGGTGATGCCTCTTTAGCCAGGCACAGGAATGGAATGATGTTGGACTACGGACTCGGTTCTAGAAAGAACTCAGGGATGTACTCTCTAAAGAACTTGTCTGCCCCATTTCTCCAGGCTGCCCACCTCCCTATGAAGAGAGGAGCAAACCTCACATCTCAGCTCCCCCTCAGGCCAGAAGCCAGAACACTGAGGAACCACCAGACGGCTCAGCAACTGCAAGAAATGTCCAGCTTCTGGTCAAGGACCCCTGTCCTCACACGAGGGGCGATCTGAGACTCAGCCCATGACTCCACCTGGACGTGGTCCTGCAGGCTCAGCTCCAACGTGACTCAGCAGTGGGAGAAGGTAGAGTCTCCCAAGATGTTTCCTAGTGATCCTCATGCAGGAGAGCACGTGGTCCTGGTGGGCTGAGGATGGGCCCATGACAGTCTCGTGGGCACTGTTCTCCCTCTTAGTTTTCCTTTCACTTTTGCTGCCTGCACACCCGGAACCCTGCAAAGCCTCTCTCTCTCTCTCTCTCTCTCTCTCTCTCTCTCTCTCTCTATATATATATATATATATATATATATATATATATATATATATATATATATATATATATATATATAATATCTCCATGGCAGGAGTTCTGGGAAAACACAGACCACATTTATGAACCCCAAACCCAAGTAGGTATGAAGTCATAGTTTCAAAAGCACAGTCCACCAGCGAAAAGAATTTTTAAAAGGAAGCGAAATCTTTAATTTGCATCTCTGTTGTATTAAAAGGGATTGAATTTCTAATTTCTAACGAAGTTATATGGGACAGAGCCTTTAAAAGTAAGACTGACGAAAAAATAGTCTTTGAAGTTTATAAATGAACCTTTGTGAGAATCTTCTCTTCTTTTTTCTGTTAGGCTATCTGAAAGTTAAGTGCCCAACCCTCCAGGAGCTGTTGATAGCAAAGGGAGGTTTGAGGAGAGTTTTGCCTCTCACCAAAGGAAAAGCCCAGTGTTCTTAATTAGAAGGACAAAGCAAGGGCACAGTAGTAGAGTAAATATCTATTCCTGCTGAGGCCCTAAAATATAAAAGAATCCCACAATGGGACATCAGACCTTCTCTAACTTAGTGGTTCCCAGACTGGAGTTCACAAAGGTAGCACATTTGGAGCTGTTTGAATCAAATCTAACACATCGTTAAAGTGAATAACGGCACTATTTTACGTACCACTGAAAAAGAAAAAAAAATGCTATCAATTAAACCAAGTGTTCTACTTGTTATAAGGTGCATTTGGGTTTTAGAGATGTTAAAATGTGAAAACGAATTCACAGAATCCATGAAACTGATGGATTGAGTGCTGTTAGGATGAAAGGGGTCGCTCTCACGGAGTGCTGGCGCAGTGTTTGACGCACAGGAAGAACTCCGAAAAATGTTAACTATGAACTTTAATTGTTGAAATATCTTGGCTGTTCCTATATTGGGGATTTAACCCTAAGGAAGGGAAGAGGCTGTTAGTCAGGGAGAATAATTCACTTCCCACAGAAAGGAGAAGTATAGGTTGAGTTGGTGAGGAGGACGGTCACAAGGAGGCTGTCAGAGGACACGCCGGAAAGATAGGTTCATGGAGCTCAGGTGAGCATGCTCTGTCCATGCCAGGGAGGACCTGTAAGTCTGCTCCCTGCCTAGGTCCAGCCTGGAGAATGGGAGCCACTGTCTACCCAAAGCAGAGTCACAGCAGGGGAATCTTGTGACAAGGTCTCAGAAACCTATATTATTACCCTAAAAATGAGGCCATGAACTAACAACATGTCTGCTGGGCAAGGGTCCCTCACCCCTGGGAGTAATGGCGTTCTTGAGGGCACTGGGCATGAAGGGGGGTTATACCAGCAGAGAAGGGAGAGTAAGGCCACCGCATGACACCCCTCCATCCACCACAAAGTTCTATGTAGTTCAGGGAGGGGACTGACACGAGACCACGAAGGAAGGGCCATCTGGCACAGGCCTCCTTCCTCATTGCCAACTGTGCCTATATTTGGCAGTTGCCATTCGGCAGCTGCTGGTTCCAAACGACCATGAGGAGAAGAAGCACCTGGTTCACGCCAAACCCGCTGCGCCTCATTCCAGGTCCTAGTGGAGTCCTGTTGCCCCTACTCTTACCTCTCCTTTTCCATTGCCAGGAAACAATAGGACCTATAAGATTTTTGCTTCGGGGAATGTCTGATCCTTGCCTGTCTGGCCTAATAGGTGGTGGTGTTAGTGCTCCATGAGTGAGGGAGGCCGATTCAACAAGGCACAAGGGACACAGTAAAAACCCACTCAAATGACAGTAAATGGAATGTTTTTCAAAAGCCATAAGCCAACAAAAAGAATTGCAGAGGAAATCCTAGTAGACTCAGGTGTCAAAAGTACTTTCTAAAATGGAAAGCCAACAGAAGAGGTAGAAGATGGGAGGAAAGTGGGGAGTCTGTCAGGAGAAGCCAAGAAGAAGCAAGACGATTCCCACCCAGGAAAAGCTTAGGACTTGGAGACACTCGTACCTCTCACAACGTAAGAAGTCAGAAGACAACTGAATTAAGCAGCTCTAACTGCTACAAATACCATTTTTTAAAGATAAAATAAAAGTTGTCTCCCTCATCTTAAGGGGGAAAAAAAGCATCACTCAGCCAACTCCTGTCCTCATCAAGATATGTCCCTCTTTTCCTTCTCTTCTATGGCCAAACTGATATTAAATATCATCTGCATTCCCTGTCTTCACGTCTTTACCTCTCCCCGCCCCCGCTCCATTCCTTAATGAACTTCAGTCTGCTTTTTTCTCCCATCGCTTTGCCTAAAACCCATCCTGCAGTCACTAATCTGATGGGCACACTGACGTCCATATAAGATTTGAGATCTCTTCCGTCTTAAGGTGACATTATTCATTCATCTTTTTCTCTTTCTTAAGACTCTCTTCTGTCCTTGGCTTCTGAATCACCACACTCTTCTGAGGTCTAGCCTCTCCTCCATGACCTTCTTAACAAGCTCTTCCTTTTCTTCTCCCTTATGTTGATTTCCTGGGGATTCTGCCCTGTTCTTGTTTCACTCTAGCTACTGTACCAACTCCTTCTATACCTGCTAGAAACTCCATAAGGGTTTCTCGTTGATGAATGACACTCAAATGAATTTATCATCTTCCCAACCATCTTCTAGTTCAGAAAAAGGCACCACCATAAACCTGGCATTCCTATTACATTTTCCCCCTCTTCCTCCCTGTTCTTGTTATCCGTTGCTACATAAAAAATTACTCCCAAAGCATAGTGGTTAAAAACAGGTATTTATTTTATTTATTTTACTCATGATTTTGTGGGTCGGAATTCATGAAGGGCTTGGCTAGGCAGCACATCTCTGTGGTATCATCCGGGACATCCTGGGGTGGAGGATCTACTTCCAAGATGTCTTCTTCACTCGCACTGTGTGACACCTCAGTACCCCTCAATCTCTTTCTCTTCACATGGCATCTCATTCTCCAAAGTCTCTCCAATGCCTTGGGCTTTTCACAGCTTGTGCTCTGCTTGGTAATATTTCCTACCCAGAGGTTCTAAGAGACAGGAAGTGGCCGGGCTCATTGGGTATTAATTGGAACTGACACAGTGTTACTTCTACCTTTTATCAGTCAGAGTAGTCTCAGGCGCACCCAGAGTGAAGAGGGTGGAGAAAGGCTCCATCTCTTGATATGGATGGGAAATATTGTTGTGACCATCTTTGGAAATAAAATCTACCATGTTTACCTGCACAACAATCATCGGCTCTTATCTGTTCTACTTTGTAACTGCCTCTCAAATGCATTTACTTCCCTCCTTTTCCATTATCGCCACCTTATGTAGGTCACCATTTTTCTCCCTCCCGGACTCTTGTCTTAGCTTCCTAACTGACTTCCATGTACATCTAGATCTTCTTTATTCTCTGTATGACTGATAGCATGATCCTCTAAAAAGGCAAACTTAATTATTTTCTTCCTATACTTAAAACTTTTACATAGCTCCCATTGCCTTTATTTTTTTTTAAGATTTTATGTATGTATGTAAGAGAGAGAGAGCACAAGCAGGGGCAGTTACAGGCAGAGGAAGAGGGAGAAGCAGGCTCCCCGCTGAGCAAGAAGCCAGATGTGAGCTCCCATTGCCTTTAAAAGGAAAAATCTAAGACAGTTTACAACTCCATTCAGGACCTTATCTCTGCTTATATTTCCACCCTCAACCCAGATGGTGTGATGGATTAACGTATAGTTCTACATATTTAGAAGCATTTTTAAAAATAAGTTTTTATCTTTACACAAGATTGTTTTTGTATTTGTATGAATGTTTCATCTGTGCCTTTTGGGTGATTTGATTTTGATTATGAATTTCTGGTGCCCATAAAATAGCTAGCACCTGAAATGTGCTTACAGGTGAAGGTACTGTTTCCAAATTTGAATTGCTACGACACCTTTCTATCTTCCTACTTTCAGTCTTGTCTCCTCTGTTCTTTTTGGATGCAACTTAAATGATTGGTTATTCACAAAGAATAAAACTTCAACACCTCCAGTACTCTTCCACTGTGTTCATGGCTTCTGATTTTATAACAGTAGCTCTTTGTGAATGGCCTGTTTTACACAATTAAAATTTACTTATGTAATGTGAAGTATAAATAAAGGGTGAAATTTAAAAATCAGTACAAATGTTTTTGTCTTTGGATTGGATAATTCAACCCATTTACATTTCTTGTCATGACTGGTAAATTTGGCCTCTTGTCTTGAATTTTATGTTTTGCATTTTTTCCTAAGCTTCCTTTTTTCCCCCTTTGATCTCTGTCTTCTTATACTTAGCTTAAAGTTTTTATGACAGACATTTGATAGTGTTTTGGAAAATAAATCAACGTTTCTAATTCTATTCATACTTATCTTTGTATCTTTTCATTATGAAATTTTTAAAAAATTTTTGACTACAGTATCCAAAACCTATAAAGAACATATCAAACTCAACACCCAAAGAACAAATAATCCAATCAAGAAATGGGCAGAAGACATGAATAGACATTTCTCCAAAGAAGACATGCAATAGGCCAAAAGACACATGAAAAAATGCTCAACATCACTCATTATCAGGGAAATACAAATCAAAACCACAATGAGATACCACCTCACACTGGTTAGAATGTCTAAAATTAACAAGTCAGGAAACGACGGATGTTGGTGAGACTGCAGAGAAAGGGGAATCCTCCTACACTGTTAGTGGGAATGCAAGCTGGTGCAGCCACTCTGGAAAACAGTACAGAGTTTCCTCAAAAAGTTGAAAATTGAGCTACCCTATGACCCAGCAATTGCACTACTGTGTATTTATCCCAAAGATACATACATAGTAATCCAAAGGGGCATGTGCGCCCGAATGTTTATAGCAGCAATATCCACAATAGCCAAACTATGGAAAGAGCCCAGATGTCCATAGACAGATAAATAAGGAAGATGTGGTATATATATAAAATGGAATACTATTCAGCCATCAAAAAAATGAAATCTTGAGGGGGGAGGAGCAAGATGGCAGAGGAGTGGAGACCTAAATATCAGGTCCCAGGAGTTCAGCTAGATAGTTATCAAACCATTCTGAACAGCTACAAACTCAACAGGAGAGAGAAGAAGAGCAGCAATTCTAGGAACAGAAAATGGACCACTTTCTGGAAGGTAGGACATGCGGAGAAGTGAATCCGAGGCGATATACGGGAAGATAGACTGAGGGGGGAGGAGCCGGCTCCTGGCAAGCAGTAGAGCAGCGGAGCACAAAATCAGAACTTTTAGAAGTCTGCTCCGCTGAGGGACCTCACTCCAGAGTCTAAGCGAGGGTGGAGGATGCGATGGGGGGGTGGAGCTCTTGCAGGGACAGTGTGGTCTCAGGACCCGCAGGGTCACAGAAAGACCAGAGGTGTCTGAGTGCAGCAGAGCCCCCAGGTATCAGAGCGGGGAAGCCAGCTGCAGAGACGGAGCTGAGCAGTGAGCTCTCAGCTCGGGCTTACCTTAAACTGTGATCCTGGCATAGTCAGGCCACTGTTCTTCAAGCAGGGACCCAACAAGCGGTAGATCCGGGGAGATTCCCCCTCCTCCTCTGGGAGGAGCGGCGTGGCAGTGCGCTGCAAGAATCAGCTCGGTCTGGAGACTCCAAACGGGGCCGTTCGCCAGAGACAGAAACGCTTGGTCACAGGCTGGGGAGGTTCGGAGTGCGGCCGGAGTGTGGCCGGAGACCAGGGAGACGGGAGCGACTGACTGCTTTTCTCTGAGGGCGCACTGAGGAGTGCGACCCCGAGCTCTCGCCTCCTACGGGGCCGGATATTGGGAGGCCGCCATCTTCATTCCCCTCCTCCAAAGCTGTATGGAAAGCATTCAGGGAACAAAAGCTCCCAGCGGGAACCTGAGCAGATTACTTAGCCCGGCCCCTGGCAAGGGCGGTGCAATTCCGCCTCAGGCAAAGACATTTGAGAATCACTGCAACAGGCCTCTTTCCGAGAAGATCAGCAAGAATATCCAGGCAAGAGCAAGTTCACTGATCAGTGAGAACTGCGGAACTTCAGAGCTAGGGAAAAGCAACACATAAAATTCATGGCTTTTGGGTGCCTGGGTGGCTCAGTGGGTTAAAGCCTCTGCCTTTGGCTCAGGTCATGATCTCAGGGTCCCGGAATCGAGCCCTGCATCGGGCTCTCTGCTCAGCAGGGAGCCTGCTTCCCCCTCTCTTTCTGTCTGCGTCTCTGCCTACTTGTAATCTCTCTCTCTCTGTCAAATAAATAAATAAAATCTTTAAAAAAAAAAAGAATTCATGGCTTTTCCCCCTATAATCCTTTTGTCTTTCAAAGTTAAAATTTTTTAATTTTATTTTTTCTTCTTCTATTTTTAAAAAATTTTTTCCTCTTTCCTATTTTAACATTTTTTTAACTATTTTATCTTCTCAATAACTTTTTAAAAACCTTTTTTAATTTTCATTGTTATAGTCATATTTTATCCCTTCATCGTGTTTAACCTTATTTTTTTGTATACATATAGTTTTTTTTTTCTTTAAAATTTTGGGATACAATTTCTTTTAATAGATCAAAATATACCCTAAATCTAGTGCATGGCTTTGTTCTAGTATCCAGCCTGATCACATTCTTTCCTCTTTTCTTTTCTTTTCTTTTTTCAGCCAACTTCTTATCTTATCAATTCCCTTTTTAGAATCTTTTTAATTTTCATCTTGACAGCCATATTCCATCCCTTCAGCATGATTACCCTTATTTTTATATATATATGTTTTTTTTTCTTTAAAATTTTGGGAGGTAGTTTCTTCTAACAGACCAAAATACACCCAAAATCAAGTGTGTGCCTCTGTTCTATTCACCAGTCTGATATATATATTTTTTCTTTTTTTCCCCTTTCTTCTCCCCCCAGTTTCGGGTCTCTTCTGATTTGGTTAGTGTATATTTCTCTGGGGTCATTGCTACCCTTTTAGTATTTTGTTCTCTCGTTCATCTATTCTTTTTTTTTAAATTTTTTATTATTTTTTTATTTTTTAATTAACACATAATGTATTATTTGCCCCAGGGTACATGTCTGTGGATCAGTTCTCACTGATCAGATGAATGGATAAAGAAGATGTGCTATATATATATACAATGGAATACTATGCAGCCATCAAAAAAATCGAAATCTTGCCATTTGCAAGGACGCGGATGGATCTAGAGGGTATTATGCTAAGCGAAATAAGTCAATCAGAGAAAGATAATTATCATATAACCTCTCTGATATGAGGAATTTGAGAGGCAGGGTGGGGTGTTGTGGGAGTTAGGGAGGGAAAAAATGAAACAAATGGGATCAGGAGGGAGATAAACCGTAAGAGACTCTTAATCTCACGAAACAAACTGAGGGTTGCCGGGGGGGGTGGGAGGGTAGGGACAGGGTGGCTGGGTGATGGACATTGGGGAGGGTATGTGCTATGGTGAGTGCTGTGAAATGTGTAAGCCTGATGATTCACAGACCTGTACCCCTGGGGCAAATAATACATTATATATTAATTAAAAAATAAAAAATTTTAAAAAATTAAAAAATGAAATCTTGCCATTTTCAACCACATGGATGGAACTAGAGGGCATTATGCTAAGCGAAATAAGTAAATCAGAGAAAGACAATCATCATATGATCTCATTGATATGTGGAATCTAAGAAACAAGACATAGGAGCATAGAGGAAGAGAGGAAAAAATAAAACAAGATGAAATCAGAGAGGGAAACAAACCATAAGAGACTCTTAGTCATAGGAAACAAACTGAGGGGTGCTGGAAGGGAAAGCGGTGGAGAGATGGGGTAACTAACTGGGTGATGGACATTAAGGGGGGCACGTGATGTAAGGAGCACTGCATGTTATATAAGACTGATGAATCACTGACCTCTACCTCTAAAACTAATAATACATTATATGTTAATTAATTGAATTTAAATTTTTAAAAATGGAAAAAAAAATAAAATTTTGACTAGACCACTTTTTTTTCCTGCTGTTCAATAATGGTTACTGACCATCTAGTATGCAGAAGACACAGATGACACAATGGTAAAGAAACAATCTCTTCCCTCACAGAGCCTATACTTTACCAAAGAAGACATACCATAACATAAAAAAAAAATTAAAATAAGGCCAGATACAGGCTGTATGGTCAGGTTATTGTTATACATGTTTAACTATACAATCAATTGCAAGAATAATCTTTGGCTTTCGTGGACCATTTGGAACTGAGTTTACCTTGATTATAGATAGTAAGTGATTTTTCAGGCTACCATGATGTTCCCATTATTGGGTCCTTTATTTATCTCTTCTAGGCTATAACATGTCATTCAAGTAGCTGGGTCAAGGGATTCTTTTAAGGGCCCTCCAAGAGCCAGCCAGGAAGGCAAAGTGAACTCAATACCATGAAAAATTGACACATTCATGATTTTTCACCATCGGAGGACCACAATACATGCAGCGAGCCTGTAGATTAGGAAAAAAAAAAAAAAAAAAAACCCTTCCTAGCAAAGTTATAGAGACCACCACTCAGTTTTGAAAGAGACATTTTTCTAAGACTTTAGGAACTGGAGGAATCTTTATGCATTGCGTATAGGAACAATGACCATCTCAAGGTTCACTGCACCCACAGTGAGATCTCATAGCTAGCCGTGCCAGAGTTGAGGTATGTCTGGTGGTCGTAGCAGAGGCAAGGCCAGCTCAGGAAACTAGAAAGGAACTGAAATGATGGACTCTGATCCCACAGAGTCTCGACTGAGATGGCATCTGTTTCCTCTCTCATACCAGACATGTGGGAACTGACACAGGATAGGGGGTAAGGGGAAGGACTAGCGACTTGCATAATGACTGCTTTTATGAACAGATACTTAATCTAGGTAAATATAAGCAGGAGGCCAACTCTGAAACTGTAGAACCCAGAGACTGGGGAAATAAAAATTAGTCTGACAGTCAAGACAGCATGTCAAGAGATTCATATCAGGAAACCAGCCCAAGATCCACACCAACGTTGTACACCCTTGTCCATATGTCAAAGACAGCTGTTTACTCTTTGGTGATACAATGCATGTTAGTGGCCTGTGTCACCCCGGGAACATTCTGCCTGCTTGCCCATGTGGGTGAGCCTCCTGAAGGTGGTAGAAGAGAAAAGAAGCTAGTGTAAGAAAGAGGATGAACCACCCAAATTCAGGCCTACTCTCTTGACCCTTGGAAGGTCTAAAGGAGTTATCACCTGCCACCAAACCCTTAACTTTTCAAATAGGAGTTAGTCCTAGGGGGAAAAAAAAAAAGGTGGGATATTTGGGGAAGAGCCTCATATCTCATACTCTTGGAGAAGTTTTCTAAGTGGGACCACAAGGATTTACTAAAAGATGGGTAAGACAACGGTTTGGTAATATAAACTAAAGATTTATTTCCAGCATGACCTCACTCCTCTCCTCTCTTCCATTTCTCCTCATCAAACATAGACTATGTATTCACAAGTGATTTTCAGTAAAAGGTATTTCCTTAGATCTATATCTATCATCTATTTATCTATCTACCTATCTGTCTACCTATGTATCTATCATCATCTATCTATCTGTATACATACATGTGTAGTTTTTTATATTTTATAGCTCTTTATATATAGTTATAAAGTTTATCTAATGCATTCTATTAATTACTCATATATTTTCCCCATTTTTTAGGAATTAAAAAATATCATTTTTGCATGGTATATAATACAGAAGCAATTTTAATTTTAAATAATTTATTTTAGATAGATATCTTATCAGTATAGTATAAGTTCATTTTAATATAATCTGGTAATTTTCATAATATGTAAAGGCAAAACTCTATTTTCTCTTATTTAACAAATGACATATTCTGAATTTCTTTTTTTTTAAGATTTTATTTATTTGTTTGACAGAAAGAGAGAGTGAGAGTGAGCACAAGCAGAGGGGAAAGGGGAGAGGCAGAGGGAGAGGGAGAAGTAGGCTTCCAGCTGAGCAAGGAGCCCAATGTAGGGCTCGATCCCAGGACCCTGGGATCATGACCTGAGCCAAAATCAAGAGTCAGATGCTCAGCTGACTGAGCCCTCCAGGTGCCCCTAAAAAATCATAATTTTAAACAAAACTTAAACAACATGTTGTTGAGTTTAGTTAGGAATCAAGCACATACTAAAATGAAGAACTAAATCACCAGTGTGTTACATCATCAAAAGTAGGCAAAACCCATCATTTATAACTTTGAAATTTTTGAATATTAAATATAAATTGATTTACTGTTTTATTGTTGCATTTTATTTCTGACTAATAAGATTGGAAAGAAAGCTCCAGGCAGCTAACTGGAGGGCTTTTCTGCAAATGAAAGAATCTAGGTGTAGATAATCTTTATTCCCAATAGGCAAAAAAGGTAAATCAGAAATGCATGTCACCGTAGTTTCTTTTTTTTAATTAATTTTTCAAATATCAGACGCTCTTTGTTATGCTATATGAGAATCTGATTTGGATGAATGCAACATTCGATAGAATGAAGATTAGTTTGAGTCAAACCTACAGAATTGTTCCTACCTAGCCTTCATGAGTTTGTGGCATTTATCACAATCATTTGTGAGGATGAATCAAATAATATAAATTATATGTAATAAAAACAGCTTTTGAACCAAGCAATACAACCTCTAGACAATTCATTCACCAGAACATTTGTCTGACTCCCACTAAATATTGTGTATACTCACTCGCCATGCACCTGGAGGCTCTCAAATGTTCCAGATCACAGGGAAGAACATTGCTTAAAGAGACATTGAACCAGATGCCATTAGCCACCTTTAATGATATGAATCCCCAGATATATCACTTGAAAAATGCTAATGTATTGATGTTCAAGGCAGCAAGATAATAGAACAGAATTTAGAACTGCCTAACTTACAGCTTCAAAACTGACCTTTTCTTCCTTATAAATAAATATTTCTGCAAATCATTCTGTATAATAATAGCCTTAGAAGGAAAGTCCCCACAAAATGGCTGGAGAGATACAAACTCTCAAAAATGCATTTATAAATTTACTTAAATACATGGGCGTTGATTTGAATTGACTGGCAGTTACTGGAGAAGGTCCACCCTCCTTCCAAATTCAGTGCTTCCCACCGAGAAAGTAGCCTTTGGAATGTGTAATTATTTTTCATGCCATGTTATTTGCACTGGGTTACTGAGCATATTCTCAAACTGCTCTTTCTACCCAAACCTACAGAATAAGTAAGAAAGGGAAACTGTGATTAAATGGGGCCTGCACTGTTCCCCAGGAAGATGCCTCCAGGAGCCCATAGGCAACAGGTGATAGCCAAAAAGGTGAGGTGAGTTTGGGAAAGCCATTCACGTACATTCAAGGACACTGTCACTCTGTTTTTGCATCAGAGACATTTGGTGTTTCCATTTGTAAGGAAACCCATCCAACTTGTCTTTATTAATTGCTCTAAGGCCCAAAACAGAAGACTTAAGAAATAAATTTTGACCTAGCTTTCATTTTGTTTGTTTGTTTTCCTTTAGCAAACCACAGTTTTAATACCCTTCCTCTGTCTGCTGGGTTATATTTGTTCTTCTAGCACCTGTCCTAGCTAACCTTAGTAGCAATGACATTGAGTGAAGTACCTCCCCAAGGTGCCTCACGAAGCTAGCCCCCAAAACCAACTCTGGCTGCTAAACTCAGAATTGTTCCTGCTACATCGTGCTGCCTCAGTTCTCCCAAGACATAAGCCACGGGACTGGCTCTGGGACAGCCGTGGAGCGGGGATGAGTGGCGGTTATCAGAACTGCAAGTGTTCTCTTTTCCGACGAACTCATCATCAAACAAATCACAGAGATTACTCTTGCAAGCTCAATTGGAAAGCAGCGCTCATTCCTTCCAGGAATAAAAGAAAAGCAAGAGGAAGTCATCCTGGAGAGGGATGCTATTTCATGTTGCCTTTTCACATTTCCTAATCAGCCAGTGTACCATTTCTCTCCTCACTCCAATCCAGACTTAGAATGTGGAAAGAGCAAGAAAGACTTTCCCGAAGGCTCAAGGAAGCACTGGAAGGAAATGAGACCAGAATGTTTCCACCTCACTGGAAGGTCCCAAACAAAGTCACCATCCACGTGGGATTAGGCTAAATCTCCTTCTCCCGTCTCTTTGTTCATGCTCCTGCCATACCGACACAGGACAGAGGGAGGTGTTTACTGCTGAGTCAGGCACATCTCTCTTCTGTTTTGACTTCATAGGAATAGCAAGAGTTGCAACCATTAAAACACTGTCTAAAGGAACTGGAACCCTCGTATACTGCGGATCTGGAATGTAAACTGGTATACACTATTTCTTAAAACATCGAACATGCTGTGCTAAGTGAAAGAAGCACACTATTTGTATGTGTGCACAAAAGGCCACATGTTGTATGATTCCATACTTATGAAATTTCCAGAAGAGGCAAATCCATAGAGTTAGAAAGTAGGTTAGTGTGGTTTTCAGGAGATGGGGGTAGGGAGGAATTGGGTCTCTTTCTGGAATGATGGAAATATTCTGGAATTAGATAGTGGTGATGGTTGCACAACATAGTGAATATACCCCAAACCACACAACTATATACTTTAAAATAGTAAATTTTTATGTTGTATGAATTATATCTCGGTTAAAATAAATTAAAACTAAAAACAGTGGGGACCCACATTCCAAAAGATCTGAACTGAATCAACAACTTTATATGGATATATCCAATTACAATAAAGGACACCTTTCTCAGTTTGGAAAAAAAAAGGGAATGGAGAGAAATAGGAAGACCAGTTGTGTCTGAGAAACATGATCTACTGATCTACTTGTGTTTTCATAAGCAAAAAATAAAGTCAGGCAGATTCTTACCATAAATCTTACCACTGAGTCCACTCCTGAGACTCTACCCAAGAGATGAAAATATGGTCACACAAATAATTGTACAAGAATAGTCATAGTGGCATTATTCATGATGGCCAAAAGCTGGTCCACCCAGTGGTGAGTAGAACAGCAAAATGTGGTGTATCCACGTAATGGAATACTATTCAGCAATTACAGGAACAATATAATGCTCCATGAAATGATGTACACATAAGACTTCAAAAACACGATGCTACATGCAAAAAAGCCAGACATAAAAGACTACATATTCTATGATTTCACTTTTGTGAATTTCACAGAAAAGGGAAATGATGAGAAAGTTCTAAAATTGGATTGTGGTGGCGGTTGCATGGCTCTATGAATCTACAAAAAATTACTGAAGTGTACATTTCAGTTAGTGAAATGGTGGGGGGGGGGGTGTCGATTGCCAGAGGAGGGTAGGCGGGAAAGAGGAAGAAAAGAAAGAGAAAGAAATATTTTTTAACACAAGGAAGTATAAAACAATGTGACAGAAGTAACACAGAAGTTTCAGATTAAGACAGTTAATGCAAAATACTCAGAAAAGTTTTAATAAAATGTGGGTAAAGATACATCAAGCAAACACATAAAAGCCTGGCAATACTCACAGCAGAAAAGTGGAATTCAAGGGCTAAGCCTTCAATGAGACAAAGAGAATCATTTTATATGAATAAAAGGTAAGAGATGCCGGGAAGAAATATTAAAACTTATCATGTTCTGATTTTCTAAATACACGATTGTAACTGTTTCTATTGGTCTATCACCAAACGGACAACAAGTAAGCTTATAAATATGTCAAATAATATGTATATGTTTGAATTGGTAGATACTTTAAATATGTATAAAATAGTTTCTTTTTAAATGTCCAGGAAAAATTGGCACAGAGAAACAGCCCAGCAAGAAAATCTCAAGTTCTGAAACACAGAACTTTTTCAGAGAATATCCTCTGACCACAGAGCGTAAAGAGACATTAATAACAAAACTAGAAGACAAAAATAAAACCTCTACTAGAGGAAGAGAAATTTTAGTTCTTCTCCCCATGCCACATGCTTCTCTGCCCACCCTCTTCCTCCCTCACGCTCTTCCCCTAAGCCAGGTGGCTGTGGAGCTCTGGTCACTTCTTTGCCCTTTTCTAGTTCTGCACATCAGGGGACCGCTGATGCCCAGTTGGGCACCATTAGGGCACCTCGTAGAGCCCAGCCAGCTCCCCCAGTCTGATGCCTGGGTATTTGCTCCCAGGATTTCGAGCATGGTCTCTGTTGGGCTTGACCCTGAGTTCTGTGCTCCATTCTAGCTTCTCCAGAAGCTAGAACATTATTATGAACACTATTAGAACTGGCTTAGCTATTAATAAGATAGTGCTTTGATTCCCATTGGATTCATGTTTCTTCTATAAAGCTCTGTGGGAATCTCCGAGGAGAAGTATAGAGTGACTGGATGAGGATGATTTATGCATTTCTGCAATCCCAGATATAAATATTACTGGCAAGTCTCACTAACATTCCATCTTGATTTTTAATATCTACCAATTGGAACCTAGAAAAGACTTCTGTGCTGCCCAACATTTAAGTACTATTACAAACTATTTATAAACTAGAACTTATAAAAACTAATGAGATGCTTCCAAAAAAGAACTATTGGGACTCCATCAAGACAAAAATCTTCTGCACAGCGAAGGAAACAATGAACAAAACTAAAAGGCAACCTACAGAATGGCAGAAGATAGTTGCAAATGTCTTAGCAGATTAAGGGCTAGTATCCAAGATATGTAAAGAACTTATCAAACACAACACTCCAAAAATAAATAATCCAGTTAAGAAATGGGCAGAAGACACAGACAGACATTTCTCCAAAGAAGACATACAATTGGCTAATAGACACATGAAAAAATGCTTAACATCGCTCATCATCAGGGAAATGCAAAACAAAATCACAATGAAATACCACCTCACACCTGTCAGAATACCTAAAATGAACAACTCAGGAAACAGCAGATGCTGGTGAGAATGTGGAGAAAAGGGAAATTCTTTTGCACTGTTGGAGGGAATGCAAACTGGTGCAGCCACTCTGGAAAACAGTATGGAGATTCCTCAAAAAGTTAAAAATAGAACTACCCTATGACCCAGAAATTGCACTACTAGGTATTTATCCAAAGGCTACAAACATAGTGATCCGAAGGGGCACATGCAGCCCCATGTTACAGCAGCGATGTTCACAATAGCCAAATTATGGAAAGAACCCCAATGTCCATTGCCTGATGAGTGTGTAAAGCAGATGTGGTGTGTATACACACACACACACACGCACACACACGATTATCATTCGGCCATCAAAAAGAATGAAATCTTGCCATTTGCAATGACATGGATGGAACTAGAGCATATTAGGCTAAGCAAAATAAGTCAGTCAGAGAAAGACAAATATCACATGACTTCACTCATATATGGAATTTAAGGGGAAGGGAAAGAAAAATAAAATAAGATAAAAACAGAGAGGGAGGCAAACCATAAGAGACTCTTAACTATAGGAAACAAACTGAGGGTTGCTGGAGGGAGGTGGGTAGGTATGGGCTAAGTGGGTGATGGGCATTAAGTAGGAGGGCACGTGTTGTAATGAGGACTGGTTGTTGTATGTAAGTGATGAATCACGAAATTCTACTCCTGAAACCCATACTACGCTATTAGTTAACTAACTTGAATTTAAATAAAATCTTAGAAGAAAAATAATGGGCCTTTAGAGAGGTAATCAAGTTAAAAGATCATTAGGATGGTCCCTAATCCAACATGACCAGTGTCCTTATAAAGAAGGGACATTTGGACACAGAGACAGACCTGCACAGAGGGAAGATGATGGGAAGACAGGGAGGCTGTCATGTAAAAGTGAACACAGATATTGGAGCTATGCATCTACAAGCCAAGGAATTATACAATTTGCCAGCAAATCACCTGCAGTTAAGAGAGGGGCATGGAGAAGACTTTTTCTCACAGCCCACAAAGCAACCAACCTGGGGACACCTTGATATTGGCCTTCTGGCCTCCAACACCGTAAGATAATGAATTCCTGTTGTTTCAGCCACACAAGTTGTGGGACTTTGTTAAGGCAACCTCAGGAAATGAAGGCACCGTCCAAAATGCTAGCTCTTGGGGCGCCTGGGTGGCTCAGTGGGTTAAAGCCTCTGCCTTCGGCTCAGGTCATGATCTCAGGGTCCTGGGATCGAGCCCCGCATCGGGCTCTCTGCTCAGCGGGGAGCCTGCTTCGCCTCTCTCTCTCTCTGCCTGCCTCTCTGCCTACTTGTGATCTCTCTCTCTCTGTCAAGTAAATAAATAAATAAATCTTTTTAAAAACAAAACAAAACAAAAAAACAAAATGCTAGCTCTTTCACAGGGTAGGTCTTTTGAAAGCCCTACAAAAAAGTTGTCCCCCTGCTTGTTTTGTGACATGAGCCTTCTGGCCTGAGTGTGACCTCTTCCACCATTCTCTAACCCCCATGAACAGCTCCCATCTCTGGGATTCCTTGTCTGGGTGATGGCCCTGTTGGTAGGGGACCAGAAAGAAGGCTCAAGGCCAACAAATTTCCTCAGTTAGTGCTCACTCTTCCTGTGGAAAATTTCTACCACACAAGATATTAAGAAGGTAGGCTTCTCTACTGGTAAGCTACATCCAAGCAGGGAATAAAATGCCAATCCTCCATTCTTGAAGCCATTCTTGAGCTTTAGAAGTGATTATTTTGAAACCACCTTGCCACTGAAAGGGTCAGTGGCTCCTTCCTCCTCAGAGGGGTGTGAGGAGAGCCTCTACTTAGGAGAACTTTCTTAAAGAGATGTCAACCTCCTTGTGCTTCTCAGGCCTCCCCTTGAACTGACCTGGGGTTGGGAGATAGGTTAGTGGCAGGGCCAGATTTATTCTTCTGTGTGTCACAGAGCCATCTGTGAGGCATCTGATCCCACCTTCTGGAAGTTTTTGAACTTAGAATATGTGGTGCTTAGTTAGCTCCATTTGCCCTCAGTTTTAGCCACAGTTCCAAAACAAAAGGAAAAATGCCACTCAGTACCTTGTTATGTATGGATGGCAATTCTGCTATTAAATTATTTTCTTGTTTAAAAAAAAATAATGAGATGCTTCCATTTAATAATGCTTTTTTTTTAACCAAAGAATAACAATAATGTGTTAACATTTAATAACAGAGATTTAAATAAAATCCACCAGAAAGAAATTAAGATGATCAAAATAATAAAGATAAAGGTGAAAATAAATTAGGAAACAAAATTGGATAGAATAGATAAGTAAATCCAAGAGATATTTCTTTGGGTTATCTAGTCATTTAAAAATAATACTAAGGCAACACAAATAATAAGATTTATCTCCTAGATTTAAAAGGATTTATTTAGGGTGCCTGGGTGGCTCAGTCGTTAATTCTGCTCAGGTCATGATTCCAAGGTCCTGGGATCGAGCCTCACATCCGGCTCCCTGCTCTGTGGGAAGCCTGCTTCTCCTTCTCCCACTCTCTCTGCTTGTGTTCCCTCTCTCACTCTCTCTCTGTCAAATAAATAAATAAAATCTTAAAAAAAAAAAAAAAAGGATTTATTTAAGGACATGAAGATTTAGAAATCATCAACAAATACTATAAATTTCTGTGTGCTAATGATTATGAAAATTTCAGTGAAATACACAAATCTCACTCTGCCAAGCTCCCTGCCACCCATCACACCCCATCACACTCTGAGCCCTCACTCCTCACTTCAACCACCCTGAAGCAGTGAAATTTCCTTAGAACAAAGTTATTGGCCCTTAAGGCTTGGCAAGACTTTTCGACCCCTTTCTCTAACAATGCAAAAAAATTCAAGGTTACACTACAAACCTCAGAGCACAATGCCCACTCCTTTCAAGCAGTGTTGACCTTTTCTCTATTCAAGCTGACCCGCAGCCCCACTGTGAGCCTTGCAAGAAAGCCTAAAATAAGCCGGGAGAACCTGGAGATTAGAGGGCGTAGAGCCCAGTGTTTGACCTGGACGATACTGAACTTAAGACTTTGTTATAGGAGAAAGCAAATGGAGGTGGGGGAAAAGATCATAAACATTCCATGGGAAAAAGCTAAACAATTTTGCACCAGGCTAATCCGTTCAGTTTTTTTTTTCATCTAGTCTCATCTTTTCTGTTTTAGTTATATGATTCCTGATTTTGTCTTTCCTGTAAATTGGACATAATCACTTACCTCACAGAACTATTAGAGGAAATAAGGTAGCCTATATGGAAGAACTTTGCAAAGAAGAATGCTTGATAGGATGGTAGTGCAGGGAGAGTGGTTTCACTGCTCAGTGAGGGATGAGATAAGACAACACATGCCTTGAATCTGTTCTAGGACAGTAATGACATTCAGCTTTCAAAGGCAATTGTCCTCCTTGGTCTCCTCAGGCCCGCTTGGAACTGCCAGTTGGCTACAGTGAGGTTAAAGACCCTTTATGAGTCAGAAGGTTCAGCTGTCCCAGCCAAGGAGGGAAGTAGCATACTTCCAGAACCCAATAATCCCACAAGGATATTAATAAGGGCAGCCCTGGGCCCTAGCTCCTCCTCTTGGGCGCCCACATTTCTTGATCACCAAGGCCTTTGAGTAAGAGCTTAAGTGGAAGTACAGATTTAGAGAACTGGCTTTTAACTATGAAACAAATATTTAAAAACCCCACCAGGACTCAGACCCATGTGGAGAAACACAAAACAGATGAGGCCACTGGAGGTGGCTCAGCCCCACTGGGACAGGGGGCTAATTGATTGGTTTGTATGCTGGTGTGTGATGGAAACCCACTCCTCTGTCTTCCCTAGCAAATATCTAGTAAAATCCACATTGATCATTAATGTTTTGTTAAATGGATTTTCTTTAGGAAGACGTGCAAAGAGGCCTCGAGTCTGGCATCTTGAGTAGCAAGATCAGAGGTTGCACTTGGAAGATAGAAATTCCTGAAATAGACAATAGTATACATCTTAGTAGTCCAAATGAAAAACCTTGAGAGTTTCTGGCTGGCCCAACTCGGGACAGGAACGACAGTTAATGGATTAATAAACTATGGCCAAGTAGGTACAGCCAAGTAATATCAACATGGCGATGAGAGGTCTTGTGGATCAGGGGCAGTGGCCAGGAAGAGACTCTTGGTGAGCTGGGCAGATGCTCTAAGAGGAACTATTATGAGAATACACACCACAGTGTGAAACCAGCTTATCTCTGGGGGTGAGACTGTGGATGTCTTTTTGTTTTGGTTTGTATCATTCGAGAATGGGTTAGATGCAAGAAACAGAAACACAACTCTAACCATCTGAGGGAGAAAGTGAAAATCATCCAAAGGCTAATGGGAGTGCAGTGAGAGCAGGGTACAACTGGTCTCTAGAACAGCCAGAAACAGAATCTTGGACACCCTGCCAGGACCATCTCTCACTTCCGGTTTTCTCTGAACGTCAGTTTACTTTCCTCCAGATTTTTCCATACAACAAGAGACATGGCTACAAGAGGCTCCTCGACCTGGCATCTCCCTCTTTCACCACCAGAATGAAACGGATATTCACTCTGTCTGGTCCCAAATTCTAAAGTCCCAGAGAAGATCAGCTTAACTCAGGCAGGAATGGTTACAGTCTTGTTCCCCCCCTTTGTCCACACTTTCTGGCACGTGGGAGAGCCTAAGTTAAACAAATAGTGGATGAGAGGGAAATGGGGGGAGCCTCGTGAAAGATAACTCCTGAGTTTGGTGGCCAATGGGGAAGTGATACCATTAAATCAACCAGGTTGAAGAAAAGTTAACGGCCTTGTGGAGGGCCCAGAGGATTGCTTCACAGTGAAGGATGTGAACGTTGGAGTGAGACGGTCTGGATTGGAATTCCAGCTCCCCCACTGACCGTCTCTGTGACTGTTATCTCAACCTCAAGGGCAAGTTATCTCAACCTTCAAAGCCTCCTCTGCTCCACCCATAAACATGGAGACCATTTTAACACCCAGTTTATAGGGCTCCTGGTCAAAATTAAATAAAATACCCTGTGCAGAGCACTCAATAATCGACTGATATTATTATTCTTCTTTCAACCACACTGCATTGTCTTTTCGAATTGACTTTCGCCATCTTTGTGGTTAGAACAGATTAATTTCTGATGATAGCATTAAGTTGCATGTTTCCACATCTACGCCAGTTAATCAGTCTGTTTCTCCAGTCCAGAGGCAAAGATTTGTGCTCGATCATACTTATCTTGATGGGGAGAAATCACTTTGGAGCCCCCGCTTTTGTTTGGGTTCTGGTCATAACAGAGCCTATGCCATAAGAAGCATCTGTATGTTGCACAGAAACGTCACCAGGAATGCTCTTGGCAGGTTGCCAGGCAGCAATATCCAGAAGAAGGTGACAGTCATGTTCAGAGAGGCCTCACCCAGCAAAATCTGAGACAGTGTGGGGCCCACCCCTCTTCACTCATTATGGCAACCACACCTAGATGTGGGGAAATCCAAAGGCTTTGGCTTCTCTCTCTGAACCTTATGGTTGAAAGTAGTTTTCCCTTCTTGGTTTTTAAGTATCAGCTAAGGGATTGGAATATGTCCTTTACCTGGGAGGACATGTATGTACATTTAAAAGCAGAAGATTTTAATGTGGTCTTTTAAATGTCTCCATACATGAGGACAATGGCTTTGGGGTCACCCCTACCCTCTAGGTAGGTAATGTTTTGAAGGTATATAAATAGAACCTAGAATAAGAAAGAAATTTTGTGGGTTTTACTTTTTATTAGTAGAATAAATTTTAATATTTTATATAAAGGTCCTAATTTTTATAACACCCTCAACTATGTTGGGGAAAATTATATTTTCCAAAGACAGCTACACCGATATATACCCCAATCCACATACTCTGATTATAAGGAAGTACAAATAACTAGTTTGATTCAAAAGATACTGATTGCATCCCAGTAACTATTGGCTCCTATGTCATGACCCAAAATTCAGCCCTCAGCACTTGACTTAAAGTCATGTTATATCCTATTCTGCATTCGTGTAATGTTAAAAGCCCAGGATGTAGAATTGAATTTCCTGGGTGTGAGTCTTCATTTACCATTAATTGTATGACCTTGGACAAGGGACTTAACCTTTCCATGCCTCCGCTTCTTCATCTGTAAAATGGGAATAACAACAGTTCCTAACTCATAGAGTTGTCACTAATAAGTTAATACACATAAATAAATAACTTAGAATAGTTTGGAAAACATATCATACACTTGTAGATGCTAGCTGCTATTATTATTCTGGGTATACTTGCTCAAGTGGCTGATATAGAAGGAAGGAAAGGAAGAAGTAGAGAAATATTGTGATTCAAGTACCAAGCTTAATTCCTTTATTCGGGTTCATAAATGAAGGCAAGGAGTTGTCTGTTGACTCTACTGGGGCTGCTCTGCTGGGCATTTCTTGGGCAACCATGTCCTAATATGCTGTGGCAGGACTGGGGCGGGGCTGACTTGACCCACGTACTTTCTGGAAGCTGAGGTCTGGAGTGGATGTGCGTGTGTGGAGGGGGAAGATGGAGACATCAGGGCACTGCCAGGAAAGCTAACCCTAATGAGAGAAAGGACCAAATTCAGGACATTGGTTGCCCCAGGAACTAAGTCTATGTTTTATCATTTCTCCCAAGTCTGGGTTCCAGCTGCCCTCAGTCTTGACATCAGAGGGAGGAAAATAGTGTGACAAGCCTGTACAGTAACTTGTGCTAACCGAGGCCCAAGCTGAGACTTCTGGGCAGGGAGTGCACTTTGGAAGAGGGGAGAGAAAAGGCAGAACATGCTTTAGAGCTCCTCAACCTTCCTGCTCCAATCAGTGAGGGACAGTTGGGGTCTTGTTCCCTGCCCCCACCCCCACCCTATTTCCAGCTGAATTGTATTCTTCATGACTTCCCAGACTTGCCCTGCTTACCCCACTCCCTCCACTCTGAGCACCACAACTTATGGAGACCGCCCCACAGTCAAATGCTTAGTCTGGGTTTTGTGCTAAAATTAAAACAGTTCAGGGTGGGATGTGGGGCAAAGGGGTGCAGGAAAGGGAAGAAAGATAATTTCTTGAATGCCTACTAAAAGTCAGGAAAAGTGCTGAGTCCTTTTCCATGATCTTATGTAGCCCTCAAAAATGACTCTGAAGGGTGCCTGCTTAGCTCAGTCGGTTAACCATCAGGCTCTTGATCTCGGCTCAGGTCTTGATCTTGGGGTCATGAGTTCAAGCCCTGTGTTAGGCTCCACACTGGGCATGGAGCCTACTTAAAAAAAAATACTCTGAGTTCAATATTTCTATTTATTTTCAGGCAAAATGGAAACTGAAGTTTGGTGTTAGGACTGGAATTTGAATCCAGCGCTGGTTCCAAGGTTCGTGATCTTTCGAGTAAGCCAGAAAAAAAGGGGAAAATGGGACAGTCAATGCCAAAGCAGGACTTGAGATTCACAATAACAGGATATGCTGAGCACAGCAGAGTTCTCTAGTTATTGAGCTCGTCAGTCACCTGCTCTCATCCTGCCTGTTTACAAGGCAGGAAATGAAGTGGGGATGGCAAGTGTGAGGAGAAACTTGACAAACAAGCCAACTCTAGAGCTTTCACTCGGCAGCATGGTTCCGTCTCATTTTGTTAGCAGCAGGAGAGATAAACTGTCAAGGTTGTGGAAGGTTGCAAGAAGAGTGTGTCAGCCTCGTCTCCCAAAGCCACACCAGACTGCGGGCACAGTAAGAGAGTCACATATGTGGGCTCAGCAACGGTCAGAGGAACCGCTGGGGTACCGGCGGCCCCCTCCCCCAGCCAATCCCTCCCTTTCTGATTCAAGGGGTCACACAGCCTCACAGACACAGTAGGATTTAGCGGACTTCACAGGTAGACATTCTTGGTTCAAACCCTGGTTCCACTGGGTCCCCTCATAGGGTTGTTGTGAGAAATACACTAAGACAACATCCGAGGAAAAACCCCCACACAGTAGTGTTCACTCACGTCGCTGGCCAAGGGTAATTCTAGACTATCCCAATGGTCACAGGGTTCTGCCAGCTCCAAGCCTTAAATATCGCAAGTCAGCCTCCTTCCCCAGCCTCGGTTCAGGCTGCCAGAATGCTCCACCAACACCTCCAACTTGACTTCATCATAGTCACAGAAAAATAGATTTGAAGGGGAGAAAAACCATATCATTTAGTTTTCAACTTGTATTCTACCATCACAACACACACCTGTAGTCTACTGTGAACTAATACAGTTTAGAAATCCTCTGGTTGTCTTTCAAAATAGCGCATTCTGTACACTCTCTGAGAGGACTGTGTGGTTTTCAGTCCTCTCGGTAGGGAGAGTCATTTCCACTTTACGGCTCCTTCTCTACTACTCACAGCTGACCCTGAACCCATCAGTGGGCTACGTGGCTTGGCTCAGTAGCAGTGGTTCCTCTTCTGGAGAAAACCCCAGGTATGGTTTTTATACCATGAGCGACACGGAGTGTATCTACAGTGCTGTACAACCTCCACCATTGTCGAGCTGCAGAATACTTCTGTCACCCTCAAACCCATTAAGCAGGTACTCCTCATTCTCTCCTCCCCCTAGCAGCTGGCAATCACCAATCTACTTTCTGCCTCTATGGATTTGCCTATTCTTGATATTTAATAGAGAGGGAATCATACAGATAATGTACCTGTGAGAGCCAAAGCTAAGCTATCAGACTGGGGGGTCCTGGCCTGGGAGGCCCACAGGCCGATCAGGGATCTCCAGGCTCGCCGACTGCACTGCGGTCCAGCTCACCCCGACTGACCCAATGAGTGACTTTCTCAGATGAGGAAAGATACTTAACTGGGCTGCTTTTTCAGTGATTCTGTGAGTTGAAACCCCATCTTCCCTTTTCTCCAACCTGATCTTGCACATCAAAACCAACAGCTC
Organism: Potos flavus; assembly: GCA_028534135.1. Taxonomy (NCBI): domain Eukaryota; kingdom Metazoa; phylum Chordata; class Mammalia; order Carnivora; family Procyonidae; genus Potos; species Potos flavus. Next base: position 18,351,651 of record CM052892.1, on the reverse strand, counting down.
TAGCACTGTGGCGGGGCCATTCTACTACAAGGACTGAGCTCTCTGATGCTCTTTTTTTTTTAAAGATTTTATTTATTTATTTGTTTATTTATTTATTTATTTATTTAAGAGAGAGAGAGAAAGTGTACGCGAGAGAGAGTGCATGCGAGAGAGCAAAGGGGGGCGTCAGAGGGAAAAGCAGACTCCCCATTGAGCAGAGGGCCTGACACGGGGCTCACCCCCAATCCCAGGACCCCAGGATCATGACCTGAGCTGAAGGTAGACTTTTAACCCACTGAGGCACCCAGGCGCCCCTCTCTGATGCTATTTGAAGCCAAAGAAGGGATGCAACTTCTTGAGGAATGAGTATTGGATGGGAAGAGGGTCAGGGACAGAGCTCTAAAGAACTCCAACAGAAGAGACTGGATAGAGAAGTCGTTGACAAGGAGGCTACGAAAAAGTGACCAGAGATGTAAGAGAAAAACTCGGGACTGTGAGATGTCACAGAGGCCAGCAAAAGCAGGTTTCGAGAAAAGGAGGGGAGTCAACAGAGCTCCAAGAAGCTGAGTGTGACTAGGCGAGCTTCAGGAGAGCAGGTCCTGGGGAGGCCAGATTGCTGTGGGTTGCAGGTGGAATGGAGGTGAGGGGGTGCAGACACAAGGGTACTCAATGTCAAGAAGTCTGGTTACCAAGGAAAGAAGAGAAAGTGGGTTAATTCTAAAAAGGGGCATGGGGTCTTCGGAGGGGTGTTTTGGGGTTTTGTGTTGGGGCATGGAAGAAAAGAGCATGTTTTAATGCTGACGGGCAGTCTTCCATAAAGGAGAGATTTGACGTGCAGGAGAGGGGACAACCACATGTCATGGTCCCTCAGACATATCTGGAAGCTGGCAGACCCCTGGCGGTCACAGTGTGGGCACAGAAAATGGTGGGTGGAGAGCTCCTCCCTGGACGGGTCTGTCCTCACATCAGAACGACTTCCCATAAGTCGTCTCAGACAAGGGACTGGTGCAGAGCCCGCCGGGCTCCCGTCAACGCCGCTCCCTCAGGGGCTCCCTCACAGCTGCCCGAGAGGCCGACGAAGCCTCCATGTGAGAGTCTTTCATTGCGTAAAGGGATAGCAATGAGCGGGGAAAGGTGGATTAGAGCAAGAGCCAGAAAATAGGATCCCCGACTCCCAAACTCGGATTCCCACCCCTTTTGACACAGACAACGCCCCTCCCTCCGAG
>CM052892.1:18334709-18349946 GCA_028534135.1 Potos flavus | reverse complement strand
GTCTGTTCCTTCTCTTGGGCAAAAATCTTTGCTCTTTCACTACTAGAAACTCTACCCCTCAAAGCCGCTCTCAGCTCCTTTCCCTAATATAATATGCTCACATCCCTCAGGAGAAAGGGGGAAAAGTCAGGAAGGGAGATGGCCTGCCAATTACTGGGCACCTGCTGGAATGCTGAGTCATATACAAAGAAAACAAAGAAAACCACTTCATTCAATAAATTTTCCTGCTTATTACCAGAACTTTCTAGCCCCAGAGCAAGTTCAGGCCTGATCCAAACTTACAAGTCCAGACTGTCCCTTCACACCTCAATGGGTCCTGGCGTTCAGGTGTCCTCAGAAAACCGCCGAAGGGAGGTCGGGGTTCTGGTGACAAAGAGGGGAAGTACATGATTCAGCCTTCTCTGGGACACCAGGCTCCAATGAAGGTGACTCACGGTCTTGGCTCGTAAGCAACTTTGCTAATCACTTTGACAAACCACTGTTTCCCACCAGCTGCCACTCCAAGAGGACTCCCAGCATATCTGTGGTATGCAGAACACCTACCACTTTCCCCACAAGAGCCTGTTTTGCTTCTGCTTTGGGTGAATTGCTTAAGCTCTGTGGAACATGAGCCATGATTCCTAGAATGGGAGAACATATGCCACTTTAGTTGTGAACTTGTCTCCAATCCCCCAGCCTCAAAAGGCCTCATTCCTCCTGAATTCAAAGCACACACTCAACAGTGCCTGCTATTCATGTCATCGATGTACCCTTGGCCTATCTCAGGCCCCTGTAGTCATAGCACTGGCTTCAAGCATGGATCCCGTGCCACCTGCTCCCCAGTAGGATGGCCAGGCTCACTGGAAGAGAATGTTCTCTACGCAAGGCAATTTGAGATAGGAAAAGGCATCCTTGGAGGGTAGGGATTGGGTGAACACTAGAGCCTGGGAAATGCAAAGGGCTTGTGCTGGGAAATGGCTCTTGTTAAGAGTCCATGGGAGACAGGTGTCTTTTGCCCAGACTTACACGCTACGGTGGAAAAGAGAGACCATCATCCATGTTGATTTCTTGCTTTTTATCTCCGCACCCATCAACATTTGACAACAAGATCACTTTTTTTTAGGTTTATTTATTTAAGTAATCTCTACACCCAATGTAGGGCTTGAACTCATGACCCTGAGATCAAGAGTCACGTGTCCTTTTGACTGAGCCAGCGAGGCGCCCCAGGGACATCATTTTTTATGCCCACAAACATCATGCAAGAAAGACTCAACCAAGCCTTGTAAGATGGATGAATTAATGAAACTCACTCCCAGGAGTTTGGCCACATTTTGCCTAAATTTCTCCACAGCTCTAGAGAAAAAAATATTTTCTAAAATAGCCCTCTCAGGGGCACCAGGCTGGCTCAGTTGGTGGAGCATGTGACTCGATCTCGGGGTTGTGAGATCAAGCCCCACGTTGGGTGTAGGGATTACTTAAAGATAAAAATCTTTAAAAAAAAATAGTCCTCTCATTCCACAGAGCTGTACAAAGCCCCTTGCTTAACTGACTTTATCTTCTTTCTGGAGGTGACAAGGACTTGCCCCTTATGTTATGTAAGAGGAATTAGTCAATTGAAGAAAGTCTCGGTTTCTGTTCTGTGACAGTAAATTTACTCTTTATCAATAGATCTGTGATTATCCCCTTATGAGTCAGCATGTGTTTGGTCTGCCTGACAAATTGTGAGCAGAAAGTTCTAGAGAAGGAGAGAGCAACCATTGTTACGCTACTTTGTTGAGCACTGGAAGAAATGATCCTGAAAACTCATCAGTCCTCTTCATGGATAATGATGATGACGATGATAAAAATAATAACAGTAGCTGGCATTTCACAAGCATTTAGTGTGTATCGGGAATATGGATTATATCATTTAGTCCTCCAAACCACCTTTTGGAATTCTGCTATTGTCATCCCCCCAGCTTTTTCTTCCAGATGAGGGAACTAAATATAAGTTAATCATCCAAGGCGACCCAACCAGTAAGTGATGAAATCAGGATGCAAGCCTTGGGGGACAGACCCCAGCGCTCACGACCCCCTAACCCTTATCTTCTCCCACCTCCTTTGGCAGAGCCCCCGATCTACCAGACCGACCGCCAGCAGGGAGAGACCTGACACCGACAGCAGGATAGATGGTCCTCCCTGGAATGAGAGAGTATGAAGCTAAATATCCGGATTTCCTGACTCCTTCCAGCTTGTGGGTTAATAAGAAACACCTGCATTGGATAAAAATCAGACACCACTACACACCAGATGTGCCCAGAACTGCAGCGTTTCAAGTGCTCTGTCAAGAACAGGAGGAATCAGATGTTTTCTGAATTCTTCATATTTCGTAAGAAAAGCAAATCCCCCTACTTAAATACCAGTGTGGACAAATAGGGAATTACAGCTTCAAGAATGCGTTTAGAAATCTTAGAGAACATCGTAAGTAGAATTAAAGTGTGATCAGTGACATCCCAAACCTTGAGAAACATAAAAATGACACAGAAGAAAAAAGACAAAGAAATATGATGCAAATGCAAACCAAATGAGAGACTGTCATTATTCTAGATAAGGTAGAATTCAAGAAAAAAGAACAAAACTGAAAAAAAAAAAGAACAAAACTGAGAAAAGGCATATCATTTGATTGAATTATAACAGCCATTATCTTTTATGTACTGAATAATAAGGAAAAGTGCAAACTGCTGAAAACTAAGGAAAATATGACAAAAATAGAATAAATATAAGAGAGTTTAAAATGTTTCTCTCATTATGTGACAAATCAAGCCTGCACTAAAGGTAAGAGAAGCAGGGAAAAGAGGAACTGAATAATAAGTAATACGATGAGGATGAAATCAGAAAGGTATTTGTAAGACCTATTTCTGGGCCCAGCCCCCTAATTCTAAGGGACACGCTGCACGCCTCTCTTCTCTTACATATAAGAGAAGCAAGGATGCAGCAAAGATCTTTGTACACCTATACTTACATACCAGTGTCCTTATTTCCTGGAGGTGGATTTCCAAATGTGAGATTTCAAGGCCAAATATAAATACGTTTTTCCTCGTGATGGATATATCTGGATTGCATTCCTAAAGGCTGCAGCGATTCATATTCCTACCGCCTCATCAATGCCTTACGTTCTGCCAGTGTCAGTGGAAATGCTTTAATTTGTATTACACTGTCTTCCATATTTATTGGGCATTTGCATTTCCTTTTCTATAAATTGCCTAGTGATGTCCTTACCCATTTAAAATTTGACTTGGTGTTTTCCTATCCATCTGTAGGAGCTCTTTGTATATTAGAACATTAAATCTCTATTATATGTACTACTAGCTGGGAGTCTTTTGACTTTGATTGTGGTGTTTTTCAAGATACAAAAAAATATCTTAAGGTAGCCAACCATCCTATGTTTCCTTTATAGATTTTGGGTTTTCTGATTTGTTTAAGAATTCTCTCCTTATCCAGCATATGCATATATTCTCCTAAATTTTCTTTTTTTCACATTTAAAACTTTAACCCATCTGAGATATAGTGTTTGTATGTGATGCGTGAGGAAGAGGTCCAACCCCATTTCCCTCATGATGCACAGCCAGGCCACTAATGAAATAGACGGATTCTTTTCCCACTTAATCTGATGTTCATCTTTGTTCTATATTAACTACCCCCAGTACCCAAGGTTATTTCTGGACTCAATTACGTTCCTCTGATCTATGTATAGATTTTTGTGTCAAGTTCATAGTGTTTTGATTGCCATTGCTTCATAGAACTCTAAAAGGTGTTAAGTAGGAGCGCCTGGAGGGAGGGGGCTCAGTCCGTTGAGCATCTGACTCTTGGTTTCGGCTCAGGTCATGATCTCGGGTTCGTAAGAGCGAGCCCCCTGTCCAGCTTCATGCTCAGCGGGAAGTCTGCTTGAGATTCTCTCTCTCTCTCTCCCCCCCGCCCCTCTCCGTGCTCTTGCATACATGCTTTCCCTATCCCCCAAAAAAATAAATAATAAAAATTAAAATTAAAAGGTGTTAAGTAACTACAGGTCAAACAAAATGAAGAATGAGAAGCTACCGGATTTGGACCTGAGTCCCCAAACCTCAATCACCCTTGTGAGTATAGTTTCCATGGAGATAGGAGATGGACGCTAGATTTAACGATGTTTGGGAATGAGTAGAAAGTATAGGTTGTGATCTTGGAGAATTTGGCAGTGAGAGGATGCAAGAAGGTGGTACGGTGGATTGAAGGAGAAGCAAAAAAAAAAAGAGAAATGTTTTAAAGCCCAGGGAAGATTTGCAGGTTTGTGACCCTAAAGGAAGGTGTCAGTGGAAGGGGATACACATCTACCAAAGAGTTATAAACATCCATAAACTTCTTCCCAAAAGAACTAAAGTACTGTGATTATCATAAAATGGTGTGACTTAGTTTCAGACTCTGTAAAGTATGTATTGCCATTAAGGCTTCCCATACTCTCAATTGAACATTAAACACTATATTTAAAAACACAGGTGAAAAAAAAAACAGGTGAAGGAGATTAAGAGGTAGAAACTTCCCATTACAAAATAAGTAATGGGGGTGAAAAGTACAGCATGAGGAATAAAGTCAACAATATTGTAATAATTTTGTATGGTGACAGATGGTAACTATGCTTAGTGTGGTGAGTAGTAATGCATACGGATGTCACATCGCGATGCTGTACACCTGAAACTAATATAATATTGCATGTCAACTACACTTCAGTTATAAATAGATAGATAATAATACCAACTACAGGGGCACTTGGGTGGCTCAGTTGTTAAGCGTCTGCCTTCAGCTGAGGTCATGATCCCAGGGTCGTGGGATTGAGCCCCACATGGGGCTCCCTGCTTGGCGGGAAGCCTGCTTCTCCCTCTCCCTCTGCTGCTCCCCTGTTTGTGTTCCCTCTCTCGCTGTCTCTCTCTCTGTCAAGTAAATAAATAAAATCTTTAAAAATAATAATAATAATAAATACCAACTACCTCCTCCCTATTGGTAAAAACAGATGAAGTTCATTTTTTCTCTATGAAGTACAATTCTGAGGATAGACACTGGGGGAGGAGGCCAATGGAAGGCACTGGACTCTGAGGCATCACAGAGACTCTGCTTCCTGATACCTAAGGTAGCAGGAACGGTTTTACCTAGTATTTACCTGTTCCCTTTTCTTCTGCTCCAAACAAGAAACGAGCCAAGTCTGCGCACCTGCCCTCCGTGGGCATGCGCAGTAGAGTTCGCAGAGGAGCTTTTAAAAGGGGGGGAAGCAGTGCCCAGGTGGTACTCTAGGTCAATTAAATCAGCCATGTGAGACCTGAGCATGAGTATTTTATTTTAAAGATTTTATTTATTTATCTGAGAGAGAGAGAGAACGCGCAAGAGAGAGGGCACAAGAGTGAGTGGGCAGGGCAGAGGGAGAGGGAGAAGCAAACTCCCCGCTGAGTAGGGAGCCCGATGCGGGACTCGATCCTAGCACCCTGGGATCATGATCTGAGCTGAAGGCAGGCGCTTCACTGACTGAGCTCCCAGGCGACCCTGAGCATGAGTATTTTTTAAAGCTTCCCAGCTGATTTCAGTGTATAGCAAAGATTGTCAGCCACGGATCTGGAGCTTCCAAATCAGCTGACAACGCAATGCTGTTTTCTGAAACTAGTACATGTGAGCCTTGGCAAGGTCCAGCGTGAAAAAATATCAGAGACAGACGACCATCACCGCTTCCTGTGACAGGGCATATCCTCTGCACGCCGCTTCATTCGGTATGTCCTTCAAGGAGCATGCTAGTAATACCTTGAACTGAGGTGCTTTCCAGGGTATTTCTAACATAAGCTAGACTCAGAAAGGCACGAGAGTGTTTGCATATGGAGAGTTTGGGCCACTGTGCAGCGGGGGGAAAAAAGGTTAAAATATCACAGGAAATGAAAGAGAAGCTACTCCTGAGATGAAGTTGAATGTGAGAATTTAATTACTAAGAGCAAGAAAAGTGTTGTTCCTTGAGGAGTTTCCTAGGAGGTGAACCCATTTCTTTGTCGACTCTCCAGTGGTTGGAATGCTGTTTAAACCAATGGCCAAGAGGAATTTAAAAATTAACTGTACTACAAACTGTTTTGACATACGAGCACCTAAAACAAACACATATTCACACCCGCCCTAAGGTCAAAGTTTGCAAAACTGAAAAGATATTTACTGGGAAACAAAATGAATCGTATTGAAACTTGGAAAATAGAACACTAGGGTGTCACCTTGACATTTGAGGAGCAAAAAGAAGTATTTGCTAGTGTTTGATTTTTATTACTAGGGCTTGTCTTTTTGTGATCCCTAACTACAGAACAGGAAGTTGAGTTTATCATCCAGAAACTCCTCTCAGATGAGACAAATGTCTGCACTTATAGAACTTGGTATTCAAAATAATTTCCTACCTCAAGATCGAGAGTACAAAGCCCTTGGTTGGAATCCCAGCTCTGCTAGGTACTTTGATGACCTTGAATAATGATTTTACCACTCTAAATCTCGGTTTTGTCATCTATAAAATAGGGATGATGATGATGAAGACAGTTAGACACCTACAACATAATTGTTTACAAAGGGCTTAGCTCCATGCCCAACACAGGGTAAGCATTCGAATGATTATAATCATTCCTCTAGTCATATTCTATTTATAAACTAAGAGATTTAGAAGTGTCCCTGTCATTTTTTGATATGTAAAGATATACAGAAATAGCTGAAATGTTCTGGCCTGAATAAAGGGCACATGGTAACACTTAGAGATGCACTGTTCTGAATCTTAATTCTTGATTCTGATCTCTCGGCTGGGACCACTCTCCTTTTGAAGTAGTGCTCCTCTCTCTTAGCTACCCTAGTGCCCTCTCTCCAGTGAAAAACTAAAAATACACAGAGTAAACAGAATACAAGCTATTGGTTTATTTTTACGGTTTCTAGATTCCCTTGGAAACATAACCATCTCCCCTCAGTATATCAGCTCTCTCTGAAGAACACAGCCAGCTAGAATGCCATGTGGAGCAAACTGAGAATCCCATGACCCAACACCAGCCTCTAGTTCATGACTCAATGCAGTGTTGCAGGTCTCACGTGAGGGAAATTCCAAAGCTGCCCACCAGTAAGAGTTCTGGAGGCACGGACAAGCTTCTGGAAGAATAAGAAACACTCCCCCATAGAGCCCATTGGTCCACCACTGATTGCTAAGGTATGTGGTGTTGCGAGAGGGACTGCCTTGCCAAGCACGCCGTTTCTTCATGGTTTCCTCTCACGCTGGGGCGATGTCTAGAGGCAAAGCCTACTTCATGATCACAGAGAACACTGAATAATCCTGTCTGACATAATTGGAAAACTAGATGGAAAGAGATTCCTAGGTTTCTTAAAATGTTCTAGGTTAGAGAAAGAAGGAATTCTTGCCAATTAACAAATACCAATATACTTCTGTTTTAAACAGATAATGCACAAGACAAAACTAGAGATATCAAAACTGATTTTTAAAAGGTTCTAAGGGCGCCTGGGTGACACAGTTGGTTAAGTGTCCAACTCTTGGTTTCAGCTCATGTCATGATCTCGGGGTTGTGGGATCGAGCCCGCCATGGGACTCCATGCTCAGTGCAGAGTCTGTTTCGGATTCTCTCTCCCTCTCCCTCTGCCCCTTCTGCTTGTACTCTCTCACTCTCTCTCTCTCAGATGAATAAATAAATCTTTAAAAATTTTAAAAAAATAAAAGGTTTTAAATAAACTATTAGCAAATAGAATCTAGGACTAGATTTAAATAGCAATACACCATGACTGTGAATGTGTATTCCAATAATTCAAAGGTAGCTAAATATTAGGAAATCTATGTTAACATTGACCAAAGGGGGGGGGGAAGCATATGATCCTATGGTAGATATCAACAATTCTTAACATTTAGTGTCCACTCCTGATAAATGCTCTTTGTGAAATGGGATTCGGTGAATGACTTCCTTAATGGCAAGGCATATCTTGTGTTTTTTTTTTAAGATTTTATTTATTTGCCAGAGAGAGAGAGAGCACAAGCAGAGGGAGCGGCCGGCGGAGGGTGAAGCAGACTCCCTACTGAGCAGGGAGCCCAATATGGGGCTCGATCCCAGGACCCTGAGATCATGACCTGAGCCGAAGGCAGACACTTAACCGACTGAGCCACCCAGGTATCCCTATCAAGACATATCTTAGGGGCGCCTGGGTGGCTCAGTGGGTTAAAGCCTCTGCCTTTGGCTCAGGTCATGATCTCAGGGTCCTGGGATCGAGCCCCGCATCGGGCTCTCTGCTCAGCGTGGAGCCTGCTTCCCCCTCTCTCTCTGCCTGCCTCTCTGCCTACTTGTGATCTCTCTCTCTCTCTCTGTCAAATGAATAAATAAAATCTTTAAAAAAAAAAGTTACCTCCCTCTAAAAAAAAAAAAAGACATATCTTAAACCAAAAGTCAATATCATCCTTGGTAATAATGCCGATGGTCTATGACATTGTTTTTATGTGATAGATATTCCAATTAGACAAGAGAACAAAATAAGAGGTTTAAATATTGGAATAAAGAAGACAAATTATCATTATTTGCAGATAACACAAAGTCTAAAATTCAGCGGATAATTACTGAAAGGTAAAAGTCCACAAAAAGTTTTCATGATATATTAATATTCAAAAGTCACAAGTTTCACAGTATATTAAAATATAATCCCAAATCAATCCATTTGTAAAGATACAAAAACATAAAATTACACAAATAAATTTGAATTATATGAAAAAGAAAACTCCCAAGAAATATAAAATAATAGGCAACTAAGTGAAAAGGCATATGCTGTGAATAAATATTCAGTATGGTTGTAAAAACATAAATTCTTCCAAAATAATCTGGAAAATCATCTTATTTCTGGTCAAAATCCCAACATTATATTTGTGGGAGGGAGCATTTTAAAAAGTATCCCAACTGCAGAGTAAAAAGGTGATATCTCAAACCCATGATTGGGAGAAGATAATCACATAAATAATTGTGCTATTATCACTGCGATGAATAGTAGGAGAGATGAACACAGGTTTGGTATGAAATATTTTAAATAAAATGTGGGCTCTTGTTTCACTCATTACTCAAAGTAAATTCCAAATACAACAAATAGTTTAAAGTAAAAACTAAAATTATGTAAGACCTAAAAGAAAGACTGCACAAGTACTTCTATAATCTTGGGTGGAAGGTCTTTCTGAGCACATCATGAAAACCGGCAATCACAAAAGATCGATAACCTCAACTGTGAACAATAAGAACTTTCCAATGGCCAAACAAACAAAAGCTTATAAATAAAGCTGAAAGACAAAGGAATAATGTGGGAAAATATGTGTAATACAGATGACAATCTGCTGGTACTCTAATATAAGGAGTTGGGCAATTAAGAATAAATCATCCCTCCTTCCAAGTAAAAAAAAAAAGAACCAATAGGTTCGCCAAAAGAAAGAAAACAAAAATAGTAATTCAAAAAGATACATACACCCCTATGTTTATAGCAGCATTATTTACAATAGTCAAGATGCGGAAGTAGCTCAGGTGTTCAACCATAGATGAACGGATAAAGAAGATGTGGGATATTTACGCATGGAATATTACTCAGCCATGAAAAAGGAATGAACTCTTGCCATTTGCAATGACACGGATGGAGCTAGAGGGTATTATGCTAAGCGAAATAAGTCAGAAAAAGACAAATACCATATGATTTCACTCATATGTGGAATTTAAGAAACAAAACGAAAAGACAAATAGCAAAAAATATAGTTTCTACAGCTGATAAAATTTTTTCTCCTGACTCTATTGACCTCTGAAGAAGAAGGGAGGAAATATGACCAGCAGCAGTTCCTACCATCACTCCTACCAGGATTCTCCCAGCGCCCTTCACACATACACACCCCACATACGCACACATGCAACACACCATACACACACACACACATACACACAGCCCACATATATGTGTTCACATGCAACACACACCATACACACACACACACACCACCTTGGGCAGTTTTTGAGGAATCACACCTGCAACCTTGTAGCATATTCCTTCCTAGTGTACTACTCAGCTTTTTCTAAGCTTTATGTTCTTTCTGAATCCAGAATACTGTCCATGAATGTGGTGCTGGAGGGGGCAGTTCTGCCTGCCCTCCACGGTGGAATCAGTACATAGAGAAGCATGGCTGCCCATTTCCTGGTTCGAGTCATGGGAAGGGCTCTCTTCCCTTTGCACAAGGGGTCTGTGTTTGTGAAACAAATCCAGAGTGTGCAATGAGCTGATTCTGCCACGAGGTTGTCTGTCTGCGTCTTTGATGGTGCTAGGAAATCCCCTTCCTTCCCCAATTTTATCTGTCTTCACGGGTGATTTAACAAGAGGTTCTGATTATGAGTGCACTGTAGGTCACTGTGAACCATAAACTGTCCCATAACGACTTGTCTACTCACGGTGACAAAAATTCCCCAGAATATATATAATCATAGGACACGGTCCCTGTGTCTACACTGTGGAGGCCAACACCGACTCCCGTGCAGTGTTTGCTCAAGATACTGTTGGAGTCCCTCTTCGGGGCTTGCCATCAGAGCCCGCAGCACATTGCTTTTGGTATTCTGAATGCACAAGTGAAATCCTTTTTAGATTGTATTCGATTTTTGGAAATAGGTAAAAGCCATTTGCCACATTCTCCAATTTATAAAAGGAATGTGCAACTGGTTAAATTTTAATATCTATCTTATATGTCTATAGGATGTTTTCATCATATATAGAGGCACACAGAAACAGAGAAAATTATAAGGTAGCAAAACTAGTTGATGCTCTGTGATAAGTCATTAACACATTCTGAAGGCAATTCCCAAAGGGAAATTCTATAGACTTTTTTAAACACTAATAGCATCACAAGTGAATAATCTGATTTGTTTTGGGGGAAACCACAAATATCTGGTTTGCTTTTGGTGAAAAGTCACATGAGAGTCACAATTTGTCTAGCGGATGCTTTCTTCTTTCTAAATGTTATTTCGAAAGGCTTAATAAGCAAATCTCCCCCTTCCTCTGCCTATCTCCTTGCACCCTCCAACACCAGCCAAACCAGTGCTCCTTCATTTTTTCTTTCATAACGTCTCCCTTACATTGGACCTTCCTCTCTAGTTCCTCCATTGTGATCTTTAACATCTCTCTCACTGAAATTTCATGCCTCTGTTCACATTCTTATACCCCTGCCCCCATTACTGGAATTTCCCCGCCTAGTCTTCTCTGTCTGATAAAACCCTCCTAATCCTCCAAGGCCCAGCCCCAAATGCACCTGAGTAATGGACTTGCTTGTCTCTTGCTTTGCTCCCCATCATTCTTCTTGTCACTCTGAACCACTGTGCAGTGCAGGAACTCCATCCTGGGTGGTACTCAGTCAGATATCTGCTGGGTGCTGTGAAATGAAGGTTGGATTGATCTCTCAATCACAGCAGAAATTCAGGGTCAAAATGAAAGGGAGAAAAAATCAGTTTGTTTCGGTTGGGCTAACAACCAATTTGCTCAGAATGAATCATAAATTAACAACAGACAGAACTGGATTTTACGCTTCTAGTCTCGTTCCTTTGAAACTCTAAGGGGAAGCTTCCCAGGCACACTCCATATGGGGGACACACATCAAGTCCTCCTTTGGGTTGAAGAAATAGGACTCAGAGAGATATGATCAATTGAAAGCCATCAACTAGAGAAGACTAGTGGTAAGCAAAATAATAATATCTGGGAATAGAGAGATTGAAGACGCACACAGTGTGAGCCAGGATGAAAATCACACCTCGTCTTTAGATAGGGAAAACACTGGCCAGCTGTCTGATGTTCACCCAGCTCCCAACTCCAATGTTCTCAGGTTCTTCACTGGTTGCTCCATTTTTGGTAGTGCAAGAAAAACTAAAATGCAGATATGACTTCCGAGAAAAACATCAGCAGACTTTTTGGGAATTGTCTGATAATTTTTCCCCCTTGTAGGAAGAGCTTACAGTTTTTCTTACTGATGGATAAGACTTTCACATAGTAGGCCCCTTCACTCTTTTGTTAACCATGTTTACTGCAAACAAGTTTTTCCCAAATGGTTAGACGTTTATTCCCACCCTTCCCTAATAATCCATCCTTCCCCAGTAATTTGAAATGGCCACCGAAGCTTTATACGTAGCAGGGAGGACTGCCAATAATGAACGGCTCCCAATGTCCCACAGGCTGTAAAGGCGGGCTAAAGGGTGGACCCAGAACACTCCAAACCAATTGGACAATGACATTCGGGAAACTAGCAGTTAAAAACTAACCGACCAAACAAACAAGCAAACAAACAAAAACCTGTAGTGATTCAAGTTTATTCCCGGGAATCATCATCATCATCATCATCTACACACTTAGAGTCTTAGAGTATGTGGCCTACTTGGAGCATTTCCAAAAATACAGTAAGACAGACTAACTTAAGCTATGGTTTCTTTCACTGTGCATCAAACCCCATCCCTTTGTGTTATGGTTTTTTAAAAAAAAGTTTCCTTTTGCTATAAGCATTCAATCTAAACCCTATAAAAACAGATGTAAACAACTCTAATGACCCATCCCCACCCTCGGGATGGTGTTCCAGAGGAGCCTCCTCAGGATTAGATGGGAATTCCCAGAGATCAGAGAGTTTTGGAGGCTCCCTGTTGAAACGTGCCAGGTGGGGTATAGCTGGTCACCCTCCCCTTCAGACTCAAGTCTCGGGCTCTCGTTTCACTCAGAAAGTATCAGCTCAAAATAAGTTCTTTTTCCTGTTGCCCGGTTCAAGCACCTTATTTTACTTCTAATTTGTCAGCAGGCAGCATGGTGGTTGACCAAGCAAGCAATTATGCAAAGCAGAAGTCCTACAGGAAGAAAAAGTCCATTTGGAAACTTTGTCAGTTTCCTAAAACGCAGGCTAACTTGCAGTGGCAGATGGGAGGTTCTATGAATCCTGTGTTCTTGGGAAACCGGTGAAGTCTTGGGGATTAGGGGCAATGACCTGGGTGACCAGCTAGTGAAAACTGCATGGGGAATGAAGAGCCAGTTGGCAACCCACCTGCAGGCAGAGGCTGAGGATGATGAGCTGCCCGGTCAACCTTAGAAAGCTAAGTGTGCAGTACGATCAATATGGACCACACTGCAGGCCACCTCCCCAAAGCTGTCCATCAACTTCCCAAGGCTGTTCAGCTTCATGCATCCTTCCAGGAAGGCAGACTGCCTGTTTCCCTCCAGAAGCGGGTCTCTTCCTTTGATTTCAGTTATAAGTCTTGATCTTTCTATGCTTGACTCTCACCAAGACTCACCTGCTCTCCCGGCTCTCTGTCCACTGTGGGTTCCAGCTCAGCACCTGACTCCAGCCCCATCCGAGTGGCCTCTCCATGAGGTCAGCAGCAGCAGCCTGCAGGTAGAGGGAGAGGAAGCCAGAGACGTGGCTGCAGAAATGAGGAGAAAGGGAGGAAAGCGGCTGACACCAGGGGTGTGTTACAGCTGGAGACAGAGAGGTAGTCTTGTGAGATCAGTCTGGGGGCTGGTCCTTTTGCCTTTGTGGAGTTCCTTCAGTCCCCATTTGATCCAGCAAATTGTTCCGGATGCGCCAAACTCAGACTGATAGTCAGATGGCTATGCATTAATTTTCCAAGAGAAATCCAGTAAGAATGTTGATGAACACAGATCACAGGCAGCCAAGTCAGACTCAGCTGCTTTGCACTCTTGGCGGCAAGCTGGAGACAGGCTGGATTCTTGGAGGCCGACAGTCCCGTGTGCCATCTCCCTTACAGGGCTATGCGCGGTGCGGACAGTTACCTCCTCTGGCCTAGGACCGGGACATAGTCTTCCTTGTTCAGCTCAGGACTTGCACTGCCCAGCCACTGCCCCTTCCTAGGTTCTGTGATAACAATGCCCCTGTGCTGGGCACTGCCCTTTTTTAACTAGAAGGCAGCACGGTGGAGAGCCTCCCCGTGTTCCTGACCATCGCCAGCATGGCAGAGCCCCTACAAACCACGAGGGCCCTAGATTCATCTGGTGCTCATCTCTGTGAGATCCCAAGCCACAGCGATCACCCCCAAAAGTGCCAAGTTCCCTTAGTGCTTGGAACTCAGGCCTCTTTCAAGTTCTTGGGTCCACTCTTCACCATAAGTCACGGCTGGTGGCCGAGAGTTGTAAGTGCTTTCCCCTCGGCCCCAGCCACTCTCTGCTATACACACCTACTGCCAAGTCCTTGGCCAGGAAGTGTCCTGGGGGCTGGGAATGACCTTTGTGCTCTCCAGCTCTGATCCAGGGAGCTCTCTCCACCCTCTGGAAGCCTTGAGTCTGGTCAATATTGCCTGACCCTGTCCAGCCCACCAAGTCTCAGGATGGCCACCTCCAGGGACCATAGGAGAGAGCTAACCCTCCAGGGCCACACACTACCTCTCTCAAGCTTGACAGAGATAGACTTTTTCAAGCCAAGTTCACAAATCCGGAATCCTGCTAACCCAAAGGCTAGGAGATAGGACACATGCCTATGGACCCAGAGAAATGGTACTTTTTCCCTCCCCCAATATCTCTGTGCCTCACTCAAGTGAATGCCATTCAGTCAAAGATGAGAAAGCAGCCTTACAGACCCAGCTGCCTTCCTAAAATCTCTGGGTCGTTGGTCATTTCTATTCCCGGCAGCCCTGGCACCTCTCCCTAGAGAGAACAGAATTTTGCCCTAGGGTTTTGTTATAAAGTCAAAATAGCCCCATCAGAGGGACCCAGGAAATACTGTGGTGAAGTAAAGTTCACAACTGATTTTTTTTCTTTTTTTTTTTCCCCAAATACTTTTATTTTACTTTTTCAGTGTTACAATATTCATTGTTTATGTACCACACCCAGTGCTCCATGCCATACGTGCCCTCCTCAATACCCACCGCCAGGCTCGCCCAACCCCCCACCCCCACCCCTATAAAACCCTCAGTCTGTTGCTCAGAGTCCACAGTCTCTCATGGTTCATCACCCCTCTGATTTCCTCCAATTCACCCCTCCCTTCCCTCTCACAATGTCCTCCATGTTTTCCCTTATGCTCCACCCATAAGTGAGACCATATGATACCACCTTACACCAGTTAGAATGGCCAAAATCAACAAGACAGTAAACAACAAATGTTGGAGAGGATGTGGAGAATGGGGAACCCTCTTCCACTGTTGGTAGGAATGCAAGTTGGTGCAGCCACTTTGGAAAACAGTGTGGAGATTCTTGAAGAAATTAAAAATAGAG
>CM052892.1:18246440-18334609 GCA_028534135.1 Potos flavus | reverse complement strand
ATCCCTGCCCCCTAGTGTCCACAGCCTATATAACCTTCCCCTACCCCACCCCCACGCCCGTACTCCTCCCCCTCCCTGCCTCATCCTTCAGGTGAGACTTCCTTCTAAACAAGAGAACACGGCGAAGGTGAAAGGATTTTGCAGATGTAATTAAGGTTAGAAAGTGGGGCAGAATAAATGTGGACTGTCTGAAGACCCTACATTTGTGGTCATTTGTTGCCTAGCAAATAGAAAACTAACACATGGCTACAAGCATGTATAGTCTTTGCTATACTTCTCTTACAGATAGTTCACGTTCTAGTTTCTGGTTGTCCCCCCAAATCACATGCCCAAAGATTCACTAAAAACTTTTAAGAAAAATCACTCAATCGCTACTGTGCAAAAAGGAAAAATACACTCAATAATAAGCTTTGGGAAATTTTGAGAAGGCCAAATATATATATAGTTGAAGTTAATGGCTGGTAACAGAATTATGGAGGAAAATATTTTTGTTTAAAATAATACCTCGGTGGGGCACATGGGTGGCTCGGTTGGTTAAGCCCAACTCTTGATTTTGACTCCAGTCATGATCTCAGGGTCATGAGATCAAGCTACACATTGGGCTCCATGCTCAGCAGGGAGTCTGCTTGAGGATTCTCTCTCTCCCTGCCCCTTTGCCCCTCCCTCCGCACGTTCTCTCTAAAATAAATAAATAAATCTTAAAAAGGATATAAAATAATATTTGGTAACAGCAACAAAAAAAACTTTGGTAAACTATTTGGGTAAAGGTGGATGCTTACAGCATAGATTAGAAAAAAAAAAAGGACATAGCTATATTGTTCTGTATTTCAGGAATTTAAGAAGTCTGATAAAGAACGAAGTTTAGAAGGGAAGAGAACTTTGAAAAACAAGGATAACTAACATCCATTTGTAATTTGCATATCTAAAATATAGTACTCTCCATAGCGGGCAGAATAAGGGCCACCAAAGAGGTCCACATACCAGAAGCTATAACTATGTTCTCTTCCCCAGCAAAGGAAACATTCTAGATGTGATTAAGAAAGTTGAGGTAGGGAGATTATCCTGGATTTTCCAGGAAGGCCCAAGGTAATCACAAGGATCCTTACAAGTGATAGAGGGAGTGGGCAGCCAATCAGAGTCAGAGAGCGATGTGAGGATGAGACACCGTCGGCCTCGAAGATGAAGGAAAGGCCACAACTACAGAATGTGGGCAGCCTCTAGGAGCTGGAAAAGGCAAAGCAATGTATTCTCCCAAGAGCTGGCAGAAGCATCACAGTACTGCCCATATGCTGACGTCAGCCCAGAGAGACTCGCGACAGACTTGGGGAACTATAAACTAATAAATGTGTGTGTGGTTGTTAGCCACCAGCTTCGTGGTGGTTGGTTATGGCATCAACTGGAAAGCGATCCACTCTCTAGTCATGTTCTCTAAATGTCCGAAGTCCTTAGTGAGACTCTGAGTGGAAGCCATGGAAAGGAGCCAAGATCTACAGGTGTGTCGGGGGGGCGGAGAAGGGACCCCACACAGGAGAGTGAGACGATCCACCCACTGAACTAGTTGAGGAGAAGCAGACTCGATGCTAGATTTGATCCCAGAGATGTAACACATCACCTCTACGCCCACAGAGAATTTGCGGAAATTGTAAAAGACAGCACGGGATGCTCTATCAGTTTTGGAATAAGAAGTTAAACCAATCCTACCCAAATGTGCAGTGTCTTGGATTAGGTTGAGAAGGAAGCCATGCTGTCCCCGTCTGGTTTTGATTTGACACATGTGTAACTAGATACAAAAAAGAACACTTTTTCTTATGAAACTTTATTTTTATGTTTTTGAGTAGTAATATACTCACATGTTTAAAACCAAAACAAAATGAGAAGATAAACACTCAAAAGACTCCCCTTCGCCCTGTCCACCCCACCCCATTCTCCTTTGCTCTATTTATAACCATTTGCATTAATTCATTATTATTCCAGTGTTTCTTTATACAAGACTGAACACATATTTTCATTCCCCCTCTGTCTTCCACATAAGATAGAATACCATATACACAAAACAATACATCTTAGAAATTTCTCCATATCAGTGCACAGAGTTCATCCTCATTCCTTTTTCACAACTGCATGGTATTCCACCGTGTTACAAGGAAGTATCATAGTTCGTTTAACTGGTTTCCTCCTGAGAGGCGTGGGGGTTGTTTCTCAGCTTTTGCGACGATAAATGACGTCACAGCGAATAAATCTGTACTTGTGTCATTCTGAAAGTGTGCAGGTGAGCCCACAGGAAGGGGAACTGATGGGGCTGTGGGACAAAGGCACCTGGACAAAGGTAATGTAAGTATTGTCAGGTTCTCTTCCTTTCCATAGAGGTCGTACTATTCTGTACCCTCACTAATGGTGTTTGAGGGCCTGCTTCCCCACAGCCTCAAAAGAGAATGTGTTGTTAAAATTTTGGATTTCCCTCAGATTAACAGGTGAGAAACGGTATCTTATTAATTTGCATTTTTCTTAAAAGTGAGGTTGAGCATCTTTTTTTTTTTTAATGTCTAAGGGCCATTTGCATTTCTTTTCCCGTGAGCTATATTTTCATAACCTTTGACCCCACATTGTTCTTTTTGTTTTGATCAAAGTTCCAAAATCCTGAAAATAATAGGTT
The DNA here is from genome assembly GCA_028534135.1 of Potos flavus. Taxonomy (NCBI): domain Eukaryota; kingdom Metazoa; phylum Chordata; class Mammalia; order Carnivora; family Procyonidae; genus Potos; species Potos flavus. Next base: position 18,331,956 of record CM052892.1, on the reverse strand, counting down.
GCACGAACTTCCATATTCTAAAAGGAGGTTTTTCCCATAGTCTTGCGACCCTCAGCCCAATATCCAGGATATAAAGTGACTTAAATGGAAAAGGTCAAAAGAAAGAAGTTCTTTGGAGAAAGCCAGTGGTGTGCCAAGCATTTTCTATCCCCCACCACAGTGGCAAGGGAAAAGAGGACCTTCCTCAGGGCACACCTGGAAAGAGAAAGTACAAGGGAGCCCCACACTCAGAGAATCTGATTTGTGTGCCCTAAAGCTTTGGAAGACACACTGGCCCGGTAACTGATTCCAAGGATAAGAAACTCAAGGGTCGAGAAGCTGAGGCTGTCAGGTCAGACAGCAGGACAAAAAAGCGGGAACCACACTGGGAGCGAGCTACACGTTCACTAATGGGAGGACATGGGGTCAAATGAGGAAAAAAACTGGTCTGTGGCCGGAGCTAGCTATGAGAGCAGGCGGTCCTCCATTTGGCATGGCAAGGATCTGTGAGTTTCCATAAGTCCAGTAGATACCTTGGAAAGTAATCATATTGGAGGAGCCACCTTGATGTGACTTTTCCTGAAAAAGCACAGACTTCCAGGGCAAAAGAACTCCAGTAATGCCAGCAGTGGGAGGGGGTGGGATGCACTTTTGGGGGCAGGAGCTGAGGTAGTGACTCAAGAGTCCAGGATAACAAAAAATAAAACACCTAGACATACATAAAAATAAGCACAAACTATCTTATAAGTTGAAAAACTAGAATACTCTAGAGAGGGACACACAAAAATCAAATGGAGATATATACAAAATTGTGGGATGGGAGCACTCTTGATTTAACACATCTCTCTCCCCCTCAAAAAAATGTTGATTTGAGGGGGGGAAACTGACCAAATAATTCCTTAGTTTGTGTACAATAAAGATGTATCTGTGAATAAATATATAATAAAAGCTGAGAATAATCTGAGAATTCACAGAAAGAGTGGTAACTTACTTCTACTTGGTATGAAATACCCTATTTTAAAGTTATAGCAGGTGGTATTCGCACAGAAATAGATCAGTAGAACAAAGGGGAATGTTATATGATTCAGTATATAATTCAAATCACTGGGGGGGAGTCAATGAATATTAATAGTACAAATAGCTAAACCATTTAGCAACTTAATAATAAAAAAAAAGATCCACCCCCCCAACCTCATTCCTTATACTAAAATAAATTTCAGATGGATTAAAGATTTGAACGTTTTTTTTTAAACTGCTGAATTAGATTTATTACCTTGAGACTGGAAGGTCCCTCTAAGCATGGCATCAAAGGCGAAATATATACGGAAAAGACTGATAAATTTGACTATACAAATGTAAAGTTTTTATGTGGCAATGCACGACACAAACAAGGTCAAAAGGGAGATGATAAACTAGAAAATTTGTTTACAAAATATATGACAGGTAGGGGAGAAAAAATTACTATGATACAAAGAGCTTTTCATATCAATAAAAGACAAGCCAAGTACTTGAGAAAAAAGGCAATTCACCAAGACAGAATTACAAATGACCAATCCACATGCAAAATTCAAGTAAGACACTGAGTCATCATTTTTCCCCCATCAGATTAATCAAACTGAAACACGTCAACAGTGCCCCTGGTGTTGAGGCTTCTGTTGGTGAGAATGTCAACTGGTATAAACTTTGTTGCGATTACTCTGACAACATGTAGTAAACACAAAATGTTTACCGTTTTCAATTTCACTCCTAGGAATTCGGCCTAAACGATAATTATATACAATTATACGAATTGTATAAGGGTAGCAAACATCTGGAAACATTCTAAATGCACCACACACAGAAGAGGATTGGTTAAGGAAGCCATGGCACGAACTTTTGACATAGTCACTATCGATATAAAATAAATAAATAAATAAATTTGCCCAGGAAGAAAAGAAGCAATAGTTTACAAAACAAGGTGTAGTTGGACCCCATTTTGGTAACCCTGAGTTGTGCCCAAAAAGTATGGATAAATGATTCATTCATTCTCTTTCTCTCTCAAACAATGAGCACACTGCTTTTTTTTTTTTTTTACTTTTTTGCTTCAATGTATCACTCGCCCACAAACTTGGGGGCAGGAAAAGCCACGCCCTCTTTCCTCTCCCCATCGTGCACTACTTCAGTTCAACCACAATGTTTGTGGCAGGCAAAAGGCCCCAACACACTGTTTGATAGACTATTACTACTGATACTGGTTTTTCTCTTGGATGAATAGAACGGAAAAATAGAAGGCTTAGAAAACCCGAACGTGAGATTAGCAATAGAAAGGGAGCACTGAGAATTCTTTCTTACTTCCTTTAAAATCCATTTAAATATTAACTGGATTCTGAGCTAATGTGGAATTGCAAGATAATCACTTCTGCTCTGGTCTTGGTTAAGTGCCTGGCTACAACTTGAGTAAGAGACAGACTATTACCTATTTCCCCTAATTAACCTCTGTCTGTTTGGTGGTTTGTGTTTCCTTCCAGAAGTGATGGGGGTCGGGGGGCGCGATACCTTATAGAGAAAAGATAGATATAAAAAGGCCTGTGCTATAGCAGTTAAGGGCAATGGTTAAAATATATATATATTTTTTGAAATGCAAAGACCAAAACCAAAAGCGCTGTTCAAAGGTTAGCTCAAGGCCTGTCCAAGCCCAGGAATGAGGGCGAGACTTGCAGTCAGAAGATTTGACCCCACAATTCAGGTCACGTATTGTCTGAACCCATTTCTCCATTCGAAAGTGGGGAAAATGGTAACCCCTGCCCTTCCCACCATACACAACTGTCATGAGGAGGGGATGGAAGAATGCATGTAAACAGAAACTCCAGTGGAGATAAATCAAAACTACAGACATGCACACACACAAATCAGCCAGGAAACAATCTGCTCCCTAGCTGGGCAACCCCCAGTTTTGATTCCTCATCTAGAAGGGAGCTCGCAGCTGGGTCTCAGTGCTCACCTGCACATACTGTTCCCAAGACAGTGAATAAGGGAAAGATCCTTCCTCCACCCCCAGCTTGGATCTAGCCTTATTTAGAGGCCCTCAAACACAACTCCGAATGCTGCCTGACCGGTCCTTCGACAAACAGACCCTGTGTTTTCCCAGGAAGACCCACTATTGCTCGCCTCAGATGCCCTCTCCACCTTAGCCATTAATCTACTTGGGAAAAAAAGAACAGTCTTGTGGCAAAGCTACCAGGCAAATTTAGAGAACTTCTGGCTGCCCTCACGTTTACGAGAAAACAATTACAGCCTCGGAAAGATGCTACATCTTCTGGCCAATGCTCAGCCCCTGCTTTTGTTAAGTAACACTTCTGAGAAACCCGGGGCTGTCACTGGGAACATTTAGAGGCAGTGAAAAAGTCCATGTTTTTGTTATTTTAGTATTCTTTCATAAACTGTTCTGCACTTCTGCACTGTACCCACAAGTACATTTTACCTAATATTTTACTTAATATTTAGTCAGTTGTTTAATTTTTTTTAGACCCAGTTTTTTAAAAGATTTTATTTATTTAAAAAAATTAAAAAAAAAAAGATTTTATTTATTTATTTGACAGAGACTCACAAGTAGGCAGAGAGGCAGGCAGAGAGAGAGGGGGAAGCAGACTCCCCGCTGAGCAGAGAGCCCGATGCAGGGCTCGATCCCAGGACCCTGAGATCACAACCTGAGCCGAAGGCAGAGGCTTAACCCACTGAGCCACCCAGGCGCCCCTAGTCAGTTATTTTAACTAGAAGCTTTCGATACTAAGCAAGTGGGATTTCTTCCTTTCAAGGACAATTTTGCTAAGCTCCCTGTGGACCACAGGAACTTCTTTGGCAGTTAATTCTACAGCTGGAAATTAAGGGGCTACAGAAACATATGGTGTTTACAGAACTCGTAAAAAAAATAATAATAATAATAGCAATAATGGGAGTTCAGATTCTCTTTTTGGATAGAGGAGGCTTTCAGGAAAATTCTTACTCATCAGAGACCTTACCCTACACTAACCACAGTAATTTGTAATGAGTCCAAATTTCATTCAAAGGCTATGAAAACAGTAGGAGCTTGAATAGTTGCACATAAAAATTAAAACTAGAAAGCTATTTGTATTAAGTCTTTTGAGAGCTCTACTCTATAAGCCACCTAAGATGAGAGCAGGAAAGTTTCTAAATGCTGATCCTAGATTATAGTCTGAGGTAGTACCTCTGAGGACAAAGGACAATTATTCCGAATACTGCCTAATGCTAACAGGGCCTGGGGCTGCCGGCTGTCCCTGAATACTCAAGTGTCAGGATATTACTTCCCTCTCTCTGACTCTTCCAGTTGAGGGCGTATATTTAGAGCCAGGCCTCCCAGGGCACGGCAGCTCCAGAGACAGTTTCCACCTGTTTCTATTGTTCCTTTCGTTTCCTCCTCTGCCCACCAGCCCAGACCACCCAGATCCGACCCTCGCCAATGCCCAGTGAGCTAGCAGATAGAGAACACAGCAGGCACCCCCACCACCACCACCACCACCACCCCCCCGCTCAGGAACATTGTCCCTTTTCTGTAGGACTGCAACCCTGCACAATTCCAGGGCCATGTTCATACACGCTGCACCCTGAGGTTGTATACTAGAACTGTCCACTGCTTGCCTCCCCTGTGCTTTTCATCCTCCAGCCCTCGAAAAAGAGGAAGAGGGAGAATACCATTGTTGCTTAGGAAAGTCACATGCCTCTGCTCCATTCGTTTCTTACTGAGCCCTGGAGTTATGCCATCGGTTAGGGAGGAAAGTTAAAGAACACTGACTCGGGCTTTAAAAGTCCAATCTAATGTGCTCCATCTGCAAATTCAGCAAGTCGACAGGGGCCCAGGACCGCTTACATCTAATGCGTCATGGTTCCTGATAAGGTAACAGTCATAGTTACTGAGGTTGTAGGTAAAGGGGAAGATCCCATCACGCACACTCTTCCCCCTTTCCTGTAAACACGTGGACGCTGGCCATGGGCTTGACAGTGTTTCAGACCATTGTTACCACATGAGCACCCAATCTAAAGGAAGACACAGGGCATTTTTAAAGAGAGAGTAATAAAAAAAAAGTTAGCCAAGATTGCTATAAACTTCGGCGCGGAAGAGAAGAACTGCCTAAATTAACAGAATATTTTTATTGGAATGATAACTTACGGCTTTTGAACACTGGTAAGACCCATGGATCTGTATCAAAGCACCGCGGCCTCACAGCCGTCGCAGGGAACTTGCTGGAGTGGCCAGGTTAGTATACTTTCTGTTAGTATGTCAACTAATTGTAGGAAAGGGGTTGCTTCTCAAATGTTTGACAAGTTGCCTCTGTCAACGATGTCTATCCTTTACAATGACCTTCATAAAGGCAAATTCTAGCCCGAACTTAAGTCCATCTCATTGCTCATTGTAAAAGGATGGATTCCAAATTAATCCAGAGATGCTATAAAGGAAGGTGCAGAGACTCTCTTGTATTCAACGTCCAGAAGAGCTGACTCTCGGGAATCACTCAGCCGAAGACAAACGTCCAGCCCACATGATCAATACTGACCACGTGGTCAATATTACATTGTCTATCAAGGGTCTCAAGTTCACAGACACAGAACTGGTTGTGTAGCAAGCAGAGAAGACGTCAGCAATTCCTGAGTTTCCTCCTCTTGGGGGGTTCCACAGAGGTATTCACTGTCTTGAGTCCAGAAATGGGGCCAAGCTGGGAATGGAAAAAGTTGCAGACCCACACACACCCGGATGGAAGCCCCATGGGGCCTCTGTGTAGGCAGGCACCTGAGAAGTTGTCATGACACCTGCCCCAGCGGCACTGCTTCCTCCATACGTAGTGCCCATCTGCAATCTAGACGTGGAGGAGGAAAAGAGTCCATTGACACGCTTTGGCTTTCCCTTGGCGCACCTGTACGCGCGGCTCACGTACCCTCATGGGAAGCAGCGTGGGAGACCAGCCACCACTCCGTGAGTAGCCAGAGCAGTCATCACTGGCCCTGCTCCTTTTCTGCACCAGAAGGACATCCCCTCCCTGCCTTGAGGCGTAGAGCTACCCATGCCTCTCACCTGCTGAGTGCCGAGCCCAGGACGGCCTCTACCCACTGCCCCTTTGACCCTCCTCAATCCCAGCTGTTCTTCGCCACTCCAAACCCATCCTTCCGCCATTCCACTCATTGCTCAAAAACGACAGTCTCACATACCACACGGCTGAGAAGGAGAGGAATGCGAGAACAATCACAACAGCCACGGAGCCCAGCCCGACGGCCACCATCTGCTGCGGCACGAATGACGAATCTGTGGGACAAAACCGCACACTGAGCCCACAGCACGCAATCACAGCCCTCCTGGGAGGCACGTGGGCACCTGTGCTCACTCCATGCTAACCCAGAGCATGGCCCCATTTCACAAACCATCCTAAGAATGCCCAGAGTACCTCTGCATCCCCCGAGTCGGCCCCAACGGTGTAGGACCTAAGGAAAACACAGTCCCAGGGTATTTCTGAAAAGGAAATGGAAAACAAGGCCACATTCAAGTTGCAGGAGATAATAGAAAAGCTCATCTTCTTGTGCATACACATACGGCGGACTGTGTTGCTTGTATTGGTCCTCTCTCAGTCAACTGCACCTGAAAGTTTTTATGGGCAGTTTTCCTTTGCATTGAGGAAGAAGTCACTCTGACATCATACGGACTTTTGCTCCAAAAATGATAGATAGCTCCTGTGGTCAACCATAGCAAACGAGTCCTCTCTGATGGATGGAGTCATCTGTCATTTTCCCAACACACCAACAAAAATAGTACCTCCCTGCTTGGCCCAGCAAGTTGCCATGAGGCTAAAGTAAGAAAATTAATGTAGGGCGCCTGGGTGGCTCAGTCGGTTAAGCATCTGTCTTCAGCTCAGGTCATGGTCCCAGGGTCCTGGGATTGAGCCCCGCATTGGGCTCCTGGCTCAGCGGGGAGTCTGCTTCAACCTCTGCCTCTCCCCTGGCTTGTGCACGTGCATGCATATGCTCTCTCACTCTAATAAATAAAATCTTTTTTTAAAAAAAGAAAATTAATGTAAAAGCTCTCTGAAAGACATACATACGTTCTATTTGGGGTTTATCATATGTGAACTCCAGGGAGATCCTTTGCTATATACCGAAGAACACCCACACTTGAGTCGTCCATTTGGGCCAAGTGACTGAATCAGAGCATCATGTTCTACAACAGAGGTCTCATTTTAATTTGCAAACAACTTATATAGCACTTACGATATGCCAAACACTGTCCTAATGACTTCTCCTAACACCTAGGGAGTACTATAATAACAGTACCGTGTATTACAATAATAGTGCCTAGCGTAATAAGACACTGAGTACTATTATTATTCCCATCATACAGATGACAGACCGAGGCATGGCGTGGTTCACCAACTTGTCCAAGAGCACATAGTTAATATACAAGAGTCAGGATCCAAACCCAAGCTGTCTGGCTCCAGCATCTTGGCTTTTTCGCCACGACACCGTGCTTTCCCAGTGCAGATCTGACTGTAGTTCTGTCTACGGCAGAGCAGGTCATGCCTCACCCCCTCAGAAGTCAGGGGTGCACAGGCTGATGATGGTGGGGCCTCAGACTGTGGCAGTTCAAGTTCCTCTTTAAAAGAACAAAAGTCCTCATGCCGTGGTGCACCAGACATTGAAAAGATCTTGGGGGCTGATGGTGCAGATATAGAATTAAAAAAGAGAAACACCACCCAGCCATGGAAGAAGTGTAAGGAAATGCAACTAAGTCCAAATTTTGCCATATGATTTGTTGTGGTTGTCATTGTTGGGATATCAAATTATTTCACTTTTTGATACCCTTCTTTTACTCATGCCCCAGGCATATGCTTAGCCTGTCCTCTGGGCCACCCAGTGCTGCATGGGAAGAGCTGAAAATAGCAAAAGCAAAGATCTGCTAAGTAAAGAGGAGGGGCTTGAGGGAGAAAATAGTAGCCCCTGGATGTGAGACTCTCAAAACATAGATGACTCGCTTCCCTGGCAGCGAGTGAGGCTCATCCGAGCTATTGTTCATTATTGGTGTTTTGTTACTGGTTCAAGTCACTGGGAGAAATGATATATTATTCAGGATTTATGTTGAGAAAATTGGCTGACCAGTTAGAATACAGTGATTTTGATTATTAGAGCTTATACTATATATAAATATAAGCCAGACAGATTGAAGACTTAAATGGAAACCTAAAAGAGTTAGAACAAAGGGTAAGTGAATCCTTATCTAAAATATTTATCTCAAGCAGGTACGAATTGTCTAAGCATATTTACTAATGCAGAAACGCTAATGCTCACTCCTGGGACCTGCTGCTGTTTCTACCACAGAGCCACCTGCTAAAAGATCTTGCCTGGCCTTCGCCTCAAGTTATCATCAACTACACTTTGCAAACTCTGTCTTCCTAGTACGAAGTTCCACGTTCTCTGCTCATCTCTGGTCAACTTGAGTTTGCTCTTCAAGATTTCTTAAAGATAACCTGCTGTGGTTCCCCATCTCACCTGCACCATTTAAAAACCTGCTAGAATGTGCTTCATCTAGGTCAGAAGGCTTTAATTTATGTGAAGCAGTTAGCTCTTCTCTTGCTTTTAAAATGTCCCCTCACAAACCAACAGGACAGAAGCAAAGTAGGAGTTGATGGACCTGACTTTCTCTTGACCATCCACCAGCAGGACACATCCACCAGAAGGGCAATGGGCCCACCCAACTATGCCTTAACCTGGACGTAAATATTGGAAAATCTTTTTTTTTTTTTTTTTTTTAATTCTGCATAACATGACTTGGTTTTTGACTCCAAGCATGATTCTTGCTGGTACAGGTCTCTTGGTCTACTTTGTGTATGTGCTCTATGAAAATCAGAGTCCGTCCAACCCAGAGCCCTCATAGGGTAGCCACACAAGATTTCTTTACGGACTTTCCCAGTTAATTCCTCACTGAGAAAATTTACAGCTGGCCAATTCGAATTACATTTTTTAGAGCTTTGCCGTCTTCTGGTTACCCTCCCTCTCATGGTTTCATGCCGTAAAATCATGCTTATTTTTCTTCTGAGTCACTTGTAGAATATTCTTTCAGAAACTCGAGTGAATCATGTGTTATATCACAGATTCGCAGTGACTCATTCTTGGAGAGAGTAAATCCATGAGGTTAAACGCTGTCACTCTCTTCAGGGTGGCTCCCAGAGGAGCTAGAGTGTTCCTGAGGCGTGACAGAGCCTCTCTGGGCTTACCTTTGAACTCTTCCACTAATGCAAATATCACAGGTGCTGAAGAGCAAGTTAGAAAGACTCCACGCCCACTCTCAAGCTTCCGGACAGCTTGGGAACGTCCTGTAGCTGTGGACATTTTTTCATGAATTTATATGAGCAGGATCATTTCCTGAATGCGATCATCCTGTTCCCCAAAAGGTACAAAGAATTTGCACCGTGACATCTAGTTAGTGTGCTAAATTCCTCTCTGCTAGCCTAAGGTCTCCTCACTTGAGTTCTATGCAGAGTGGGAGATGACAAAGGAGATCAAAGTAGATTAATTTAGAGATACATAACACCTGATGAATCAGTGACATTTCTGAATTCATTTTCTATTGCAGCCTAACAAATCACCGTAAACTTAGCAGCTAGCCCCCCACTCATAAGCTCGCAGTTCTGTGGGCCAGGAGTTCAGGCACATTGTGACTGGGTCCTCTGCTCAGCATCTTCCAAGGCTGAAATCAACATGTCAAGTGGCCTGCATTCCCCTCTGGAGCCTCTGGGGGAAGGATCTGCTTCCAAATTCTTTGCAATTGCAGGACTGAGGTCCCCATATTCTTACTGGCTGCCAGCCATCGGCCACTCATCTCCTACTGGCCACCCACATTCCTGCTATGTGGTTCCCTCCACCTTTGAAGACAGCAGGAGAAACCCTTATTTATATCAGGTCCATCTTGCCCTCTGAATCTCCAGTCTCCTGTTTCTGACCTCTAGATCCAGATTTAAAGGGCTCATGTGAAGGTCAGGTGCATCTGGATAATCTCCCTACTTGGGACCTTAATTACATCTTCGAATCCTTTCTCAGCAACACTTACAATAGCCTCTGAATGAGTACCTAAGAGAAGGTGGGTGTATACCAGTGGCCAGGAATTTGTGAGGCCACATCATAATTCTCCCAACCACAGTGATGAAGATTTAAAGTATGTGTGTGTGTTTGTGTATGTGTGTATACATACAGGCGCACAGCCTATACAAACACATACACACTAGGCTTATATCTTGATGTACATCTTCTCTGCCTCACTTAAGTATTACACTTACTGTGCTTCATTTTTCATCGGGCCCTACTGTTCGTTGACCAGTAATCCTCCAACCCAATTCATTAAATTCTGATTAGGCACCAATGTGTGCCAGGCACTGGTCCCATTCTTCAAATGCTCTCCCTCAGTAGTATGAAATCTGGTAAGAAAAGACAAGTGCAGGACACCTGGGTGGCTCAGTTGGTTAAGCAACTGCCTTCGGCTTGGGTCATGATCCCGGGGTCCTGGGATCGAGTCCTACATCGGGCTCCTTGCTCGGCGGGGAGCCTGCTTCTCCCTCTGCCTCTGCCTGCCGCTCTGCCTGCTTGTGCTCTCTCTCTCTGACAAATAAATAAATAAAATCTTAAAAAAAAAAAAAAAAGAAAAGAAAAGACAAGTGCACCAGTTGCTCTAGAGTATGGCAGAATGGCTAGAGAGAGGTAGGGAGAGTGAGAGATCCTGCCCCATCGAGGAAATAAAAAAAGCTTCAGGGAGGACACAGCATTTGATTTTAACCTTGATGAACAGGTGGGATTGTAATAAGCTAATAAACAGAGATTACAGGAAGGTTATACGGCAATCCAGGTAGAAATAAATAGGTAATCGTATGAACAAAGACATTAAGGAAAGTAAGAAAACACCATAACCAGAGAAGAGTGGACACATCACTTTGAATGGAGAAGACGAGAGGCAACTAGATGGGTATGCTGGAGTCAGACTGAGGCCTTAGAGGCCAGTCTAAAATGTAACGGAGAACTTTGGGAAGAACCAGCAGGAGAAGTAATCAAATCAGCACTGCAGTTTAGAAATATGAGTCAGACGTTTAGGCTGGAGTAAAGAAGGAGCCCCTGAACACCCTGGTGGGAGAGAAGAAAGAAGGCTCTTCCAGATGTCTGTGCTACAGATACAAAGGCCTGTGCCCAGGGGGTGAAATCCAGATGTGAGATGGGCATATACTAGGTGTAAAATGTGGGCTGAAAGGGAAAGGGGAGCGGTCTCTATTAGCGGTCACTAATGACTCAGGGGTTTGACCCCAAGGAATGAAGAGTGTTCTGTGAATACAGTTTGTGATCATCTCACATATATCAAATGACCTCCCCTTGTGACTCAAGAAATCAGAGTCAGTACTTTGTGGCTAGAAGGGATCTAAGAGATCTCGGTAAGAGGCCGTTGAGAACCAGCCAAGTTAAATACAATTTCAAAGACACTCGGCTGAGGAGTAGCAAGGTTCAAGCAAAGAAGCCCAGGCCTCTGCCTTTCCCCTCAAACCAATTGCTGGTTCCCTGGTAGTCATCACAAAGCTCTTTTAGGGCAATCTGCATAAGGTAGATAACAGAATTCATCACTGGGCAAAGGTGAGAATGGGGCAGCTGCTTGGCACAGATAAACTCAAACAAGTGCAGGGCTAATCTGGATCCTAGTTCCCTCCAAATTACTTTCTGAGATGGCAGTCTCCAACATTTTTGCAAAAGGGGACTACCAGAGGTGAGGGCACAACAGGTGGATATTTATGTCATAATTGCCTTCAGTATTTTAAAAAACAGTGGGCTTCTTTATTATCTCTAGAGCCTTCCAACAGTTTGAATGCAAAGGTTTGAGCTCTCTTTCAACACTGGTTCTTAAGCTGAGGAGGGTAAAGATGGCACTACCAAAAGCCACTTAGATATTTCCAAAGCAAAATACTTCCTCTTAACTTTATCACAGTAACCAGTTCTTTGGTCATTTCTTCCACCAGTTAGAGTGTTGGCTAATCGTATCGAACAGCTGCTGAAACCGGTGGATTCTGGAAGCTCTTTCTGTGCCTGTCCAGGAGGCTTGCGCATCTCCACTCTTCTGAAAAAAGCACCTCTTTTCTTTGTGGGAACTGCATTCCCACCCTTAGAGCCTTAGGGAATGCACTGGCTGAAAAATTTCCAAATGTTGGAACATGTGGTTGTTTCTTGTGGCCTTCACTTAAATTCCAAGACAGGAAGTTTGGCCTATCTGCGCACATTAGTGTAATAGCACACATCTCTGTGAAGGGAGACCCTCACCAATTATGCTAAGTAAAATAAGTCAGACAGACAGAGACAAATACTATATAATCATAGTTATACATGGCATCTCAAAAGGCTGAACTCTATATAGAAATAGAGAGTAGAATGGTAGTTGCCAGGGTCTGGGGGGTGGAGAGAAATGGGGAGATGCTGGCCAAGAAGTATAAACTTCCAGTTATAAAATGAACAAGTAGTGAGGATCTAATGTGCAACATGGTAACTATACTAAACAATACTGTATTATATGACTGGAAGTTGCTAGGAGAGTAGATCTTAAATATGCATACATACACAAATACATACATGGTAATTATGTGAGGTGATGGAGATATTAACTAACCTTATTTCGGTCATGATTTTGCAATGCAAATCAAATCATCACACTGTACACATTAAACTCAATGTTATGTAAGTTATATCTCAAGAAAGTGGAGGGGTGGGGTGGAGGAGATCCTTGCCGCCTGGCAACCACAATCCAAGATGGCTGATGGTCTGGTAATGCACCTTGCCCAGTAGAAAAGCCATGTCCTCTGCTCTTATTGAAGTTGGTGTGAGTAGAGATAAAAAGATGGGAAATGAGATTAGAAGATAAGTAGACAAATGAAGGAAACCTAATTCTCTAGGTCCCTCCCAATCATTTCCTGCCGAGCACCCTCTACTGACAAGGTAACAGATCCCCCATTGTAAAGTGCCCTTTGCTGGAATCCTTCTGGAAGCAGGGTTATGTGGGCACTTCCTTACCACCGCAGCCTATTGTTTCATTCTGCTCTGAGGTAAGGGGCAGGATGTAAGGGGTTAAGCTGATACTCCAAGCTAAGAGCAAAATTATTCAGGCTGTTGCTAGGACTCATAAACCACAAAGAAAAGGTCCAGATGCAAAGGTCATAAACTTGACAAGATTTCTGGTATTAGCTACAAACTCATGGAATTCCTGGGAATCAAATCCACTGGCTGGCTGCCTGTTGGTTGAAAGAAATGTACTGCCAGGGAAATCCCACGTCTGGCAGACACAGAGCTGCGATTGCTCAATCCCTGAGGCAGTTCTCCCCCCCTGGACAACTGCCCGGGCAAGGAAGAAGCACTCGGCCGACCTCCTCCCTGCTGCATCTTATGCATGAACAGCTTTGGAGGAAAGGGACAGGGCACTTTCCCAGGAAAAAACTGAGGCGGCCCAACTAAGTGGCCAAGTGACTCACTCTGTCACCAGCCAGGGGATGCTTGCTTTTCCCATCCAGCAGGATGTGGTCATTGTTCTGGGCCCCCTGTTCACTGCACCGCACTTTATCTTTTCTTCCTTTCTAATTGATGTGCTTATCCAGTTTCCCTTTTCATGTTACAGACTGTGGTTTGAGAATGCTTACATTTGGCATTTAGTTACCGATTGCTAGCGGATCATGAGAAGTCCACCTGCATTGGATCGAGATGAATGGACATCACCAGGAATCCTGGTCTTGGAGCTGGATACAGTAACAGACCTACCTTTGAGTTGTCTTCCAGTCGAGTTCCACTTTTGGTTGTACAGAGGATAATTCTCCCATAATGGGGGGGGGGGGTCCTAAAAGTGTACGTGGGAAAGCCTGGGTGGTGCAGTCGGTTGGGCACCCAACTCTTGGTTTCGTCTGGGGTCATGATCTTGGGGTCATGGGATGGAGCCCCACGTCAGGCTCTCAGCTCAGCGTGGAGTCTGCTTAGGACTCTCTCTCCCTCTCCCTCCACCCCTCTCCAACCTCGCACTCTCTCACTCGCTCTCTCCCTCCCTCTAAAATAAATCAATAAAATCTTTTTTAGAAAAGTATACATGTATGGGTGTGCACATGCTAAGCAGCTAAATGGCTGAGAGTAGTGGACTGTTGTGGCTCTTCAGATTGGTCTGCCAACATGTTCTTCTGCGCCTTTTCCTGATGGGGATCGTGTCCACCTCTCGATGCAATCCTGGTGAGGCTGTCAATCACACCGATCTGCCCTCAACCAGCCATATGAGTAAGCCCCAAATCCAAGGGAGGCTGTTTGTAGTGCCTCTAGAGTACCCTAGGAGGGGTATTTGTCATCCCACAGACAGTCACTTAATCTAGGAGGAAAGATTCTTTCCCTGAATTGAACAACCTTCTGTTCCCACTGAAGTTGCTAAACTGGGCAGCTGGTGGCCATTCCTCTCCCTCACATGGCTTATTGTAGAAGAAAATGAAGCCAACTCAGAAACCGAGAGCAGAGACAAAGGCAGAGTGTCCCACTCATGGTGTCGAGTCCCAGGTGTCAGTTCCAGGAATCCTGGTGATGCCCCTCTGGGGCCGGGTCCATAAGCTCCCCACCCCCCATCCTTTTCAGCTATGGATTTTTGCTTAAACTAGTATGAGATGGGTTTTCTGTCACCTGTGACAACTTAAAAAGAAATCTCATTAACATAAACTTGATGCTGCAGACGAGAGGAGAAGGAAGGACAGGACGCTTAGGCAGAAAATGGCTTTACCTTTCACTTGAGCCCAAACCGCACAGGAGCATCTTCTCACCTATAAAGAGAAACACAGCAACACATTTAACAAAGCAGCACAGAAAATCAGTTTAAATAATACACTGGAGCCCGGAAAGTTTAGTGGGGTTTTTTTTCTCTTAATTTGGATTAAAATACCCTCATCTAGCTCTAACATCTTGTAATTGAGCCATGTGATCACTAAGTATTGGAGGGATTGGCATGGGTAGCATGACGGAAGTGACCCTAAGGATCAATTCTGTAGCTTTTCAATAGATCTCAGAAAGTGTACACTATGGGTAAACAACAGAAATGGCAATGAGTTTCATTCTCCTTGCCAGCTCTGAGCAACTGGCATTGACTGCCTACAAACAATGTTGAAAAAGATTCTGAGGTCCCATCCATGTCCCATCCATGACGTACCATCCGTGTGACAGTGACAGTGATGCACGCAATAGGCAAGGCTATGGGAAGTCTTTGTAAATAATACTTTACCTGTTTAGATGATACTTTTTGGCCAATACCCACAAATTCACTGGAATGAGATACTTCTTTCCTTTTCCCCCAGCTATTCTATGCATATTTGTCTGTTAGGAACACTAGGATTACTCAGCAAAATATTCCCAAGAGGAAACTAAATAGCAGGGGTCAGGGAAAGATCTCTCCAACTTCAAAAGGAGATTCTCTTTCAAGTCTGGTTTAATTAAAAATTGAAAAAAAATACATATTTACCCTGAAAAATGCTGAGGAAAGCTTGAAATGGCCATAAGTTCCTGACTGTGACTAAATTTTGCCTGGATGCTAAGTGCTTCAAGGGCACCTAGTGGAAAATCATAGGCAAGAAAAACCAGTGAAAGGGACCTCAGTTGGTAGGGCAGGCACTAAGGAACTCACTGTACTAAAGGAGAGAAATTGGTGGGGCCAGGTGAAGAAGGAAGCTCATTAAAATAGAGTGTCATAACAAGATTTACACTTTATGGAACTCATTCTGGCAGCTGTATGGAGCAGAGACAGAATAAGAGACAGGAAGATGAGTTAGAAAATTGATGTTCAGGCAAGAGATGCCGAAGGTTAAACATGGCTAATGCAGAAGGAGAGGAAAGGATGATTTTACACAGCATGAAGGCGATAGAATTAACAAAATTTGACGTGCACTAGGTAAGAAGATAAAGAGGGAGGAGACAAGAATTATTCCTTGATTTCTGTCTTAGCAACTGGGAGCATGGTGATGCTATTCACTGGGACAGATACACAGAAGGAAAAACAAACTGGGAGAATCAGAAAACAAAGTTTCTGGTGTCAAATTTTACTACAAAGCTAAAGTAATCAAAACAAGGTGGTGATGGCATTAAGACAGATGGCATTAAGATAGACCAGTAGAATAGCGTAGAATAGAGACTAGTAGAATAGAGTCCAGGGATCAACTCTTGCATATGTCAAATAATTTTCAACAAGGGTAGCCAAGAACATTCAATGAGAAAAGGAAATCTTTTCAACAAATGGTGCTGGGGAAACTAGATATCCACATGCAAAAGGATGAAAGGGGACTCCGTCCCAACACCACGCACAAAAATTAACTCAAAATTGAAGGAAGAAAGAAAAAAGTCTTGGAGTGGTAGTTGATAGCTTTCATTAGAATTTTTATTGGTATTGACAAATGTCATTTTTTAAGTATGGAAGTTATATGTGAATATGTGCACATTGTAAAAGCTGTCCATACAAAATAAATGAAACAAACAAAAAAATTAACTCAAAATGGATCAGATCCAAATATAAGACTCAGAACAGAAGAAAACATCGAGAAAAGGCATCAGCAAATTGGATTTAGCAATGATTTCTTGGATAGGACATCAAAGGCATGAACAGCAAAAGAAAAAAGAGACAAACTGGACTTCATCAAAATTAAAAACTTCTGAGGATGTGAAAAAAAAAGAACCCTCGTGCACTGTTAGTGGGATGCAAACTGGTGTAGCCACTATGGAGAGCAGTATGGAGGGTCCTCAAAAATTAAAAATAGAACTAACCAGTAATGTCACTACTAGGTGTTTACCCAAAGAAGAGGAAAACAGTAAATTGGAAAAATACACACACCCCTGTGCTTACTGCAGAATTATTTACAATAGCCAAGATATGGAAGCAGTTCAAGTGTCCATGGATAGTTGAATGGATAGAGAAGATGTAGTGTCTATGTACACAATGGAATATTACTGGGCCATAAAAAGGAATGACATCTTGCCATTTGCAATGACATGGGTGGACCTAGAGGGTATAAGACTAGGTGAAATAAGTCAGTCAGAGAAAGACAAATACCATATGATTTCACTCATATGTGGTATTTAAGAAATAAAACAGATTTAAAAAAGAGAGACAAACAACAACAACAACAACAACAGACTCTTAAATATAGAGAACAAACTGGTGGTTGCCAGAGGGGAGGGGAATGGGGAGATGAGAGAAATAAATGAAGTGAATTAAGAGGGCATGTATCGGGGATGCCTGGGTGGCTCAGTTGGTTGAGCAGCTGCCTTTGGCTCAGGTCATGATCCCAGTGTCCTAGGATCGAGTCCCACATCGGGCTCCTTGCTCAGCAGGGAGCCTACTTCTCCCTCTGCCTCTGCCTGCCACTCTGCCTGCTTGTGCTCTCTCTCTCTCTGACAAATAAATAAAAAAAATCTTAAAAAAAAAAAAAAGAGGACACATATCACAATGAGCACTGAGTAATATATAGAATTGTTAAATCACTATACGGTACACTTGAAACTAATATAACACTATACGTTAATTACAGTGGAATTAAAAAACAAAGATGGTTGGAATGTTAAAAAAAAACTAGGAACTTTTGTACATCAAAGGACATTTATCAGCAGAAAAAAAAGGCAACCCATGGAATGGAAGAAAATATTTGCACACTGCAAATCTCATAAGGGATTAATATTCAGAATATATAGAGAATTCCTAATACCCAACAACAAAGAAATAAATAACTCACTTCAAAAATGGGCAAAGGACTTGAACAACCATTTCCCCAAAGAGGATATACAAGTTGTCAAAAGCGTATGGAAAGATGCTCAACATTGCTAATCATTAGAGAAACAGAAGCCAAAACTACAATGAGATACCATCTCAAATCCATTAGAAGGCCCATTATCAACACAGAAAACAGCAGGTCTTGGGGAGGATGTGGAGAAAATGGAACCCCTGTGTACTGTCGGTGAGAATGTAATATGGTGCCGCTGCTGTGGAAACGAGTGGCAGTTCTTCAAAAAAAAAAAAAAAACCAACAAAGAGGATTATCATATGATCCAACGATTCCAAGTGTAAATGCCCCAAAGAATTGAGAGTGGGGACTCAAAGAGATATTTGTACAGCCATGTTCATCGCAGCCTTATTCAAAATAGCCCAAAGATGGAAGCAACACCAGTGGCCATCCACAGATGAATGGCTAAACAAAATGTGGTGTATACACAGAGTAGAATATTAAAAAGGGAAGAAATTCTGACACAATGCTACACCATGGGTGAACTTTGAGGACATGAGGCTAAGTGAAATAAGACAAATAATGTGTGATTCTACTCATAGGAGGTACCCGGAGTAGTCGAATTCACAGAGACAGAAATTAGAAGAGTAGTTGCCAGGGTTTGGGGGAGGCAGGGAGGAGAGAGTCCCTGTTCGGTGGGTATAGTGTTTCAGTTTGGCAACATGAAAGGATTTCTAGAGACTGGAAGCACAGCAATGGGAATGTACTTAACGCTAATAACCTGTACACCTAAAAACTGTTTATATGGTAAATTTTGTTATACGTATTTTACCACCATTAAAAATAAAAATGAAAGGGACGCCTGGGTGGCTCAGTTGGTTAAGCGGCCTTGCTCAGCAGGGAGCCTACTTCTCCCTCTGCCTCTGCCTGCCACTCTGCCTGCTTGTGCTCTCTCTCTCTCTGACAAATAAATAAAATCTTTAAAAAAAAAAATAAAAATAAAAAATAAACCACTACTAAATGCTCTGGAATTAAATGGTGGTAATGGTTGTGCCACCTCGTGAATACACTAGAAACCACTACATTCTATACTTCATTTTTTATTTTATTTTTTTCACCATCTAAACCATTTTATTAAAAAAAATGTTTATATGGGTATAGTTGACATGCAACGTTACATTAGTTGCAGGTGTACAACTTAGTCATTTGACAAGTTTATAAAAGATGCTATGTTCACCACCAATGTAACTACCACCTGTCCCATTATATCACTATCCCCATATCATTAACTACATTCCTTATGCTATAAATTATATACTTCAAATGGGTGATTAATATGGTATGGGAATTGTATCTCCATCAAACTGTTTAAAAAAGAAAAATAAATATTTCACTACTAATTTTAATATGACTGTAACACTAATAGATTGGAAACTGATAGGGGAAGTAATTGCAATTCAAAAATACAGGTCCCGGGGCGCCTGGGTGGCTCAGTGGGTTAAAGCCTCTGCCTTCAGCTCAGGTCATGATCTCGGGGTCCTGGGATCGAGCCCCGCATCAGGCTCTCTGCTCGGCAGGGAGCCTGCTTCCCCCTCTCTCTCTGCCTGCCTCTCTGCCTACTTGTGATCTCTCTCTCTGTCAAATAAATAAATAAAATATTTAAAAACAAAACAAAACAAAACAAAACAAAAATACAGGTCCCAATATAAATTTTTTCAAAACCCCTTTGCCTCCTTAGTCTCCCAAAGACCAAGCACGTGTTCTGCTAAGCTATATGAGAAAGAGGTATCCATGACATCATAGAAAAGTTTCCTATAAACTAGGACTCTTATCCTAACCTCTCACTTAATTATCTGTGTTATGGATTGAATGTTTGGGTTGCCCAAAGTTCATATATTGAAGGCCTAGCCCCTAATATGATGGTACTTGGGAGTAGGGCCTTTGGAAAGTAATTAGGTTCAGATGAGGTCACGAGGGTGGGGACTCCATGATGGGATCAGTGTCCATATAAGATGAAGAAGACTGACCAGAGCTAGAGTGCACGCTCTACCATGTGAGGACACGGCAAGATGGCCGCTGTCTGAAAGCCAAGAAGAGGGCCTTATCAAGGAACCAAGTCAGCTGGTACCTTAATTTTAGACTTCTCATTTTCCAAAGCTGTGACAAATACATTTCTGTGCTTTAAGCCTCCCAGCCTACGGTATTTTGTTATGGCAGCCCATGTGTCCTCATGTACCTCTTAGACTGAAGTCCCGATGTGGGACGGCAGCTCTCTGAGCACTCTCTACACTGTACTGATGTTGTACGACTAAAGCTAGGTCTGTGGCTAAAAACGCCAAGGCAGGATCTCCAGCTAAGCTTGCAGCGAGAAGGCCCTGTTTGAGTCGTAAACACCTTTTAGACAAGTTCAGGGAAATATATTCTGGGCTTTAGCCTGCCAATTCTTAATTCCTATGTTATTGTCACAAAATACTACCAAATCTCTTTGCAAGTTGTACATATTCTTAAAAGTAACCACTGGTTTACTATCAAGCATGATAAGGGTACATTAGACTGGTGTCCTATACAGAATTTAACAGAGTATGCGTCAGTTTTAAATATGGGACAGGGGCGCCTGGCTGGCTCAATTGATTAAGTGTCTGACTGTTGATCTGAGCTCAGGTCTTGACTTCAGGGTTGTGAGTTCAAGCCCTGTATTGGGAGGGAGGGAGGGAGGGAGGGAGGGAAGGAAGGAAGGAAGGAAGGAAGGAAGGAAGGAAGGAAGGAAGGCAGGCAGGCAGGCAGGCAGGCACCTTATACTCAAGATGGCTCCAATTCATCAGTCAAGTGATGTTTCTATTAATATAATTTTCTTCTAGTTTTCATTCCCAATCTATATGAATTTATATCATACTTTGAGTTCTCCTGGGGCAACTATCACAATGGTTCTTCTAGATATTTCACCCCTGACTCACTGATTCAGCTCTTGCTATTCTGCTTGTCCAGCTCACTATCTTTACTCATGATGCAATGACTCTATAGTTCTGTGTCTCATGGAAGAACCACCCCTGGAATAAGGTAGGCTTTCCAAGGATGAGGAGAGGTGGGTGTGGCCGAGGAAGTCAAGGAAGCAGAAAATAGGGCAGCGCTGACGTTCAAGGGGAACCCTCTCCTTCCTGCTTCCGAGAGGGTGAGGGGAGGCAGCAGCCTGGCAGCAGCACAGGGAAGTTCAGACCATCAACCTCCTTAAAGGTCTCACTGGCCCATCATTTATACAGGCAAAGTATTTGACAAATTTTTATGGTTAGTACATGCGGTGTCCGTCTCAAATACCGGGGAAACAGATGTTGAAACATTTACATTTCACGCAAAGAAAAAAATAGAGAATTCATGAGTTTTTAAAGAAATGTACCTTATTCCATTCACTTGTGATTCGTAGTATGATGCAGTAATCATTCCCTCTTTTCAAAGGTGCATTATAGTATTTCCCGTAGTACAGTCTGTCTCCAATAGATATCTCCATGGCATCATCTGGAACACCTTTGGCCAGTAGTTCTGCAGCCACATATCCCTCAGCATCAGAAGTGTTGCTAAAGAATGAGGTGACCCCTTCAGAATCACAAAGAAAGGTGCTTTGGAGGGCCAGGGGAAGCACTAACACCTGATATGAACTGGAAAAGAAAAAGAAAAAAGAAAACGGCTATCAGACCCTTGCTAGGGAGAGTCATTCATTCAATTATCCATATTTATTGAGCACCTGCTATGAGTGAAACACTTTTCTGGGCACTGGAGATACATCACCGAACAAGAAAAATCCCTGCCCCTGGGGGTGGGGGGCGGATTTACAGTCTGACACTTAGGGAACTCCAGTTTGGACCTACAGTGCCAACGCCCCACGGCGCGATGTGAGGGATCTCAAGTTCCTGCTGCAGATGGATGCCAAGTAAATCCTCTTTAGCTGGGAGGGGCTGCTCCACGTATGGCTACCCAGGGAGGGCATGCTGTACAGCTCATCTCGTCAGCCGTTTCCACGTGGGCACAAAAATAGCCCAGCTGTGGAAAGGGTTTAGCAGTCACAAGGAGGCTGCCTGCCTACAAGCGTTAATGTACTAAGCCTGCAAAAAGGCTCCAATCACATGGTAACCTGAAACGGAACTCATGTGACCTGCATTCCCTCCAGTGCCCAGATACCAAAGTTCATGTGAAATAAATGAGAAGCAAAGAGCGCCAAGTCGCCGTGCGTTAATCTAGTCCAACCGTATTCTGAAATAGCCAGAAAGGGAAAATGTCATGTGTACGTTGTGACACTCTTCCCTAAACGTGGACAGAGAAACACATTAGCCAGTTTTGTTATTGTTGATCCCATCAAATACAAACCCCGTCAGTAAAAGGAGGTTTAAGAATAAAAACGTACCGCAGATGAATCACACCTCCTTTTTCAACCCCTCCCTTCTGTCCTTCCTTCTCTCCTGCCTCCAGGATAGCATGTGTCTGAACATCTGCTTTCTCTATCAGGCCTGACAGCAGGGATTTAAATGACTTACTCCTTACCCAGGTCTTTGGCTGTGACCGGCTCCCCGCTAATGTTTCTTTTTTCTTTTTTCTTTTTTTAAGATTTTATTTATTTATTTGACAGAGAGAGATCACAAGTAGGCAGACAGGCAGGCAGAGGGAGAGGAGGAAGCAGGCTCCCCGCTAAGCAGAGAGCCCGATGCGGGGCTTGATCCCAGGACCCTGAGATCATGACCTGAGCCAAAGGCAGAGGCTTTAACCCACTGAGCCACCCAGGTGCCCAGCTTCTGTTTCCAGAGTTGACATTTCCATAAAGAGGAAAAACATGCATCAGTACCAAAGATGATTAGGGTAATTTCCAAACCATGAGGCCACATGATGTATTTTACTAGTAAATATACAACTTCCTGTTCCACAGTCCTAATGCCCCATCTCCTGCTTCCTAAAGTCCATGAGTCACTAGGTTAAGAAAAGGGAGCCCTCCACTGCAGTATGTCTTGGACTTGGAAAGTCTCCATCCCAAACATCCTCTGTGTCCTTGGAGCCCTAATTTCCGCCAAGTCTGAGCTCACTTTCCAGCAAAGAGCTTTCTACAAAAGGTACAAGGTCAAGCCTGCAGAGCGGGGAGTTACCACCACCACCACCACCAGTAAACATCTCTGAAGCATCCATCGCCTACAAGGGAATGCTTGTAACAACACACTTCCCTGGTGACTTGAAGACATCCCTAGGATTCATAGCTGCAGGTAAGAGAGTAAATGGTGCAGAAGCTCCATGCTGTCCTCAAGCTCCTCTTCCAATCCAACTTGCCTTGTAGATGGTGGCGTTCCAGTTCAACTCAAGATTCACCTTTGGTTCTGGACATTAGAGGCACCATTCATGGGGCGTAAAGCAGTCTCCCCAGTTAGCATGATCATAATCACCTATGCGCTTGATAATGATACAGATTTCCAGCCCCCATCCCAGACCTACTGAATCAAAATCTCCAGGAGCTGAGTCTGAGAATTTGTACTGCTGATAAGGCACCCCAGATTATTTCTATAAGTTGGCAAGTGTGGGAGACACTAGCATTAAGAGAGCCCAGGAATAGACTGCATCATTCACCTGAGATCACCAAGCTAAGGAGGAGAGCTTTGGTCCCAGGGCCCTGTTCCACCATGTGCCCCACACCACTGTCCCCCTCTCCGAACAATGTAGAAAGCAGACTCGGGCCTCTCCCACACTGGCAAAGCTGCCCCCCCGGCTCAAACCAGGTAGTCAGGGAGAGGAAACTGCTCCATTTGCCTGTCGGTAATTAACCCCGATGACGTTAGGGAAGCAGTTGTGGCTGTTTGGATGACTATTCTGGAAAGACTTCTCCCCTCTTTCTCACTACCACCCTCCCTGGAATGACTCACAGAGCTCCACTTCCTGTTTTGGAGGCACTGGAGGGCACATTAGCCACAAGGATAGACTGTCATTTGGCTTTTTTTTTTTTTGCCTTACGTAATTATTTGGCCTACATATTACATTTGCTCTTGCAAATTCTCTCAGGCAGTGATGTCACAGCTTCTGTTCTCCTCAGAGCAACAGAATGGCAGTGCCTTCCAGTAACTCATCAGGAATCAAGGAACAGAACAATGTAGGCAATATCCATGCCAGGAAAGACCTTTGAGAACTTACTGCACTTAAACTAATGGAAAGACAGGAAAAGCCTAAGTCTCATTATAAAGAGACACACAGAGGCACCCGGGTGACTTAGTCGGTTAAGCATCCGACTCGATCTCAGCGTGGATCTTGATCTCACAGTCATGGGTTCAAGGCCCACACTGGGCTCCACACCGGGCATGGAGCCTACTTAAAATTGAACAAACAAACAAAAAAGAGACACACAGATAATATATCCAGACTTTCTGTTTTATAATTTTATAGTATCTCCTTGAATATACTGAAGGGTCATTAGACTAAAAGGTCAAGAATGAGATAAGGCAATGAAGGTTAGGTCAAGGATGGCAAGGTTATTGCCATGTCCTTGCCTTATTCCTGTGAGCAAGGTGCTTATCTCTCCAGGGGAACCTCTATCTTCCTTTCTAAAAAAAAAAAAAAAGGGAAAAATTCTGCTTTTCTAATCCAAGCATGACCCTGTAAATAAAATGCTTAATGGAATGCAACGTAGTTCTCCAAGTCAGGCGAATTAATTCCATCCTAATACCATCTGGAATCCCAGAAGCAGTCATTAGCTACATAGTGTCTTTCCCATAACTCAAAATTATGAATGAATTAAGAGAATTATCCAAATGAGCCTTTCGGATCCACTACACACACCCAAAGGCTCCTGGTCCACCATCACCGAGAGACGTACGTGAATAGGTGAGCGCAAAGGATTCAGACCTTACACATCACGCGCAATCAATGCTTGTCCGGCCAGTGACCAAAGGAAGAGATTTCATTTGTTGAGCTAAGCTGCCCAAATGCCTATCTCTGGCCCCTTAGAAGTCTCCCTATTCATTTGGAAGGACGCTGGTTGGAGCTAAAGGCCCAGTCTGTGCCCGAGGAATCACAGACAAGAGGCCCTGATTGCGCTGCCCCAACCATTCAAGTTCAGCACCTCAGAAGTTCCCTCCTCCATCAAACCAAAGCTTCCAAGACTCTGACTCTCCATGAGGACTGCCAGGCAACCACAGAAAAGGGGCCGCTACCCACCTGATAGGTCCATTTTTCTCCTTGGCTTTCCTCAGTCTCAGACGGGGTAGAGGCCCTCCATGCACTGTGACAAAGTCTACTTCCGGAGGGGGAGGCTCTGAAAACAAGTCGAAAGAGGAAAAGGGTGTGATTGGAATGAGTGGAAGCATGATGAAAGTGGTCCTCGCGGGGCCACAGCAAGGGAAGTCTGAATGTAAGAAGCGAGGAGCGTTTTCGGACACCTGCTACCACATGGATGAATCCTGAAAACATTACAGTACGTGAAACAAGCCAGACTCGGAAGGATGATCCCTCTCCCGTGCGACATCTGGAACAAACTCACAGACCCAGAAGTAGGTTAGAGATTGCTGAGGACCGAGGGGTGCGTAGGCAAGGAGGAGTTAGTTGCTTAATGATCAACAGAGTTTCTGTTTGGGGTAATGACAAGGTTCGAGAAATAGACAGTGGTGACGGTTTACAACATTGTGAATGGACTTAATGCCAATAAATTCTGTGCCAGAAAATGGTTGAAATGGTACATTTTATGTTATATATGTTACAACAATAATTTTTTTTTTTAAAGTGATGCCCCAGGCCTGAGAGAGGGCGCACACAGTGGGCCTGACAGTTAACGTGCTGGACAGGTTCCTATTTGGCGGGGAAGACCGGCATTTCCAACTTCTAGATCCTTTCCAGTCACGGAGCATTCTGTCCTTATTTTGTTCTCCCCAGCAACCAGATACCCCAAATAGACCTTCTACTGGGAGGGGACTCTATCGGCTGACGCCAGCCTTCAAGTATCTAACCGGTAGGTAGTTACGTTCATGGTACGAACGCACCCGCTGCCATTCTGCCTTGTGGGCACCTCAGCTCAGATGCACTGGGCGCTCGCCAAACGCACTAGCTGTGTCCTGCACGGACCTCATCTCATATAATCTTCTCAGCGCTGCTATCAAGTAAATGAGATTTATAGAGGGAGAAAGGAAGAGAAAAAGACAAAGAATAAAATAGGAACGTCCCCCCCCCCAGGTATTATATAAGACTGATGAATTGCTGAGCTCTACCTCTGAAACTCATAAAACACTGTATGTTAACTGAATTTAAATTAAATTTAAAAAATAAAAAACAAAAAAATATGAGTGCCCCCCATACACACCCTGGCCTTAAAATCTGCTACAGTGAAATTAAGGACTAGGAGGTCAAGATAAACGCTCAAGACTTTATTTACCCAATTAGGAAATAACCTTGGGGGGCACCTGGGTGGCTCAATTGGTTAAGCATCTCGGCAGCTCAGGTCATGATCCCAGAGTTCTGGGATTGAGCCTTGCGTCGGGCTCCCTGCTCAGCAGGGAGTCTGCTTCTCCCTCTGCCCCTCCCCCCAACTCGTTCTCTCTCTCTCTCTCAAATAAATAAAAATCTTTAAAAAATAAAAAAAATTAAATAGGGAAATATGCTTGGGGTAGAAATTTCCAATCCAAATTATAATAAATAAAAAAAATTTTTGTAATAAATAAAAACTTATACCTTCCTATATAGTTTGTGGGGTTTTTTAGAGGGGACGGACAGAGGGAGAGGAAGAAAGAATCTTAAGCAGGCTCCATGCCCAGTGCGGAGCCCAATGCAGGGCTCGATCTCACGACCCTGAGATCATGACTTGAGCCGAAATTAAGAGTCGGACACTTAACTGACGGAGCCACCCAGGTGCCCCTAATTGCCTAGTTGTTTTTTTTTAATTTTTTAAAAAACATTTATTTGTCAGAGAGAGAGAACAGAAGCAAGGGGAGCGGCAGGCAGAGGGGAGAAGCAGGCTTCCCACGGAGCAGGGAGCCCGATGTGGGACTCGATCCCAGGACTCTGGGATCATGACCCGAGCTGAAGGCAGACGCTTAACCACCTGAGCCACCCAGGCATCCTTAGATAGTTTTTTAAAGCGCTATCAAATACGATGGTTGCCAGAGGGTAGGGGGTTGGGAGTGGACAAAATAAGAGAAAGGGATTAAGAGTTAAAATCTTCTGCTTATAAAATAAGTAAGACATGGGGATGTAACATACAGCATAGGGAATACAGCCAATAATATTCAAACAGCTCTCTACGGTGACAGATGGTAACTGGATTTATCGTGGACCATTTCATGTATATAAATATAAAATTATCATGTCATATACCTAAAACTAACAGTTCACATGTCACTTATTCTTCCATAAAAAAGCTCGATCGAATATGTTATTCATACATCACCAACCAACCCATTTGTTAGCCACCGTTACACACCATGCACCATGGGAGGCTGGGAGAAACAGCCATGGAAGGCACAGTTGCTGCTTTCCAGGACTTCAGGGTCTCACAGTGGACACAGTTGCGTAAATGCGTGGCGCTTAGAACTATGATAAAGTCATACACGGGGCCTTGTCGGAGTGCAGAGGAAGAACCCCCGACCGAGGGCAGGGGTGGAGAGAGCATCGAATGCAGAACTGCATGTGCCCGGGACAGGCAGTGGGAGAGCGGGCAGAGACAGAATCGAGGCACTGCCTGCTGCATAGTTCAGAGGAGCTGAAAGGTGGAGTCTCGGCCTGGGAGAGGCACGCAACCAAGGGGGAGGTGTGGGGATAGGTGGGATCAGAGCTCCTGGAAACAGGAAGTCATTTACAGAGTCTTAGCAGATGTGGATTTTAGAATTATGAGTTAGACAGCTAGTTGGAGGATGAACTGGAAAAGAACAAAGGTATACATTGCCCAAAAATCTAGGTATGCAGCGCCTGAGGTCTGAAGCAAGTGATGGACTGAGAATGAAGAAGAGGGGGCAGATGGAAGAGACACTCGGGGAGGGGGGGCGCAGAGGGGCAAGAACAGAATGTGCTGGAAGACAAAGAAGGGGGAAGAATGTGGGCTTTGGGTTTGGTGGCTGCGACGGTCTCAATGTCATTCATCGAGGTCTGGGGGGAGAAGTTCAGAAGCAGCTCACTTCTAGACGTCACAAGTCTGCTGTGCTCCCAGAATCATCCAACAGGCAGTGAGAATCATCCAACAGGAGCAAACTGGTGGTGACACCACCAGTCCAGGGGGACCGCATAAATGCACCAGAGCAGAGACCGGGGCTCAGGGCCGAGCGCTCGGAAACCCAGGCATCTAGGACCAGATGGAAGACCCAAGCCCCCAGTAACTTGTATCAGACACTGTCAAGTCTAGCATTTCTTCCAAACCACCCAGATACGGTCACCTAAATTCTGGTTTCCATAAGCCTGTGGAATTGCCGGGGACCCTCGGGGGTGGCCTGAAACAGCCCCTGCTTACAGCTGAGGTCTCGCAAAAGGTGGTAAAGGTCTACGCCGTTTCCAAGAGATTCTGGACCTGACACCCCTGAGGAAGACAGCCGCTAGCTTCCGGCAGGGGTGATGGGGAGAGGGGGCTGAGGTTTGAAAAGCCCCGAGCAGGTCCCCGAGGGGAACGTGCCCCTTCTCGTTGGAGAAGTTCTGCCCTCCGCCCTTCACGTGAACATGGAAATGCCCTTTGGTTTGTGAAGTGTTGCTGTCACCGTAGAGTAAGTGGTTTTTATCACACACTTCCTGCTTTCAGCCCCGAGGGAGATTTACTGTTCACTCTGTGTATGAGAACCCTCCTCGGGCTCTTTTAAACTGTTCCGTTGTTTGCTCTTCTCTGAGATTAATAATTCTAGTTCTTCTAATCTCTTGGCTAACCTTTTAAAACCACCCCGTTTCTCACCGCCCTCGGTCAAAGCAGAACAAAGTGCTCGCTGGGCTTGCAGAAGGCAGGCCCACGGAGGGAGCAGGAAGGCCACCCCGGCCCCCGGGCTGGTTTCTGCCATCCGGCCGATCCCGCCACCCTGTGACCTCCGGACTGCTTTCTGCTCTCAGACCTTCCCCACCTTGTCTTTTAAACAGATGACTTTTTCTCTCTAATGTCAAAACCTGAACGTCATCAGGCTAGTTCTTAGCCACATTTCAAGGTAAAATAACCTTAGTTTCCGGCCATGTTTTCCAGGGTGCTGTTCCTCATCCCCCAAACTGGTGTCCTGGGCCGATGTGCTCTCCTTTCCATGAGCCTCATTACGGATTTAAACCAGATTAGACCCACGGCCAGAAACGGGTCATGTCTGAGCCCGAGAGCGTAATTCTTCCCGCTGGGTATGTGAGGTGGGGGAAGATCCAGAAGGGAGCCCCTCATTACCATTCCTAGGTGTGGACAATATCCATCCTCGACTAGAAGCAAACGACAAAGGAAAATAGCGGGGCTGCCATGTGAGAAAACCCTGCAGGGTAGGGAGCAAAGCAATGAAGGAGAACATGCCCTACAAAATATTAAATACAGTATAAAATTACAATAATTGAAATAGTAAGGTTCAGGCCTAGGATAGGCAGAGCAATGGAAGAAGCTAGACAGTCCAGAAAAAGACCCAAACAGATAAATGAGAATATAGTATATGACACGGACAGTCTTTCCAAACATGGCAGGAAACTGGCTTATCTTTTAGGGGAAAAAAATGACCATGTAATTTAGCTTTATACTATATATCAAGATGAATTCCAAATGGGTCTAAGTTTAAAGGTGAAAAGCAAAACTATTAAGAAGCCTTAGAGGGGCGCTTGGCTAGCTCAGTCGGTAGCCTGTATGAATCCTGATGTCAGGGTCATGAGTTCAAACCCCACTTTGGGTGCAGAGCTAACAAAAAAAGAAGCAGCAGCAACAGCATTAGAAAATATTAAAGAATAAGAATTGATCTAATTTCAGGGCGGAGAAGGCTTTTGTTGGCATGACCAGAGGCAGAAACTAAAAAAGCATCAACAGAATTGATTATGTGAAAATTTAAAATGTCTAAATGTTAAAAAGAATATTGACAAGAAAACTAAACAGCCAATAGCCTGGGGGATTATAATATGTGTAATAAAAGATTAATATCATTCATGCAGGCAAACTGCACATGAAGACACTGTGATAGCTCTCTCCTAATCCTCGGCACCTCCCCAGACAGACCATGCCACACGCTCGAGGTATGAGCAGCTGAAATTGACAGCAATAGAAAGAACGGTAGCTACACCATTAAGTCATCAGCCATCGCATGGCTGGCCACATCTCCCCTACAGATGAAGTTACGAGACTTGGCCTTCCAGGGAGAAGGAACAATCTTCTTTTCATCTTTATGTCCCCTCTTCAGCACTTAGCACAGGTCTTTGTGCCTAACAAGTCAATAAATATTTGCTGGATTAAATTGTTACAACATAGCATGCCCTTCCCATGGTCCTATCACACACAGAAACTCTGGTTTTTAGGGTTACGATGTAAAAATAAATAAATAAATAAAATAAAATTCCCATTCATATGTTGTAGAAACTAACACTAATACAAGAGAAGAACAGTATGCAGCCTATTTTCCCCTGTGGTGTATCATCTATGTCTTCATGGGGCCTAGGCCCGGATGTAGATGCTTTCAGTGAGGGGAGCTGGGAGATACCATACCCACATAGCGATTCACTTGGGGATTTGGGGTTTGATTTGCAGCTAGAAAGTAGTCAGGAGATCGCTGGGGATGAGAGCAGCAGGTGGCCCACTGAGGTATGGAAGGGCGTGTATGCCTCCCTTCTGGCCTGATCTAACATTAGATATTCAGATGTCAGAACACCTGTGTCCATGAAAGCCTTTGAGAGAGTCTGGACCAAGAGGGACAGGGCTGGGATCAAGGCCAGTCCCCGTCCCGACCTCTCCCGTAGCTTCAGCCCCTGGGAACCAGGGGGCTCCGCAGGAATACATGCGGTACCTTGGAACCAGCCTAAGGAGACAGGGTTCTCAGAAGACACAGGAGCGCCCCATCTTTGGATGGGCTGTGGGTCGCCAACCACAGAAGAAGAAGAATCCTCCTGCAGAAGAACTCAGCAGACTTGGTCCCACGCAGTCCTTCCTGGGGGCTCCCAATAGTCAGAGAGGGGGCATCAGAGGAGGGGCTGTGGCTCCCAGTTCTGCGGGCCGAACTGGAGCTCCCCCGACTGGACCTGTCTCCATGAGGGGGCCAGTCTGATAATGCTCGGGACACCTGTGTGTGTTTTCGATAGCTCTGCCGAACATCTGAAAAAGTACATTCTCTCTTCCTTCTCGTGAATGCATGCAGAGACGGGGAATTTCCCACATAAGTTGCCAGGCTTGGTACTGAAGGCAAACTTGGGAAGGAATGGTTTCCTTGACATTTTTCCTTCCTTCTTCTCCTCTGGCATTCTCGATTCTTTTTTTTTTTTAATCTTTTTTAAAAATTTTATTTATCTGAGAGAGAGCGAGCGAGTGAGAGAGAGCACGAGCAGGGGCAGAGGGACAGGGAGAGTCAGACTGCCCCGCTGAGCAGGGCGCCTGATGCGGGACTCGATCCCAGGACCCTGAGCAGAAGGCAGATGCTTAACCAACTGGGCCATCAGGCGCCCCTGGCAGTCTCAATTCTATAATAAATATTCAACCTCAAATGATCACCGTGTTGTGTACTCCAGTGGTTTAGTTGACATTTCCACACGCATTTGCTTTGTGTCTCTCTCTCTCCCCCCACACTTTCCCCTCCCTGGTTTTTTCTCACTCCCTATGGGAAGACAGTTTTGCTCACAGCTTTCTGACTTGGCTAGAAAATAGCATGGCCGACGTGTGAAAGCTCTTCTGACTCTGGATCTACACGGAGGGTGGAAGTTTGCTCTTCACCTCATTCCAAAGGGCATATAAATGGTGGGGCTCTTCTGAAGAATTCGGCTCACTCATTGGGCTCTACCTGCGGAAGCCTGTCAGCCCCGGGACAGAAACTCTGCGAGAGGATCTGGTCTCACCCTCGCCTCTGACTCTGTTCTCCCTGGGACACTTGCCTCTGTCCTTCAACATGCCTAGAACTTGTGCCCTCCTCTGAGGTCAGCGACGTATTTAAAGCGCTTGTCTTCATCCTGTTTCCATCAGTAAGATTTAGTTTAATGTAAGACATGCGGGAGGGAAATTCCACTCACTTTTCTTCTGGGAAATCAGCTGCTGCATTTTCCAGACCCAAATCCCTTGCCTCACATTTCTGGTAAAATTCAAAAGTTCATGGTTTTACTGAAATCAAGCCACATCTTAGGCAATCAGGCATACCTCTCTTCATATCAACAAGAAAGGCTCTCTTTTCTCCCTTTTCACGAGAGGGTTTGGTGGTTTATTTGATTGGTTTCTTGGTTTTTGCCCTTTTAGAAGATCGTAACAACTTGAATTTTCACACTTTTTTAAAAATTTCAAATTCTTTAAAGTAGGGTAGAGTTGGAAAATATGCAGCCCTTGTCTGAGTTTAGTGAAGGGTCTCAACAGACTTAAACAGCTCAACAGCGTCCCCTGGTGGCCACGAGCACAAGGCACTCGAGCTACTGGGGCTATACCGCGCCTAGGAAACAAGGTAGAAGTGCCTCCTCAGGAAGAAACTCTCCTCCCCAACTCAAAAACCATGATACACAAATTTGAATCAGCAATGTGAACCATCCAAAACACAACAAGGACCGAAGAACAGGAAACTAAACAGCTTTTCATCTGAAGAAGTCACCAGAGGAAGGAATGCCCAACCAAACATTACTTCTCTTTCCAGCCCAACCGTTGGTGAATTTCTTTTGTTCAAAGCCTTTCTTCACTAACCAGTCATCCCCTCAACACCAACAGCACCCAGGGGCCACTCAGGGCTTGTGCGACATGCCAGCACTGTCTACATCTCTGCCTCTGAGGAGCTATTTTAGGAGGGGAGAAAGAAAATAAACAACGACATTAAAGAATGCAAGTTCTGGGGCGCCTGGGTGGCTCAGTGGGTTAAGCCTCTGCCTTCGGCTCAGGTCATGATCTCAGGGTCCTGGGATCAAGCCCCACATCGGGCTCTCTGCTCAGCGGGGAGCCTGCTTCCTCCTCTCTCTCTGCCTGCCTCTCTGCCTACTTGTGATCTCTCTCCTCTCTGTCAAATAAATAAACAAAATCTTAAAAAAAAAAAAAAAAAAAAAAGAATGCAAGTTCTAACAACGAGTTCTGTGATGAATCTCAAATAGGATCCTCGGCTAGAGAGGGATGGGGTGGAGACAGAGGTTATTTGTGCAAGGATGGGCAGGGCAAGCCGCTCTAGGCTAATGACATCTGAGCAGAGACCTGGATGGTTATAAAGAAGCCACGAGCAGAGAGCGCCCCAGGAAGAGTAAACAGTAGATTGAAAGGCTTGGATGCATGAACAGGTTTGACCCATCTGAGGAACATCAAGGAGGGCAGGGAAGCACCAGATGCTTAGTGAGGAAGGGAGAAGAGTAGAGGAGATGAAGTCAGTGAGGAAGGTGGGGGCTAGGAACCTGGGTTCTAGTCTAACACTAATGCAAACTCGCTGGACAGTTTTCAGCTGGGGATGACATGTTCTCCTAGGCATCTTTTTAAAAAATCACTCTGACGCCTGAGTTATGGTCTTCACCATAACTTGGTTGGGGGGGTGGGGACAGGAGATTGACGGGCACCCATGAAAGCAGAAAGACCAGTAAGAAAGCTACTGCAAGAGTCCAAGCAAGAGCTGGCTGGCTTGGATAAGGCTGCTTTGTGTGGAAAGGGAAGGTGGGAAGAAGTAGTTGGATACAGAATATATTTTAGAAAGAAGCCCATGGGGCTTGTCGACAGATTAGAAGTCAGTGGGGAGGGGCAGAATCTTTCGGCCTGAGCAACAAGTGACTAGGAATGCCAATACCCCAAGACAGAGAAGCGTGGGTGGAAAATGGCTTTGGAGGTGAGAGAAGAGTTGAGAAATCAAAATCCTCCTGGGCTTATCTACTGGGTGTGCAAGAGATGACTAAGAGATGTTTCAAAGATA
This sequence comes from Potos flavus, assembly GCA_028534135.1. Lineage (NCBI taxonomy): Eukaryota > Metazoa > Chordata > Mammalia > Carnivora > Procyonidae > Potos > Potos flavus. The sequence goes on along the minus strand of CM052892.1, from coordinate 18,298,232 downwards.
ACTGGATATATGAGTGTGGAGCTCAGGGGAGAGTCTGGGACTAGGATACATACTGGGGAATCCTCAGCATACAGGCAATATTTATAGCCAGGAGACGTATCAGCAGAAGGGGTAAATAATGAAAAAGGAACAGAAGCAGGCAGAGAGGACATGGATTAAAGAGGATAGAGCCAGCAAGGAAGACTGAGAAGGAGGAGCCAGCGAGACAGGAGGACCCCAAAGCCAAGAGAAACGGTGTTTCAAGAAGGAGGGGATGTCAGATGCTGGTGGGGGGGAGATCGGATACAAACAAAACGGTCCCGTGGATTTTGTAAGATGGAGACACTTTCAATAAAGCAATGTGGACGGGATGACACCTTCTCAGTTAAAGGGAGAATAGGAAGTCAGGACATGGGGCCCACAGAACAGACACTTGTTTTAACAAGTTTTACTGTAAAGGGGACGCTGAAAGAAGTAGCAGGAGGGAATATGGGATCAAAGGAAGAGTGTGTTTCTTGTTTCTTTGTTTTCATTTAAAAAAAAGGAGACACTAGGACATGCTCATGCAGTGTTGGGACGATTTCTCTACTGGGGGGACGTGGTGATTAGGCAGGAAAGGATGGGGTCCAACGCACCTGAGGGTGGCGGTCGCCTGAGCAGAGGGGACAGGAGAGAAGACAATTCTGTCTTCACGGTTGTGCATGCAGGAAGCAAGGGGAGACTTGGGAGAGCCACGTCTTCACCCCATGGCTCCTTGTTTCTCAGTGAAGTCAGAAACAAGGAGCTAATACTCGGAGTATTAGCACAGAGTGTGAGGGGAGCAGCAGGGGGAGCACCCCCAGATGTGAGGAGCGATGATGAGAAAATGAGTGAAAAGTGAATTTGCGAGGGGACCAAAGTGGGGTTGCCAAGCACTGTTACCTGAGAAGAACGGACCTCTGAGGCACTCGCGACAAAACGACAATTACACGTAACTGAGAAACAGTCGTGAGGAAAAATTCCTTTTAGGTATGAAGTACATTAACTACGTTAAATATCCCGAAGGAACGTAACCAGCCCTCGCGTACGCGTGAGCCAGATTTAATTCGTGTTAGTATTTTGTCTTGACTACCTTTCTAAGGAAGAAAACAGGACAGGCGCGACCACAGGACCCTTTCGCCCCCTCACTCTTCAGGGGCACTCCGCAACGACGGGAGGCAATACGGTTCCTCTTCATCTGGGCCCGTCTACAGCCGTGTGGCGACTTCGTTCACCCAAATGCTGCCGAGCCAGAATTACCTGTGATGCGGGTCGTCAGGGAGAGGACCACGGGACGCTGAGAAGACAAAGCCTGGACGCTGACGCTGTAGTTGGTGCCGGGACACAGGTCCAAGCACGTCTCAGGGGCCTGGCTGTGGGCGGTGATATTAAAGATCATTTCCTGGGCAAATTCCTTCTGATACCATCTCTGGCCCCGAATGTGGAACTGAAACAGAAAAGTTCACAAGGTGAACGGCTCACTTAGAAGGCTCCAAACACCTGGATATGTACCCTTACTCACGAGCCATCATGCCCTCTACTCTAAGGTTCCTTCAGAAAGTGAAAGAGAACCATAAGCAAATCCTAGAGGCATCATACCCGAAGCACCGGTATTACAATATGTGAGTACAAAAAAAATATTTTGAAATCCAAATGTACAAAAGGCCGAGGCCCCCGTGCTAACAATGTTCTCGCTCTTGTTCTCACATCTATAATGCACAATGCAGAAAAGTCTGTTGGCAGGACCAAAGCCACAGAACATTCTCCTGGAAAGAAAATGAGGAACCTGAACTCAGGCTTCTCCAAAGCAAGACCTGAGTGAGGATACTCCTAGCTGGTCTGGTTAAAGCTCAGCAGGGCTTTGCTCCTCTGTCTACCCCCTTCGGTTTTTTGGGTTTTTTGGTTCGTTTGTTTTAAACAATGCATTTTTTATTTCGTGAACAGAGTATTTGCAGTTCGACAGCCATACACCTTCCGATTCTGCTATTCATTTTACGACACTTGAGGTTTAACTGGAGGACCCTGGGCCGAGGCAAGCAACAGTGTCTTCAGGATCACAGAGCAACTTTCAAGAGTTTAATGTGGTGCCTAACTGCATCAAAATAGGAGCTATTTATAGACGAAGCGGCATTTAATGCTTCATCTAAAGCAATACATATTTTTAAAAGTTAAAATGCAAATTAACTACACAAATGTGCCTGCCCCCTTCTGACATTCTCCACACTTTCCTGTAACTTCCCAACACCTGGCCAATAGACATACTTCTCTGCCCACTTAATTTCTTCTAGCAGCAGCTCATCCCGTGGTTTTTACCTATCTCACTCACAACCACAACAGCTTCGAAAGTTCCCCCCGACTCTCTAGGCAACATGCCCAGACCCTGGTCAGAGGCACTGGCCTGAGGAGACACACCCAGGCAAAAGCCACAGGTTCCTTCCACGATTGCCGCATGGACGTTAGCTCGTGCACATCAGGCCACGTGCACAAAGAAACTCTCACGGCTTACTCAGCAATCCCCATGTTCTCGCTCTTCAATACGTAGTAGAAGTGCCCACTTCCTTGCTTTGGCTCACAATCCTTACTATAAGTCTGCCATTGACAATAACAGCTATATAAGTAGATTTTTAGGTTTGCTCATATTTTTTGAAACCTCCCACACTAGACAACATCTATATATAGAGTAACGTTCGGTCACTTACTGAATACATCTCCTCTGTATCAGCGGTCTTTGTACTTCTCCATCTCAAGCAGGTTTCATTAAATATTGTAATATTACCGATGATCTGTTTTACTGCAGGGGGGAAAGAATGAGAAATCAACTTACGCTCGATACAAAACTACTACCCTTCGCAGAGCTCGCAACTCTTGAGTTTGGGGTTGTGAGTTGGATCCACAGGTTGGGTGTAGGGATTACTTAAAAAAATAAAATCTTTTAAAAGTTACTACCTTTTTTTTTTTTTTTAAGATTTATTTATTTATTTGAAAGAGAGAGGAAGGGACGCCTGGGTGGCTCAGTCGGTTAAGCGGCTGCCTTCGGCTCAGGTCATGATGCCAGGGTCCTGGGATCGAGTCCTGCATCGGGCTCCTTGCTCGGCAGGGAGCCTGCTTCTCCCTCTGCCTGTTCTGCCTGCCTCTCCCCCTGCTTGTGCTCTCTCTCTCTCTGACAAATAAATAAATAAAAAATCCAAAAAAAAAATTGAAAGAGAGAGAAAGAGCACTTGGGGGACAGGAGGGGCAGAGAGAGAGGGCAAGAGAGTCAGCGTAGAGTCTAAGAAAGGGCTCGATCCCACAACCCTGAGATCACGACCTGAGCCAAAAGCAAGAATTGGACGCTTAACTAACTGTCCCATCCAGGCGCCACCCCCAAAATACTACGTTTTAATCAAATCATATACATAGGATAATTTCAGCAGTATTTTAATTTAGAAATTAGTGGTACAGCACTTTTATATTTATGTAAACTCAGTCCTGATAAAAGATTTAAAATCAAAAGATATGCAATCAGAGGATCCCTCTTTTTTTTTTTAAAGATTTTATTTTATTTATTTATCTGACAGAGAGAGAGAGAGATCACAGGTAGGCAGAGAGAGAGGGGGAAGCACGCTCCCCACTGAGCAAAGATCCTAACGCAGGGCTCGATCCCAGGACCCTGAGATCATGACCTGAGCCAAAGGCAGAGGCTTAACCCACTGAGCCACCCAGGACGCCCCTAGAGGATACCTCTTAAAAATTACTTAAATCCAGTCACCCTGGTTTACTAACCTAAAACTGCAACTCAACCTTGGACAACCTCATTTATATAAATAAGTATCAATTTCAAATTCTGTGCAGAGAGCAATACTTGAGCAGAGAATTGAGAAGTGCTCTTCGAAGAACTGAAAAGATTTGCTAAGAAGCTTCACAGCAGGGTGGCCTGGGGGGGCTCAGTCAATTGAGTGTCAGACTCTTGGTTTCGGCTCAGGTCGTGATCTCAGGGTCATGAGATCGAGCCCTGCATTGGACTCCCCACTCAGTGGGGAGTCTGGGGAAGATTCTCTTCTTCTGCCCCTTCCCCCAGTCAAGTTTTTTTTTTCTCTCTCTCTCAAATAAATAAGTAAATCTTTCAAAAGAAGTTTTATAGCAACACTGCAATGACTAATAAATGATAAAGACAACTCCCAAAGCACATGAAAAAAGAAGTCTCATGGGAGCCAAGCCTTTATTGTGTAAGCTCCTGGCCTGACAGGTTCCCATGAATGAAGCCATGTTGGTAGACGTGACCCTTCTTTATGGACTGGGCAGCTTTGCCCAGAGGAAACCTGTTCCACAGGTCACAAGCTTTACTTAAATGCTGTAAGCCAAAGTAGATAAGAAAGTACATGTGATTCAAAATAACGCAATCTCACCATTGGGTATAGAAGGTTTTAGAGATAAGCAGCAGTCCATGGAACATTATGTTTATGAAACTTTCAAAACCAATAACCTCGGGGCACCTGGGTGGCTCAGTCAGTTAAGCATCTGCCTTCAGCTCAGGTCATGATCCTGGGGTCCCAGTGTCGAGCCCTGTGTCAGGATCCCAGCAGGATCTCAGCAGGGAATCTGCTTCTCCCTCTCTCTCTGCTCCTCCCCCTGCCCATGCTCTCTCTCTCTCTCTCTCTCACATGCTCTATCTCTCATATAAATAAATAAAATCTTTAAAAAAAACAAAAACAAAAACAAAAAATGTCAATGCTACTTAAACAGTTCCAGGGTAGGAGCAGTGGAAAATTAATTAAACAGTTCCAGACCATACAAAAAGGTGGAACGTTTCCCAGTTTATTCAAGATGACTAGATAGCCCGCAACAACGCCAAAACTGCGCAAGGATGGCACAAGCAATTACGAAACACACTGTGTCAAACTCGCTTATTAATATAAATGCAAAAATCTAAAATAAAATATTAGCAAATAGAAGTCAGCAGTACATTCAAAGAACAATACCTTGTGACCAAGGAATATTTATTCCAGGAATACAGAGATGATCATTATTTAAAAAGCTATTAATAGATTAAAAGAGAAAAGCCATATGGTTACTCTCATAAGCATAATGGTTAATACATTAAATACATTCCTAACTAAAAATCTTAGTCGAGTAGGATTTAATTTGATAGAAATGTCTTAACTTAAAAGAGTGTTTATCAGAAACCACCATCCTGGGTAGTAAAACAATGAGGCAGTTTCTAGTAAAGTTAAGAACAATACAAGGATGCATGTTCTCATAGCTATTATTTAGCATTAGGTAGAAGATTCTAGACAACACGGAAAGAAGCAAGAACAAAACGAGCTATAAATACCAGGAAGAAAGGGAACAAATGATGCCACTGCCAGTAACTCTAACAGAAACCACTGAAAAACAAATATGAAATAGTTGGAAAGCAATATTAAAATAAATACAAATAATGGGACTTTGGCAAAGCCTATCTGCATACAAGAACATAGAAAAACTAGCAGTTTTTGATGTATCTGCAAGAACAAGTATGGTAGGCTGAAAACGCTCCCCCCCCCAAGCAAATGTCCACATCTATCTGTGACCATGTTACCTTACATGGCAGAAGGACTTCGCAATGTGATTAAGATAGGGAGATTATCTGGGATTATCTAGATGAGCCTAATGTAGTGACCACAGTCCTTGTAAAAGAGAGACAAAAAGATCAGGGTTAGAGAACGATTTAAGGACAAAAGAAGCAGTTAAGCCAAGGAGCTTCAAAAAATGGAGGATGGGGCCATGAGACAAGGAATGTAGGTGGGATCCAGAAACTGGAAAGGACAAAGAAATGGATTCTCTTCTCCAGCCTCCAGGATGAACACAGGTTTGCTGCCACCATAATTTTAACGCAGTGGAACTGTTTCAGATTCTGACCTCTAGAAGTATAATAAACTCATGTTGTTTTAAGCCTCTAAACTTGCAGTAATTTGCTATACTAGCGATAAGAAACTGAAACAACACATAAAATGCCACAAAAAGGTGCAGCGCCCAGCCACCGTGAAGCACCCAACTACTGCTGCGTGCCACACCCGGCCACCAGGTGCACAGCAGCCTCCACACACTGCACCCAGCCTCGTGGCCCCAGCAGCACCAGCTCGCACCCCCCCAGCTACCACAGCACTTCAGGGAATCCGGCAGAGGACTAGCAACCCAGCACAAATTTTGCTAACAACACCTCCCGCTCTCAAGTTCCTCGGCAGGCACGCCTACCCTGCCTGGGTCCCACTAACACCACAGAGAACAATTTCAGCCCACACTGGGCTGAGAGTCAGTGCAGACAACTGCACTGAAAGGAAAAGTGACTCAGACACATCAGCGGGCTACACACACAGCGGTACACAGAGGATACTCTCCTGAAGTGAACAGGGGGACACTGCACCATAGGGCACTCCAAGTCATCTTCTTCATAAAGTCACTACTTGCAAGAGTTTAAGAGGTAGCTGACTTTGACAGAAACAGACACAGAAAGGCAGACAAAATGAGGAGAAAGAGAAATTTATCCCAAATGAAAGGACAGGACAAGGCCACAGCCAGAGATTAAGCAAAACAGATATAAGTAACATGCCTGATAGAGAATTTAAAGCAATGATCATAAGGATACTCACTGGACTTGAGAAAAGAGTGGAAGACATGAATGAGACCCTTAAGACAGAGATAAGGAATAACATAGCAGAGATAAAGTACCCAATAAATGAAATGAGAAACACATTTAATGGCATGAACAGCAGAATGGAAAAAATAAAGGAATCAATTAGTGACCTAGAAGACAGAGCAATGGGAAGTAATCAAGCTGAACAAAAGAGGGAAAAAAGAATTATGCGAAATGGGAATAAACTTAGGGAACTCAGTGATTCCATCATACGTAATGACATTTGTGTCGTAGGAGTCCCAGAAGAAGAAGAGAGAAAGGGGACAGAGAATTTATTTGAAGAAATAATAACTGGGGACATCTGCGTGGCTCAGTTGGTCAAGCCTCCGGCTCAGCTCATGATCCCAGGGTCCTGGGATTGAGACTGGCATCAGGCTCCCTGCTCAGCAGGGAGTCTGTTTCTCCATCTCCCTCCATCCCTCCCTCTGCTCATGCTCTCTCTCTCTCTCTCTCTCAAATAAATAAATAAATAATTTTTAAAAAGAAAGAGAGAAAAAGAAAGAAAGAAAGAAAGAAAGAAAGAAAGAAAGAAAGAAAGAAAGAAAAAGAAAAGAAAAGAAAAGAAAAGAAAAGAAAAAGAGAAAAGAAAAATAATAACTGAAAAATTCCCTAATCTGGGGAAGGAAACTGATATCCAGATCCAAGAGGCACAAAGAACTCCAATCAAAATCAACAAAAGCAGACCCACACCAAGATGTATTGTAATTAAATAGCAAAATATAGTGATAAAGAAAAATTTTTTAAAGCAACAACAACAACAACAACAACAAAGAAGACAGTAACTTAAGAGGGAAAATCCATAAGGTTGCAGGAGATTTTTCAAGAGAAACTTTGAAGGCCAAAAGGGAGTGGCATGATATATTCAAAGTGCTGAATGGGAAAAGTCTGCAGCAAAAAATATTCTATCCGAAAGGCTATCATTCAAGATAGAAAGATAGAGAGTTTCCCAGACAAACAAAAACTAAAGGAGCTTGTGACCACAAAGCCAGCCCTACAAGAAATATTAAAGGGGATTCCTTGAGTGGAAAGGAGACCAAAAGTGACAGTATAAAGGTAGGAAACACAAAAGCAGTAATAATGAATATTTCTTTTAAAAAATGAGTCAAAGAACACACAAAATAATATAATATAATATATAATAACATATATCTAAAACATGGGGAGAGGAGAAAAGACTGGGTTCCAATTTGAGCGACCATCCACTTAATATAGACTGCTATAGGCAGAAGACATTATATCAAACCTAGTGGTAACCATATATCAAAAACCATAACAAACATGCAAAGAATAGAGAGGAAGAAATCCAACGTATTACTAAAGAAAACCAGTAAACCAAGAAAGAGAGAGAGAAGAAAGTATCAGAAAAAAACTTCAGAAAGAACAAAAAAAAAAGAGTAATAAAATGGCAATAAATACATATCTTTCAATAATTGCTTTGAATGTAAATAGACTAAACACTCTAATCAAAAGACATAGGGTGACAGAATGAATTAAAAAAAAAAATCTATATGCTGCCTGCAAGAGATTTATTTCAGACCTAAAGACACCTGCAGATTGAAAGTAAAGGGATGAAGAAACATCTATCGTGCAAATGGATATCAAAAGAAAGCCAGAGTAGCAATATTTATATCAGACAAAATAGACTTTAAAACAAAGACTATAATAAGAGACAAAGAAGGAAACTATATAATAATAAAGGGGACAAGTCAACAAGAAGATACAACAATTGTAAATATTTATGCACCCAACATGAGAGCACCCAAATACATGAAACAGTTACTAACAGACAAAAAGGAGCTAACCAGTAATAATACAGTAATAGTAAAGGACTTTAACACCCCACTTACATTAACAGGCAGATCATCTAAATAGAAAATCAACAAGGAAACAGTGGCTTTGATTGACACATTGAAAGAGACGGATTTAACAGATATATTCAGAACAGTCCATCCTAAAACAACAGAGCACACATTCTTTGCAAATGAACATTCTCCAGAATAGATGGCATATCAGGCCACATAACCAGCCTCAATGAATTCAAAAACACTGAAGTCATACCATGCATCTTTTCTGACCACAATGCTATGAAACTAGAAGTCAACCATAAGAAAAAATCTGGCAAGACCACAAACGTATCGAGGTTAAGTAACATGGTACTAAACAATGAATGGGCCAACAAGGACGTAAAAGAAGAAATAAAAAAGCACATAGAAACAAATGAAAATGAAAACACGAAGATCCAAAACTTTGGGATGCAGCCAAAGCGATTCTAAGAGGGAAATGTATAGCAATATAGACCTACAAGAAAAACCTCACATAAACAAATTAACCTTATACCTAAAGGAGCTAGAAAAAGACCAACAAACAAAACCTAAAACCAGCAGAAGGAAGGAAATAAAGATGAGAGCACAGGGCACCTAGGTAGCTCAGTCAGTTAAGTGTCCCAACTCTTGATTTTGGCTCAGGTCATGATCTCAGGGTTCTGAGATTGAGCCCCATGTTGGGCTCCATACTCAGCATGGCTCCTGCTTAAGATTCTCTCTCTCCCTCTTCCTCTGCCCTTCCCCCCGCCCATGCACTCTCTCTCTTTCTCTTGCTCTCTCCTTCTCTCACTCTCTCTCTTAAAAAAAAATTAAAATAAAGATGAGAGCAGAAATAAATGATATTTAAAAAAAAAAAAAACCCACAATACAGCAGATCAATGAAACCAGGAGCTGGTTCTCTGAAAAACAAACAAACAAACAAAAAATTGATAAACCTCTAGCCAGATTTATCAAGGAAAAAAAGAGAAATGACTTAAATAAATAAAATCGCAAATGAGAGAGGAGAAATAACAACCAACATCACAGAAATACAAACAGTTGGAAGAGAAATTTATGAAAAACTATACGCCAATAAACTGGACAGCCTAGAAGAAATGGATAAATCCCTAGAAATATATAAACTACAACAACTTGAAACAGGAATAAAGTGGCGCCTGGGTGGCTCAGTGGGTTAAAGCCTCTGCCTTCGGCTCAGGTCATGATCTCGGGGTCCTGGGATTGAGTCCCGCGTCAGACTCTCTGCTCAGCGGGGAGCCTGCTTCTCCTCTCTGCCTGCCTCTCTGCCTACCTGTGATCTCTCTCTCTGTCAAATAAATAAATAAAAATCTTAAAAAAAAAAAAAAAAGAAACAGGAATAAAAAAAAAAAATTTGAACAGACCAACAACCAGCCAAGACATTGAATCAGTAATCAAAAAGCTCCCAACAAACAAAAGTCTAGGACCAGATGGCTTCATAGGCAAATCCTACCAAACATTTAAAGACAAATTAATACCTATTCTTCTCAACCTCTTCCAAAAAATAGAAAAGGAAGGAAAACTTCCAAATTCATTCTATGAGGCCAGTATCATCCTGATACCAAAACTGGATAAAGACACCACTAAGAAAGACAACTACAGGCCAATATCCCTGATGAGCATAGATGCAAAAATCCTCAACAAAACACTAGCAAACTGAATCCAAGAATACATTAAAATAATTGTTCACCACAATCAAGTGGGATTTATTCCCAAGATGCAAGCATGTTTCAATAGTCAAATAACAATCAATGTGATATAGCACATCAATAAGAGAGAGAATAAGAATCATATAATCGCTTCAATAGCTGCAGAAAAAGCATTTGACAAATATAACATCCATTCATGACAAAAATCCTCAACAAAGGTCTAGAGGGAACATACCTCAACATAATAAAGGCCTTATATGAAAAACCCACAACATCATCCTTAATGGGGAAAAACTGAGAGCCTTTCCCCCGAGGTTAGGAGGTTAGGAATAAGACAAGGATGTCCACTCTCAACATTTTTATTCAATACAGTACTGGAAGTCCTAGCCACAGCAATCAGACAACAAAAAGAAATATTACTAAGGCATCCAAACTGGTAAGGAAGAAGTAAAACTTTTGCTATTTGCAGATGGCACAATACTATATATAGAAAACCTTAAAGACTCCACCAATAAACTGCTAGAACAGATAAACGATTTAAATAAAGTTGCAAGATACAAAATCAATGTACAGAAATCAGTTACGTTTCTATACACCAATAATGAAGCAGCAGAAAGAGAAATTAAGAAAACAATCCCATTTATAATTGCACCAAAAATAACTAGATACTTAGGAATAAACCTAACCAATGAGGTGAAAGACTTGTACTCTGAAAACTATAAAACATTGATAAAAAAAAAAAATGGAAGTTGACACAAAGAAATAGAAAGACATTCCATGCTCATGGATTGGAAGAACAAATATCATGTTAAAATGTATATACTACCCAAAGGAATCTACACATTTAATGGAACCCCTATCAAAATGCCAACAGCAGTTTTCACAGAACTAGGACAAACAGTTCTAATATTTGCATGGAACCACAAAAGACCCCAAATAGCCAAAGCAATCTTGAAAAAGAAAAGCAAAGCTGGAGACATTACAATTCCAGACTTCTATGATATTGGCCAAAAATGGACACAGAGATCAATGGAACAGAATAGAATACCCAGAATTAAACCCACAATTTTATGGTCAATTAATCTTTGACAAAGGAGGAAAGAATACACAATGGGAAAAGGACAGTCTCTTCAACAAATTGTGTTGGAAAAACTGGATAGCAACATGGAAAAGAAAGAAACTGAACCACTTTACTACACCATATGCAAAAATAAATTCAAAGTGAATGGAAGGCCTAAATGTGAGACATGAAACCATCAAAATCCTAGAGGAGAACACAGGCAACAACCTTTTTGACATTGGCTCTTATAACTTTTTTCTAAATATGCCTCCTGAGGCAAGAGAGACAAAAGCAAAAAATAAACTACTGGGGCTACATCAAAATAAAAAGCTTCTTCACAGCGAAGGAAACAATCAACAAAACTAAAAGGCAACTTACAGAATGGGAGGAGATAGTTGCAAATGACATATCCGGTAAAGGGTTAGTATCCAAAATATAAAAAGAACTTGTAAAACTCAACACCCCAAAACCAAATAATCCAATTAAAAAATGGGCAGAAGACATGAAAAGACATTTCTACAAAGAAGACATACAGATGGCAAACAGACAGATGAAAAGGTGTTCACCATCACTTACCATCAGGGAAATGCAAATCAAAACCACAACGAGATATCATGTCACATCTGTCAGAATGGCTAAAATCAGCAACACAAGAAACAACAGTTGTTGGTGAGGATATGAAGAAAAAGGAACATTCATGCACTGTTGGTGGGAATGCACACTGATACAGACACTGTGGAAAACAGTATGGAGGTTCCTCAAAAAGTTAAAAACTACCTTATGATCCAGCAATCACACTACTGAGTATTTACCCAAAGAATACAAAAACACTAATTCAAGGGGATATGTGCACCCCTATGTTTATAGCAGCATTATCTACGGCAGCCAAATTATGGAAGCAAGCCAACTGTTCATCCATTGATGAATAGATAAAGAAGACGTGGTAAATATACACAATGGAATATTACTCGGCCATAAAAAATGAAATCTTGGGGCGCCTGGGTGGCTCAGTCGTTAAGCATCTGCTTTCGGCTCGGGTCATGAGTCCAGGGTCCTGTGATCGAGCTCTGCATTGGACTCCCTGCTCGGCGGGAAGTCTGCTTCTCCTTCTCCCACTCCCCCTGCTTGTGTTCCCTCTCTCACTGTGTCTCTGTCAAATAAATAAACTCTTAAAAAAAAATGAATGAAATCTTGCCATTGGCAATGACATGGGTGGAGCTAGAGAGTATTTTGGTAAGCAAAATAAATCAGTCAGAGAAACAAATACCATAGGATTTCACTCATATGTGGAATTTAAGAAACAGAACAAATGAGCAAAGGGAAAAGAAAGAGAGAGAGACGAATCAAGAAACAGATTCTTAACTACAGAAAACAAACTGATGGTTACCCAGGGGGGAGGTGGGTGGGGGGAATGGGGGAAATAAGTGATAGGGATTAAAGAGCACACTTGTGGTGATGAGCTCTGGGTGATGTACAGAATTGCTGAATATATTGTACACTACATTGTACACCTGAAACTAATATAACATTTTATGTTAACTGACTAAAATTAAAACTTTAAAAAAATGAAATGAAATGAAAAGATCCCTATCCACGAGAGAAGAAACCACAAACAATCCTCAAATAAGTAGACTAGAAATAGATCTATTAGAAATAAATCAAACTAGAAATGTCCAGGACTTAGGAAGATTTTTTTTTTTCTGAAGGACAGAAAAGAAAACAATACAGAAATGCCACATCCCTGAATGGAAAGACTCGAAAGTGAACCTTCCTGGAACATGTTAAGTTTACACATTCATTCAATGACTATTGAGGAAGCTCTTACCATGCACCAGCATGTGTTAGGGTCTAAGGACAAAGCGGGGAGGGAAAAAGTCCCTGCATCTCAGGGAATTCATCCTCGTGAAAAAGGTAGAAAATAAGTAAGTAAACAAATAAATAAAAAATATAATCTCGTGTACTGGGAAAGACTGAAGAAAAGCATTGCAGGAGGATAGAAAGCATGGCCAGGGAAAGCTCCCGGTGGAGATGATTTGTGAGCAGAGAACTGAGGGGTGTGAGTGAGTCACCAAGGAGGAAGGAAGAGGGATAAGAGGGAGCTCCAAGGTCAACATCCCAGATGCAGGAATCAGCTTGTCACACTCACAGAACAGGAAGCAATTACTGCTAAACTTCTTTGAAAAGATTAACGAGAAGAGCAAGAAAAAAACGGAATTAAAAATATTGGAAGAGGCCATAAGCAGGTACCAGTACCTATTACAAAGTTACAACAGTGTTTCTCAACCTTTTATTATTACAGTCCCACAAGAAGACTTTTAAAACATTTTCCCCCTAAGCTCTCACCTTTTATAAAATTTTAAAGCCCCAATATGCTGTATGTTTCTTATGTACTATATGCTTATCTATATATAAAAAGAATACTTTCTTGCCCCTCAAGAACCAATTTTTGCCCCTTTGTGAGTGATTTTGCCTCCCAGGGGTGACACCACCCCCACTGAGAATATGCTAGAGCAATTAAATAAGACTGTCTCACTGGTTAAATTCCATTCCCTCTTGGTCAGAGAGCAACTCTCACCCTAAGTCTCCTCCCCTCCGCTCAGGGAGTTATGGTTTGAACCACAGGCAGCTTGAACCCCTGATGTGTTCACTGGGGAGAAAAGGATCCCTGACAGGACTAGTCCTACATCCCTTCCTACCCTCCTCTCTGACCCTTTGCTATGGAAAATACACGTCCTGCCCCTCACATAGATATTCCTTCCCCAGCTCATTTTTAGAGGGTCACTCTGCCTTCTCTTTCTCCCCTTTCCCCACCCAGAAGGCCCATCTCATCTAGAATCCTGAAGCTGAAAAACCAGACGCACAAGAGAGCCTCAGAGAAGAAAAAAGTTGGCTGTTAGTTCATGGAGTTCTTTGAAACTTTGTTTCTGCTTCACTCATGTCCGGAGCAACTCTGGGCAAAGTCAATCATTACTTCCTCTGGGCTCCCAGAGCCCCTTCAAGTACTGCAATTACACGTTATGCGTTGTATTATTATTGATCCTATCGCCCCACTGAACCGAGAGCTCCTTGAGGGGAGAGCCTGATGTCTCGCTCATCTCGGCCTCTTCATGTCCCAGACAATGGCGGTACAGCATTCGTGGCTGCTTCAGTGAAAACAAGAGGCAATAAGGAGAAAACTGAGCAACTGAGAGCATATTAACTCCGTGAAATACAAGGGCATGGTTTCTGCCCTTGCTGTGAATTCAGTCTAGAAAAGGACTTACACCCTCTATTAGTACAACAAAAATACAAGGCCATATGTAACGAATGTCATAAAGTAAGTTTAGATAACATTAACACTTCACAAACGCTAACTGTGCCTCAGGTGTTGTGCTGGTTCCCCATAACCTACTTACTTTCACAACAAACCCATGACACAGGTGCTGTTATTCCCATTTTTACAGTTAAAGCAACGTAGGCACGTAAGTTAGGTAATTTGCCCAAAGGCACACAGATCGTAAGAGAGCTGAGATTTGAATTCGATAGCTTGACTCCAGAGTAACTGTGCCAACCTATTACCTACACTTTCTCCTGAAGCAGAGTATAGAATTCAGAAAGGAGATCTACTTTCAGTTGCAGAGACTGTGGAAGAAGGGATGAAGGGAATTTTAGGAACTGAAGAAAACTGGGGAGGGGACTCCAGGTGGAGGACATAGCACATGCAAAGATACGGGGGTGGAAAAGTTAGCACTTGAGAAGTTATTCCAGATTAGCGCTGCAATTTGTTCAAGGATAGTGGTGGTCAATTAAATCCAAATCTCTCAGCACATTTCCCACAGTACTCTTCGGATCAATAAGAACAAATAAAACAACATAAAACCAGTGCTGTCATCATAACCAGAAGACAGAGAATATAAGAAACTTTAAATTGCCTTTTAATAGAAGAATAAATACCAAATTCTAGCAAAGCTGTTTCTCAACCTCCCACAAGTCACTGTCGAGAGTGAGAGGGCTCTAGAAGAACACGGGAAAGAGAAGAGGGAAATGAAGGGTCTGAACATGTGCTTGACTCACTCCCAGAAAGAGAAATTCCAGCTTCAGCATGAAAATACTGAAAAGAAGATCTGGTATACCAGGGTCCTGACTACAAGCAAAGGATGAAAGTCTAGGAGGCTTCAGGTAGAGGTATGGGAAAGGCATTGCTTCTGGGAAAGCAGATGATTAAATGGAAAGAATTGGTGTCCTGTGGAGACCAAGTAGTGATGGAAAAAAGAAGCAAGAGGGGAATGCAATATCCTACATAGCAAGAGAGAACCCCAAAATAAAAGAATATACCATTCATTCCTGCTCTCACAAAAAAACAACAAAAATATCCTTTAAAGGAACTGCACTTCATTAAATGACAGAAGAGGGCACTCTTAACCTAGAAATATTATTAACCATTCTAAACTAATTCTATGGAATGAATATACAAAAGCAGTGTTCATGAGGAAGGAAGGAAGGAAGGAAGGAAGGAAGGAAGGAAGGAAGGAAGGAAGGAAGGAGAAAAGAAAGAGAAAAAAGGGAAAAGAAAAAGGGAAAGAAAGCCAGTCAAGATGATAACCAAAACATCTCACTTTTTGAAAAACTGTACATTTTTTAAAAAATACCCAAACAAGAATTAAACACACACACACACACACACACACACACACACACACACACACACCAATAACTCTGTAACACAATAAACTGAAATAAATATCCTCAAATAAGCATTGTGGGGTATGAGGAAAACACCTTGAGTAAGAAATTCAAAAACTAAGAACAGAAATGGACACAAAGCAGGCAGGAAATGAAACAAAAGTGACTGAATTCAGGAAACGAACAAAAGAAAAAGACAAATGCATATCAGAAATAAACTCAAGGGGCGCCTGGGTGGCTCAGTGGGTTAAAGCCTCTGCTTTCGGCTCAGGTCATGATCTCAGGGTCCTGGGATTGAGCCTCACATCCGGCTCTCTGCTCAGCAGGGAGCCTGCTTCCCCCTCTCTTTCTGCCTACTTGTGATCTCTCTCTGCCAAAATAAATAAATAAAATCTTTAAAAAAAAAAGAAAGAACGAGAGAAAGAAAGTCAAAATGTTATCGTACCCAAAGAAGGATAGATTAGAATAAAAATTAATGAGGAAAATTGAAGAAATACAGGAAAACAACCAAAAAGAGTAAAAATGACGTTAAAAAGAAGAAAAAGGGAGGAAAAACCAAGTGGCTGAAAAGGAATATAAGCAAAGATCCAACATATGTATAATTAAAGTCTCTAAAGAAGAGAAACATCGAAACAGAATTAATATTTAAAACTATAATCCAGAGGTGCCTGGATGGCTCAGTGGGTTAAAGCCTCTGCCTTCGGCTCGGGTCATGATCTTGGGGTCCTGGGATAGAGCCCCACATCGGGCTCTCTGGCTTCCCCCTCTCTCTCTGCCTGCCTCTCTGCCTACTTGTGATCTCTCTCTCTCTGTCAAATAAATAAATAAAAAATCTTTACAAAAATAAATAAATAAAACTATAATCCAGATTAAGTCTACAGAAATAAAAAGATCTGAATATAAGTGCTGAAAGCCAAGTAAAACTATTGCACTTTAAAGATAAAGGAAAAAACATATCCTCAGCATCTCCACTCAAAGAAATAAATAAGATCCAAAGGCAAAAGAATTAAGTGGCATCAGACTTTTCAAAAGCTACATAAAAAGCAAGGCAAGAAAAAACTGAATTTTAAGAAAACTCAAATCAAGAAATGTGAACCAAAAATTTTATATCCAGCCAAAACTAACTTTCCAGTATCGAAGCCATTGAGACTTTTTAAATTTACATATATATATACATGTATATACGTATATAAGTAAAATATGCATATATTTACATATATATGTACACACACACTATTAAATATACACAAGATCTAACTTTATACTATGTATAGAGGAACTCCTAAAACAAAGCGCTTCAGAGAGACTACATATAAAGTGATGGACTAGAGTACAGCAGACAAATGCACACCATAATAAAGTAGGGTTGTAATCCTCACATAAGTAGAAGTCAAGCCAAAAAGCCTTTAATATGACAAAGAAGAACACTTTTTAATGCAAAACGCCACAATTCACAATGAAGATAAAATGCAACCACCTTTATAAAGTAAAACAAAGCATAAGAAGGAATATAACAGGGGCGCCTGGGTGGCTCAGTTGGTTAAGCGTCTACATTCTGCTCAAGTCATGATCCCAGGGTCCTGGGATTGAGCCCTGCGTGGGGCTCCTTGCTCAGCGGGGAATCTGCTTCTTCCTCTCCCTCTGGCCCTCCCCCCTGCTCCTGCATGTTCTCTTTCTCTATCTGTCTCTCAAATAAATTTAAAAAAAAATTTTTTTAAAAGAAGGAATATGGGGCTCAGTGGGTTAAAGCCTTTGCCTTCGGCTCAGGTCATGATCCCAGGGTCCTGGGATCGAGCCCCGCATCGGGCTCTCTGCTCGGCGGGGAGCCTGCTTCCCCCTCTCTCTATGCCTGCCTCTCTGCCTACTTGTGATCTCTCTCTCTGTGTCAAATAAATAAATAAAAATCTTTAAAAAAAATAAAATAAAATAAAAAATAAATAAATAAAAAGAAGGAATATAATAAACATGGAAGCAGTAATTAATTATATAGTTGAGCAAGGGTCACCAACTTTTTTCTATAGAGATTCAGAGAGTATTTTAATAAAAACCTTCTCGGCCAGTTTTGTCACACTACTCAACTCAGTCTTTGCAGCACAAAAGCAGCCACAGACATTATGTAAAGAAATGACTTGGCCTTTAGTGTCTAATAAAACTTTATTATAGAAACAGGCGGTGGCCCAGATGTGGCATAGCTGACTAAAACTTGATGTAGAGGGGGGAGAAAACAGTAGATCCGATTAATAGAACGACACCTTGGCTTTTTGAAAATAATAATAAAACAGATGAACTGCTAGCTAACTTAATCTAGAAAAAAGGAAGAAAATATAAGTAGAGGGAGAAATAATCATTGAAACAGAAGAAAATTCAAAAAGTTAAATGAAAGTACTTCGCGGGCCACTCTCCAAATAAATTTGAATACACAGAGAAAATGGGTAATTCCTAAGAAAATAGTTTGTTAAAACTGACCCCATTAGACTTAAAAGGTTTAAACAGATCATTTTCCATAGGGGGGAAAAAAACTGAGAAAGTTATCAAGGATCTACCCCCTAGAAAAGCCCCCTTGCCTGGACTGTTTTGTGGGGAAATTCTACCTAACCATTGGAGACCAGATAGTCCAAATGCTATATGAGTTGTAATAATGCAGAAAACCTTTCAAACAATGAAGGGCATAATGAAGAAGGAAACCTTTCAAATTCTTTTTATGAAACAAGGAAAATATTAATGCCTAAACCTGATAAAGATAATACAAAATAGAGAAAAAACTATAAATTAATATCACTTATGAATATTGATGCAAAAATACTAAAGAAAATATTAGTGAACAGAATCCAAAACCATAGAAGAAACAAACACACCATAGACAAGTAGGATTTATTTCAGGAAGAGAGAGAGAATGGGGGGAGGAGGAACAAGAGAGAGAGACAGAGAAATTTGAATTCGTATCAAAATTTAAAAATTACAAGGAAATGAAATTTAAAAGAATATATTGTAGTTAGCTTTCCTTTGCACTGTACTAATGGACATTTTAGACTAAGGAGTTACATGATCTTTTCTCTGATTTCAGCCTGCAAGATGGCAGTCTTGGAGTCTCTCTGTACACATGACTAGAATATGGGGTAGTCAGAAAAAGAGTAAGATGAATCTACTGCCTCCAAAACCATTTAGGACCCATTTAGTGAAGGGCTCCAATTCTAAATAACTTATTCATCTTTATTTACCCCAAGGGTACCATACTGCCTAGCTGGATCTACAATGTCATTGTGTTATCTTAAAAACAAACAACCAGGGGTGCCTGGGTGGCTCAGTGGGTTAAAGCCTCTGCCTTTGGCTCAGGTCATGATCTCAGGGTCCTGGGATCGAGCCCCACATCGGGCTCTCTGCTCAGCAGGGAGCCTGCTTCCTCCTCTCTCTCTGCCTGCCTCTCTGCCTACTTGTGATCTCTCTCTCTCTCTCTCTCTCTGTGTCAAATAAATAAATAAATAATCTTAAAAATAAATAAAAACAAACAACCACTTACTGCCCACTCCCACATCATTTTGGCATATTGCAAATGCTTGGGTATTCCATGCAAAATAAACGCCATTTTTTGGCTTGACCAATTGCAAGTATGAGTTTCTCAGACTGATGGTTTATAAAAGAAGCAGAAAGACTTCGGACGTAACTCTTCTACCACAGAATACTGTTATAATATTTATCATTTTGTAGGAAATGGTCAGAAACAATGTTAAATTTTTTATGATCTTTATGATCTTTTCTTTGGACCTCAATTCTATAAACAGGAATCAGTTGGGGGGGATGGAAGTTTTAGAAGGTCAACACAGATCTCAAATTATGCATGCTGTCAGAAAACCTGCAACATAAACCACTGTAACAGTCACGGTTTTCTACCAGGAGATAGAGAGAAGACTATTCTGTTTCCCCCTTCTTCTGATTTTTTTAAAAAAATTTACCAACCCTATTTTAGAATGCATGTAATCCTCTGCTAAAGAGAACAGAAAAACAAGAAATCTCTTATTCCTAAAGAATAGAGTTTTTAAAACCCTAATTAGGAGCAGTCTAAATAGACCGTTGACTTTGCAAGGGAAACAGCGTCAGAAAGAATGGCTAAGAATCAACTGTTTTGAACACAAAGTCACTATTTTTATAACTGTTCTATAAACAGTGGTATCATTTTATTATCTTTTAGTTGTCCTTGATGTACATTTTGCAAACAGTTTATCTTAGAAGGAACAAGAGGATATAATACTGTTCAAAGTTGGGAGTTTTACTGTTACTTTGTTGAAATTTTTCTTAAGACAAATATGGTATCTCGTTACAACTACCATGAAATTTGCTTGCTAAAAGTATGTTATCATATTATATGGAGAGAAATTTGGGAGGGTTCAATCACTCATTCTGTGCAGGACAAATTCACTTTTTTTTTTTTCTTTTTTTGAAGATTTTATTTATTTACATGACAGAAAGAGGGTGGGGAAGAGAGCAAGTACACAAACAGGGGTAGCAGCAGGCAGAGGGAGAAGCAGGCTCCCCGCTGAGCAAGGAGCCCGATGTGGGGCTCGATCCCAGGACCCTGGGATCGTGACCTGAGCCGAAGGCAGCCGCTTAACCGACTGAGCCACCCAGGCGTCCCTGTGCAGGGCAAATCCAAACGATTCCCTTGGTGCAGCTCCATAGGCTCGACCTTCTAACAGAGGTGGGCAGCCTTCTATCGAGGCACAGGTCCTTGCATTTAACACAGAAGAGCTGATCCCTGGGTACTGGGTACAGGGAACAATCTCAAACCCAGTGACACCTACTGTTATCAGATCTGAGTTGAGAGAACCAATATTTAGGAAACATGAACGCCAGTCATTCCTCCAAATAATCTAATCCTACCCCTGAATCAAGCCAGATCAGCAGAAGACAGGCATTTTTAAAGCATCTTTCCTTATCTACCGCACACTGAATTGTGCTTTCCTATGATATAATGAGTCACGCTGAGGGGCAATAAAAGAAACAGCCTCATAAAATCCTCGTAAAATGCTGCTCATACATTGTACTATCTATGAACCCCCCTAGAATAAAAAAAAATTCCTATCTAATCACATTGTTGGAAAAAACTGCACTTCTCCTGAGAAACACCACTTTGTTGTAAACTTAAGGCAATGTAATGGCACCCTTTCTGACTGGATGGGTCGAAAACCAAACCTAAATTTGTGAGCCACTAATGAAAAAATAAATAAGTTTTAAGAATATGGATTATTCTTGGGGCGCCTGGGTGGCTCAGTGGGTTAAGGCCTCTGCCTTCGGCTCAGGTCATGATCTCAGGGTCCTGGGACTGAGCCCCGCATCGGGCTCTCTGCTCGGCGGGGAGCCTGCTTCCCCCATCTGCCTGCCTCTCTGCCTACTTATGATCTCTCTCTCTCTCTGTCAAATAAATAAATAAAATCTTAAAAAAAAAAAAAAAGTATATGGATTATTCTTAACCTTACTTCTACATCTTTTTTTATGTCCCTGACTTTGTTTTCATTCTTCTTTATTTTTTAAAGTTTTTTTTCTTTTTATTCTTTCTTTTTTTTTTTAAGACTTTATTTGTCAGAGAGGGAGAGAGCGAGAGCACAAGTAGGGAGGGAGAAGCAGGCTTCCCTTGAGCAAGGAGCCCGACGTAGGGCTCGATCCCAGGACCCTGGGATCATGACCTGAGCCAAGGACAGACACTTAAACTACTGAGCTACCCAGGCACCCCTCATTCTTCTTTAAGCTTACATATCTAACTTATTTTATTTTCTATACCCATGTAGGTCACTTTAAAAAAAGATGGGATATAAATAAGTACTCTTCTGTTTTAAAAACTCTATATTTAATATTAATATAATAAATCACAAAGAAAAAGATCAATAGTATTGACTACATAGAATCTAAAACTTTTATATGTCAAAAACACCATAAACAAAATTAAAAGAAACCATTAATCAAGAAAAATGTTTGACACAAATAATAATGAAACTCTTACTCTATAAAAAAGTTGTATATATCAATAAGAATACAAAATTGGATAGATGAAATAATGATGGTAAATAAACTGGTCAAGAAATTTGGATGTTGAAATAAATGGATTTGAAAAAACCCAGAACTGCTTTCCTAACATAGACTCCTAGAACTGGAGGAGAACTTTCCTCTTCAACCGTCTAACACAGCAGAAGCCAGTTACCTTGTCAAGTGTGTTAAAGGTTGTTATTTACCTGTCTTCCCATTTCCACAAAGGAAAACACGATTGTGGCCTCTCTCCACTCCCTAATCACTAATCCTCAGGGAAGGAACAGTAAATACGTAATCTGGGTGGTAGGAGACTCCCATTCCATGGGTCACATCTCCTAGTGGGTAGAGTTCATGTATCATAGGTCACTGCCCAAAAAGATGCAGATTCTTGCTTTCTGGGACCTGCATAGGGCAAGACTATGAGAGAATGAAATAGAGTGAAGGAAATCACACCAAGGAGAAGAAAATCTGAAATCCTATTGGCCCAGCTCGAAAAAATACGATAAGGAAAAGGAAATACGTCCAAATGTAACTACTCTAAAGAGCCCCTAAAAGATAGGAATATTTACTAGGTTCAGGGAAGGTGGCTCAAAATCATCAAAAAGAAGAATAACAGGACTATTTTGGAGGACAGACTAAGAGGACACTTCCAACAGGAGCCCAGATCCAGGTATCACTCTCTCAAGAAAGGTTCTTCTAAAAGTTTTAAATAGGGACACTAGGGGCGCCTGGGTGGCTCAGTGGGTTAAGCCTCTGCCTTCGGCTCAGGTCATGATCTTGGTGTCCTGGGATCGAGCCCCGCATCGGGCTCTCTGCTCAGCAGGGAGCCGGCTTCCCCCTCTCTCTCTGCCTCCCTCTCTGCCTACTTGTGATCTCTGTCTGTCAAATAAATAAATAAAATCTTTAATAAATAAATAAATAGGGACACCAGAATCAACATTAATGGGGCACCCCTCAGTAACTGCAGTTGTGATGCTACGTAGTTTCAGAAAATGTGGACACATTTAAGAAGAGAATGGCTAGAAAAATCGGAGGAGAATTCTTCAAGCATTATTAAGTTAGTTTCAGGTAACACTGTTCTTGTAGCAGGTGCAGCACTGGCTCGAAGGAAACCTGCCTGGGAAATGCAGGGAGTTAGAACTTGAGGAAGAAGCAACAGAAAAACAGAGATGCCTGAAGGAGGATCCGGGGAGAATGACAACTGATCAGACCCCCGCCTGGGTTAGAGGTTGAACTGAATAGAAACATATACCTTCCAATGAAATGAAAGGTGCGCAGGATTTACTTGAACACTGGAAGATGGTCGCAGATCCAGAACTCTCTGGCAACATTCTCTCCCCATGGAGACTCCCCTGGCTGAATCCAAAGCAGGATGTTAGGAGAACAAAAAATCTAAGTGTGAAAATGAAAACCAAATACAGAGAAGGAAAGTCCTAATACCCAGCAAAAGGCATTGGCCAGACCTGGGGATAGAAAAGGAACAGAAATGAGGGGGACAGCAGGTGCAAAGCTTACAGCGGGAATTATCGGAGGGAGCTGGGTGCTGGAGGCTTACCCGATGCAGAAAAGGATAAGGTGGCCGGAAGGGATGCTGCAGTACCCAACAAAGCAGCCCAGGCAGCTGAGTCTTAAAAGTCAGTTCTTAGGAAAGGTGGGGCTTGGGTGAAAAACCACTAACCTAAGGCACTTCCTGGACGTCGTCACTCGACCAGCGAAAGCACAAGTTCCAGAAACTCCAAGCAGCTTAAGGATCCACTGAGGGTATTTCTCCAGGAGACAAACGTGAAAACTCCTAAGCAGGAAGTAGCACTCAGAGGCAAGGCACTCGATAATAAGAACCCCAGAAGCTCAGAACTAAAGCAATTCTTGGGATCTTTCTGGGGACAGAGAAATTGAGAGAAAAAAGCAGGAAACTGGGACAGTGAAGGGGTCATGCAAGATGGTACAATTCTCTTGAAGACTTTCCTACTACTCCTCTCACTATAACATAGGGCATTCCTGCCCACAAAGCAAGGAGTCTCTTTCACTAGAGATAAAGACCTTCAGCAGTGGTGACCGGTGGATAAAAACAGGGCTTAAAGGAGAAATGAAAATGAAAAGGTTCTAAATCCTTGGGATGGGCACCAAGAAAGACCCGGAGCCACCACGGCAAAGTCCTAAAATTTTCAAGGAAAGAGAATTTCCCTCCCCGCAAAATGTATGGCAAAACTAGTATCAGACAGAATCCAGTAACCTTATGAGAAGAGACCACTTCCCGAACTAAGTTCAAATTCACAGGTGGTGGACTCCAAATTGGTAATCTAGAGAGGCTGAAATATCACATGCTAGATTATACTTACCATTGGTAATTCAGGATCCAGGTTGTAAAGGAGAAGATAACAATGGACTTACTTTCTAAATTTGACACCACGGGACCCTGCTTGACAGTCAAGCTACAGTTTAGACCCCATCTCCTACCACTTTCTCCAGCTCACTTTGCTCCAGCCATATCAACTTCCTTGATGTTCCTAGAACATGCCAAGACATGCCTCTCTCAAGACTGTGTCACTTGGTGTCCTCCCTGTGCGTGGCTTCCTCCCTCACTTCCTTCAGATCTGTGCTCAAATGTCACTTTATAATAGAGGCCTTCCAGAAGACATGAGCAGACATTTCTCCAAAGAAGACATACAAATGGCCAACAGAGACATGAAAAAGTGCTCAACATCACTCGGCATCAGAGAAATACAAATCAAAACCACAAGGAGAAACCACTTCGCACCAGTTAGAATGACTAAAATTAACAAGTCAGGAAACAACAGATGTTGAGGATACAGAGAAAGGGGAACCCACTTACACAGCTGATAGGAAAGCAAGCTGGTACAGCTACTCTGGAAAATAGTATGGAGGTTCTTCAAAAAGTTAAAAATAGAGCTAATCTATGACCCAGCAATTGCACTAGTAGCTATTTACCCAAAGGATACAAACATGGTGGCCCAAAGGGGCACCTGCACCCTAATGTTTATAGCAGCGATGTCCAAAATCAACAGATGAATGGATAAAGGATATATATATATGTGTGTGTGTGTGTGTGTATATATATATGTATGTGTGTGTGTGTGTGTATATATATATATATATATGAAATCAGAAAGGAGACAAACCATAAGAGATTCTTAACTCTAGGAAACAAACTGGGAGGGGTTGCTGCAGGGGAGGGGGTTGGGGGGATGGGTAACTAGATGATGGACATTAAGGAGGGCACATGATAGAATGAGCACTGGGTGTTATATGCAACTGATGAATCACTAAATTCTACCTCTGAAACTAATACTACGGTATATGTTAATTAAATTTAAAAATAAAACATAAATATATTTTATATATAAAAAATATAGAGACCTAAATATAATAAATATATATTATATATATAATATATATATAAAATAGAGGCCTTCCCTGACCATCAGTTGTCACTCCTTTTGCCATATGCTTTCTTCCACACCTAACATGGGATTTATTTCCTTACTTGTTTATCTCCCTCCACATTGACCCCCCAACAACTCCAACCCCATGTCAGTTGAGACTACTGTATTGCTACCACAATGTCAGCTATGAGAACCTGCTTGACACAGAGTAGGAAAGAAATAAACATTTATTCAATGAATGCATTTATGCATCCATGGCGTTTGAAGTTTTTGCTCATAGTCCAAGGTTGACAAAAGTCAGGTGAGTCAGGACTGACTGTGCACTGGGTTCTGAGAATATAATTTTGATTTTTTTCTTCTGAATAACTAAATAATTAGTGAGAAGCATGAGAAGTACATTAAGAATGAGGGCTGTGGGGCCAGGTCACATCAGCCCGTGTTCAAATCACTAGGTGTGCGATCCTGGACAAATTGTTTAAGATCTTATGATCTTTGTCTATAAAATGGGAATAATGGCAATGTCTTCCTCAGAAGGTTTGGTGGGTCTGAGTTGATTCAAAGAGGACACATTGTTTTGGGTTTTATTTCGTTTTTGTTTTGTTTTGTTTTTTGTTTTATTTTGTTTTCTGTTTTTTTGCTCACTCCCATTTCTTTTTTCTTTTTTAAGACTTTTATTTAAATTCCAGTTAGTTAACATACAGTGTGATATTAGTTCCAGGCATACAAAACAGTGATTCAACACTTCCATACATCACCCAGTGCTCATCACAACAAGTGCCCTCCTTCATCCTCCTCACCTGTTTAATCCACCCCCCACCCACCGGCCTTCTAGTAACCATCAGTTTGTTCTCTATAGTTAAGAGTCTGTTTCTTGATTTGTCTCTCTCTTTTTTCCCTTTGCTCATTTGTTTCTTAAATCCCACATACGAGTGAAATCATATGGTATTTGTCTTTCTCTTACTGACTTATTTCTTTTTGTATTTTACTCTCTAGCTCTATCCGTGTTGTTGCTAATGGCAACATTTCGTGCATTTTTACGGCTGAGTAATAGTCCATTTATATATATATATATATATATATATATATATATATATATATATATATATATATATATATAACCACACCTTCTTTATTCATTTATCAATCGATGAACACTTGGGCTACTTCCATAATTTGACTGTTGTAAATAATGCTATAAACACCAGGGTGCGTGTTTCCCTTTGAATTAGTGTTCTTGCATTCTTTGGGTAAATACCTCGTAGTGGGATTTCTGCGTTGTAGGGTAGTTCTATTTTTAACTTTCTGAGGAACATGCAAACTGTTCTCTGAACTGTCTGTACTAGTTTGCATTCCCACCAGCAGTGCAAGAGGGTTCCCCTTCCTCTACATCTTCTCCAACACCTGTTGTTTCTTGTGTTGTTGATTTTAGCCATTCTGACAGTAATGAGGTGGTATGTCACTGTGGTTTTGATTTGCATTTCCTGATGATGAGTGATGTTGAACATCTTTCCATGTGTCTGTTGGCCGACTGCATGTCTTCTTTGGAAAAATGTCTGTTCATGTCTTCTGCCCATTGTTTAATTGGTTTATTTGGTTTTGGGGTGTTGAGTTTTATAAGGTTTTTTATATATATATTTTGGATACTAACCCAAAGAGGGCACTTTGAACAGTGCCCGGCACATACTTAGTACTTGATAAACATAGCTATTATTATCATCATCAGTATTATGTGCTGGGAACCATTCTAAACAATTTACTTGTATTATGTCATGTGAAGATCAGTCAGGAGGTAACAGGCCTGGAGCCAAGAAGAACATAGCTAATTCATTGGCTGTTTTTTAAAAATGGAGATGAAGGTCACACAACATAAAATTAACCACTTTTGAGTGTACACTTCAGTGATATTTCTTAAGTTCACAGTGTTGGGCAACCATCACATAATTCTGCTTTTTCTTTTCTTGGAACAATGGTGAATACGGGAGAGAAGCATCAGGAAGACAGGAGCAGGACCTATTCAACTGCCTTCCTTCAGAGGTGGCAGCCCCTCCACCTGGTTGCCCATAAATTTGTCCGCTAAACCCAATGAATTCGAGAAAAAAAAAAATTCTGTGTCCCTTCCTACTAGCGAGAGCTGTAGAGTTGATACAGCTGGCCTCTATCTGTCTTCCTCACAAGGCCACATGGCCTTTCCAGGAAGCCTGACCTTCATGAGGCCGCTGTTGTCCAGGTCAGGTTCATGTGCTCAGACATGGTCCAGTCATAAGGCCTCTTTGTCTCACCAGGGACAGCACAGTGTGGCTCACATCACTGATCTCCAGGAATTTGGTTCTGGTTGTCCATAATGACTACCCTGGGGGCTCAGCGATCTTAAACGTGGAGTAAGAGATAGGAGGCCTGACAGTATTTTCAATCTCTATCAGGGAGCCCTAAATAAAACGGTCCATTCTTGGTCCCTACCCACTATGAGCCAGAACCCCTGTGGGGAAGGGAATGGATGGTAAGATTCAGGTACCCTGAAGCCCAGAGAAAAGTTGGGTGTCATTAGAACTAGAACACAAGTCCCAGATGAGCATTCTTCATGCTCCCCCACACTGTGCAATTCACATATTCCACGTGTCCTGAGACACAAAACAGAGAGACATGTACACCCACCTGCTGGTGCGGTTGTCATCGTTATTTGCACTGAGTGCTGCTCAGAAGATCCCAGGAGAGCGACATTCACTGTGTAATCAGTTGCTGGGTACAGGTCTAAACACACCACTGGAGCTCGCTCCCTTGTTGTGAAGTTAAATGATGTTGCGTGATAAAAATTATTCAGGTACCACCTTTGACCCAGAACTTTAAACTGTCATGAGATGAAAAGAAAGTATTGCATTAACTTTTCTGTTGGCTTGCAGACGTCTAGACTATAAGCAAATCAGAAATAAAGCAAGAAGTTTCATTCTATTAGAATTACTTTGAATACAACAGCAAGCTAAGGGGCGCCTGGGTGGCTCAGTGGGTTAAAGCCTCTGCCTTCGGCTCAGGTCATGATCTCAGGGTCCTGGGATCGAGCCCCGCATCGGGCTCTCTGCTCAGCAGGGAGCCTGCTTTCCCCTCTCTCTCTGCCTGCCTCTCTGCCTACTTGTAATCTCTCTCTCTGTCAAATAAATAAATAAAATTAAAAAACAACAACAACAACAACAGCAAGCTAAGCTGGGGATGGACTTTACAAACCTACCCTCCCTGTCCTGTTCAACGTCACCCCCCCCACACACACCAGCTACAGGACGAAGCTTAAAATGCATAACTTCATCTCAAACGAAGAAAATGTAGGCTATTCTGAGATAACGATGCCCTCCCAGGTAAAGAAGATGGCACTGGAGCTAATGGGCAAATTCTTTTCTTTTCATTCATAAAGAATCCATTGATAGGTCTCATAAAACAGAATTTTTGAACTTTATGAGGACTCCTTCCAATTATGCATTCAAAGCAACCGTGCAAGGGTACTTCATTCGGTCCTTCCTATTAGAGCTCTGGTAAAAGAGTTTTTGGTCCATGGATTCATCATGCATGGTGTCAACCTATAATACTCTATCCATTACCAACCCAAGATGCATGTATAATATAGGGAGTTATAAGGGGAAAAACACGTGAAGTTCCCACAAGTAATACGATCAACCCCTGATCGATCCATGTGCTACAGCTGGATGTCTTTGTGTTTAGCGTTTCCTTTGATGCTCATGTCATTGTGAATGCCCTCCATCCCCCCTCACCACTGTCACTCTTCCACAGTCATCCAAAACCCTGACATCCGGCTCATTGGGAGTTCTCCCTCTCCCTCAATTCCTAGCATCCTCTTGGGTAACCTAAAGGTCCTTACAGACGCACCATCAAAACCTGGCCTCAGGTGCGCCTGGGTGGCTCGATGGGTTAAAGCCTCTGCCTTCGGCTCGGGTCGTGATCTCAGGGTCCTGGGATCGAGCCCCACATTGGGCTCTCTGCTCAGCAAAGAGCCTGCTTCCCCCTGTGTCTCTGCCTAGTTGTGATCTCTCTCTGTTAAATAAATAAATAAAATCTTTAAAAAAAAAAAAAAAAAAAACACCTGGCCTCAGAGATCCTTGAGCTCAATGCTATGAAGTTCCTCTGCTCCACTTTAGCTATTCATACCCACGGCCACATGGCTGTGCTATCCTCAGAGCTGCTCTAAGATCTCACAATCTCCTATCTCTCTGGACCACTCATCCATTACGCCTGATCTCTCTCAAGAAACCCCCCAAGATATCCTCACTCGAGATCTTCTACCCTTATTCTGCCACCTCCGTCCTCGTCTTCCCCAGCTCTCTCAGCTACCCTATCACTTCGATTATTCTCTTGCCTGACACCCTCAATGCCCTTGCCCCTCTGTTCTCAATTTCACCCGTTCTAGAAAACCCGAAACACACTGGGTCCACCCAGATATTTGGCTTCACCAGCTCTACATTTAGGCTGCCGCCAGCAGCTGGGAAAAAACCTTACAGCTACGTAGGCTGCGTTTCTACAGATTCAGTCTCATCCTAAACTCCATGTGGTTTAGTCTACAAACAAAATACAACTTTCTGGTTACAAATTTTAAATCCTATTGTATGCACAATTTTATTTATTTATTATTTTTTTTGTATGTACAATTTTATAGTAAAGTTATTTTATTTAAAAATATATTGTGAAGTTTTTTTCTTTGTCATTAATCCATTCTATAAATAGATATACAGAGTATACAGTGTTGGGTATACAATGGCAAATAAAGTACAGGTCCTAACCTCAAGGAACTCACAGATAAGTATCCAGGCAAACCAAACACCCAGGGGTAAGTGCTAGAATACATGAGGCAGTAGGGGCACTCAGAAGAGACACCTAACCCTCCTCTTTGGGGATCAGGAACAGTTTCCCTATCTAATTTGGACTCGAGGAGAAATTAGCATTAACCAGGTCAGTTGCAGACAGGACAAATAATTCAGACAGCGGGAACAGTGTTCGGGGCAGAAGGTCGCTGAAGCCTGCCGACCAGGGGAGATGACTGAGCTGGGCCCTGTGGATAAACAGGAGTTAGCCAGGTAGGGTAAGGGAAGGAAGGGCATTGCTGGTAGGAAAGTCACATAGGTGAAGACACAATGCGAAAAAGAACACAAAAAGTTAATCAGGGAGTGTGGGCCTAGAGCTTATAGAACAGATGAGGCCTGGGGGAAAAAGATTTAGGACTTACCAGCATAGAGACAGTGAGGGAAGTAAAGAGACTGGATAAGATGGCCCAAAGAAGGGTACGAAATGACAAGAGAATGGGCAACACACAACCTTGAGGGTAATCGGATTTAAGGGATGGGCAGAGGAAGGGAATCCTAGGAAGGAGAGACAGAGAAAGGTCGAAATAATAGGAGAAACCGAGACCATTTCAATAGGAATGTTGGTCAACAGCGGCAACTGCAATTCAGTGTGAGGTAGAACATACTTCCTATCTGCAGAAGGTTCTATCAGATGAATGTGTGATTGTTTATTTAGCCAAATCCACACTGATGAACATTTAAGTTGTTTCCAACTTCCCCTACTCTAAATAAAGCTTCAGGGAACGGCTTAATCTTTCTGTGTATGTCTGCTTAATTAATTACAGCTCATTTCCAAAAATTTACTGAGGCTAACAAATAACTATTCCAGAAAAGTCATACCAGTTTAACTAGCCAGCAGCTGTGTGTAAGTAACAGTACTCTATGCTCGGGGCATCTGGGTGGCTCAGTCAGTTAAGTGTCCAACTCTTGATTTAGGCTCAGGTCATGATCTCAGGGTCGTAAGATCAAGGCCCGCATCAGGCTCCATGCTAGGGGTGGTGCCTGCTTAAGATTCTCTTTCTCTCCCTCTTCCTCTGCCCCCCACCCAAACTTGCACACATGCTCTCTTTCTCAAAAAAACAAAACAAAACAAAAAAAACCAGTACTCTATGCTTATAGAAGAATCATGGTATCTTGTGATTTAATTTTTTTTCTTTTTTTTTCATACTTTTCTCAGTGAAGTATAACATGTGTTCATATGTGTTTTGGCATTATATGTATCTATCCTCTTTGGAAAACTGCCTTTGAATGTTCCCATTTTCCAATGGACTTGTTAAGAGTGCTTTCCATGTTACTTAAATGAATTTTTAACGTATTAATAAACGACTTTTTTTCAAACTTAACTCTTTAATCATTTTAGTGTAAATGCAAAGAACCATTTCTTTTTTCTTTTTAAGATTTTATTCATTTACTTGACAGAGAGAGACAGTGAGAGAGGGAACACAAGCAGGGGGAGTGGGAGAGGGAGAAGCAGGCTTCCCGCTGACCAGGGAGCCCGATGCGGGGCTCGATCCCAGGACCCTGGGATTATGATCTGAGCCAAAGGCAGATGCTTAATGACTGAGCCACCCAGGCACCCAGAATCATTTATTTTCTTTTTTCTTTTCTTTTCTTTTCTTTTTTTTCAGAATCATTTATTTTCTTAACCAAGCAGCTAACCAACTGTCCCAGGACCATTTATTTCTATACTCATTTTTTAAAATCATCTATATCTTATATTAATAATAATCTTAACTTTATTTGGGGACTTGAATATGTTTCTAGCCCCCGTGTTCCTTCTAAACATGAAAATGTGAATATTCGGCTCACCTGCTTAAAATCTTTCAGTGGTTCCACAGAGACATCAAAATAAGATCCAAACGCAAAATTACAGGGCTCTTCATGATCTAGTCACTGCTCAGGTTTTTGCCTCATCTCTTCCTATTCTCCCTTGCTTTCTTTGTCCTCTAAGAGAATCGGGTTCTCTAATGTTCAAGATGCTTCTCTACTTGTCCACAGTGCCCTTCTTCACCTTCACTCCACATCTTTTATTTAGTTGAGTCCCACTCATTCTCTATGATTTAGCACTGTCCTTCCTTCTTGTTTAAAAAAACAAAACAAAACCCTACCTGGACATACACACGTGCACACAATCCCCCATTTATTCACCTTTTATCAAAGCACTCATTACACCACGCTGTTGCTTACTTGTGTATTTACATCAGTGTGAACTGAAAGTCACAGGTCCTGATACATGATATTCTTTTGGTAAATGGCTAACGAATGAATGAATGAACTAGCATTTAATACTTAGTCTACTCTGCCAAAAGATTTGCGAGGCACTAAAAGTGACACAAAATAACAAACCTCAGTTCTGATCTGAATTTACAAATCATTTTACTTGAGAGGTGTGACTTTTAAAAAGTCAAGTTAAATGAGGACCAATTGGCATGCAGTGAGTTTCTTAAAAATTTACAAGCCAGTGTGAATTTGATGACGGAATAAGCTGTAAGTATAAAATACACTAAAATAAAGTATGATACGTACATGTGAAATACCAGAAAGGGAAACTGACAGCAAGTCACCGACTAGAGTATCTTCCTCCAACTTCGTCCCCCACTTGGCCCCCATCTCACATCCAACTCTAGAGACAAAAATCAAACTGTCTAGAAGTTCATTCCATTCATGCCTTTAAATACTCTGGATCCTCACTTGGAGAGCCCCCCAAATTTTAAGTGACGCAATACTTTGACAGATAACGTGAGAGATCTTCTTACTTGGTACATTTGTTCTGATCCAAGTTTCCTAGGGTGCCTGTTCAGTTTCAAACAAGCTTCACTGAACACTGAAATATTGAAAATTCCATCATCTTCTAAGAGATCATCTTCTAAAAGATAAAACATACGGAAAGGTTGCATGTTTTAGCAAAACATACCTTGGCTAAGTACAACCGAAGCTCTGACGTCTTACATGAGCCAATAGGGGGTTCAACAGCAAGAGCGTCCCATTTGGCTACAAGTCCTGACTCTACAACTTAACCGCATGACCTCAGCTAAGTCACTTAACCCTTCCAATCTTCAAGTTCTTCTCTGTGACATCATGTAATCTGGCTTTTCTTCCATCACAGGTTACTGAGAGAATCAGAAGAAATCATTCATATTTAAAAATCACCATAAACTAGGGGCGCCTGGGTGACTCAGTCAGTTACACGCTTGCCTTCAGCTCAGGTCATTATCCCAGAGTCCTGGGATCGAGTCCTGCATCGGGTTCCCTGCTTCTCCCTCTCCCCCCTGCTCATGCTCTTTCTCACCCTTTCTCTCTCTCTCTCAAATAAATAAATAAAATCTTTTTTAAAAAATCACCATAAACTGATAAAGCTGTGATATTCTTAGAAAGGTCATCCTATCACTTGGATAGTCCACACATTAAACGTCCTAAAGGTAAGCATGTCAACATCTAGAAAGTCTGGGAGTAAGGAAAAGGTGAATAAAAGTCAAAGACCATGGATCAGAACTCTCAGAGTGGGTGTTTCCAACCCAGAAGATGAACAGAAAGGAGATGGCCAGGCAAGATGTTTTCTTCTCAGCACACAGTATTTCTAGAGCTACTCAGGTAAGGACAAAGACAGTAAAATAATCAGAGAGGAGACTTATTTCAACCACTGGGTTAAAAAAAAAAAAGGCATTCCATTCCTCCTGCAGTCTAATTTATTCCTTTAATGTTCTACT
This sequence comes from Potos flavus, assembly GCA_028534135.1. Lineage (NCBI taxonomy): Eukaryota > Metazoa > Chordata > Mammalia > Carnivora > Procyonidae > Potos > Potos flavus. Next base: position 18,264,407 of record CM052892.1, on the reverse strand, counting down.
TTCTTCATGTAGTCATGAAGAAAGAAAAGGTTTGTTACTAATGAGTAAAAAAAACTCACAGTGTCCAGGAATACCAACACTAATTTTCAAAGAAGAACAAGTCTGGGGAGCCTGGGTGGCTCAGTGGGTTAAAGCCTCTGCCTTCAGCTCAGGTCATGATCTCAGGGTCCTGGGATCGAGCCCCACGTCGGGCTCTCTGCTCAGCGGAGAGCCTGCTTCCCCCTCTCTCTCTCTGCCTGCCTCTCTGCCTACTTGTGATCCCTCTCTGTCAAATAAATAAATAAAATCTTTAAAAAAAAAAAAAAAAAGAAGAGCAAGTTTCCCAACAAGATGGTACATTTTCTACAAATGAGAAAGTTTAAATGTCGATCAGAGAGCAACTTGTTATTACTACCTAGAAAACTACATTTCTCCCACGCAAGTCTCTGCTCCCTAAGTAGAAGGACAATAAATCATTCTATTCAAAATCAAAACTCTCCACAGCATATCACTTATCACTCACACATGCAACAAGAGGCAATTAGCCGGGGGAAAATATTCTCGGCTATAATTGGAAAATGTAAAAATACGGTTATGAGAGAGAATTTGAAGACCTATCACATGTGCTCCCCTTCATCTTCACAACTTTGAAAGATTTCATAAAGACATCAGAAACGAAAATTGCCACGTGTTTGCATATGATTTTGAGGCACACCAAATATACGTATGTAAGGAATACCACACGCAGGATGTCTGTTCACAAACAAAACCTAAAGCAGAAATACTATCCGCACAGCTCCCATCTCTGTACGACAGGCTCACTCACAGCCATGAGAGTCTGGACCCAGGGGACGACGGCAATGGGAACAAAAGCATCTGGTTCCCACCTCCCACCCCCAGTCCTGACAGAAGTGGCTGTGAATAGTAAAAATGGGTCAAAATTTGCATCTGGGTTGGGAGGAAGGGTTGGTTGACATACACAAAGCATCAACATGAAGACATTTCCGCTCGCTCAGCACCGTGTGGAGGAGACCAGACAAAAGAAAGACGCTGAGAGCTACGATGTACAATGTGCCCTCAAGCAAAGGAGCGTGGTCTCAGAGTCTTTCAAGGAAGGAACTGGGAGAGGACGGGGCCCACAGAGGTGGGGGCTGGAAGCGAGGAGGCCAACAGGACAAATAAGTGACGGATGCTCCATCTGGAACAATTTAGCCTAGTCATTCCTGATCCACAATCACCCAGACACAGCAGATCTGAGGGACAAGCACGCATCTGTATTTTGTTTTAACGCACCAGGCAGTGCTGATAGGCAGCCAGGGTAAAAACTATATATGCTACTGTGACTACTACTAGTAGTAGTAATAATACTAGTAGTAGTAATATTATTACTAGTACTAGTAGTAATAATACTAGTATTATACTAGTATAATACTAGTATTACTAGTAGTAATAATACTAGTAGTAGTAGTAATAATAATAGTCCCTCCTTAGCACACTGGAGCTCAGTAACATGGAAGAACTTCTATGGGGAGGCCTAGGGACCTGGAGCTTCCACCTGACAGAGAGGGTGGGCAGAAGGAGGGACTTGATTCTCTCCTGCCTCTGCAGACCATAGTGTCATAATGAAGTCGGACAGCATGATGCTGACCGAGAGCAAGTTTCACCAATCAAGACAGCCAAGTGCTCAGCGGCACAGACGCAGCTCAGTCAGTTAAGCGTGAGACGCTTGGTTTCAGCTGGGGTCATGATCTCATGGGTGGTGAGATCCAGCATCACTACCCTCACCCCCCAGGCTCTTACTCTCCCCCCCCTCGCTCCCCACTACGCTCAGCAGGAAGTCTGCTTGAAGATTCTCTCCCTCTGCCCCGCCCCCGCCATGGACGTGCTCACTCTCTCTCAAATAAATAAGTAAATCTTAAAAAAAAGAAAAAAGATAGCAAAGTGTTCAGAAATAGGGGCACCTGGGTGGGTCAGTCAGTTAAGTGTCTGACTCTTGATCTCAGCTCAGGTCTTGATCTCAGAGTCATGAGTTCAAGCCCCGTTTGGGGTCCGCACTGGGTGTGGAACCTACTTTAAAAAAATAAAAAGTGCTCAGAAATAAAGCTCAGGGCAGTGGGCTTTCTCACAGCTAGCTGCTCCCGGAAGGATGCTGGATTATCCAATCAGCCGTAAATCCTTCAAGATGAAATCTGAGATAAGCACACTAAATAAAAAGTAAGAGTAAAAAGAATGCCATCCATTTTATTATGAGAGAAATATCAAACCTAGATAAAACTTTTATCTTCTAACAATAAGTAATCTAGAAGCCAAAAAAAAAAAAAAAAGCCTATGAAATGATTCTACAAAGAAGACTGTGCTTGAGAGGCAAAGAATGAATATTCTTTTGAAAAACAAAATTTGAGCAAAGTAAGAATAAAATTAGGCAACACTTTTTTGTATTTTCAGTAAAATATTTTAAAGATGGATTAAAACATATAAAGGATGAGCTACTAAGAGGATGCAAGAGAGGAAACTGGTTGAGAGAGGCAGAAATAAAAAGGGAACTAGATGAGGGGTGCCTGGCTGGCTTAGTCCACAGAGTCCACTTGATCCAGGGATCTGAGTTCAAGCCCCACACTGGGTATAGAGCTTCAAAAAAAAAAAAAAAAAAGGAACTAGATGAGACAAGGAATGCAAGTTCAACAACAAAATATAACATGCATAAGAAATAGGGAAGGCCAGAAAGGTCGATGCACATACGCATACATGTCTGTACAGAATACACCTGCTGCACTCTCACAGAAGACAGAGGGAAAAGGCAGGGAAGGGAGAGAGTGAAGACCAGCGCAGACAAACAAGGAATTCCATATAGGAGCATTTGATGAGCCAAAATACCGAATGAAAAAAAAAAAAAAGGAATAATCGGCGATTTCATGAAAGAAACTGTTTCTATTGTGGAAATGTGAAGTGGGAAACAAAGGCAAAAGAAAGAATTAAGTTTCCTTACAGTCTAGAGCCCACTGACAAGTCCTTGAAACAGGCAGAGTGACCTTCCTCCGGGAGCTCAGCTGCCTGGATGTTGACACTTTGCTAGGGGCAAAAGGCAGTCTTAGCCCAACTAGGCCCTACCCCCCTTCCCCTCCCAGTCCTGTGAGTCTACTTGAACATATACATTCCTTTGGAAACTTCCTTTATCTCTACCCTACCAGGAAACATGTGAGCAATCATCCTCAAAGCATATGGCCCGCTGATATATATCTGAAGGGTCTCCTGACTAAGGGTTTACTAGAGAGCAATAAATGACTTTCTCCTAACAATAGCTAGTCCCCTCAGGATCCTGGAAACCTTGTTTCCAAAACACCTTGGAGGCTTGTGCTTTCCCCAACCCCCAGCCAACTCGAAAGTATATCATCAGTCACCCTTTGCAACCCCAGGGCAGCTCTTTCTGCCCACGGGTCCTGTCCCTGTGCTTTAACGAACCTCCCTGAGCTCCAAACCCCACCACTTTAGACGACATTAAATGGACCAAAATCTGAAGATCCAAAAACCCTCATCGTACTAGGAAAACTTAGTGAAAAACAGTAACATTTATATCACGCCTGACTAGTTTTCATGAGGAAACGGGTCTTTCTGTCTCATTCAGTACTGAATTCCCGATGCCTAAAATAATATCAAACACACAAGTGGTCAATAAACACTTAACCATGTGCATGAAAATAAATAATTAGTCTGGAATTTCACACAGAAAGAAAGCCTCTGTGACATTGAGGCTTAAAAATCAGATTATCTATAATAGGATTTTTTCTAAAAAAAAAAAATCACACAGTCTTCAAATTCTCTTTCAAAAGTTTAAATTCCCAAAATCAATGTGATATGCCTCTAGAATTCTACCAACAGAAGGTATGGACCAGGGATTTTACCTTCTACTGAGCTCTGATTTACTCGTGAAGACAGCAAAAAGACATTCTCACATAATCACGGGCTCAGAAAGTAACCCATTCCTTGGAAAGGAGAAGACAGAAATCATTTTGCAGTGAAATAAAAATGTAGAAAAAAATAGAGAAACTTTCATATGAAAGGACTGGGGATAAGCACTGAAACTGTTAAAACATATGCCTGTTTACATAAGAGTTATAAATATTGCTATAAATCAATATAAAAATGAATCATTTAAAAATGCAATACGAGTTTAAAAATAATTAAAAATAAGAAGCTGGCAATAAAATGCTGTATTAAGCCAATAACATAAAGGAAGCAAGAGGGGAAAGAAAAAAAGGAAGTAGAGAATGCTGACTTCCTTATCTTATTCAGGAAGAAGTTAACATTATTTCAGTCTGAACACCGGTAATCAGAGAAACACACATTCAAATAGGATTTTGTTTTTTAATGTGTAATATAAAATTTAAAAATCTATACTGTTTGAATCACTGAAAAAGAAAATCTGTGTTGCAAAAAAGTAGAAAACAATGGACATAGCAAAGCAACATTGGAAAAAAACAGGATGACAGAAGAAAGGAAAATCATATTACCAAGAACACTAAATGTAAATTGCAGATTTATCTACTTAAAAACAAAACTTCTCTCAGAAAGCTTCACAAATATGCTGCCTCCTGGAGTACATCTACAGCAATGTTACTGAGATAGATTTTAAGAACAAAAGTGTTTGGGGGGTAAGAGGTGAAGGGGATTAAAAGTACACTAATTGTGATGAGCACCGAGTGCTATATGGAACCGCTGAATCTCTGTAATCTACACCTGAAACTGATACGGCATTGTATGTTAACTACACTGAAATGAGATTTTTTTTAATTTAAAAAAGAACAAAAGTGGGCAAAGGAATATTATGCAAATATATGTACAAAGAAATCAAGAAAACCAAGATTGCTATCAAACTATAATTCAAGGTAAAAAATTTTAAACAGGATAAAGTGAGCCATTTGTTACTAATCAAAGTTAGAATCTACAAGTAAGACATTAGTCATGAACATAAATATTGTAACTCAAAAGTGTGTGAATCCAAACAATTAGAATTTCTGAGAGATATTGAGCAAAATGGCAATCTAAGTATCTACAAACCACCACCACCAACAAAAAACAGAAATCTGGAATATCTTTATTAATAGAGTTGACTGAAGACTAGATCTTCCTCTACTCATAAGCAAATGTACTATCTTATTATCATAAAACTTTCCCAAATAATAATCCCCAAGAAAATGATAATAAATCCCCTCAAAAATACCAAAATGTAATAAAACTAGAAATTAACAACAAAGTTAAATGTTAAAAAAACCTACTATTTGCATAATTCACTTGTAATTAATCCTTCAATCAATGGGGAAATCAAATTGCAATTATGTAATGCTTTGAAAGCAAACATAAAGAGAACAAATATTAACACACATAAATAATTCTTTAATCAAAGAGAAAATCAGAAGGACAATTATATCAGTGCCTCGAAAGAAGGGGTAAAGAGAATATGTATCAATGCCTAAGGAATTCTGCCAATGCTCAAGTCCAAAAGCATTAAAGACTTTTATTATCAAACAAGAAAGAATGGAAATGAGTTGAATTATGCATTCAACTCAAGAATTTAGTAATAGAACAATATAACCAACTTAAGAGAATCGAGGAGAAAAAAAAGTAATAAAACTAAGGGGAAAAATTAATGAGATAGAAAAAGACACTTAAAAACCCAAGAGTTTATTCTCTGGGGAAAGAAACAGTAATAAAACAGAAAACTCAAGCTAAGCTAATCAATTTTTTAAAAGAGAGAGAAAACCAAACCTAGGAATCAGAATAACCTGGGATTACATAGCCTGTAACTCTGGAGCAGTTGTAAACAAATATTCCATATTCTGCCAATATATTTCAAATCCCAACCAAATGAACACTTTTTTAGGAAAATATAAGCTATAAAAATTGCCCGAAGAAAGCGTAGGAAACACAGACAGATCAAAAGAAAATCACAGAAAAATCAACAAAGTTCTCAAAGAACTATCTCCCAAAAGGAGTGAAGCTCAATGATCCTGTGAACAAATGTGTCCAACTTTAAAAGGAAGGCAATAATTCCAAAGTGGTACAAACTTTTCCAGAGCATAAGAAAATAAGGAGAACTTCCCAAGTCATTCTAAGAGAACTAGTGTAAAAGCTTAAATTATAACAGATCACCATGTACAGGCTCTAGAGGAAGAGAATGACAAATCTTTACACCAGTGCATAGATAAACAGAACAGATAAAACTTAAGTACATATTGAGTACATGTAGAAACATGCTTCGTTCCCAGTTGGAATGGCTCCACATAAACCCCATTTCTCACTAAATTAACTTCCCAATTTAATCCAATTCCACTTAAAATTTCAAACATTCTTTTTTTAAGATTTTTATTTATTTATTTGAGAGAGAGGAGAGTGAGAGAGAGCATGAGAGGGGAGAAGGTCAGAGGGAGAAGCAGACTCCCCGTGGGGCTGGGAGCCCGATGTGGGACTCGATCCCGGGACTCTGGGATCATGACCTGAGCTGAAGGCAGTTGCTTAACCAACTGAGCCATCCAGGTGCCCTCCACTTAAAATTTCAGAAAGAAGAAAGAGCTCTGGAGATATTTAACAACTCAGCCATGGTCACCTAACTCTTCGATGCAGAGTTAAGATGCAAAACAGGTCTGTCTGACCCCAAAGGCCACCATCCTTTTCCTGGGGAGGGGAGATTACTTTGCAGAGATAACTGGATCTTAGTAAAAACAGCTGACACTGAACAGCAAGCTGTCATTCGGACTGAATAATGACATATGAGTTTAAAGTCTTTTAAATAGACATATTTCCCCAGAAAAACTACAAAATGAACCATAAACAAGTAATAAAATGACAGTAAATACGTATCTCTCAACAATTACTTTGAATGTAAATGGACTAAGCTCCAATCAAAAGACAGGGTGTCAGAATGGATTAAAAAACCAGACCTATCTATATGCTGCCTCCAAGAAACTCATTTCAGACGTAGAGAAAGTGAGGGGATGGAAAAACATCTATCATGCAAATGGTTGTCAAAAGAAAACTGAGGTAGCAATACTCACATGTGATAGAATAGACTATTTTTTAATATTTATTTACTTATTTTTGAGAGAGAGAAGGTGAGAGAGCACATAAGCAGGGGGACAGGCAGAGGGAGAGAATCCCAAGCAGACTCATCGCTGAGCGTGGAGCCCAAAGCAGGGCTCTGTCCCACAACCCTGAGATCATGACCTGGGCTGAAATCAAGAGTCAGATGCTCAACTCACTGAGCCACCCAGGTGCCCCGGGACAAAATAGACTTTAAAAAAAAGGAATGTAATAAGAGACAAAGAAGGACACTACATAATAATAAAAGAGACAATCCAACAAGACAATAAAACAATGATAAATATTTATGTACCCAACATGGGATCACCCAATACAGAAAGCAATTAATAACAAACATAAAGGAACTAATCGGTAGTAACACAATCATAGTAGGGGATTTCGCCATCCCCCTTACAACAATGGACAGATCATCTACGCAGAAAATCAACAAAGAAACAGTGGCTCTGAATGACACACTGGAACAGATGGATTTAACAGATATATTCAGAACATTCCATCTTAAAATAACAAAGTACACATTCTTTGCAAGTGCACACAGAACATTCTCCAGAACAGACTACATATTAGGCCATGAAACAAGTCTCAACAAATTCGAAAAGATCGAAGTCATTCTATGCATCTTTTTTGACCACAACACTTTGAAACTAGAAGTCAATCACAAGAAAAATCTGGAAAGACCACAAATACAATGGAGGTTAAGTAACATGCTACTAAACAATGAATAGGTCAACCAAGAAATGTAAGAAGAAATAAAGAATTACATGAAAATAAATGAAAATGAAAAGACAACAATTGAAAATCATTGGGGTGCAGCAAAAATGATTCTTTTTTTTTTTTAATATTATTTATTTATTTGAGAGAGAGAGCACAGAGAGGAAAGTGAGAGAGAGAAGCAGACCTCCCCGATGGGGAGCTCGATGCAGGGCTCGATGTGGGGCTCCATTCCAAGACCCTGAGATCATGACCTGAGCCAAAGGCAGATGCTTAACTGACTAGGCCACCCGGGCACCCCAACAAAAATGATTCTAAGAGGGAAGTTTAGGGCAGTACAGGCCTACTTCAAGAAGCAAATAAATCTCACATAAAAACCTAACCTTACACCTAAAGGAGCAAAAAAAAGGACAACAAACAAAAGATAAACCCAGCAAAAGGAAGAAAATAATAAAGCTGGAGTACAAATAAATTATATAGAAACCAAAAAACAATAGAACACATTAATGAAACCAGGAACTAGTTCTTTCAAAAGATCAACAAAATTGATAAACTTCTAGCCAGACTCAGGAAAAAAAAAAGAGAGAGAGAGAGGACTCAAACAAAATCACAAATGACAGAGGAGAAATAACAAGCCACACCACAGAAATACAAACAGTTGGAAGAGAATATTATGAAAAATTATATGCCAACAAATTGGACAACCCAGAAAAAAATGGGTAAGTTCCTAGAAACATATAATCTACCAAAACTGAAATAGGAAGAAAGAGAAAATCTGAACAGACCAATAACCAGCCAAGAAATTGAATCAGTAATCAAAAAACTCCCAACAAACAAAAGTCCAGGACCAGATGGCTTCACAGGCAAATTCTACCAAACATTTAAAGAATTGATATCTATTCTCTCAAACTACTCCAAAAAATAGAAGAAGAAGGAAAACTTCCAAATTCATTCTATGAGCCCAGTATTATCCTGATACCAAAGCAAGATAAAGACACCACAAAAGAAAGAGAACTACAGGCCAATATCTCTGATGAGCATGGATGCAAAAATCCTCAACAAAACATCAGTAAACTGAATTCAACAATACATTAAGAAAATCATTCACCACGATCAAGTGGGATTTATTCCCAGGATGAACTGTGGTTCAATATTCACAAATCAATCAACGTGATTCAAGAAAGGATAAGAACCATCTGATCATTTCAATAGATACAGAAAAAGCATTTGACAAATACAACATCCGCTCATGATAAAAACCTTCAACAGAAGTCTAAAGGGAACATACCTCAACATAATAAATGTCCTATATGAAAAACCCACAGCTAACATCATCCTTAATGGGGGAAAACTGAGAGCTTTTCTCCTAAGGTCAAGAACAAGACAAGGAATGTCTACTCTCACCACTTCTATTCAATATAGTACTGAAAGTCCTAGCCACAGCAATCAGACAACAAAAAGAAATAAAAGGCATCCAAATTGGTAAGGAAGAAGCAAACTTTTACTATTTACAGGTGACACGACACTATATATGGAAAATCCTAAAAACCCCACCAAAAAATTACTAAAACTGATAAATGAATTTGGTAAAGTCACAGGATATAAAATCATACAGAAATCTGTTGCATTTCGATACACTAATAATGAAGCAGAAGAAAGAGAAATTAATAAAACACTACCAATTATAATTGCATCAAAAACAATAAAAATACCTAGGAATAAACTTAACCACAGTGGTGAAAGATTTGTACTCTGAAAACTATAAAACACTGATGAAAGAAACTGAAGACAACACAAAGAAATGGAAAGACATTCCATACTCATGGATTGGAAGAACACCATATTGTTAAAATGTCCATACTACCCAAAGCAATCTACAGATTTAATGTAACCCCTATCAAAATCCCAACAGCATTTTTCAGAGAACTACAACAAACAATCCTAAAATTTGTATGGGACCACAAAAGGCTGTGAGTAGCCAAAGCAACCTTGAAAAAGAAAAACAAAACTGGAGGCATCCTGATTCCAGACTTCAAGTTTTATTACAAAGCTGTAGCGATCAAAACAATATGGTACTAGCACAAAAAGAGACACATAGATCAATGGCACAGAAGAGAAAACCCAGAAATAAACCCACATTATATGGTCAATTAATCTATGACAAAGCGGGAAACAACAGGCAATGGGAAAAAGGTCGTCTCTATAACAAATGGTGTTGGGAAAACTGAACAGCAAATGACCACTCTCTTTCACCATACACAAAAATAAACTGAAAATGGATTAAAGACCTAAATGTGAGACCCGAAGCCATAAAAATCCTAGAAGAGAGCACCGACAGTAATTTCTCTAACACCAGCCACAACAACATTTCTCTAGATACGTTTCCTGAGGCAAGGGAAACAAAAGCAAAAATAAACTATTGAGACTATATCAAAATGAAAAGCTTTTTCAGAGTGAAGGAAACAATCAACAAAGCTAAAAGGTAACCTACGAAATGGGGGAAGATACTTGCAAATAATATCTCTGGTAAAGCATTAGTATCCAAAATATATAAAGAACTGATACAACTCAACACCCAAAAAACAAAAAACCCAATTAAAAAATGAGCAAAAGACATGAACATTTTTCCAAAGAAGACATACAGATGGCCAACAGACACATGGAAAGATGTTCAACATCACTTATCATCAGGAAATGCAAATCAAAACCACAGTGACATTATCACTTCACGCCTGTCAGAATGGCTAAAATCAACAACACGAGAAATAACCAGTGCTATTGAGGATGTAGAGAAAAAGGAACTCTCCATGCACACTATTGGTGGGAATGCAAACTGGGTGCAGCCACTGTGGAAAACAGTACAGAGGTTCCTCAAAAGTTAAAAATGGAACTACCCTATGACCCAGTAATTGCATTACTGGGTATTTATCCAAAGAATGCAAGAACACTAATTCAAAGGGATACATGCACCCCTATGTTTATTGCAGCATTATTTACAACAGCCAAACTATGGAAGTAGCCCAAGTGTCCATCAATTGATGAATGGATAAAGATGTGGCATATATATACACACACACACACACACACACACACACACAGAGGAATATTATTCAGCCATAAAAAAGAATGAAATCTTGCCGTTTGCCCTGACACGGATGGAGCTACAGAGTATTATGCTAAGTAAAACAAGTCAGTCAGAGAAAGACAAATACCATAGGATTTCGTTCAGATGTGGAATTTAAGAAACAAAACAAATGAGCAAAGGGAAAAAAAGAGAGGGAGACAAACCAAGAAACAGGCTCTTAACTACAGAGAACAAACTGATAATCACCAGAGGGGAGGTGGGCAGGGGTGGGTTAAACAGGTGATGGGGGTTAAAGAGTATACTTATCATGAGGAGCTCTGAGTCATGTAGAGAATGGTTGAATCGCTATATTGTACACCTGAAATTCATATAACACTGTATGTTAACTGTACTGAAATTAAAATTAAAAACTTAGGGGCACCTGGGTGGCTCAGTGGGTTAAAGCCTCTGCTTTCGGCTCAGGTCATGATCTCAGGGTCCTGGGATCAAGCCCCGCATCGGGCTCTCTGCTCAGCAGGGAGCCTGCTTCCCCCCCTCTCTCTGCCTGTCTCTCTGCCTACTTGTGATCTCTCTCTGTCTGTCAAATAAATAAATAAAATCTTAAAAAAAAAAAAAAAAAGGAAGAAGACATATTCCTGCTCAATCCATAGCAGTTTATCATTAATTTTGAACAAGATTCTGTAGTTATCATATTCATTCTACAACACCTTTCCCTACTTAGAAATATATTGCTTTATTTATATACGAAGTACCCTGGGGACCTAATTTGTATAATTTTGTAGTTGGCTCTCTGTTGTTAAGACTGGCAGACTATTTTATTATTTCTGCCAAATCCATGTCACTTCCCAGTTCCCGGTGGCAGCAATACCTGGAGGCCAAGGCGCCTTTTAAGTGGGACATCAGACAGCTAGTTGAGAACTACCTCAACTCACCCAAAATAATAAATGACACCAATGGCTTCTCGAGATTTGCTCATAAGGTATTTCATTAGTCCTGACACCCCATAACGAGCATTATGAAAAAATTATTAAAATTATCACAATATTATAAAAATCCATGAGATACGTGTGTGCAACGAGGTTTATTACTACTTTTAGAAACTCCTTTCTGTCCATTTCTCTTTTCACCTAATACCTCCCTTTCCGCATCCTAGGGCTGCCTCTCCCTATCCGCTCGCCCGCTGTCAACTTGATTCGCACCCCCAACCAGTCCCCGGGTCAGTTTCCATCCTCATGCGAAGCCACTGGCTCACCCTCCCCGCTCCTCCTCTCCCATAGCCAAGAGGAAGAAAGGACTGTTGTGTTTCCCGCCAACGGTAAGTCGCACCGCTACCTTCTAGTGCCTTGGATAATTGAGAATTGACTGCCTCATCACCAAATGTTCTCCTCTTTTAAATGCCTTATTACCTTCCGTTTCAGCCAGGGACCCAGCCGAGAAACCATCCATCAGTGCTCATTTGGCCTGGCATCAACAGGACAGGAATCTCTCCTACTAGACCTACTAGAACTGCACCCTCCTGACTGCAAACCTCAGAAAGCAACCATGAACTCTTGTGCCTGACTGCCTCTGAAGGACATGGCCCCACATCCTGTGCTTAGCAGTTTCTGGAAGGCAATGAGACTTCACCTCCACCTACCATCTGTGTGGAAGCCGATGGTGGCCGGCACGGAGCGCGTGGGAGGGGCGGTGGAAATGCTCATGGTGTAGTTGGTGCCTCGGTGCAGATCTAGGCACACTTCTGGGGTCCTGCTGTCTGTGGTCACATTGACTGTCTCCTCATGAACTGATTCCACAGGGTGCAACCGTTGTCCTTTTATGTATATCTTTTGGGGGCGGGCGAGAAAAAAGAACCCACTGTGACTCTGGTGAAAACAACAGAGAGATTTGCTGGAGCTGAATCCCATTGTCCTATTATTTCCTTTGACCCCACGCTGTGCTCGCAGGGGAGATGAACAAGGTCAGCCTCTGCTATCAGGTATCTGAAGCTGATCAGCCCAGTTCCCAGTGAACCCTAAGAAGTGACATCAAATGAGGAGTCCCTCTAGGGAGGGCTACGCTGCACACAAAGGACCAGCCATCCATGGAGGCTGTCACAACCTGAGATGCACTCTCCGCCTCCTGTCCCCGAGGCAGCAGATGCTTCTCCTCCTCTGGGGGCGTGAGATTCAAGTGCTGGGAAACAAGCAATCATGGCGATGGCAAATATAAATATATCCCCACACATACACCCTGCTGGAGGACACACATATTAAACACAGAATGTAAAATAAAATAAACCAGATATCTTAAAAAAAAAAAAAAATCCGATCACTTTTTAAAAGAACAGACCATTAGACGGAGAAGCTCTTGTGAAAGGAAGTCTCTCCAAGTCATGTTCCGAACAGGAAGAAGTGGATCATTTTACTTACCACGTAGACAGTCTTGGAGAGGATGCTTCCTGGGTTTACCTGCCACCTCACACAGGTGTTATTAAACACCGATACAGCACGGATTTCCGTAATTATTTCTAAAATGCAAAAAGAGAGTTCACATTCGCGAAATGCATCAGTGGCCTTTGGCAGGACTTAGTTTCTCAGCGCAGCTCATATCTCCGCAAATCACCATCCACGGCTCTGATTCAGACACCAGATCAGGCCATTCAAGCTGCCCCAGGCCAATCACCCCATTTATCTCCATCAAGAATGACTTGGAGGAGAAGAAAAGCTACCTGACTTGGAGGAGAAGAAAAGCTAGATACCCACTTGAGAATGGTTAAGAACTCCAACCTGTGATTGGCCTGGCAGGCCACTGGATGCCACTGGTGTTCCACTCCTGTGGGATGGAGCGAGGCCTCGAGCTGCGCCCTGAATCTTCCCTGCAACTGCTCAGGAAAGAAGTGTTTCCGGCTTCATCCCACCTGGCTGACAGAACACTCTTATTTCCAGGTCACTGCCGTCCCCAAGAGGGAAATGACACACGTCCCCACACGGGACCATTCCTCAGGAGCAGCTTGGAGTAAACTAAATAAATTCTCCATAACCTCCCTTAATATTTTGGGGGCTCCTCTCACTGAAGCCATTTAATTCTGACTTATCGGAAAGCCACTGATTTCTTCAAGTTGTCCTGCTTCTTTTAAATATTCTGTGTGTGTTTCATGTAATAAATTTGGCAATATGGGAAACTGTATTATGGCCTTGGTTCTGAGATCACAGTTTCTGATGGACACTATTGACTCTCTTTCCTTCCCGGCTTTACTCACCGGACCCCTCACCCCTGCTTCCCGGGACGTCATTCCCCATTGTGTAATAAATGTAAGCCCTGTGCCTCAGCCTCTGCTTTCTGGGAAACCCAAGGTAAGGCTCCCATCAAGAAGGGTGAGAATGATAATTCTCCATCTCAGAAGACGCCTCCTCTCAACTCTCCCTCTCAGTTCTCTCTCTTCCTCTCTCCCTTCTCAGCCTCCAACGCGGGAAAGACAGCCTGCACGTCGGGCACCGAGGACTGACTCATTTCCCCTGTACTCGGAACGAATGCTACCTTTAGATAGACCCTGGTCTACTGATGATCTCTTTGCCATACAAGACTTTACATCTTTGGGTGGCTCATTTGGTTGGACGACTACCTTTGGCTCACGTCATGATCCTGGAGTCCCGGGATCGGGTCCTGCATCGGGCTCCCTGCTCAGTGGGGAGTCTGCTTCTCCCTCTGACCCTCCCCCCTCACATGCTCTCTCTCTCTCTCTCTCTCATTCTCTCTCTCTCATAAATAAATAAAATCTTTAAAGAAAAAAAAAAGATTTTACATCTTTACTAAATCATCCATCGGGGGCACCTGGGTGGTTCAGTGGGTTAAAGCCTCTGCCTTCGGCTCAGGTCAGGATCTCAGGGTCCTGGGATCGAGCCCCGCATCGGGCTCTCTGCTGAGCAGGGAGCCTGCTTCCCCCTCTCTCTCTGCCTGCCTCTCTGCCTACTTGTGATCTCTCTCTCTCTGTCAAATAAATAAATAAAATCTTTTTAAAAAAATAAATAAATCGTCCCTCAGCAGCATTACTGCATCTTGGGTAAGCCCAGGTCAGGCTGTCAGTGAGAATAAAAATGGACAGACAGAGGAAAACTGACAAATTCCTGGAGAGACACCAGAGGATCACCTATGGCTATCTAAGGCATTCCCGGGTCTCTACACCAACACTTCTCCCAGAGCACAGATAAAGTCATTTTCATGGGGTACATGGGTACTCCAACAGATGCAACGATCCTATCTGTTCGCCCCCTTGGGGAGCATGAAGATGACATTGGTGCCAGTGTTTTATCAGCTTGAACGAGCCCCAAATACTCTGGCCCCTTCCCTCCCCATCACCCTTCAAAGAGTCCTGGACTCCTCTGCTCCCTCGCGCATCCCTCTGAAACGAACTCACCATCTGGTCCAGAAGGAAAAGGAAACAGTCCACCCCTCACCTTGTCTCTAACTGCCAGTAAAGCAAATTTCCTTCTCACTGGGGACCCCTTTGCCACCCAAACAGAGATGAGAAAGGAGACATGAAAGTTTCCTTTCTTGTCCTTCCTTTTTGCTCATTCACTATGACAACGGCAAATGACATCTCAAAATTGCCATCTGCCTCCTGCCTGTGCCATGCTCTCTTGCACAGATGGGACCAAGATCTGATTACAGGGATGTCAGATAGCTCATCCCAAGGAGCAGTTTAACAAAATGCAGTTGCTTTTCCCTCCAGGTGTCTACAAATCAGCTGGAAAGATCTCTTTATAAACCCATCAGATAGTAAACATCCACATAAATGCTGCCCTCTTAAAAGAGATACCTTAATTCTAATAGTACCGATAACTGAACACATTTCTGGAAGTTCTCTTTGGAACTGACTCCAAGGCTCTTTCTGCGCCATTCACTGAATGATTACTAAATGCCAAGCATCCTCCCATGCCAGGCACTGGGCTATGACAATAATCAGAACAAAAGTCCTTCCCCCAGGAACATATTGTCTAATGGAGGGAGCCAACATATACGCAGGGAAATTAGAACCCGATAAATCTCAGAACAAAGTTACACACAAGTACCACGGGGTCTAGAGAAAGAAGCCACCCACCCTCGCTGGAGGGCCTGGGGAAGCCGGCTTTGTGGAGGGCATGACCTTGCCGGATGAATGGCTGAAGAGTGGGGAGGACATTTAAGCAAACAGATAGCAGGGCTAACACCTGCAACCGTAAGGGGCTGTGGCATATTCACGGTGCTGAGAAGGAGGCAAGACGGGATCAGACGGGGAACGACCCCGCTTGCCACTCTAAGTGCAGACTTATTCCTATGAGCAATGGGTAGCTAAAAGCAGGAACATAATAGTGCTTTTTTTTCCTTTAGAAAGATAACTCTGGCGTTTTGCAAAATAGACACGGGAGCAGAACTAGAGATCATAAGAATAGGATACTCTTTACCCAGTGATTATAAGATGCCCAACACTGATAGATCTTTAAAGACCAGCTCTCACCTGAAGTGCAGTCATAAGAAGCAACAGCGAACATTTATTGAGTTATTATTATGGACCTGATAATACGTATAGAACTTTAAAAGTATGTCAATTATTTCTCAATAAAACTGGGAAAAAGTATATTAAAAATTAATTTAATTTAAAATAAGCCTATGAGCTTGATATTATTGTGTCCATTTTCTAGACCTGAGGCTTAGAGAAGTTACATAACCCGCCAAAGGTCATGCGGGTTGTAAGCAGTCAAGTCAGGATTCGAAACTAGAACTGCCAGACTCCAAGGCCAAGAGGAGCTGGGGGCCCTGTGGTGGTTATTCAGCAGCGAGGAGGAGAGGTGGCCTCAGGGCTGGGAATGAAAGCCATAAGACCACTCTGAAGGTGAAGCAATAGGAGGTGAGTGATGGGAACAGCTGGGAATTTGGGTGACTGCTGGCCTTTGAGCTTGACAGTCTGAATGGATTGCCTTGAACTGTTCTCCTGAGAAACAGGCGAAGCACCCCAGGGTTTGGGAGAAAAAGACCAACGAACTGTGTTTAGAACATGCTAGATAGGAGTTATCTACAGAATCATCTTGAAAGTCAGCAAGGTGTGGAGGGTCGTTGACGCTGAGTGTGGGGTAACATCCAGGGAGGACACGGAGAGCAGCCCGATGGCAGAACACGGGCAACATGGAACCCAAGGGGAAACCAGAGGACGCAGGGCAGCAGGGAGGGAGGAGACTGGCTGGAGGTGGGACGCCTGGAGGTCAAGGAAAGAAAATGTGAAGGAGTGTCTGCTTCCTCCAAAGTTACCTCCCTTCCTTCCCACCAATCCCCCACAACCCCCTCACCTCCGACCCGAGAAGGACCTGAAGCAGGTCGTCACGGTACCAGGGAAAACCTCCACCTCTTTCTTCCCTCACATGGTTCTTGCTCCCCTGACAGAGCACCCTAAGTGTCATGATGAGATGTGAAGCTCCAATTTTATATCCTTTCGATTTTTGGAAATAGTAAAAGATCATTGAGAATAAGTTCAGGTGACCCAAGCAGATGGTCAAGCTCAGTGTCATTTCTAGTCAAAAACAGTATCTGGGGGCGCCTGGGTGACTCAGTGGGTTAAAGCCTCTGCCTTCGGCTCAGGTCATGATCTCAGGGTCCTGGGATCGAGCCCCGCATCGGGCTCTCTGCTCAGCAGGGAGCCTGCTTCCCCCTCTCCCTCTGCCTGCCTCTCTGCCTACTTGTGATCTCTCTCTCTCTGTCAAATAAATAAATAAATAAATAAATAAATAAATAAATAAATCTTAAAAACAAACAAACAAACAAAAAAAACAGTATCTGTTTCAAAAGTTAAATGACTGATCTTCTACTATGACTCACAAACTATTTCCAAAGGCAATTCCCAAACACAGACTACAAAACAGATACATTTTGATAATGGCAGCATCACTGAAATCAAAGTGACTACTTCGAATAAGTGCATGCTTGGCCATAAGAGCTCTACTACATTTCCTTCCCTGTTTTTAAGTCTTTAGAGTCACATACAACCGGTAAAAGTAGCAAGACTTAGAGGAATGTTTTCCTAAAATGCGTTGTACACCTTAGGATGATTTTTTTGCGCCCCATGAATAAATTGATGTATGTTTGCTTGT
>CM052892.1:18216130-18245940 GCA_028534135.1 Potos flavus | reverse complement strand
GAGCCCTGCATCGGGCTCTCTGCTCAGCAGGGAGCCCGCTTCCTCCTCTCTCTCTGCCTACTTGTGATCTCTCTCTGTCAAATAAATAAATAAAATCTTTCAAAAATAATAATAATAATAATAATACTTTTGTTACGGCAAACATCATCAGGGTGGGTGTACAGATGAATCAAGCTTGGGAAACACTGGTAGGACAGAGATCGTGGGCTTTCCAGGCATCCAGACCAAAGTTCAAGTCCTGTCTCTGCCATTTACTAGTTACTGAAGGACCCTGTGAAAGGTGCCTAACTTCTACGAGTCTCAGATTACTCGCCTACGAAATGAAAAATAACAATACTTACTTTACAGGGTTTCCCTGAGACAAAATGGCACCAAGCACGAAGACCCCTAGCAGAGCCCCGGGCATGTAAGTTGGTACACAGCCAAAAGTAGCTATCATGCTTGACAGTCCAAACATTACACGCATATTCAAACAAATGCCAGCCATGTGGCTATTTATATCAATGTGTCCATTTATTCCAGCTGACCTTTGTTTTCCATCTAAATTGCATTACCGCTGCAAGCGAGCAGTCACTAGGCTGAAAAGGAAGATCTACAACAAAACCGAGGGGCAGGGCTAATGGGAGACTTGGAGGCACTTGGACTCAGGGCCCGAGTCGTTGTGGGGCTCAGAAAGGATCCCAGACGATTAACAGTCTGTGTTTCAATAGCGATGTTACCCTTCTAAGAGTGTGGCTTGACTGAGCATCAACCTTTTAATTATTAACTCAGACTCTAAACATGAAAAGCCAAATGACCCGAGCAGAAAGAAAGCCAGGGACAGTCTTATCAAGAATGAATCAGCCTCTTTGATCTTGAGGTAAACCAACCCACTAAACATCAAGCTTCCACCTGGGGTTTTTCCAGACACTCAAATGGTTGCCTAATTCTCAGCTGTCTGGAGGTTCCAGTCCAAACTGGCCTTAAAGGAAAAAAAAGGGAAAAAAAAAAAAATAGTCCCACCACCTTGCCAGCATTCACACTCCATTAAAAACACATACAGATCATGCTGCTAATCCAAAGAAACAGGGCCTCCGAAAATATGTTTAGCTAAAAACAATCCAGGTAAAGCGAAGATAAATTATTCCACCCAATTTGGAACTCAACATTCTAGTATAAAGACAGGGGTAAACAGAATGAAAACAGAGAGCAGAGGTAGAAGGCATTCAGGGGTTAGGCAGAAAAGCAGACGATGGGAGGAAAATCCAGAAGTGGACACCGAAGAAGCTAAACACAAAATACACAGAGGGAGTTGGTACAGGAGAGGCGTGCAGAAATGGGTGAAAAACAGGGAAAAGGAGGCAGAAGAGGGTTCAGCCAGGCAAGAGCCATGGAAATCAGCATCTCGCACTACATTTCCAGAAGCCTCTCCTCTACCTACCCACCCAGACCGTGTGCACGGCACCGTGAATTAATCAGCACGTAAATCACCCCCTTTATCTGCGGAAATTGAATTTAGCTGCCAATCTTGATTGAGGGCAGAGAGGCCTCCTTCCAGAAAGATCACAGCTCTCAGGGAAAATGCCTTTTCTCTCCTTAAATCAAAGCTTGCATAAACCCAAGGAAACAGCTGCAGCTGGAGCCACAGCCTTTGTGAAAGGTGGCAGGCTGAGGACGGTAATTATAATTAGCAGTTACATAACGTGTTTGTTCTTCAAAGTGCTCTACAAGCATCAGCTAATTAATAGCTTACTATGCCCCATGCGGATCCACTGGTTTTTCATGTAGTGACTAATCCCTGTACCCCCACTGAACTCTGAACGGTGGAAGCAGAGCCGCCGAGCCGTGAAGCAAACGGCGGAGGGCCCAGAAGCTATCTATGCCCAGCTCTCGTATCAGGGGACTCCACAGGGATCTCAGGGCCAGGAAGACTTCCCCAAATGTTGCATTCGGCACTCCATGAGACAGCTGCCTCACTGCCTCCAAATAATTCTTCGAAGCGCTATTAGAGATACGCTAATAGGGTGGAATGGCCATCAGTCTGGTCCGGTATGGCATGAGCTCCTCTCAAGTTCCCTAATGAGACTGGGACTCCGGAGTCCTTGGTGTTGGTTACAAGACTGGCCTCGCTTCTCTGTGCAGGCAGGGTAAGTCAACGAGAACTCTCTAAGAACAGGTTGAACTCGATCGCTGGGTTCCCATCCATGCCTACCCTTCTTTGTTTCTGTGCTTGCAGTCTCTAGCCTACATGCTCTTCCATCTGAGGCGGAGAAGACCCAGTGTGGGAACCACATGGCAGAGATGGCTCCGGCAGCAGCGCTCAATTCTTCGCCCATTTCAGGAAGTCCATGAACATCCTGAATTTGTAAAACATTTTATGTACGTGTGTACATGCATTTTTTGGAGAAAAGTCTCCAAAAAATGCATTTTTTGGAGGAAAATATGTTGCCCCATAAATTCCAAGAAGGTAGTGTCTAGAAAAGTACCTCACCCATAGTGTATGCTAAATAGATATCTATTAAATCAGTTTGATAGATTTCACCAAATTCCCATGCCCCACATGGTTAGGAACTATTGCTCTATGGATAAATAATCACCAGCAGTCCCCATGTTTTGCTTGCTCTGGCTAGACTTTCCTATGGAAAACTCTGACCGACAAGACCCAAGACATGCTACCACAATTCTGCTGCAGGTCAAACCAGAGACCCAGCCCAAAGCCACCTCGAGATTTCACTCTTCAGAGATTTGCCACTAAAGCCAAGCATGTCGACATCTAGTAACACATTCCCAGAGCCATTCAACATGGTGTGACAACCATTTGTCACACCCCTTGCCTGACCCTCACAAACAGAGTCACTGCCTTCTCCCACCTTGTCACTTGGAGGCAGCGGTGTGAACTAAAACATGAGGAAGTGCTTACTTGTGACTCATGAGAAGGCCTTCTTTAAGACAGGCCAATAATTTCAGTAAAAGACCTAACATCTATGTGGTGCTTTAGACTTTTCAAAATACTCCCCATACATGGTCTCATTTGATTCCCTCTCAATAACTCTTGAAATAGGAAAAGCAGACTTTATTTTCCCCCTTTTATAGATGAAGAAACTGAGGATCTGAGCAAATAACGCCTTACCTGATGACATACAGCCCACAGATGACACTGCCGGACTTTGAACTGATGTCTCAGAACCCCTTTTCACCAGTAGTTCCATTTTGGGGGTATATACCCAAAAGAAATGAAAGCAGGCTCTCAAAGAGATATCCGTATGCCCATGCACACAGCAGCACTATTCACAATGGCCAAAAGGTGGACGCAACACAAGTGTCCATCAGGGGATGAACGGATCAACACAATGTGGCAAATACACACGATGGAATGTTATTCAGCCTTTAAAAAGAAGGAAACCCCGCTATTCGCAAAAACACAGATGAACCCACAGAACATCATGCTAAGGGAAGTAAGCCAGGCACTGAAGGACAAACGCTACCTGATTCTGCTTGTATGAGGTATCTAAATTCGTCAAATCCACAGAAACAGAAAGTAAAATGGCGGTGCTGTGGGGAGGAGGAAGTGGGGAGTTACTGTTTAACGGGTACCGACTTTCAGTTTTGCAATATGAAAAGGGTCTGGAGATGGGTTGCCCAACAGTGTGAATATACTTAATACTTAAAAATGGCTGAAGTGGTAAATTTTATGTTGTGTGTATTTGACCACAATTAAAAATTTAAAAACAAACATTGAAAAACGTCTTTACCCATTACACCACCTTTTCTTTGACAAGCTGCCAACATGGGCTAAGTTAGGACTTTTCAGTATGCCCCCCTGAGAAAACGGTTCGTGGAGAATCATTTCTCAGCCAGCCAAGTAGAGGAGATGGGAATCACTGTGATTTAAAGTGAGTTGCAAAAGACAGAGGCGCGAGATTTGGTAGGCCACTTATTTTTCCAATCCACCCTCTAAATCTTCAGGATTCAGCTGACACACCTAAAGCCAGGTGCCCGGGCTCAGGTAAATGGCACAGCCAGGCGCAGTACACAGAGGGACCGGTGGGACAGCTGGAGGTCCCCAGCTCCTGCGGGCTGTTTGCTTCCAGGAAACAAAAGCCCCACAGAACGGAAGTCTATACCTGTGCAAGTCAAAGTACTTTCTCTCCAAGTGCCTTTCTCCATGCAGACAGAAGTGATCTTTCCTCCAGGGCTCTCAAAGCCCTCTTGACAGACATAGTGAGCCACACTGCCCGGGCTGGAGCTGTGATTCCCCACCAGAACCGCATGGCGCACTTCCGGAGGATGGCCGCACTTGACCTCTGCAAAGGGAAGAAGCACAGCACTAGTTATGACCCCCAACTTCTAGCCCTATAGTTCACATTTTAGGAAAAAAACATTTCGTTGCAATAGAGTCCCCTCATATGTGAAAGAGAAAACATGAACCCCATCAAATAATCCAGCTGCAGATATAGAGGATTGTTCGGAAGTAGAGAAAATAGATATGCCTGACTTCAGTGAAACTTACAAACATGTACACGTAGAAAATATTCCAATTATAAGATTATTTACATTATGGAGAATTCTTTGGTCAATGAAATAATCCATCTGGGGTTCTTTTAAATATTAAGATTTTCAGGGGCACCTGGGTGGCTCAGTCATTAAGCGTCAGCCTTCAGCTCAGGTCATGATCCCAGGGTCCTGGGATCTGAGCCCTGCATCGGGCTACCTGCTCAGCAGGAAGCTTGCTTCTCCCTCACCCACTCCCCCTGCTTGTGTTCCTTCTCTCGATGTGTTTCCCTCTGTTAAATAAATAAATAAAATCTTTAAAAAAAAAAAAACCCTAAGATTTTCAGGTACCTTTTCCTATGTATCATGCAATCACAAACTTCTAAGTAGATGATAACACAATTATAGTTTTGTTGCCAACTGATTATTAAATGAAATAGATACAAAATCTTTGAACTTTTTGAAGCAAATTAATAGAGAAACTATATACAGTCTAAACATTCACTTTATGTTTCTATAAAAGAAAAAAATCAGCTGCATAGAGGGAGACAGGCCTAGAATTATAAAACTGATTTGAAATTTCTTCTTTGCAACTCTGACTACTAGAACACACTAGAATATTTACAGAAACAATCTGAAGGAAATGGATACTCAGCCAAACTCTACTTCATGTAGGGGTAAAAGAAAGTCATCTTCAGATATTTTGCAATTTTTAAAAATCCATACATTTATCTTTTCTGGAAAAAAAAAAAAAAAAAAAACTCCAGCCCAACAAGAACAAAAAAATGAACCGGAATAAATATCCTAAGAGAAGTGGAGGACAGGTTTTAGAAGACACACTAGCAAGCAATGAAATGCGAATGATCTGCAGGTTAAGTCCCTGTAATCATTTAAATGTGACTGGAGGGACGCCTGGGTGGCTCAGTCAGTTAAGCGTCTGCCTTAGTCTCAGGTCATGATCCCACGGTTCTGGGATTGAGTCCTGCATCGGGCTCCTTGCTCAGTGGGGAGCCTGCTTCTCCCTCTGCCTGCCACTCCCCTGCTTGTGCTCTCTCTTGCTGACAAATAAATAAATAAAATCTTTAAAAATTAAAAAAAAAAAATTTTTTTTAATTTTATTTATTTATTTGACAGAGTGAAGAGAGATCACAAGTAGGCAGAGAGGCAAGCAGAGAGAGAGAGGGAAGCAGGCTCCCTGCTGAGCAGAGAGCCCGACGTGGGGCTTGATCCCAGGACCCTGAGATCATGACCTGAGCCGAAGGCAGAGGCTTTCACCCACTGAGCCACCCAGGCACCCCCAAAAAATTTTTAAAATGTGACTGCAGAGCTTGATATAACTAGTAGTAAAGGATTCTACAATGAAAAGTTGAACAGTGTAAGAAAAGGAATAATTTGAAAATAAAATTCCAAATTATTTCAAAAACACTGAGCAATGAGGCAAAGGGAAGAAACGAACATGCCAAATTCCTCATGCAGTCGTGGGGAGTTCATAGATACAATTTTATTCAAGAAAGCATAATAAATCTAAAATAAGGAGGCCATCAAATC
Source organism: Potos flavus (assembly GCA_028534135.1). Classification (NCBI taxonomy): domain Eukaryota; kingdom Metazoa; phylum Chordata; class Mammalia; order Carnivora; family Procyonidae; genus Potos; species Potos flavus. The sequence goes on along the minus strand of CM052892.1, from coordinate 18,239,922 downwards.
ATTGCAAATGTAGCCAAGAGTCCCAGTGATACCCAAATACAGAGAAAATATATATATAACTTCTGGTGTTCATTCTGATTTTTAGTTTTCTCCCCAGTCTGTAGAAAGCCAAGAAAATCAGGCACTCTTGACATGCAGGCTTTTAAAATACAAGGGCGAGGTGCCTGGGTGGCGCAGTCCATTAAGCCTCTGACTCTTGGTTTCAGCTCAGGTCCTGATCTCAGGGTCTTAATATCAAGCCCTGTGTTGGGCTCCGTGCTCAGCATGGAGTCTGCTTGAGTTTCTCCCTCCCTCTCCCTCTGCCCCTCCTGCTTGTGCTCTCTCTCTCTCAAATAAATAAATCTTTTAAAAAAAAATAAAATGTAAGTGCATTTATTGAAATAAAGAACTCAAGATAGAGAAAATGGTATGATCTGTTCCCAACTCCCCAACAAGCATTCTTGGCCTTAGAGACAGGTAGCTTCTCTTAAATGAGCTTCTGATACAGAACTGGTGGATTTAAGGGAACTGCACATGCCCCCGTCCCACTGTGGATGCTTGGTTTGTTGCAGAAGCCCAGAGCTCTTTCCCTGAGTTCGGTCTCCCAGAGCAGGCTTTCCTCTGTTTTCACGAGAACATCAACACACCAGCTCAACCCACCTGACCCAGTCTCTTGGGTCTGAGATTTTATTTTATTTTATTTGAAAGATTTTTATTGATTTATTTGATAGAGAGAGAGAGAGAGAGCACAAGCAGGGGGAGACGCAGAGGGAGACGGAGACGCAGGCTCTCCGCTGAGCAGGGAGTCTGAAGTGACTTGATCCCAGGACCCTTGAGATCATGACCGGAGCCGATGGCAGACACTTAACCAACTGAGCCACCCAGGTGCCCTGGGCTCTGAGATTTTAAAAGAAGAGTTAGTTTCTGGTCAGTGTAGATTCACATCAAGAGCAGTTATGGGACCAGAACCATGGGGTCATTTCATAAATCCTCCAACCCTTCCCACCTCACAAGTTCCATATTTGCTCCAGGAATTTATTCCCTTTTAATACATGTTTACCAAGCACAAGGCTTCTTAGCCCTCATCATGTTTTTCCCAGCATCAAAGCTTTAGACATATCAACCGGCCCAAAACACTGCAACGCATGAGTGTTATATACTCAACACATGAGTATATTTGTGTGTACCTGGGCAACCAACCAAACAGGTGGTTAATGTTTCATGAGGCTGCCCAGTCACTGTTGACATCTAAACTATCTTCTAGTTAAAACCGGGGTTCGGTCATAGCAGGAAATAGAGGGAACAGCAGTGAAGAGATTGAGGGTATAGGTTTATATAGGTTTATGGACCTTGAAACTGGAATTCTAAACAGCACATTGGCAAGGTTTGGGAAGGAACCCAGTGATAGATCATTGGATTAAGGGAGAAGCACAGATTCTAAAGGTATAAGAGTACAGAAGATACCTATATTGGCTTTCATCTTTGGACATGACCAAGAATAATGGAAGGCATGTAAAAATATAAGATTTTTTAAAATTCATACCAAAAATATTAACTTGGGAGTTGCTGAGAGGTCAGTAGGTTGGTCTCTGGGGACTACAGTTCAGAGACTCAGGGAGATGCCCAGTGGTGGGCAACCATGACTCAGTGAGTTCCCATACCATAGCTACTCAAGTTGGACAGTCCCTTGGTGAGAGGATTCTAGCATGGCTTGGGTTAAACACATGGTTCTAAAGAGCAGCTATACATCTGAGTTGCCTAGGGAACTTGGAAAAAACACCCATGCTGGTGGCTCACAGCCTCTCCCCTTACCCAGAGATAAGTCTTCCAAATCAGTGGTACTAAGTTGGGTTCTTGGCATCCACATTTCTACAAGCTTCCAAGTTTGTACAAACTTGTTCCAAGTTTGTACAAGCTACAAGTTTCCAAGTTTACGCACACGCTCAGCTCAGAACCTAAATAAAATACTAGTATGAATAGCTACCATCTATTATCACATGCTTGAGCGTTTAATGTCTTTCTACGAATATATTATGTCTTCCCAAATATATGGCCAGTTTGTAAAGGACAGAATCTTTATTTGATCATCTCCTGCACCCCCACGATGCCTACTTAAAATAATACATTTCGCATAGTAAATAATCAACAAATAATTGTTCAATGATAGCTTGCTACTACTTTATCATTGTTCGAGATGTAATAAATGTTACTTTGATATGAATAACGGCCTCTGAAGAAAGAAAGAGGCATCAGGAAATGGTAAGTATAAATAATAAGACAGGTATACGTTACCTTTAAATTTGTTATCCAACAGAGGGAACTCACACCTATCAAACACCAAGTAGATGAAAGTGGAGTAAAAGACTCACAAAAACTAGTATCAGTTTTGTCCCAGACTATTCTGGGAATGTTGTTCAAACCTCCATTATTTTAATCATAATCGCATTCACCAAGGTCCTACTAAACATAAGTCTATCAGATATATACTATCTTATTCGTCAAAGAAAACCTTGCAAGGTTGATGGTTTTTTTCCTCGCGTAGTTTATAGATACGAATACGGAGCTTAAGAGCCCCTAAGAGCTCCTAAGAGCTTAAGTCACGTTCAAAAGTCCACCACCAATAAAAGACAGAGCCAGTACTCGAGCCGTGGGATGTATGACCCCAAAGTCCAGCTCCATTAAATCTGGGAGCCTCACAATGAAGGGGTCCAGTCTAGGCCCTGAATACGACTGAGTTTAGAAGTTAGCTAAAACGTCAGGAGAAAAGGTTGCATAAAGAAGCATTCAAATCGGTATGGAAGAGTTCTATAACAACTTCTTCTTCCAAATCTTGTCTCCCACAGCTTTCCCAGAGCAAGATAGCTGCTGGAAACAGACTGAACCCTACATCTGTGTGACACCCTGAAGCCTTCTTAGTATTAATGTTTAACCCCATAACAGGGGGGTCTGGCCTGGAATATGGCCCTGTCACAGATATTCCCATCATGCTTAGGAGAGGTGGCAGCCCTCCCCAACTTCTACTCAGACTAAATGGTACCCAAGAAAGCAGGCGGCTACCATTAAGAAAGACTCCAAAATCAATCCAACGGAGGCTGCAATAGGTGGTAATAAAAATATGGTCCTACACGAAATGCCCAAAGTTCTCACTATCACAAGGAAATAAGCCATTTAAAAACAGTTTATAACCAAAGGAAAGAAAAAAATAAGGAGCACAAATCTGCATTAGATATGCATTAGGGGTGTTCATTTAAGCACACATTTCTCTGGCTAATTATATTACGAAGGAACAACGTTTGGAGATGTGTCAGCAATACAGTCAACTAATTATGAACATGGCTGGGAAATTTTTTTTTTGAGATTTATTTATTTGAGAGAGAGAGAGAGAGTGCGAGCGCACAAGTGGGGGGAGGGACAGAGGGACAGAATCCCCTCTGACTTCCCTCTGAGCACGGAGCCTGATGTGGAGATAGATCTCACGACCCTGGGAGCATGACCTGAGCGGAAACCAAGAGCTGGATGCTTAACTGTCTAAGCCACCCAGGCGCCCCCATGGCGGGGAATTTTTCCTTACCATCCCACTATCTCTGATTTTATTCCAATAATCAACTTCAAAAGGGGGTTGGGGGAGAATGTGCTGTGCCTGTTTCAAGGACGACATTCATACTGTAATTTCGTTTCATATCTTGAAGGTAAAAATGTTTATCCACACTGCTAGCTTTAATATTCAACCCAAGAAAATATTCCAGAAGGAAATCTGCTTGATGAAAGGTATAGGCAATTTACGGCATCTAATCAACAAACGGACTGTGTCACTAGTATCATCCCCATTGGCAGTTTCTCATTAGAAACTTCAGCACAATAATGTGATTGATTTCAGAAATAACACAGTAATATAAGGCTCTATCTAAGACTGTTTTAGAGAGCAATAAATACCAAGCTGAGAAAAAAAAAAAAAAAAAAGACCAATAACGTCCATAAATTGAGGCAGACATCTTGCCAACTGCCAGGGGAATGAATGATAGACCTATTCCACAGGCTGATATTGACTCAGGAAAAGTCTTCCCAGAGAAATTAACTACTAGCTGGGAAGCTCTGGCAGAGGAGCAAAAACAAGTATGAAAACTGAAGAAAATCACATTAAAGTCAGCTTTCATTTACACAACAATAACAGAAATGTCCCTGTTGTGCCTCAGAGTCAAAGCAGAATCACAGATCACCTAGAAATCTACGGGATGGGGCAGGTGGGAAGGGTCCAAATGGTCTAGGCAGATTAACACCAGTCTCCACTATACTCATTTTCCAGATCAGAGAATTCAGCACTTACACCTTTATTGTCTTCATTTGCTTCATTTGGAAAAATGTCGCTTTCCCTCCCTTAATGGTAAGCTCTCCGTGGGCTACACCTACGCATCCCATGTTTTTAGACTACCCCCTGCATTCAGGTGAGTTATTAATATTACTACGAACATTAATCCTTGTGATGTGTACAGGTAAGAAATACGGCCTAAGGAATGGGGCTGAAAAATGTAACCTTACGACCAAAGTTTCACATACTTTATGCCGTGCTCATAATTTGGACACATGTAGTTAGAGCCTCCTTCCGGGATCATCTGAGCACTGAATTCCACATATCATCGATGTGGGGGGTTGGAATCTAGCATCTCGGTATGCGGCAACTTGCATTTAGAAAACTGAGGGTTTTGGAGGGGAGGGGGATGGGCGGTTGGGTGAGCCTGGTGGTGGGTATTGAGGAGGGCACGTATTGCATGGAATACCGGGTGTGGGGCATGAACAATGAATCTTGGAACACTGAAAAAATTAAGTTACATTAAAAAAAAAGAAAGTGTTATTACGATCATCAAAGGAAAATGGGAGAGTTGTACTATGCCACAAAGCACATTCTCAAGGATAGCGTATTAACTGTGGTGACTAAGCTAATGAGCTCATTAGTACCAAAAGGTCTACTCGCCCTTAAAGCCGTAGAAAAAAATAATAACTTTTTGATGTATTTTGTATTCTCAAGTCTTCCATGAACTTTAGCCTCGATGAACAATGCATTTCCTTCAGCTCATATTCGTAGAGAAAGCTCACTTGGAAGAAGAAAAAAAATTCCATTTCACGTAACAACACTTATTGTCAACAAATAGCGTCTGATATGAAAACAGCTAGAATCTAAAGACTTCAGAAACTGCAGGGGTGACAGGCTAGGTGAAAGCATGAGCGCTGGAGAGAAAAAAACCGTTTTTCAGTGTCTCTCTTGCAAGGATCTTTCATTCGTAGAGGTGATAATGGCTGTTGACGCTTTGAGCCGCACATGGATCTTTCTTTTTTCAAAAAGTAACATTAAAACTCTTCATTTAATGCTCTACTTGTAGGCAGAATACTTGAACTGAAAACTAATAAATTAGGTAACATGAAAGCTGGAGAATTTTAGACCCTCCCCTTCCCTGGTGGGAAGTTTCACAAAGATCTGACATTTTTGTTAGAGACTCTATCTGCCACCCCCCGCTAGATTATGACCCTCTCATTCCGCTGGTGAAGACATATCTGGCAGCACCAAGTGTTTTCTACCATTATCTCATTAAATCTTCATAACAGTTCTACAGGATGGAAACAATCTTCTCCCCTTCTACAGAAGGAAACTGGAGTTGAGAGAAGTTTAGAGCTGGTTCCAGAACTCCCTAATGGTTCGGCCAAAACTCACACAAGTCTTTCTGATTCTAAGGCTCCCACTTCCTCCACCCTGTGGCAGTCTCATAACCAGCGTCATCGTTCATTCTGCACACTCCAGTGACTCCGACCTTTTGTAAGGGACATATGTTAGCGGCATTTACACGGCAAAAGGATAACGCAAGAGACTTGTTGCATGCAGCCAGGAAATCAATGTGGTTTTCCTAAATGTTTGAAAAGATCGGTACGTGGTGAGGTGACCAAAATTCTATTTCAAACAATTACCTGGAACACCGAAGATAAACACAAGATATGTGGGCTGCCACCTATCCGTGGGTGAGAGTCCACCCATGGTGGGTGAGGGTGTGGACCTTCACCCACAGCAGGCACCACGAGTCACTCACAGCACTCTTTCCTGCCAGGCCTTGATGTGAATCTTCTCCACAGCCTGACTGAAAATTCCAAGACGGCAGTGCAACAAAACTCTTCTGCCGCCCCTCACCTGAATGCCCTAATTTGTGGTCCAACTTACGTCAAAACTTTGTCAAACACTCTCAACTTGGCAGAGATGAGATGCGGCTCTACTACGAGAATCTCAAAAGATTGAAGAGTTGACTCCACAATAATACATATTCTTTAGGGCGGGTCCCAGCCCACACCGTGGACTCCCGGGCCCTCCAGCTTTTCCTCGTCACCTCCCACCTCCAGCACTCACAAGGGTTGCTCCTAACATGGACTCTGTCTTCTAGAAAGTGCTTTGGGTTCTCATCTTGATCCATAAACTAGTGACCCAAGGTAAGTCACTTTCTCTCTGGTGAGAATGGGAAATAACACCCACTATGCGTTCTAAATAGAATATACGTGAAATGAGAAATAACCAGGTAACCACCTCAGAAGGCATTTCTAAAGATCAGATGAGACAATGTTTACAGAAAACCTTGTCCACCTGAAAGTGCTGGCCACCTTTGGAGAAATCAGGCTCTGCTATTCGGAGACTTGAGAAACCACATCCCATCCTCATTCACCAACTCAAAGGAGAAACTCTGCCTCTGCGATCAGCCCACGGTGCCGGGCCACCCATCTTTGGAGGGCCATATGACCCTGGGGAAAACCAGGGTCAGCCCAAGGCCTCGTTGCACGGAGATGTCACGCCAAGTGAGAAGCAAGCGTGAAGATATGGAAGACAAAGTAAGAAGACTTGGAATCAGGAAAAGACATGAAGCTTGAGGACTGAAACCAAAGAGGAGGCCCGGGTTTCAGCAAGGCTCAGCCATAGGATAGGCTGGATGGCAGTTCCGGAGCCAACTCCGTGCCCGCCGTGCCCTCCGTGCACCACCTTTCGAAGGGGATTCGGGATGCTTCCATGGGCCGAAGGTATGCTGGGCCCTGTGCCAGGTGCTGGAGAGATCGTGCTGAGGAAGACTCCATGGTCACAGGGGTCCTGGATCCACAGTCCAGTAGGAGTGACAAAAACCACAAAAACAGTCATAAATAATGTGCTTGTATATTGGGGACTAAGAAAGAGAACACTGTCAGAGGTGACCCTGAGGCTGAAACCTGAAAGACGAGAAGGCCTTTGTTATGCCAAGAACAGGGAGACTCCATCAACAAATGAGTGAATAAGGAAAATGTGGTGTATATAGAGAATGGAGTATTACTCAGCCTTAAATAAGAATGAAGCTCTGACACCTGCTACAACAGGGATGAACCCTGAAGACATTATGTGAAGTGAAATAAGCCAGACATAAAAAGACAAATACCGTACGAGTCCACATATATGAGGTACCTAGAACACAAATTTTCAGCGACAGAAAGTAGAACAGAGGTTACCAGGGGCTAGGGGGACACAGGAGTGAAGAGTTACTGTTTAATGGGTACAGAGCTTCTGTTTGGGATGATGACAACATTTTGGAGACAGAGAACAGTGATGGTTGGGCAACACTGTGAATGTACTTAATGCCACTGAATTGTATACTTATAAATGGTAAAAATGGTCAATTTTTTATCACATGTATTTTACCACAATAAAAAAAAAAATTTAAGCTGGTTGGCCAGTATTGTAAGTAACAGGAGAAGCAAGTGCAAAGGCCCTGAGGTTGATAACAGCTTGCCATGCTGGTTGGGAGAGAATGATGGCAGAGGTAGCCTGTAGAGAAGCCAAAAACGCCAAAAACCCTGTTGGCTTCAGAGGCCACGGTTAGGAGTTTGGATTTTGTCTTGGAAGACAGATTTTTTTTTTCCCCAGAACCCTCCAACTGGTCTACCGCTACTACAAAGCAGTCCTCACCACACTCTTACACAGCGAGCAAACTACGCAAAGGGAAGAGCACACATCACCTCTTCTCCAGAACCAGCCTACTTCCCATCCAAACTCAGCGTTTATCCATTCTTCTCACAGAGTATGTAGTTCGCCCTTACATCATAGTTCATGATGGACCTGTGTTTGCTCTTCTCCCAGACCCCGGATGGTCTTAGTCACAAGGGCTACTGCATATCTAGCATTAGACCTGGGCTCTGGATTGACTGTCGATGACAACACAGTTGAAGCGATTCCTTCGCTTTGCTTCTGGCTTGGCTGAATTTTTAAAAACTTAATTTCTCTAGGCTGCCATGTACAAACTTGCATCTTTTCTGAAAATTAAAAAAGTCCTAGTAAAATAATAGGAAGCACAAACTAGAGGTTGACGCTGTCTTCTCCAGAGAGTTGATGGACATGGGGGACTGAGGTGTCCATGAATCCCTCCCTAATCCCTCCCTCGGAAGAGGGAGCCACAGAAGCCCCAGGCATTAGAAGCTTTCCTCCTCGCTTCCAGCGCTCGCCTCTGAGGCCCGCTCAGAGGGGGACCCACGTGACGGGGTCCTGGCCACAGGGTCCTGGCCACAGCCTCCAGGGACACAGAGAAGGCAAACAACAGGATCCACCAATTGCACCTTCTCTGATGGGGAAGTCTGTGAAATCCGACACAAAAGCTGGGTCTGTGACACACAGCTGCTCCCTTGCCAAGTAGCTGCTCCTCAGCAACATCCAAGTTCACAGTTTGCTAGTGTTGTCAGTGGAATTCCCAATTCCTGTGGCTTTATCCCTCAGAGCTGAAAATACAGTGCCGGCTGGCACGCGGCCAGGCTTCTGGAGCCCCAGGGATGATGAAGGATAAATAAGAAAGGGTATGCTCAGAGGTGCAGACGCAGCCTTGAGAAGCTGGTGGCCATGTGGTGACACGGGGGAGGAGGAGGAGGAGGGTGTCAGCAGGCAGACCGAGCAGTTATTAGAGGAGGGAAAAAAGAAGTGATGATCTCCCAAACAACAGTTCTTTGGGAAATGTAACAAGTACTCTCCTCTAAATTAACTTTCTCCATTCTCAGTCCAATAATCCAGATGACTACTAGTTCTCAAAGTCACACAAACTCTTTCATTTAAGGTTTTCCTATATAAATCCTTAGGGAGTTCTTTGATACGCATTATGGCACATTTTAATCCAAGTTCTGCATTTTAATTGATCCATGGAAAGATAATGTGAGAACTAAAATGTACTTTTAGAATCTCTTAACCCCCAGGATGATAATTAACTATTAAAAATGTGTTTAGAATCTCTCTGATATGAAGAATTCGAGAGGCAGGGCAGGGGGTCATGGGGGGTGGGAGGGGAATGAAATAAGATGGGATCAGGAAGCAGACAAACCATAAGAGACTCCTAAACTCACGAAACAAACTGAGGGTTGCTGGGGTGTAGGGGGGGTAGGGATAGGGTGGCTGGGTTATGGACATTGGGGAGGGTATATGCTATGGTAAGTGCTGTGAAATGTGTAAGCCTGATGATTCACAGACATGTACCCTGGGGCAAATAATACATTATATGTTAATAAAAAAAAGTAAAACAAATAAATAATAAAAAATAAAAATGTGTTTAGAGCCTGTATCGCAAATCAGAACAGCATAAGAATTAACTTAGCCAAGCACATCACTGAGATTTCCTAGCTATGCAGTAAATTCAATGAAAACTGTTTACTTTTTTCCAAAATGGAAACAGCTTTGCTACTTTGTCTAAGGCATTTAAAATTCTTTCAATACAGGGACGCCTGGGTGGCTGTCGGTTAAGCGTCTGCCTTCGGCTCGGGTCATGACCCCAGTGTCCTGGGATCGAGTCCCACATCAGGCTCCTTGCTCGGCGGGGAGCCTGCTTCTCCCTCTGCCTCTGCCTGCCACTCTGCCTGCTTTTACTCTCTTTCTGACAAATAAATAAATAAAATCTTCAAAAAACAAAACAAAACAAAAAAAAACATGGGTGTGATATTAAAATTCTTTCAATACAGAAAGAATATCATATATGAAAATGATCCTGGATCCCCCCAGTGGAAGTTACCACTGTTAATATTTTGATGTATCACCTTCTAAACTGTGAGCATATATGTGCATATGAGCTTTTTCAAAATTAATGTCATGTTATTCATATAGTTGATAACTCAGTAATACACTGTTAAGGCTAACCTATGTCAATAAATACTATTTTCCAATGTAATTTTTATTGGCCCCATAATATTCCATTTCATGTATATGCCATGATTTATTTAACTGATCTCCTATTGATAGACATTTGAGATTGTTTCCAATATTTCACTTATAAACAACTATAACTATAGAAAATTATAAATATGAGTGCTTTCTACTTCTCTCCACAAGTAAGTTTGAAAACCTGGATAAAATAGATGATTTCCTAGGAATATGTAAATTAGCAAAATAGACACCAAAAAGGATAGGAAACTTAGACCAGTAAGTATAAGATTTTTTAAAATAGCCCAAGGACTACCTTTTAAAAAGCCACATCCCGATAATCTGCAAGTGAAATCTCCCAAGCCTTTAAAAATTCTATTTATAGTAGTCCAGAGAAGGAAGAAAGAAATTTTTTCACGTTCTTTTTTTAAAATTTAGAATAATACTGACACCAAACCCAACAAAGATGGCATAGAAAAAAGAAAATAAACCAACTTCACTTCTGAATATCAATGTAAATTTCTAAATAAAATTTAGCAAATATAATCCAGATAAAAAGAATAAAAAACCAAAGACTCAGAAGACTCCATTCCAGATATTGGTATGTAAGATCATTATCAGGAAATCTAATAATAACCTTACCATATGACTTGTTTAAAGCAGAAACATATATGATCACTTTAACACTTGTCTAAAAGATGTAATAAAAGTAACTCATTTCTGATTTTTTTAAGCCCTAGTAAGGTGAGAATACATAGAGGCTTCCTTAAGATTATGTCATGCCAGAGGTGTCTGGGTGGCTCAGTCAGTTGAGCATCAGACTCTTGATTTTGACTCAGTCATAATCTCAGGGTCCTAGGATCAAGCCCCATGTCAGGCTCTGAGCTCAGCACGAAGTCTATTTGAGATTCTCTCTCCTTCTCCCTCTGCTCCCCCCCCCCATGCACAAACATGAGCTTTCTCTTTCTCTCTCTAAAATAAATAAATAAAATCTTAAAAAAAAAAAAAAAAGAATACAACTTCTGAAACCAGAACTTCTGGGTTCAAGTTCAGCTCTATCACTAGCCATATGACCACGAATAGATTACTCCATTTTTCTATGCCTCACTTTTCTCATTTGTAAAATGGGATAATAATAGTACATACTCATAGGGATCCAGTAAGGACTGAATGAGTCAATATATATAAAGTGCTTAGAACAGCACTCGGCACATAGCATTGGGTTAGTGTGCCTAAGAATATAAGTAGATATCCATAATATCAAAGAGCCAAGATCACAAATCAATAATGAAAAACTAAAACCACAGCCATGAAAGTCATGAATAAGGATACTCAAAGTCGACATTACTATTTAACTTTTTGTTCTGAAAATACTAACCAAGTGGGTCAATCAAGAGAAACCTAACTTTTATAAATGTAGAAAAATAAAAAAAGGAATTATCATGATTTGCTGATAACTATTCCTGAAAATACCAAGAGAATCAACTAAAATGCTTATTAGAGACAAGAGGAACTTATTAGATCTGTTTAATTCATTCGCCACCCTAAAGAGAAATTCAGAGAGAAATACGAAAACAATCTCCAAACGATAGAAGCTGGGATCCTGAACCTTTTGAAAACTCACCTTGGCAACTTAACTTTGGGGACTCCCACGTGCCCGAGGCTGTGCAGCTTGAAACTGTATTTTCCAGGTCACTGAAAAATCCTTCTTTGCAAGCATAACGAACCTGGCTGCCAAGCCTAGAAGTGTAATTTCCAACGATAAGGCCATCTGGGACCTCAGGAGGGGTGCCACAGTCGATTTCTGAAAATAAATTAAAGTCAAACTCATTACTATGTGAATATGAATTTTCAAAACTCATCGTCTCTCTCCACTCCATTGTTCCCTTTCCCTCCACACACACACACACACACACACCTGAGCGATATTTTACATAGACTGGTTCATTTCCATTTTGACTTCTGGGCATGTTGCCAGTGACTTTCTCTATTCAATCTTCTGGCCTTCCGTAAGTAATAGCATCTACACGGGCACAAAGCTGAGGGGATTTGGCAGTGAACCCTCACTAATTCACACCAGTTAAAAGGAAGCCTAGCCCAGTAGAGTAAAACATTTGAATTGCAAAACACCTTCAGATATATATGGCTTTGTAATTTTCAGAGTCACTTTTCTGTTGCTGGTCCTTACCAGCACCGCTATGTTTACTATTTAAAATCATGTTTCATGGGGTGCCTGGGTGGCTCAGTGGGTTAAAGCCTCTGCCTTCAGCTCAGGTCATGATCTCAGGGTCCTGGGATCGAGGCCCCGCATCGGGCTCTCTGCTCAGCAGGGAGCCTGCTTCCCCCCCTCTCTCTGCCTGCCTCTCTGCCTACTTGTGATCTCTCTCTCTCTGTCAAATAAATAAATAAAATCTTTAAAAAAATCATGTTTCATGGGAGAATATCTACTAACTGCTAAAACCCCTCAAGTTTACCAATTGTAGTTTTTGTTTTTTTTTGTTTTTAACTATAAGATACCCAGCCCCTTCCACCCTGTAATATTGACTTTATTTCATAGGTTATACAGATGTGCAAAGGATTAGACAATCTCCACTCATATCCCCAACACAGGCCCCACAGACACAGGCTCCGAGCAGGAGAAAATCATCCGAGAGCAGAATCCCACTTTCAGAAAGCTCCCTTCTATGGCAAACACCCACCTGTGCACAACGTGGTGTCTCTGGCTGGGTGGAAAGGCTCGGGCCCGTTCTTTGGCAAGTATCCATCCATACAGTAGCATTTGAAACTTCCATAAGTGTTCACACACCGTCCTCCTTGCCTGCACAGGCCGGAAACCTCACACTCATCTACGTCTTGAGATCCAGATATAAGAAAGGAGAGAAAAAAACAGAAAAAGGGAAACACAGGGGCAAAGGGGCATTGGAACAGCCATTTCTCACATTCTCAATCTACCCTTACAAAAATGGATGCATTTGTTTGCAACGGCATCATGAGTTTTAGTTCATTCCTCAAAGGTTCTTTTCATATATCCTTTCTTTATGCCCCCGGTACTAAAAGGTGCTCAATAAATCCTTGTCAGTGTTGTTTTGGAAATTTACAAAAACCAACGACCGTCACCAACTCCTGACACCCAACAAAAAGAGCCCCAGAAAAGTATGCTGAAAAAAAATTCAATCACTACAAGGTAAGGATGGCCTCTATCTCATACTAAAATACCTGAAGGATGGGGCACCTGGGGACTCAGTCTGTTAAGTGTCTGACTCCTGGTTTCGGCTCAGGTCGTCATCTCAGGGTCTTGAGATCAAGCCCCGTGTCAGGCTCCTTGCTGGGCATGGAGACTGCTTAAGATTTTCTCTCTCTCCCCCTCTGCCCCTCCCCTGTCCCTCTCTTTAAAACAAAAAACAAAACAAAACAAAAACCTGAAGTAGAACTCCAAATATAAAACAATTTAAACCAGAGTGAAAAATGCTTTCTAGTTCATGTGCACAGGATAGTGAGGCACGTTAATAAGAGGAAAATTTAGAAGGGTCTCACTAATTTTATGAAGATTATAAGAACTTAAGACAAGCTTCAAGAAGAAAAAGACATGCCCGTTAGCAGACTTTTCTCCTAGACTAAAGACGGCCAAAAGCATCAGGTACAGCGGTAAAAACCGCATAGTAATTCAGAGACTGGAGAAGAAACCTCTCTGCCAGTTAGCAGATTTTTCTCCCAGAAATGACTTAGAGAACAAAACAAAAAACTGTAGGAATTCCATCAGAGCCATACACACACCAATTTCACCTAGAGAAAAAAAATACCTTAAGTGAAATGGGACTATTCCCAGGACACTTGCAAGAAGCATGCTGGGGGCAGGGGGTAGGGGAACAAAGAACAGGGAATAGCAAGACTGGAGAAAACCTGGTTGTTACCAGGCTCTGGGATTTTAAGGCCTGGTAATTTTGGAAGGACCACTATAAAATGGCCAATACTCTATTTCACCAGGTAAAGAGCACTTTGTTTTGTTTTCTCAAAACTACTAACACCATAATTTCACAAAAGAAGGAAGAAAATATCAGAATCCTTTTAAATTTGTTTGTGACTTTTTTTAAAATTCACTATACTCTCCTTTTTGTTTGCATTTGGTCTTGGACCAATGAACTCCTCATCACTCACTGATCATCGTTTAGGAGGCAGTAATTCATTTAACTACTGAAAGAGCCCATATAAGCTACCAGTTCTGATCAACCTACATCTCTAATGCAGCAAACTTTGGGGAAAATCTGGGAGATCATCTCTGAAGATGGTGGCCATTTCTTGGGGATTCAAGAGTGGAATCCATTTCCCCTCCCCCTGGGCTGGTCTAGAGGCTTGCTTTGGACAATACAATGCAGCAGAAGTTACTGCTGGGCCTTCTGTGAACCTGATCTCGGTGACGACTGGCAGCTTCCTCACTCCCTCTGTTGGCATACAGTGGCCATGCTGTAAGGAAATCCAAGCTATCACGCTTGGGAGAGAAGTCACTCAGGGGACACCCTAAAGATGAGACGCCACGTCAAGAGAGTGGTCACATGGAAAACTAAGGTGTCCTGGCTGACAGCATCAAGGCCCTAGAATGTGAGAGAAGCCTTCTTTTACCTACCAGCCCAGCCCAACCACCAGCTGAATGTTTCCACATGAGTGACAGTACAACCTAGCCATGGAACTGTGAGTCATAATAAATTGTTACAAGCCGGGGCGCCTGGGTGGCTCAGTGGGTTAAAGTCTCTGCCTTCGGCTCAGGTCATGATCTCAGGGTCCTGGGATCGAGCCCCGCATCGGGCTCTCTGCTCAGAAGGAAGCCTGCTTCCCCCTTTCTCTCTGCCTGCCTCTCTGCCTACTTCTGATCTCTCTCTCTCTGTCAAATAAATAAATAAAATCTTTAAAAAATTTTAAAAAAATAAAATAAAATAAAAAATAAATTGTTACAAGCCATTAAATGGGGCGGGGGGTACCATTATGCAGTAATAGATGACCAAAACACTCTCGACATATGAAGACATGCAAAAGTCCAAATGAGATTAAGAGGATACTATAATCGAGATGCCTGGCTGGCTCAGTTGGTAGAACGTGCAATGCTTGATCTCAGGGTTGTGAGTTCAAGCCCTACATTAGGTGTAGAGATTACTTAAAAATAAAATCTTAAAAAAAAAAAAGGGAGGGGATACTGCAATCAATGAAAAAAGGGGAACTTCCGAAAAACACAATGAGATCTTGGAATTTAAAAACAAAATGTGAATGCCAAAAATAAAAAACTCAATAGAGGCACTGAATAAGTTGGTTGCTCCTGGAAAATAAATTTGCAAATTCCAACTTGAAGAATTCTCCAAAAACACATAGAAAAGGAAATCATATGAGACAGAAGCTATAGGACAATAAACAATAAAAGGACAGATCCAAAGTATGTAATATTCGCTTAAGAGAAATTGCAGGGGGCGCCCGGGTGGCTCAGTCAGTTAAGTGTCTGACCCTCGGTTTCAGCTCAGGTCATAATCTCAGGGTCATGGGACTGAGCCCCAAGTCAGGCGCCATGCTCAGCACGGAGTCTGCTTGAGATTCTCTCTCCCTCTGCCCCTGCCACTTGTGCTCACTCTCTTTCTCTCTCTCTCTCTAAAATAAATGAATAAATATTTATTAAAAATTAACATCAAAGGGAAAATTTCCTCTGCTTATGTATTCACATCCAAACAGCCTTTTTCTTTTTAAGATTTTATTTATTTATTTGACAGAGAGAGAGATCACAAGTAGGCAGAGAGGCAGGCAGAGAGAGAGAGGGAAGCAGGCTCCCTGCTGAGCAGAGAGCCCGATGTGGGGCTCGATCCCAGGACCCTGAGATCATGACCTGAGCCGAAGGCAGAGGCTTTAACCCACTGAGCCACCCAGGTGCCCCTCCAAACAGCCTTTTGAGGTGACAGGCATTAATGTTGAAAAGTGAAACTCACTCTGAATTTCATGGAATAAAAGAAAAATCTATGAAACAAGAGAGAAAGGAATTGTAATCTATGAAGAAAAGAAAACCAATCTGACCTAGGACTTCTTGTCTAAAACACCAAATAGTAATGGAATATTTACAGAGTTCTGAGGAAAAGGGAACAAGACATAATACTATATTTAAGTCAAGGAATGACATTTTAGAACATGAAGGATCTCAGAAATTATGTTATTGACATTTCTTTTTTTTAATCTTTTTTTTTTTTTTTTTAAGCAGATTCTATGCCCAGTGCGGAGCCCAATTTGGGGCTCAAACTGAGAACCGTGAGATTAAGACCTGAGCCCAGATTAAGAGCTGGAAGCTCTACCTACTGAGCCATCCAGGCAACTCTTGACAGTTCTTTTCTGAAAAAGATTTTGAAAAACATTCAAGCCAGTGAAAAACATCAGAATAAAGAATGTCAAGAAAGGGAAAATATAATTAAAAAAAATAAAGAGGTAAGAAATGAAACCAATAAAAACTCAGTTAAACAATTGTTAATAGGGCACCTGGATGACTCAGTCAGTTAAGCGTCTGCCTTCAGCTCAGGTCACGATCTCAGGGTCCTGGGATCGAGTCCCGCATCAGGTTCTCTGCTCAGAGGGGAGCCTGCTTCTCCCTCCCACTCTCCCTCTGTGCTCTCTGTCTCTCCCCCTACTCAAATAAATAAATAAAATCTTTAAAAAAACAACAACACATAGCTGTTGATAATAAAATCATTGACTTTTGGGTAATAGTTAACAAAGGATTCTTAAAATCTAAATAATATGAAATAAAATCAATCTCAATCCAGCACAAACTTTAGAGATGATTTCAACACTGCAGGATCCAACATGCGTTCCTAGAACTGGATCCATCATGTTTGCTTATCAAGATTCTGTATTTCAAGCGGGAGTTTGTAAAATGTGGACATATACCTTTGACACAGTAATCATCTTCCAGCCTGCCCATCCGCCGCAGGCTCTTCAGAAGACAGTGAGTGGGAATAAATGGATTTTTCAGTAGACTTCTAGAAACAGGCAGTGCCAGGGCAAAAATGTGGCTAGGTAGCAATGGTAGGGAAAAGATGGAATTTCTAGATCCCAATCAGCCCTGTATGAGTCACCACCGTCATTAATCAGCCTGCTTTAGGTCCAGTCATTCAACAACCTAATAACAATGATTGTTATAATGAGTGCTAATCCCAATGACTCCTGCGTGTCATCTGTCACATGCCAGCCACTGTTCTAAACGCTTCATTATTTATTACTAATTATTTTCATCTTATTCCGCACAATAACCCCATGAGCTAGATGCTATCGTTATCCCCATTTTATAGCGGAAGTAAGTGAAACACAGAGTGGGTAAGTAACTACACTGAAATCATGCAGATTAAATGGTGGAAAAGCCAGACTTGGAACCCAGGTATGTAGCCCCAGAACCACACCCTTAGCCACTGGCCACACCGTGTCTCCCATTATGATTGCACTGTACCATCAGCCAATCGATAATTCCATTTGTCCAACAGACAATGTCAAAGATACCCATGGTCGTCACGACGTCCAGAGGCACCGAGCATCTATCCCTGAGATCAGTGACGGTGATTTTGACTTTTACTGCCCTGCGACCTCTTAATGGTCACAAACCGTCCCTTTTCTAACCTATTCTAGAATCTTGGCTGGTTAAACATGTTCAGCTCATTAGAATAACTTCCCCATGTGCTGGATTCCACGGGGCCTCCAAGGTCATAACATGTTTGCTTGGGAAGGAAAAACGTTCTGAGCAACTGAGCAACCTTATTAACAAACTTAACTCATCCAGGCGGAAATTTTCCCTTGTCTCATTGCATATACCGGACTATTTAACTTTATCCACAGCCAGAACAATTCCTTGCCAGAAAGTAGCAAAACCAAGCAGGACACGCTGACCTGGACCCAGGGCCCCGATGTTCTGTATTTACTCTTTCCATCTAATAGCCTGGGTTTGAAGTCAAACACACCCCTGTTTGAGAACTGACTCTCCTACTTATTACATGTACTCAGGTCTACTCCTTAACCTTTCTAAACCACTTTTGTGAAATGAAGCTAATTAGGTCCTAATACATGTCGGCTACTCCGTGAATGGGCCTTGCCTCTCGGTGGCCTCAGTTCTCCCCGAGCACAAGCCACACCTTCAGAGCCTGTGCCTGACCCTCGGTGGGACCAGGAGCCAAGCCCTCGAGCACACGCATACACACGCTCTCCTGGGTTTCTTGGCTGCGGCCTGGGGAGCGGCCCCGTGGCTCTCGTCCCGCGGATTCGGGCTGCTCTCGGACAGAATCCGAAAATCCATCTGGAGGACCCTTAGCTAGAACAGGAGTGTCAAAGAAGCAAGGGTTTAGCTTTGGCGGGCGTGCCCCAGGGGCGAGTCTCTGAACGCCCCATGACACGCAAGCTCTGGCCTGGAGAAGCCTTTAAAACCTGAAGGCTCAGAACGGACTCAGTGATAAAAGTGCACGGAAGAATTTTCACATAAATGAAAATGCTCGCACAGCCTGCTCTTCTCCCTGTAGCCAACTAATTACTAGTTCCTTCCGACTCCATGCAGGTGAGACGAAAATTACTTCTTCACATCTTGGAAAGTAATGTTACTGCTTTTTTCCTGCCGTCTTGCCTCCTCAAATGCCAAGTTCAGCTAAGAAGCCTGCATCTTAAGAAGCCACATTTATTTACAGGGACACAAACAGCCATTTAAAATCAAGACAGTTAGGGTGGCTCAGTCAGTTAAGCGGCTGCTTTCAGCTCAGGTCATGATCTCAGGGTCCTGGGATCGAGCCCCACATCGGGCTCCCTGCTTAGCGGGGAGCCTGCTTCTCCCTCTGCCTCTGCCTGCCTCTCCCCCTGCTTGTACTCCCTCTCACTCTCTGTGTCAAATAAATAAGCAAATCTTTAAAAAATAAAAATAAATAAAGACAGTTAAATTCACATCATTCATTGCTAATGTCCAGTGTTGACAAAGATGTGAAGAAATGAAGACCTTCATGAAATGATTAGTGAGAGAGAATACTGGTGTGAACTTTTTGGAAGAGTCTGGCACAATGTACTGAAAAGTAACAATGTGTAGGTATACCTTTGACACAGAAATTATTTTCCAGAATTTATAACAAGGAATAATTTTCTATAAGGATGTAGGTACAAGGATATTCATTATAGCATTTCTTATGATAGCAAAAACAAAACAAAACAAAACAAAAACCCACAAACAAAACAAAACAAAAGAACAGAACAACCACAAGAGGGGAAAAAATAATCAGTTAAGTAACACAGTAAAGCCACATAATAAATTCTGTGTAGTTAATATATATAAGGTATTATACATCTATCTCTATATTAACTTTTAAGTGTTATAGTTTATATTTTAAAAGTACAGATTTTTTTTTAAAGATTTATTTACCAATATATTTGTGAGAGAGAGAGTGGGGGAGGGGCAGAAGGAGAGAATCTTCACGAAGACTTCCTGCTGAGTGTGGAGCCCGACTCAGAACTCGATCTCACAGCCCATGAGATCATGACCTGAACTTAAGTCATGAGTCAGACACTCAACAAACTGAGCCACACAGGTGCCCCCCAAAATGCAGTGATCTTAAGTGTGCAGTTCATGAGTTGTGAAAATCTCATACAAACCATGTAGCCAACATCCAAAACAAGAGATAGAACATTTCCATCATTCAGCAAGTTCCCTCATGTTTCTTTCCAGCCAATCCCCAAGCAATCACTTCGTTTTTAAAAAGACTTTCCTTTTTTTTTTTTTTTTGAGAAAGATTTTCCTTTTAAGTAATCTCTACACCCAACAAGGAGCTCAAACTCACAACTCCAAGATCAAGAGTCACACGTTCCACCAACTGATCGAGCCAGGTGCCCTAAATAACCACCTTTTGGTTTCTATCCCTGTAAATTATTTTTGCCTGTACTTTACATAAATGGACTCCCACAATGCATATTTTTGTGAAGGGCATCTTCTGTTCAACATAACATCTTTGAGGTTCCTCCTTATTGTGTGTGTATCAAAAGATAGTTCCTTTTATTGCTGAGTAGTACTCCACTCAAGGAATGCATCACAATTTGTTTATCCATCCTCCTCAAATGATTGAACATTTGAGCTGTTTCTGGTTTGGATATTATGAACATTTGTGTGCAAATTTTTGTGAACACATATTTTTATTTCTCTTGGGTTATATATGTACATATCTTTTTAAGATTTTATTTTTTTATTTTTTTATTTACTTATTTTTTAAGTTTTATTTATTTATTTGTCAGAGAGAGAGAAATCACAAGTAGGCAGAGAGGCAAGAAAAGAGAGAGGGGGAAGCAGGCTTCCTGCCGAGCGGGAAGCCCGATGGGGGGCTCAATCCCAGGACCCTGAGATGATGACCCGAGCCGAAGGCAGAAGCCTAACCGACAGAGCCACCCAGGCGTCCCAAGATTTTGTTTTTTTTTAAAGATGTATTATTTGAGAGAGAGAGAGATAGTGAGAGTGAGTGGGAAGAGGGGCAGAGGGAGACAATCTTCACAGACTCCCGACTGAGTGCGAAACCCGATGCGTAGTTCAATCTCACAACCCACAGGATCATGACCTGAGCTGAAACCAAGAGTTAGTCTGACTGAAAAATCCAGGTGCCCCTTAAAGATTTTATTTTTTAGGGGCGCCTGGGTGGCTCAGTGGGTTAAAGCCTCTGCCTTCGGCTCAGGTCATGATCTCAGGGTCCTGGGATCGAGCCCCGCATCAGGCTCTCTGCTCAGCAGGGAGCCTGCATCCCCCTCTCTCTTTGCCTGCCTCGCTGCCTACTTGTGATCTCTCTCTCTCTGTGTCAAATAAATAAATAAAATCTTTAAAAAAAAAAAAATTTTATTTTTTAGTAATCTCTACACCCAATGTGGAGATCGAATTCACAAACCTGAGATCAAGAGTCACGTGCTCAACCGACTGAGCCAGCCAAGTGCCCCCTATATTTATTTTTATTGAAATGGAAAGACCTTGTGTTGTGACTAAAATAAATTCTGTCTTCTCTTCATGGAGTTACATATGGAGAAAACAATATCATGTGGTATAGAAACAAAATATCATACTGTGGGACAACATATGTAAATGCCTCATTAATCTAAAATTATGATTGCAGGGGCACCTGGGAGGCTCAGTCAGTTGAGGGTCTGACTCCCGATCTTGGCTCAGGCTGTGATCTCAGAGTTGTAGGATCGAGCCCCATGTCAGGCTCCACGCTCAGGGTGGAGTCTGCTTGTCCCTTTCCCTCCCCCCGCCCCTTCGCTTGCTCCCTCTCTCTATCTAAAATAAATAAATAAAATCTTTCAGTATAAATAAATAAAAATAAATAAATAAAATCATGACTGCAGTACATATGCATAGAGACATCTTAAAAGAGATTTACTGGGTGCCTTGGTGGTTCAGTTGGTTAAGTGTTGATTTCAGCTCAGGTCCTGATCTCAGGGTTGTGAGATCAAGCCCCACCTCAGGCTCTGGCTGGGTGAGGAGCCTACTTGAGATTCTCTCTCTACCTCCCTCTCTACCCTTCCCCCACCCTCTTAAAAAGAAAAAAAAAGAGCCTTACCGAAATATTAAGAGTTGTTGCCTCTGAGTTAGTATTAGGTGATTTTTTTTCTTTCTCTTTTATGCTTTTGCATAATTGCTTAACCACTCTACATGAGTATGTGATTTTTATAATAAATGGAAAAAACAAAACTATACTCCTTCTTTTGGGGAAAAACATATTGGCTTATTCTTCTGTTTGTTTTAGGAAGAACAATCACAGAGCATTACAATCAGAACCTTTACTCTATCCCAAAGCCCTATCCTAGAGTGACAGCTCCATTCTTCTTGATGCATAAGTTTTGCTAAAGCAACAGCTGAACAGGGGCGCCTGGGTGGCTCAGTGGGTTAAAGCCTCTGCCTTCAGCTCAGGTCATGATCTCAGGGTCCTGGGATCGAGCCCCACATCGGGCTCTCTGCTCAGTGGGGAGTCTGTTTCCCACCCCCCCCACCACCACCCCCGCCCGCCTCTCTGCCTACTTGTGATCTCTCTCTGTCAAATAAATAAATAAAATCTTTAAAAAAAAAAAAAAAAAGCAACAGCTGAACAAATGGAGAACCATCTCTAAGGTCATGCTCAGAGAGACATTGGTCATGAGCAAAGAGCCTGAACTCAAAGGGCTCCCCATTTCCTTCACAATCTTGCCAATATTGCTAGTTTGCTTAGGAAAATCTACTCTATAGATGCCTCAAAGCTCCTGTCCCAATTACTCCTCCCAAAACTTTAAATCAGTGGAGCAAAAAAGAACCATGTGTACGTATTTTACTCCACTCAGCAAGGCCTTGGGAAGGAACCTGGGATCCCCATATCCTAGGGCTTGAGGAAGCCAGAGGCAAGAGTGAAGTGTGGGAGATATTCGCCTGTGGGGGAGCTCGGGCACGCCCCGTCACTCCAAAGAGAAACAATGGTACCTTAATCAAAGCCTCTCGCATTTAAGAGAAGGGTGCTTTGGTCTAACCATCTTCTGATTCAGAATTAGAGACCTAACTAAGCAGGAGTCCAGGGGATTTCACAGGGAAAACAGTCAAGAAGCCATTGGTTATGAGCAGCGCACTGCTGAGTGGAGCAATAACGCCTCAGTACACTTTTCCTTAGGTTTATCTTTCTTTGTTTCTTCCTTCTTTCAGAGTAATAAAACATGACACTTTTGGAATAAAACCCGGCTAAAACAAAGGATTAGGATTTAGGAAGCAAAATCTCATGTGGAAAGAACACTGAGGGAAACCTCAGAGCAGCTGCAAGTCCACTGGGCAATATACCCACCCCCCCCTCCGCCCCCCGAGTCAGCCGAACCCCAGCGGGACTACACGTTTGTGTCTGAGCCCACAGCGGGCCGCTCCAGGACCAGAAACAGCAGGGCAGCTGAGAAGCTTGAGAGCAAAGGCTCACACGAAAAACAAGCTCCTGACCTGGGAGAGAAACCAACAGACATCTTGGCGGGGGCAGGGATTTACATTTAGGAGTGACAGCGTTTACTTCACCACAGGCAGACTATGTGATACGGGCTCTGAGCAGAAGGTTCTGGAAACCGATGAACAGCAACGCATTCACTCCCTCTGGGTTCTTTATTTTTCCTTCCCTTTTCCCCATTTCCTAGGCAAGGCTGAAATGCTGTTACATTTCTCTAGAAGAAATGCCATCAGGCCCCTGATACTGCAGGAAATGAGCTGACAGAAAAGAAGGCTGCAGCCGCCGTCAGACTCGAGATGGATTCCCAAGATGTGGGGAACTCAAAGGCACACAAAAGGTGTTTCGTGGTTTTCAGCAGACGTGCTAGGGCCGTGCCTCCTTGGAGTCAGGCTGGTAGGGAGATGGCAGCCCCAGGCCCGCTCCCACACCAGCATCATCTCTCTCCCACCCTCCTCACATTTGAAACGCCACAGAGCTTCTCCCTCGGCCAAGCTTCCAGGAGCCCCAGAACTTGTCTGGGGACAGCCCCTGGGGGCCAGGACATCTGCAAGCTCTCTGGAACTAGAACTCTCTCTCATGGCTGACGTCCAAAGAGGCCCACCGGCAAGCAGCTCCTGAATTTGGCTCGGACTCTGCGAGGCACAACCAACACCTGAAGAGTTCTTGGAATTCAGGAACCAGGATTCACATCCTGC
>CM052892.1:18059602-18199251 GCA_028534135.1 Potos flavus | reverse complement strand
CCCCCCCCACTTTAAAAAACTGAGGTCTAATTTACATTCAGTGAAATACACAAATATTAAGTTTGCATTTCTACTTCTAAAGTCCCCGTATAAGTTCCTTTTAGCACTTACTTGTATGTCTTTCCCACTAGACTTTAAGTCGCTGAAGGGCATGGCAAGTGGCATGTCAACCAGCCATCCCTGTATTGGCAAACTCCTGGTACCTCGTAAGTGTTCTACGTATTTGGGGAAGGAAGGAAGGAAAGAAGGAGTGGAGTCAGTCACGTTCGGCCCGAGGTTGCCAGTGGGCGTTAATATTCGGCTCAGCTGCACATCCTTGGAGCAAGGCAATGTGGAAAAGCTGTAGATTACTCATCTCCCGACATGTCTAATTTCCTGTTCATTCAAGGGCTCTGTGGTTCTGGATGATCTATCCCCAGGTGACTGTCTCCCAAACTGTCTCCGGGACTATGATGACACCTTGCATTCTACTGACTGGCTCATGCAGTCGTTTTTAAAATAGATCTGAGCAAGAAACTTTGAATCTGTGCCAAAGTGGGTAATGGAAAAGAAAGCATGTATTAGCCAGTTCAAAAGATTTCTTACACTTTGATTTTCCCTGGCCGGTTTTTGGAATCAACCCTATGCACTCACAGGTAATTTTTAAATCTAATTATTCTTTCTCATCATGGTAGCTACTTCCGAAACTCAATTAGCCAATATCAGCCGCAGTGTTGGGCTGACAGGCCAGAAATCTTAGATGCTCACGTCACGTGAGGTGGGCACACATCATCGAAATCGTACCCGCCACGCCTGCCCAAACAGGCTAGCTCACCAGCTGCCCAGTCCCTCTCCTTCCTAGCCCTGTTTGTACCGTCTAGGAGACTTTGGGTTCAAGTGACTTAAAATGATCCAACATGTTGAAAGCAGAACTGGAGTTTATTGGCTCCCATAACCTAAAAGAGTCATTGACAGATCTGACAGAAGGTGGGACTCCACCAAACACAAATGGCGCCCCCGGAATCCAGTTTCTTCCTCTTGGCTCTGCTTGCTCCTGCCTCAGGTTTTCCCCTGACAATTATGACATGGTCCCCACAGTGGGCGTTCTTATACCCTCTCAGCTTCAATCTCAGTGGACAGAGAAAGCTTCTCTTTCCCAAGAATGACACAAAAGCCTTGAGCCTGTTGATCCCTGGACAAGTGCCCATAGCTAAGCCAATCACACCACCATCCCGGATCATAGGGCCAATAATGAGCCGAAAGCCACCCGGGCTCGCCCCGAGTGTGGGGTCGGCGTCCTCCAAATCCCAAAGACTCCACTGGAGAGGAGTGGTTCCTAATGGAAACACAGAGTAACATTTTATCAGAAGGATAAAGGGTACAAGGTATAAAAATAGCAGGTGCGATATGGCTTATGAGCATACTGGCTCATAAGAATCCCCCTCTTCTTGGGCGCCTGGGTGGCTCAGTGGGTTAAAGCCTCTGCCTTCGGCTCAGGTCATGATCTCAGGATCCTGGGATCGAGCCCCGCATCGGGCTCTCTGCTCAGCAGGGAGCCTGCTTCCCCCTCTCTCTGCCTGCCTTTCTGCCTACTTGTGATCTCTCTGTCTCTGTCAAATAAATAAAATCTTTAAAAAAAAAAAAAAAAAAGAATCCCTCTCTTCTCATTTAGTGAAAATGCATTTCCACAAATCCTAACTCGTTTGACCTGGCCTCCCTCTCTATATGACGTTCTAGGATGTGGCTTTGTATCTCTTATCATTCTCAGTAACTCCTTTGGGTTTTGTTGTTTTATGTTTTATTTTTTATTTTTTTTAAGATTTTATTTATTTGAGAGAGAGAGCACAAGCTGGGGGCAGGGAGAACGAGAAGCAGGCTCCCTGATGAGGAGGGAGCCCCACAAAGGGCTCAGTCCTAGGACCCTAGGATCATGACTGAGCCAAAGGCAGACACTTAATTGACTGAGCCACCCAGGCGCCCCAGTTTTGTTGTTTTATTCATTTTTATTTTTAAGGAGGATCCATGCCCCACGTGGTGCTTCAACTCAGGACCCTGAGATCAAGAGTCGCACTGTCTACTGACTGAGCCAGCCAAGCGCCCCTGTTGTTGTTGTTTTAAACTATATCTACCTAAAGAGATATATTTATCTCCTTAGTTTTTTATATTGAGTTATTTATATTGAGGACTAAACACAGTATCCTGGGAAGAGTCTGACTCAGTGTAGAATCAGGTGGATCTTCCCCCCCAAAGGTGCTCATAGTAAACCCTTGTAATACACTCAAATTCTGTGTAACTCAGGTGTATAATATTTAACGCACACACAATATACTTTACCTTGTTAGATACAGTCTATGGCGTGTGCCCTCTGGTCTTTCAGATGGGAGGACTCCAGAATACACTATCAATGGCTTTCTGGAGACCAACTCTCCACTCCCCCAGGAATAATGAACCTGAAGTCAGCCTCAGGCTAGCTTCCAGGACCTCTTTAGGGTGGCGTGAAAGGGGAGTTACCGAGCAAGGAGACTCCATGGGCTCCGTAAGCCACACACTACAGTTGTAACCTCTGTAGAGATGCAGGAAGGACCGTGGCTTATATGCCAACCTAGATTTCGAGAAGTATTTCTGTCTGGCTTAAAGAAAGGCCTACGAGGCCTCCAAAAGGGGGCTTCTGGCTGCCAAGATTAGGAAAGATATTAAGAAGACCTTCAGGGGCAGCTGGGTGGTTCAGTCAGTTGAGCGTCTGCCTTCAGCCCAGGTCATAATCCCGAGGTCCTGGGATCGAGCCCCACATCAGGCTCCCCGCTCAGTGGGGGGTCTGCTTGTCTTTTTCCCTCTGCCTCTGCCCCTCCCCGCGGCTTGTGCTCTCTCTCTCTCTCGTTCTCTCTCAAGTAAATAAATAAAATTGTTAATTAAAAAAAAAAAGAGACCTTCAAGCAAGACCCTAAAAGATAGGTTTTCAACAGGTGAAAATTGAAACCCCAAAGGGAACATGAGATAGAAAAAGGGGCTTTTCTCTGAAAAATCTGCACCTTTATAAAGAAATTTGCTAAGGGATGGAGGTGTCTGCTTTGCCATGGACACACAGAAAAGAAAGTCAGAAATTAAAATTAAGCTAAAAGGAAAATCCTGCTTGCTCCCGGCCCTAAGCCTTCATTCTCTCAAAAAGCTTCCCTAGGAAATGTCTCCAAGCCAAGACGCTCTTTAATTATAGTAAGAGGAGCCTCCATCCTGAACTCTGTTTTTCAGAGGCTCCTGCATGTTACAATCATATTCTTTAAAAATTAATTTAGGGCGCCTGGGGACTCAGTGGGTTAAAGCCTCTGCCTCCGGCTCAGGTCATGATCTCAGGATCGAGCCCCGCATCAGGCTCTCTGTTCAGCGGGGAGCCTGCTTCCCCCCCTCTCTCTGCCTGCCTTTCTGCCTACTTGTGATCTCTCTCTCTCTCTGTCAAATAAATAAGTAAAATCTTTAAAAAAATTTTTAATTTAAAAAAAAAATTTATTTTTTAAGTAATCTCTACACCCAATGTAGGGCTTAAACTAATAACCCCGGGATCAAGAGTTGTATACTCTTCCGACTGAGCCAGCCAGCTGCCCGCAAAATTAGATTTATTAATGCACAAAACAGGGTTTTCATCATCTGATCATAAAAGCAATGTAGGTGAATTATGGAACTATTTTTTTTTTATATTTTGAGGAATAAACAGCGTTTATTAGGTTCCGATCAGCAGTCTGAGAGTCTTGAGGACCTCTGCGTATTTGTTAATTTTCTTTTCAACGTTCTCAACTAGCCTTGCAAGCTGTTCTTCCTTCAGGTAATGGATCTTGGCCTTCTTCCTCTTGGGGGGGGGGGTGGCTGTCACTGCCTGGTTCTTCCAGCCAGCCTCAGAGCCTGCTGATGGGTTCAGGCTAACTTTCCCGTGGGCTACTGACGTACAACCTTGAGGGAAGCAGGAAGCACCCTCTGCTTCTTCTTGTCATAGGGCAGTCGGGCCCACTGAACACCTTGAGGTCCTTAGGGCAGCCTGGCCTCACACCTTCAGGAAGAATGGCTGGGGGCACAGAAGTGGTAGCAGCCACAGAATGGCCTGGCGATCCTGCAGAAGAAGGCCAGGTACTTTCATTTCTTTCTGTAGAACTTGCCAGAAATGCTGATGCCCTCACAGCACATGATCATGATCTCCAGGCCCAGTGGTACCTGTTTGGCCGCAACGGCTCTCAGGTGCCCTGGGAGACGCCTGGGCCACTGAGCACCAGGACCCGCCCTCTGCCATCTTCCATGGTCTCCTGGGAAAGCAAAATGTTTTAATACAGAAAAATAATAAGGAAGAAAAGAAAGATTTGGCATAAACATTAAAATTAATTTATCCAAAGTCACAGAAGTGCCCCCTCACACAGGATCCTACTCTTAGCATTGGCAGAAGCACTCTGTAAGTCTGAACATTAAACATCCATCCCATGACCAACCCCATCCAGACTCAGGAAATGTTTCTCCATTTCTCTTGCCCCACATTCTTGAAACAAGAGGCAGCAGCTTCCAAATGACCTGAAAGTTTCTCACTGTATCACTGCCGGTGTAAGAGGTAGACACTTCAATCCTTCAGGAAGGATTGAAAACGGAAAGGACATAAAAAAGAGAAAAGACAGATTAACTTATTAAATCCCTTCTCTGGGATGGTAGGAATGTAACAGACTCTGGCATGATGAAGTACCATTTCCCAGAGTGCTGAGTGTCCATATTCTGTTTTCCTTCATGTTTTATCCAATTCATGGCTCCAAAGGTACTCACACATTTGCGCAGTTTTTGCAACAACTGTTCATGACAGTTGAGAAACATTTTGCAACATTAACAGTTCATATGATTTTTAAATTTGCAAATAGAGAGGTCTAGATCTAATGCAGATGAAACACGACACCGGTTCTTTATGTTGGCATCAAAATGAATATTAAAGGCTAGAATTGTGAATAGTTTTCTTTTAATAAGATTTAATCAAATCTTTAAAAATTGTAAGTCTGGGCACCTGGGTGGCTCAGTCATTAAGCATCTGCCTTCAGCTCAGGTCGTGATCCCAGTGTTCTGGGATTGAGCCCCGCATTGGGCTTCCTGCTAAGCAGGAAGCCTGCTTCTTTCTCTGCCACTCCTCCTGCTTGTGTTCCCTCTCTTGCTGTGTCTCTCTCTGTCAAATAAATAAATAAAAATCCTAAAAAAAATTAATTTAATTAAATTTAAAAAGTCAGCTTTAAGTGATTTTGACTTAAAATATTGATATCGACTAACCATAATTTGAATTTTACTCTTAATTTTAAGAGAGGATTTTGAATATTTTAGAAAACAACTTATTAAAGGTGTACTAAAATAATTGAAGATTTTCATTTTAATTGTGATCTATTGTTTTCAATAAAATATATTCAAATTTTGTACCCTGTGAACACAATTAAAATAGATTTTTAATCCTACAGGATTAAATCTGGTCCACCACCTGTTTCTGTTTTGTAAATAAAATTTTATTGGAACCCAGCTCTGCTGCTCATCATTTACATGTTGTCTGTGGCTGCTTTCATATAACAGTGACAGAGCTGGGAGTTTTCACAGAAACCATATGGCCCACAAAACCTAAAATTTTTACTATCTAGTCTTTCATAGAAAAAGTTTGCCAACCTCTGCTTTGGGTGATTACTGTCAAGGGAATACAAATT
Source organism: Potos flavus (assembly GCA_028534135.1). Lineage (NCBI taxonomy): Eukaryota > Metazoa > Chordata > Mammalia > Carnivora > Procyonidae > Potos > Potos flavus. Next base: position 18,193,576 of record CM052892.1, on the reverse strand, counting down.
ATGTGAAAATCTTTAATATGTCAACATAATTTTGCTGAGATAAATTTTAAAAATTTATGGAATATCTATATATATTATACATTATGAATGTCTTTATTTTAGTACTTATCCAAATATCACTGGCTTCCCAACAGAACAGCCAGACATGTGCCATAATTGGGAAAGTCATCTTTAATAGCCTGCCAACTTCCAGCTGTATAAAAGTCAGAGCTTCTCACATATTTTTCAATGTTGTATTTAAGAAGTTATGTTTCTCAATATGAGGTATGTTTATTCTTACCCTGGGCTCTGCGAACATCAAGGGTAGCCTGCCAGCGTGTGCTCTGAAGCACGCCCATGTTCTGCCATATTGAAGGCTGAGCCTGGGTGCTGGAGCTTAGGAGATGGACCCTCGTGCCTTTGATGGGAGTCTTTATGGAGGGCATGATCCCAGAACATTAGCACACCTCGCCCTGTGGCCTGCTCCAGGTTGGGTGGCCACTAAGACATTTGGACAGACTCAGTGCCTTCCAGAAAGACCCTTCCCTCTGCAATTGACCAGATGGGACCAGCTTTGACCCTAGAAGCCCATGTGAGTTTCCAGGCCAGGTCTGGGGGAGGTTCTGGCACAGGGAAGAGCTCCTCAGGGCACGGACAGCTCTCCCACCCACACAGGCAGCCCTGCATTTCCTCCAACGGCTATGATCTTTTGGCCACTGCCCAAGCTCTTCTCTGCCTGCCCAGCAGAAGCTATGTGCCAGCAAGGGCTCTCGGTGTCTGTGGCGGCTGCCTAGCTCAAAATGTGAGGCTGATGCTTAGGGCCCATCCATGCATGCTGCAGGGAGAGGCAACCATTTGCAAAATGTTGGCAAACATTTCCTTAACTCTGGCCAGATTTAGCCAGTAAGAATGTAGGATGCCCAGTTAGATTTGAATTTCAGATAAACGACAAATGCTATTTCAGTAGGAGTATATCCTATGCAATAATACTGTGTATTATAAGTATGTTTCATGTGTCACGTCTCAGACAAGGCATTTAAGAACTGGGACATATAAGAGTCATTGCTTTTCTGCTGCTGAGGAGACTTTGCAGGTTTATGTGTTTTAGATGACAAGAGAGACGATGGGTGCCCAGCTCACAGAAATGAACTTTTATTCACAGTTGGAGAGTCGTGAATTCTTAGGGTTTATCTGTTACCGCAGCATCACCTAGATCTTCCTGAGTATTATATCATGCAGATGTCACTCTGGCTCCTTCCTCTTCCATTGTGCTCCTCTTATCTTTTATGAACCTCTCTCTTAGAATGCTTTTTTTTTTTTAGATTTTTAAAAATTTATTTGAGAGAGAGAAAGCACAAGCAGGAGGAGCAGAGGGAGAGGGAGAAGCAGACCCCCCCCCCCCCAATGAGCACAAAGTCCGTCATCGGGCTCCATCCCAGAACCCTGTGATCATGACCTGAGCTGAAGGCAGACGCTTAATCAACTGAGACACCCAGGCGCCCCACTTACAGTGCTTAATAAATGCCTGCTTCCTTCTCTCTCTCCCTCTCACCAGCACACAAGAGTCTTCCCTTATTGGACTTTGTGACCCTAGGCGCTCACATAGGAAGTGCTTTAGAGTGTGCTGAATGAACAATAATCTCCCAACGAAAGAACCAGGAGTTATCTTCAAATTCGCCTTGGTATCATGAAGGACGATACCTCCTTAGGTTTTATCTCCATTATTCCTTAAATAAAGGACTGCCTCTCTTTAAATAGGTCTGCAATCTTGGGAAAGTCAATTACACATAGCAGTGTTATTTATATAGTGACCAGTAATCAGAAGAGCAAGAGATTGCGGGTGACGACATTCATTCTTAGTCACAAATGAAAAGAGAAACATGACAATGACATTTCCACTGGGAGAGAGAAGGTCACCTGGCATTCAGAAGCCCTAATTGCAAAGCTGTGTTTATGTTCTCATCATCTATACTTTTTGGGGATGTCATTGCTACGGATGCAGAAAGGCTGGGGTCACCTGTTTATTTCCCTAAATACTTATTACTCCTAGATCAGGGATTTTCAACCAGGAAGTGGGAAGGGTGCACGCAAATCAGAATCTCAGAATGGGGGGAAAACAACAAATATATATATATATATATATATATTTTTTTTTTTTTTAAAGATTTTATTTATTTATTTGACAGAGAGAAAGAGATCACAAGTAGGCAGAGAGGCAGGCAGAGGGAGAGGGGGAAGCAGGCTCCCTGCTGAGCAGAGAGCCTGATGCGGGGCTCGATCCCAGGACCCTGAGATCATGACCTGAGCTGAAGGCAGAGGTTTTAACCCACTGAGCCACCCAAGTGCCCCCCCCCTTTTTTTTAAAGAACAACAAATATTTTGATTCTATTTTGAATACTTGTTTTTTAATACAGAATATAGAGATTCAAGTGTGACATTCTAGGCTATTAGGCACGGGGAGACTATGGGACAGGAAAGCAGTGAGGACAAGCTGGAGAACCAAGGTGGCACCCAGTGCACGCTTGTTCGCCAAAGGGTGTTATTTGTGTGGCATGTTTGGTATCATTTGTGCTACAGTTCTCACTGCAAACACAAAGTAAGTATTCTTTGTTGTAAGGGGAGTAGAGGTTTTTATTTTCAAGCAAGTTCTGATTTGCAGTTCTTATGAGGTGGCAAAAAAAAAAAAAAAAAAAAAAGATGTGTATAGAGAGGTAAAGACCCAGAGGCAATTCTGTTTGCAACGTTGCCTGTGAAGGGAAAGATGAGAAAGAGAAGGGCAAGCAAAGGAATTTGGGGAGTTTTATTTCCTTGTTTTTAAGATTGGAGAGACTTGAGAGCATTTTAAAGAGGAAAATCCAGTGCAGCAAATGCGGTGGAAGAAGCAGGAGAGAGCGGACGATGGATACAGATAATGGGTTATGGATAGAGCGAGATCTCTGGGGAGGTCGGAGGGATGAGAAACTGAATGAACAGACAAGGGAAAGGGAATAAAAGGGACAAAGATTCTATGGGACTGCATTAACTTTGATAGTCCCTGGCAGGTTACTGGGGACTGACTGCGGGCCATCATGGTAATCAGGGGGTAGGTAGGAAAGTGGATTTATTTGCATATTTTTATGAATATCTGAGTGCCAGTGCTAAATTTGTACAAATTTCTGCAGTTTCATACCGAAGTTTGTGGGTGGCCAAAGAAAGTCCCTTGGCTAAATTTAGAAACTATTATCTTACTATGGGGCGAGGCTAACATTTTCAAACTTTTCAAAAAAGGCTAACTTGTAATCGAGTTTGTTTTGTTTGGAATATAGAATTGAAGCCCTGAAGACACTGAATTTGAGATATAAAACCTCAAATACCAACTGCATTTGTTCCTTTAAGCATTTATTTTTAAAAAATCCATTTGTAGATTATTCGTTTATATTAGAACATCTTTTCATTTTCTCATCTTCACGATGTTCTAAAAGACAAGAATTTTGAAACTGGTTTCCAAGAAAAACAAATTCCAACCTCATTCTAGTACAGCTGCAGGATAAACTCAAGCTAACTTTTCCTTGTGTGTGGGGATGTAGACCCAAATTTCCTTTGTGAAACTCAGTGGGGGGAGGAGGGACAGAATTCTTCCTTCCTGATACTCAGTCTTTGCCAGCTAAAACCTTAAGTGATGCAACTTTGAGTTAGTTGCATAAGAAAACGTTTAGAATAGCACATTGGAGAATTTAGGGATATAGTAGTTCCCTGTTTATCATAAAGAGAACGGATTTTGTACACCATTGTATCATTTCCCTTAGGGTATGATGCCAAGCTAATTTGTGTGCACTTTTGACTATGTAAACCAAGCAGGGGCAGGCTGTGCCTTCCACATAAGATGCAAGGCTTGTCCTGGCGCGCACCCAGTGCTCACATTGATACTACCTTACTAATATTAAAAACACAAAATTTTTAAACACCAAAACACATTTGTTCTAAAAAAAAAATTGCCATAGCTTTGTTTTTAGCCATGATGTTTACATTAGTATAAATCTTCTTTTTTTAAAGATTTATTTATTTGAGAGGAGAGCTCGCGCGCATGCGCACACCGGCAGGAGGAGGGGCAGAGGGAGAGGGAGAAGTTTACTCCCTGCGGAGGAGGGAGACGCACTGGGGACTCCATCCCAGGACCTAGACCCCCAACCGACAGAGCCACCCAGGCGCCCCTAGTATAAGCCTAATGATCCTAAAGAGAGGGTAGGGAAATGAGATTTGTAAGTTTATCAGAGTTGAGAAAAACTGCTCTAAATAGAAAAAGTAGTGCTGAGAATGAACATGCATAGAGGGTTAGGGAATAGCCATCTGAAGAGGCTCCTATTCAAATTCCTGGCTGAAGTTGGAGGGCGGATCTGGTTCCGTGAGGAGGGTGACTTTAGAATAAGCAACATTTTAGTATGAAGGCATTTTAGATTTCAGGCTTTGGGTCTGAGATGGATGGGCAGGGTTTCCCTTGTCCACCTGACCCTTTTATGCCCACTTGAGATCATTAATTCCAGATGACTCACCAGACCTTTTGTGGATTGCCCGGTGTCAGAGTAGGAACATGGCAAATCGTGAAGGTTCCTCTAGCTTTATGCTAATCTCCATCATTTTTGGGCCAAACCACTGTTTACCTGACACTTCTCTAACATGATGGTATAATATTAGGACCCAGCCCTAGTTTAAGACATCTTTTTTTTTTTTTTTAGAGAGAGTGTGTGCACGAGCAGGGGCAGGTGGGTGGGGAGGAGGCGATGGTGGGCAGAGGGAGAAGTCCCTGTTGAGTAGGGAGCCTGACCTGGGACTGGATCCCAGGACACTGGGATCATGACCTGAGCCAAAGGCAGATGTTTAATGGACTGAGCCACCCAGGTGCCCAAGACATCTTTGTCTTCTTCAAACACCTAGCTAAGACAAATAGCTCTATGGCAGAGACAAAGGAACAATCCTTCTCCCCAACTCATTTTCTAGCTTCACCCTTGTATCAGGGCTACATCCTTAGGATCTTAGGGAAAGAGGAAATATCTATTCACTAGATATTTCTGCATCATTTCCTGGACTGTAAGATGACTGTTCAATAATTGATAACTTCGGATAACATTATTGTATTGCAGGCACTATCCTAAGTACTTTATATAGAGTAACTCATTAATGCCTCACAACAACTAGATGAGATGAGGTATTATTATCTCAAGAGAGATAGATGAGAAAGGTATTATTATCATCATCTTCTTGTTTTAAGTAAGCTCTACACCCATGTGGGGTTTGAATTCATGACTTTGAGATCAGGAGTCGCTCGCTCTACCAACTGAATCAGCCAGGCACCTCTATCATCCTCATTTTCTAGAGAGGCAACCAAAGCACCAAGTGCCATGGACTGAATTTGTCCCCCAAATTCGTATGTTGAAGCCCTAACCTTCAATGTGACTGTATTTGGAGATACGGCCTTTAAAGAGTAATTAAGGTTAAATGAGGTCGTAAGCGTGGGGCCCTAACCCAGTAGGACTGGTGTCCTTATAATAGGAATAAGAGGAAAAGATACCTGGACACAGAGCAAAGCCCATGTGAGGACAGAACAAGAGAAACGCCATCTGCCAGCCAAGGGGAGGGGCCTCAGGAGAAACTACATGTGCCGATAACTTGGTCTTGGACTTCCAGTCTCCACAATTGTAAGAAAATAAATTTCTGTTGCTTAAACCACCTAGTCTGGGGCACATGGGTGGCTCAGTCAGTTAAGCGTCAGACTCTTAATTTCGGCTCAGGTCATGATCTCAGGGTTGTGAGATTGTGCTCCGTGTTGGGCTCTGGGCTAGACATGGAACCTGCTTAAGATTCTCTCCCTCTGCCCCTCCCTCCCAAAATCAAATGTTAAACCACCTCGTCTAAGGCATTTTGTTGTGGCAGCTAGCTAACTAATATACAAAGACACTAAGAAATTTGCCCAGAATCACACAGGTCTTAAGTGGTAGAGCTAAGATTTGAACTCAGGTAGTCTGACTTCAGAAATCATACTCTCAACCTTCTTCCGTCTCCACCAATGAGTTTAAGTCACACTTCACAATAGAAATATAATGTAAGCCACAAATCTGAGCCTCATATGTAATCCATAATTTTCTAGGATTCACATTTTAAAAAACAGATGCAGTTAATTTTAATAATGTATTTTATTTAACCTAATCTACTGACGTCTTATTTCACATGTAACCAATATGAAGTTATTAATGAGATATTTAACACTGTCTCTTTTGTACCAAGTCTTCAAAACTGAGGGTTTATTTTATACTTACAGAGCATCTTAGTTGGACCAGCCACATTTCAAGTGCTCGGTAAGCCACACATGGCTAGTGGCTACCATACTGGGGAGCACAGGTGTAAAGCACTTTCATGGCTCTCTACTGTGCACAAGATAAAACCAAGACCCCACCCATGTTTCTAGCCTCAGCTCATGCCTGTCCTAGCATCACACTTTTTAAGCTCCTTAAATTGGCAATACTTGAATGTTTGCCTTCTATTCATATCATGCTGCTTTTTGGCATGGCATCTTCGTTCATGCTCTGCCCATTGTCAGGAGATGCTTCCTCTCATTCATCTCCTCCCCTCGGTTGGATGATACCCTACTTGGGTCTCCCCTCCTCCAGGAAGCGTTTCCTACAGCCCACAGCAAACTGGATACCTCATCTACTACTACTTCATAACACTTCATCCTAATTCATCCTAACGTTTAGCTCCTTTTGTTATACTTATTTGTATATCTCTGATTACACTGTGAGCTCAATAGCAAAGGATAAATAATCTCTGTGCTCAGCCCAGAATCTGACATGTAACAGGCACCGGTAAACATGTGTGGAGTTAAACTGAACTTAGTACCCATGTTTCGGTATACAGGATTCTTCATCCTGGTAAACCAGAATGTCCCCCAAATTATGAAGAAACCAGGCACAGTTCTCTTGAAAGAGAAATATGGGTAGGCACTAGATCTACCAAGGGGTAAATGTGTATGTGGGGTTGCAGTTAATGTCACTATAGTCTCCATCAGACTCCTTAAATAAACATAAAATCAAAACAAAATCAAATTTTCTATGCAAAAACAGTGTCAAAAGTCGGCTCTCCAAATATCACCAACCTACCTGTTGAGAAGATAAAGCTAGTTTATTGCTTACCCCAGTAAGCTTTGAAAAAGCTTTGGTAGTGTCTCAGATGGTCTCAGATGAGGGACGTAAGCTCAGAATTAAGTGGAAGTTTGATTTAAGACAGGTTTTTCAAAGAAAGGGTGGGAGAGGAGATCTTAGTTGATTGGATAAAAGTCATGATTTCACTGTCCAGGAATGGTGGAAATAGCCAGGTAAGGATTTTAAGGGGAGGGACTCAAGGAATCAATACTCATTATTGCTTTCCACTGGAAACTTGATGAATATTTCTATAAGAACTTATATGAAAAATCAAACCATTTACCCACACAGGAGACTCCTGGAGAAATAAAAGTCAATCTAATGAAGACAGAAGAATAGCAAACTCGTGCTAATGAAGACAAAGGACTCTCACTAAACTGACTTAGCAGGATTCCGGTGAAAATTGGGCTTGTGAGGATAAGCCCAAGGATGAGACCTACTCAAGAAAAGAGCTGAAAAGAATCTGACTAAAGCTTGGTCAAGGGGAGAGTCTTTGTCAGTGGGGAGCATCCCAGGGTCCTCTTGGCCTGCCCTTCCTGGCATGGAACCATTGTTTCAAAGCCAGGGCAAAAGTGACAGGGTCCCAGTATTCTCAGTGTGCCACACCTGAGGAAGATGCTCCATCCCATGAGGAGGGGCTGAGTGGAAGAAGAATGCCTCCACCTCTTGACCACACTGGGATTTAGCTCCAGCGATAGGTGCTGTGGGCAGGATGAGAGAAGGAATTGTTCTGCTACTGATGGATGTTTTTGCTTTCAGTAGTGTGGGAGCTGGGAGGGAAGAAAGGGCTATTTTGGTTAAAATACCAGACTCTTACCTTTCTTAGCAAGTTTTCTTAGCTAGATGCTCTTCAGTAAGTGTTTCCTTATGTGCTGTTTGCCCTTAGGACCATTTCCAGAGTCCTTAATTTCTTTTTCTTCCAGCTTTCAGTTTTACTGGGGAGCAGGTCAGTGGAGTTCTTCACGCCATCACGCCAGAAGTCAACGTTCAGAACTATTTCTTCTAAGATCCAGGGCTGGCGAAGCTGCTCAAAGAGACTCGGGGTGAAGGATAATATAGATTAGATTCTTTTTTTTTTTTTTTTTAAGATTTTATTTATTTATTTGAGAGGGAGAGTGCATGAGAGAGAGCTGGTAGGGGGAGGCAGAGGGAGAGGCAGGAGCAGACTCCTCACTGAGCAGGGAGCCCAGTGCGGGCTCGATCCCAGGACCATGGAACCAAGACCTGAGCTGAAGGCAGACGTTTAACTGACTGAGCCACCCAGGTGCCCCTATATATATTTGATTCTAAGTGGTGATCTTATTTATGTAAGGAAAGTATCTAAAATTGTGAAATAATACATAATTGATGATTATGTGATTAATAATCCTGTAAGTTAGAGGTTAACTTGTGGACTACCATTAAAGGTGTGATTTAAAAAAAAAAACAACATATATACAGCAGAGAAGAGAACCCCAAGTGTTATGGTTTAATTGCCTGAAGATTAACTGGTTTTATATCTAAATTAGAAATCTCACTTCAGAATTCCTTCCCCCACTGATGACATGAAACATCGTTCTACACAGCTTGTCATCCTGCCAGCTACTTCATTAATGAGTTAAATAAAACCTTAACTCATGTCCATTATTTTTGTGTAAGAATTGTTTTTTTTATTTATTTTTAATTTTTTTTTTAAGAAATATGTTTTTAACAATTTTAGAATTTTACTTTCAAACCTCTGCAATCTCAATTCTGATTTTTTTTTTTTCCCCCTACACAAATAGCACAGACCCCAGTTAGTAAGATTAAGGAATAGGTTTTCTGAGACTCTGGCTCCTAAGGTCCTGAAGATTCTCTTAGCAGGGTCATGAGCAACTAGGGAAAAAAGTTTATGGGCTGAATTGTGCCCCTCCCCTCACCCACCAAATATATTAAAGTCCTAACTCCCAGTCCCTCAGAATGTGACTGTATTTGCAGACAGGGCCTTTAAAGTAATTTAGGTAAGATGAGGTCAGATGGGTGGGCTTAATCCAATATGTGCTTAAAAGGAAATTAGGACACACACACACATACACAACTGTGAGGACACAGAAGGTAGCCATTTACAAGTCAAGAGGGAAAGAAACCAGAACTACCGAACCTTCTTCTCAGACATCTAGTTTCTAAAGCTTTGAGGGGATAAATTTGTTCCAGCCAGTTTGTGGTACTTTGTTATGGCAGCTCTAGCAAACCAATACATTGTGCAGGGGAATATTTTGGCTTCCTTGGGATCGACCATATATAAGAAATCCTACGCTTTGGTGGGGACATCATGGAAGAAGTTACGGCTACCCGCAAAAATGTATAGGTCAGAAGCAATAGTTTCAGGAAGGGTAGGGATCTGCAAATACATACACTGCAAAAGATAGGTGGGCTGTTGGGAGTTTGTCACCAAATTCCCAAAGCCCTAAAGTAGAGAGTAGATGCTTTTGTAGGTTGAGGCAGGGCTCCCACTTCCTTCCTTGAGCATTCACTCAGCTTTCTGTATATTTCATTGATCAGCGGACAGCTTGGTTTTGATAAGGTGTTGGTCTATAATAACCAGTTTGCTGTCCACAAAGTCAGAAGCACCAGGGTTCTATCTATTATGGTCTTAGCAGTTTTATTTCAGGAAGAGAAAGAACTTTGGGCTGATACCACCATAAGCTCCTACCAACTGCAAGGAAATGGCAAGTTTTTCTTTATTCAATAGATGACCTACTGTATGCTGGTCTCTGTGTGGCTGCTTTGCTTAAGGAAAAACTGCTACTTACTGAATAGAGGTTATTTGAATCACATCATCTCTTTAATCTTCATGGCTTTATTTGTGAGAATTTAGGGTAATTAATCTAAAAGTGAGCCAACTTGGCATACGTCAAGCAAACAGGTTAATTCTGTAGCTCTTTTTGAAAAAAAGAAAAACAACTCTGGAAGCCACGTTTTGAAAACACAGATACTATGCCTGTTTTGGAAAATGTGGGGCTGATAGCCACTGCTCTTGGACCATATTGAGAGATGTTTAAAAACACTAGATATCCATAAATCAGGTAGATTTATATAAGAATATAAGGAATATATATGTGTGTATATATATATGTGTATATGTATTTACTTGTTCAACCAATATTTATTAAGTATATAGGGCAGTGTAGTGGGTTCTGGGCACACAATGCTTTAATTTTAAAACAGCACCATGACCTTACCTTCATGGAGCTTATGGTTCCGTGCAAAAAGCGGCTGCTAGCCAAATATCATGCGAGGACAGTAATAACCACTATGGCATGTGCTCTGAAGTCACCTACCGCTGGAAGGGAATTGTACAGATAACCAAGTCAGGTTTTATCAACCTAATATTCTCTTGCCAAAAAGGGACCCTTGCTTTGACCTGAAAGTGGACGTAGACTAGCTTTTCTGTCAAAGCAAAGAACACAGCCTTGGAAGTCACATGAGTCACATTGTTTGTATCTGAGAACCCACGAGCTGCTCAGGGACACAGCTGACCTGCTACTGAAATCTGAAGGAAAAAACTTGGTTACCCACAGGAGGAAGAGGGAGAGAAGCAAGATCAGATTCTTTAAAACTAGTTTGTAAGCCAGTTATCATGCTACAGAAAAAGGTAGACCAGCGCTTTACACTTAACTATGTTCCTCGATGGCGTGGCTAGAGTAACTTTTTCAATCTCAGACCTTCTCAGCAAACATTTGTCTATGAAACTGTCTACATGAAAGTACGGCAGTAAAAGGTACAGGGGTGAGAGAATCATTGGGACAATCGTAAACCTTTTTTTTTTTTTTAATAAGCTTTTATTCGTACCTAATTTTATTTCACTCATATTTGTTGTTTTTGTCATGAAGGATAGATATGTAGTGGAAATCCTTAGGATAACAGGGCAATCAGAGTAGACAGCTATGATTAATATACCCAAAATCTTTTGCAAAAGAATCACAAAATAGGGGCACCTGGGTGACTCGATCGTTAAGCGTCTGCCTTCGGCTCGGGTCATGATCCCAGGGCCCTGGGACTGAGCCCCGCATCGGGCTCCTTGCTCGGTGGGAAACCTGCTTCTCCCTCTCCCATTCCCTCTGCTTGTGTTCCCTCTCTCACTGTTTCTGTCAAATAAATAAAAATCTTTTAAAAAATAAAAAATAAAAAAAAGAATCACAAAGTAAATTCAAAGATAGTATAAAAATAATAAAACATTAAAACACTAAAAAACAAACTTATTTGGGGAGATCAAAACAACCAAAAAGCAGGTTCTTTGAAAATACTTCTGGCAAGGTGCCCTGGGTGGCTCAGTGGGTTAAAGCATCTGCCTTCGGCTCAGGTCATGATCTCAGGGTCCTGGGATCGAGCCCCACATCGGGGCTCTCTGCTCAGCGGGGAGCCTGCTTCCCCCTCTCTCTCTGCCTGCCTCTCTGCCTACTTGTGATCTCTCCCTGTCAAATAAATAAATAAAATCTTAAAAAAAAAAAAGAAAAAGAAAATACTTCTGGCAAGATGGAAGGGAAAAAAGGACATAACCAAAAAAAAAAAGGAGAGATTAAAAAATGACTATAATTGGGGTGCATAGGTGGCTCAGTGAGTTAAGCATCTGACTCTTGATGTCGGCTCAGGTCATGATCTCAGGGTCGTGAGATCAAGCTGCACATTGGGCTCTGTGCTGGGCATGGAGCCTACTTGGGATTCTCTCTCCCTCTGCCCCTTTCCCCCCTCTTAAGGAAAAAGAAATTCTCGCTCTCTCTCCCTCTTAAAAAAAAAAAGGACTGTAACTAACCAACTAGGTAGAGATTTAAAAATATTATAAACAATTTTTACCAGTTTGAAAAGTATTATACAAAATGATTTAATAATTAAAAATCTTCCAAGTAGAAGCAGAGAGTGAGTAGGGAGGGGTATAGAAAACACTGAATATAAATTGTACAAGTTAGGTGACAGCAACGTAAGTTTCTTATACGAGTCTACTTTCACAAATGTTTGAAATTTTCCATAAAAGCACAGGCTTAAAAAAAAAACAAACCCAAGGTAAACAAAGTCTTGGAGGATAGAAAATAAAATAATCATTTCAAAAACTGGTAAGTAAAGGAAAAGAATCAAGTGTTTATCTTGTCTTTCCCACAGAAACTGTACCTCAGAGTAACCAAATAGTTGATAAGGGAAGTTTCTCTTTTTACATAAAAGCAATCAAAGTAATACATGCAAAAGGCATGATAGAACTTTGGCATTTTGTTATCCTTAAAAATCAATGGATTTACATAATAGTGATCAATGGTTACCATCATAATGACACATTAAGTGTCCAATGCCATCTATAAAGTATTCTTACTCTCCCCTTCACCAGAAAAAAGAGTCAGGAAGGTGGTGAGGAAAGCAGCAGCTTCCAATCTACAGAGAACTGGAGGTGGGGAGACATAGTAAAGAAATAACATCACAGGGACATACATACTCCGAGAAATCTAGACCACTTGAATTTTTAGAGAAAATAGCTCAGTTCCTTCAACAAATAGGTTGTAAGGGAACACAAGACAATGGAAAGGAAAGCTATATACTGAAAGACTTTATCAGCAACTACAACATATGGACTTACACATACTGAAATGTTTACAGATAAAATCATAGGATGACTGGGATTTGTTTCAAAATCATCCAAGGAACGGGATGAAGAATAGATGAAACAAGATTGGCCACTGGTTATAGTGGGTATTACGTATATGGAGTTCATGACACTAATTAGCATATATTTAAGAATCTTAATGACAAGAATTTTGCTAAGCCTTCTGTATAGTCTCTCCTCTTAGGATGCTTGTGAGGTAGGGGCTTTTCTTGATGGAAATATATTAAGGGATTAGATATCAAACAGCCCACATGATTAGGCTTATAGTTGCAAAAACAAAACTATTAATGAAATCTTCTCTGAATGAGTTGTGTGTAAAACTGCTCAAAAAAGTAAAATTTACTTGAAAACAGTCTGTGCTTTTTCCTTTGTTCTGGGTAATATTTTTCCTGTACGTATGCCATGGTCAGGGAAATGCCACAGATATGTGGGAGGGTTGCACTGTGAAACCCAGTCCATGGGATCTTGAGTACTTTATAACAAGGTCTTACTTAACAGGTAGAATAATCAGCTGATTTAAGAAGCAAGGAGAACAGTTTATAGCTCCTTGCTCAATTACAATCATTTTTCAAAATCCTTTCAGTTGAAGTATAACATACAGAAAAATGTACAAATCCCAAGTGTACGAGCTCAATGAATAATCAGGAGAGTAAACTCTCCTGGGTAACTGGTACAAAGGTTATAAAACCAAACATTAACCACACACCAGAACCTCTCATACGCTCGATTACCTCCTTACCAAAGGTAACCACTATCCTGTTTTTGAACATGATGTGAATTATACATTATGTATTCTTTTGTGTACAGCCTGTTCAACATCACCTCCGAGCTTCATGTAGCTTTACTATATTCTTTGCATAACTATAAAGTATTCCATTATATAAATATATCATTATTAAATCTATCTCCAATAGTGCCTGTCCAAAAGTTTACTTGAATTAATATAACTAATACCAGCTTCCATTTGATTATAGACAATCTCTTAACAGGGTCTGCATGGAACATCAGAATTATTAACTTTTCCTGGTCAACTATACTTTCTTTATACTAGCACAGTTGGAAGTGCTACATCTAAACCCAATGGCTTACAAATGCAGTAATTCCAACAAAATTGTTATTAGAATTTTATCAGCTCAGGGGCGCCTGGGTGGCTTGGTCGGTTAAGCGTCTGCCTTCAGCTCGGGTTATGATCCCAGAGTCCCAGGATCGAGCCCTGCATCAGGCTCCCTGCTCTGCCGGGATTCTGCTTCTCCCTCTCCCTCCTGCTTGTGCTTTCAAATAAATAAATAAAATCTTTAAAAAATATATAGAATTTTATCAGTTCAGCATAAACTGTTTTGATAGAAGCATATAGTGATGAATTTCCAGAAGTTGAAATATGACAACAGAAAAAAATTGATGATGCAGGAGCAATCACTTAAATTGTAAAGAGTGGAGTTTAACACTTTAAACTATTCCTAAACTCGATTATTTAAGTCCCAGTTCAATCAATCAATGTTTGTCATTAAAAACTGGACACAGCAGGACAGTGTCCTCTTATTCTTTCAACTGTTCTTCAAGTAATGGTATGTCTTAGAAATGCTCACTGCTCTGAAATGGCTCACTTCTAAAACTGAAGAGTAGATAATTATTGCGGTGTATGTATTCCTACATATTCATAATTAGCTACAGGATAGCTTTACCCATATGTATTCTGACTAGAATTGCCTAGAGAGGCTTCATGATTCCTTTTGGGGGCTTCCTGTTGAAGGCAAGAGTTCAAAATGATTTAGTTTATGGATTTAGGCGACATTCCACACTTACGTATATCTAAAAGGTAAGGCAATCATGTCCTTAATTCTTTGTATCTTTCCCGGCACTTAGCTCAACTGCTGGTATAATCAGTACTTGGTAAGCTGAATGAATAATCTTTACTAAATAGTGCTATGGGCTGAATCGCGCCCCCCTCAAATCTTTGTGTTGAAATCCTAAACTCCAATATCTCAGAAGGTGACTATATTTGGAGACAGGGCCTTTAAAGAGGTAATTAAGGTAAAATGAGGTCAAATGGGTGGGCCTAATCCAATTATGACTGGTGTCCTTATAAAAAGAGAGATCAGGACAAAGAAATACAGAAGAAAGACCGTGTCAAGGCATAGGGAGAGTACGGCCATCTATAAGCCAAGGAAAGAGGCCTCAGGACACCTTGCTCTTGGACTTCTAGTCTCTTGAACTGTGAGAAAATAAATTTCTGTTGTTTAAGCCACCTAATCTGTGATACTTTGTTATATGAGTCCTAGCAAACGAATATGGATAACAACTACATTTTTTAGGAGTTCTCAAATTTGCAACTTGAAATTACATTTTTAGCTGAAATTTTTCAGAAGTAGGTAGACATTTGTTACCCTTCAGCAAAAAGACATATGGAATGTCTTCAAATTGGTTTTGGTAGTTCTCAAAAGAGTATATAAGCACCTCAATTCTGTGTACAGAACTTCAAGATCACAATCTTCATAACAGTTGGCAGGACAGAACCCCTAGGGGCAATGCTAGGTACTGGGTAATACCAAGGAGTCCTGGGTTCTAGTCCAGACTCTGCAATTAAGTGTCATGTACCCTTGGGCCAGTCACTTCCTTCTTTACACTGCTGACCTTTAAAGAGTGGAGACTGAACTAGGTGGTCTCTTAGATGCATTTATTTCAAACCTACATGACTCAGTGATTGTTAGAAGCCTTCTGATACGTAAATAAGCATTTCAGTTAAGGAAGTTGATAAAACCTCATTTGGCCATAGTTATTCCATCTTTTCTGATAAAAATGCCTTACACTGAAAAAAAAAAAAAGTAATTACATTTATGGATAGCAAAGATTTTACAGGTTAGCCACCAAAGATCAATAGTGGTTACCTAATTTTCTATTCCATTAAAAATAAATTCCTGCTTCCAAAAGATCCTAAGCAAAAGATTAAAATAAACTCCGACAATCCAGTAACTCTTCAAAGAACTTAAAAATAGAACTTTTGTCTAAGGAAAAGCAGTATCTGGCAGCTGGTAACTGTGTTACCTTTTAATTAAAAAGAACACGAACCTGGTCTGAGATCACACCTCATGTTTCAAATTTATGTATACTAATCCCATAGGGAAGCTAAAAACTAAACTGGAAAATGCTTTCCAACTCTTGTTTGGCAATTGAGTTTATATGAAGAGTATGTATATGGGGGGTGGGGAGAGACAGATACACAGAAAGGGAGAGAAAGAATTCACAGTGTGTCAACGTGTACTTGTACTAAAGGGAGAGGGCCATAGAAGAAGTTGCACTTTAGGACGATTAGAAAAGCACTTTGCTTCTCAAAATAAAATCACTCCTTAATTAAAGGAGGGGGTTAGCAGATTTAGGGCTTTATCAGTTTTTAAAGTATGAAAACATGCTTGCTATTCCCTCTAACTGTGACAAGTTTAAATGGATGGCTATGAAAAAGAAAAGAAAGTATGACATCATTAGAATTACAGGTAAGACAAGAGGAAACCCAAAGTACAGACACAAGAACACAGAAAATTTTAAGAGAGTACAGATGTCATGACATTTATTAAAAGGCATGCTACAATGCTATACTTGTTAGGAAAAGAGATTAGAGATTATCAAGTAATAGTCAGCAAATATACAAACTGAACGAAAATGGAATATACTGTAGAGTACAGAAGCTTGAATTAACCATGCACTACGCATTTAGAAAATATGTTTTTTAATATTTTATCTTCTCTTTGCATTTATAACATAATTCACTTAAACAATCACAGAATCCTTTTCTTCCAACACCACAAACTGTGTTACAAATGAAAGCTGGTACTGCTGCTTATCAAAATATACAAGACAATTGATGTTTTATATAAAACCACTTTATATGTTAACTTGTTCCCAAAAACCTTTTTTTTTTCTTTTTTGGCCTGGTTAAAAAAAATGTTGTTACAAATATTTACAGCATTTTCTTCTTTTAGATGAACATTCTTATAAACTGAAAAAGGGAATTTTATGAACAGACCACATAAAACACAAGACAAAGTCAGAGGCTCCTAGCTGTGCTATTTTTGTTTTTCTTAAATACAGTACTGAAAATGCCCATCAAACCCTTGTCATCCTAATCCATTCTGTTCACATTTATACTCCCATTTTTTCTAAGTAGTCTATTCACCAACAGGAAATAGAAAGTAAAGGCCGCTTTGCACTGGGTCTTCTTTCAGAAAGGAGCTTGGGAAAAAATGCTTAATGAGAGGAGTTAAAACCAGAACAGTAAGTCTTCTTTGGTCAGAGCAATGAGGTGACATTTTGATGCAAAACTGCTTGGTCAGTAATCTATAATTAGTACTTTCTGGATGTGGGATGAATTTTTAAAAGATCTGGTTAACAATGGTAAGGGGGGAAAAGGCCAGAGCATGTTTTTTTTTTTTAAACGACATCAAAAATATCTATTTAAATATTTGTTAATACAACTACTACATAGATTCAAAAACTGAAAATAACACAAAAACAAAATCTGTTTACAGTGCTGACTTAAGCTTGCTATAAGCAGCTTTCAATCATGACTATTATCACCAAGGTCACTGGACCAGACAAATATCCCTGTTCTCTGGAACATATGCCTCAGGTTACAAAAACTAAAATGACTACCACAAAGATATAGAGCAGCTCATTCTTGACCTGCACAATGCTATAGAATGAATATTATGTGATAAAGGCAAAAGTGTAACTGAAACTTCATTTATACAGTTACAATTCTTTGCTTGTATGAATAGTCCGTGGGATAACATTCTTTTAAAACTATATAGTACGTATTTCCTGAAAACCAGAATACTGATACTACCTTAGTCTCAAATAGGAAGAAAAGGTCAATTAAGACTACTAAAGAAGGCACATAAACTTTGGTCCTGTTTTGTTTTCCTCCCTCTATAAAACCCCCCAAACTTTTTACTAATTTTCTACTTTTAAACCATTCATATCTGTTAGAATTTGCTGTGAAAAAAGACTGCAAATAGTCTTATAGATAACAACACAGCTCTTTTGAAGGACAGCTGAGTTCTATTTTCTTTAAAGGAAAACTTTTGTGCAATCTAAACTGTATTTCTTTTAGCACAATAGTAGACTATTTTAAGTCTGGCAGTTTTATTCTTGTTAACAACTGATGAAGACAGAGGAAAGGCTAAGAAAAATGCTTTTACGCATAGTCATGCTGTCTTTTTGGTTTTAAAAATAGCAGTACACACTGGTTTTCAAAGAGACAGACTGACAGTTTGGCAAACTTAGGGTTTTTAAGTGAGTCATTGGGGGGAAAACACATACTTTTGAGTTTGTCACCTTTCATCTAAAAATATTTAGCGGAAACAGAAATTACATGACAATATATTCACTATATAAATTTCACTGCCTAATGACATGGAAACTTTGAAAAGTTTGTATGAAAATGAAGAGAGACATTAATGAGAGTTAATTTTTTATCATCTGAAGTAGAACCAATGATCATCATCCTAGGTAGAGCCAAAGAAGGCACTGCTCCCATAAGGAATTAAGTAGGCAGAAATTCTGTCTCTGAATATTGTGAGATCTGCAACTTTTAACAACAGAATCAGAAACATGACTAAAAATAACTGATTAGTACCTAGTCTTAAAGAATTTAGGGCATTCTATAGGAGCTACTGGGAATTCTGATACTCTCCAGTAAGTTATCAATTAAGATATTAAGATCCTGGGTCATTTTTCTATTTATATTTCACACAAAACACATTTTACTGCTATGGAAGTTATTTAAATCTCAAAGTAAAACTTTTTGGCATAAATTGCTACTGCTAAACGTGTACTGCTATTTTTTGAAGACCTGAATATATATACTTTGTGTAAAAGTCAAGACACTTCCAAAAGTGATAAGACAATACTCCTTAAAGTAAATAAACTTAAAAATAGGATACTATGACAGCTCAACAGCGAAAATAAACATTGTTCAGAAGATACTGAATAAATGCATGCCAAAACAAAAGTACGAAGATCTAGTTTTTCCACTACCCTGATATTTTTAAATCTTTCTACAGACACTATGCCAAAACAAATACTGTAGACTTCTATAATTCAAACAGCAAATTAACTCAATATGGACGATATCCATGCACTACAGCTAATTTCAGACCCAAAGTGATGATTTCAAGCATACTATTTTAGATAAGAATATCTCTTTTCCAAATCTTAACTTGATTTTGTCAATAAATTAAAATGTATGTACTGTGCATATGTATGTACAACATAAGAGTGCATGTATGTATATATATTTATTTACGCACGCACACATACACACACATACACACACACACACACACACACACACACACACTCCCTGAAAAGGATTCAAATGTTCTCCCTCAGATTTAAAGGCCATTCCCTACTTCAAAATTACATTCAATGCTATTATGATCTCCCATCTGCTACATTGACACTGAATGTTATGAAAATCATGAATTAATCACACAGTAATTCCTAACTCAAAGCAAACAAAATAATCCAATTTAATGTGTCACCAACAATTATAATAGTGCCTGTATACTAGGAAAAAAAGGCAAATTTTGGGAGATTTCTCAAAAAAAATTTTTTTTTCCCTCCCCCCTTACTCAAGTGTTTTAGTAAAAACACATTAAGTGAAAAAAAATAAAACTATATAAATGATTATACCTATCTATTCAGTCAATGCCAAAATGGATTCATTTGAAAGGTTTCTATTTAGTGTCCTCCTTTCTATTCTATCTACCAACTACCTGTTGCTCAGTGTTGAGTAAATTCTGCTTTTTAATAACCTATAGTATTTCCTATAGTCTCCATTTTTTTGTAATAATCTTTCAACATTCAAACTATGGTTGGAATATAGCAAAGAAATTGAAATTTTTAAAGGTGAGATGAGCTACTCTGAGGATCTGAAAACTGTAAAAGGGATGGACAAAAATGACCCCTTTGACAAATTCTGCTTTTAAAAAAATCCGATCAAGCACTGAAAAAAATAATGAATGTAAAGTTTCTCATTAAAAAGAAATAATTTTACATTATAAAATCACTGAAGCAACATTAAAACGTATTCTTACACTCAACCACAGAGAGGGACAGAGTATGAAAAAGGACCCCACCTTGTCATACTCCATGTACGTGGGCACTCAGTAAAGAAGTTATATTAACAAAGAAAACCATCTCACTTGAGCATTGAGAAAAACCAAGTAATCCTGAGACAAATTAGTATTAAAGGTCAGACAAGATCCAGAAACAGATTGCATTTTATAGTCCCCAGCTGGTATGCTCTGTCAATGATTGCACGACCACTACCGGTCACAATGTGAAGAGGCCTACAGGTGTGCACTGAGTTATTCCCCAAACCATTCACCCTTCCCTACCCCATCTCTGCACCAAAGCACCAAAAATTTGAATAAAAACTATTACTTATTGAAAACCACTTAAAATTGCAATGAAAAAAACTTTAAAATCCTTACCAAAACAGGGAAAGAAAAAACAAAATGCTCACCAAGCCCACGATATAGCTTTCAAGATATTTAGACAAAGTTCTAACCTACTGTATCATAAGCACATAATAAGGCACATAATAAGAAATTAAGTAAATACACAGTAATTCTGAATAAGTATTAGAGATTATAGTGGTACAAAAAACCCTTGAGATTAATTTTTTCTAAAATAAGACCTTACCAAAAATAACTTTTAAAAAATCTGTCAAACCATATGATAGACCTGAATATTTTCCTTAAGACTGTAAACTTTTTTTTCTGAAAACAATTATAAAAAAGTAGTTTATAAGGAGGATTATTTTCTTTTTAAATTTTCCAAGATCATATTACTCAGCAAATAGTGTCATTTTGAAATTTAAACCATGATTTTTCCTAATAAAACTAATAATTATTTTGACACCTAAATAGATCTTGGATTCTATTTAATTTCCTTGGGGACAATTGAGACACTTCATTTCTCCAAATAGTCTTAAAAAATTAAAGATATGTATTATTCCAAGGAGTGTCTTGCAGTGAAAAAAAGAAACCACTGAAGGAAAACATGCAAGTTTATAAATTTTCTTCCAATACAACCCAATTTGTTTATGTATACCTATCAATATATGCCAAATAATTAATATAATTTATAGGTGAACATAATTTCCTATAGGGGTTGAACTTCTGAATCATAAAGTTAAAAACCTGGTTGTAAGTAATTTTAAAAGTCTGTATGTTTAAATTTTTCCAAAGTACAAACGATTTTAGAAATGTTTTATAAGGCCAATCTGGACCCAAACTAAAAGTAAGTCTGTCCTCTTGAAATCCAACTTAATATAGGGAATTAAATTATTGAAAAAAATTATTTTCCTGAAGGTTATTTTCATAGAAACTATGGTACAAAGGAAAAACAAACCTTTGATCACATACTGGCAAGGGGGAAAAAAATGGAAAAAAAAAAAAGAAAAAGAACATCCCTTGATTTACTGAAAATACTTGAATATCAAACCAGAGTTACTTTTGTGAAAGAGGCAGAATTGGTCTTGAGCTGCTTCAGTCTATGTCTGAAGGTTTTACTGAAATTATGGTCCAGTCTTAGGAGAAAAATTCACAGAAAAATCAGATTGTAGATTTTGAGAAGGAAACTCTGAGGTGGTGATTTTCTCCAAGGTCATGGTTATGAAGCTCAATGAGAGCCTGGATTGCTTCTTCCACAGATCCCAACTGAATGAGTGCCATTTTGCGATCTTTCCTGAAAATAATATAAGAAACAAAAAGTATAGAGAATCAATTTTGCCTACAATTCTTCGCAACCCTCTAAAGACTTCATTAAACTACTTTAAAAATTTGCATACTACATTAAATAATGTTAATGTGTTTCTTGAAAGCATTGACTTACTGAAAGAATTTAAAAGCCTTCACTGAACATCCTGCTTCTGTGAAAAGGTTCTTCAGATCATCCACTGTAACAGAAGGGCTGTGAAAACATCACAGAGAGTGTCAACTATCTTAGCCCCAATTCTCACATGAACCAAAGATTAACTGTTGCAACTGTCAAATCTCCAGAGTATCTCACATTTCAAAGACAATAAAGCCATACAATAAAGACACAATTTGGAAGTGCCCTGAAAGATGTTCAAGGTTGACACATACGTGTCCTGAACAATGTAATTTGGTCTCAAATCTTTTGCATAAGATATAAGCAGGTATATAAAGAACAACAAAAATCTATCTATATTTCTTTTAAAGGGATAATTACC
Source organism: Potos flavus (assembly GCA_028534135.1). Lineage (NCBI taxonomy): Eukaryota > Metazoa > Chordata > Mammalia > Carnivora > Procyonidae > Potos > Potos flavus. Next base: position 18,171,561 of record CM052892.1, on the reverse strand, counting down.
CATATCACTGACTTCGGTAATTAACTCAAGGATTTCCAAAGCTACTTCTAGTATTACCGAGGTTATTTCCCAGTTCCGACTTGTTGGCTATCGACCACCAGAGTTCTACATTTTCAATGGCTTTTAGGGTAATTCTGAATACATGTATATGGGAGCTAGGCTCTAAGATGGCCCCCTGTTATTACTGCCTCCTAGTATTCAGGCCTTTAGATACTTCTCTCCCATAACGAAGAGATGTCCTCTCTAACCTTTAGGGTACCGTAGAAATGACGTGTCTGACTTCTAAGGCTCAGAAACGTTCTAATTCCCACCCTGCCCTCCTTGAATCATTAGCTGTGGAAGAAACCAGCTACTATTTCAAGGGGACGCTCAAGCCAGATGGAGAAGACCATGTGGCAAGGAACTGAGGCTGCCTGTCAGCAACTAAGTGCATAAGTAAGTTAACTACTTGGGAAGTGGATCCTCTGGCCCCAATTAAGCCTTCAAACTTACGAGAGACTCTTAGTCAAAACCACCCAGCTAAGCCATTTCTGGATTCCTGACTCACAGTAACAATGTAAGATAATAAACGTTTACTATTCTGTTAAGCTGTTAAGTTTTGGGGTGATCTGTTATGTAGCAGTAGATAACTAATACAGTGGCCTATCACATAATGGTCAACTGACTAAATTATTCTAACATAGCAGCTGTCCTATTTCGCTAATTTCTTATGAGATGATTTAATTGCCATAATGTCTTAAGAAGACTGTATTTCATCTCATGACTGCCAGTAAGGATGGCATGGTAGAACAATGACTGGATCTGCAGGGAGACAGATCTGCGTTCACATTCTATTTCTCATTCACTGGTATATGAGGAGTAAGGTGGTTGTTTTGTTTTTTTTTTTAAGAGTTTATTTATTTATTTGTCAGAGAGAGAGCACAAGCAGGCAGAGTGGCAGGCAGAGGCAGAAGCAGACTCCCTGCTGAGCAAGGAGCCTGATGTGGGACTCAATCCCAGCACCCTGGGATCATGACCCGAGCCGAAGGCAGCCGCTTAACCAACTGAGCCACCCAGGCGTCCCGAGGAGTAAGGTTCTTAACCCGAGACTTTCGGTTTCATTGATAAATGAAACTAATGACTTTACTTCAGAGGTTACTATGAATGGATTGACAGAGACAGGATAGTGGTCACCAGGGACTGGGGTATAGAAGGAAATGGGGAATTACTGTTCAACGGGTACAGAGCTTCAGTTTGGGATAATGACAAGAATCTGCAGATGGGACAAATGTGATGGCTATACAACAGGAATACAAAATGTGAATGTACACAGAACAGCACATTCAAAAATGGTTAAAATGGGGGCACGTGGGTGGCTCAGTGGGTTCAAGCCTCTGCCTTCAGCTCAGGTCATGATCTCAGGGTCCTGGGATTGAGCCCCGCATCGGGATCTCTGCTCAGTGGGGAGCCTGCTTCCTTCTCTCTCTCTGCCTGCCTCTCTGACTACTTGTGATCTCTGTCAAATAAATAAAATCTTTTTAAAAAAATGGTTAAAATGATAAATTTTGTTATGTATATTTCACATTAAAAAAAGATTATTATATGGAAATTAAATGAGGTAACACATGTAAGTTACCAGCATGGTGCCCAGAACTTGGTAGACGGTTCAAAAAATATGAATGTCCTTTCCCGCTTCTGCCTACATGTCCTTTGTATGTTGTAACTGAGACCAGCCCCTAGATAATGTATTTAAGAAGGTAACAATGACAGGAGGCTGTCTCAGTATCTAAGTATGTTGTCCCTCTACCTGACTCCATAGTGATGAGCTGCTACATTTCTAGATCCATGTAATCTCGAGTTTTTCCTTCAGTGACTCCTCCAGTTTCCTAGCTGGCATGAGGTTTGAGCCATTGTCTAATTCAGATTCAAGGTTCCTTCAGGTAGCCTAACCAGAGCCTAGCAGGCAGCCTCAGCATTCCACATTATTTTGAGCGATTATTTTCTATTCCTATTCATCCCCATTCTTATTCTCAATAATGTTCTAGAATTTTACCCTTCTCCATTCCCTCAGTCTTTCAATTTCCACACACACGGGCATATACAAGCATATCCCACAGCTTTTACCCCACCTTCTCCAAAGTTCATTCCCTCTTCATGTATTAGAGTAAGTTATACACAACTGCCATTTTCAAAGGTCAAGGATTTCAAGAATTAGAACAAGGATTGCACAATGCTTTCTATAAAGGGCCACACAGTAAATATCTTAAGCTTTGATGGTCACAGAGTCTCTGTTGCAACTATTCAGCTTTGCTGTTGTAGCTCAAATGCAACCAGACACTATGTAAATGAATGAGTGTGGTTATCTGCCATGAAACTATTTTTGGAAGGTGAAATTTGAATTTTATATAGTTTTCTCAAATCACAAAATATTTCTCTTTTGCTTCCTCCTCCCGACCATTTAAAAATGTAAAAATCAATTTTAGTTCACAGGCCATATAAAAAAAGATGGATTTGGCTTGTGGGCTGTAGTTTGTCAATCCCTGAGTTAGAAGATGAGTAAAGAACAAGTCTACTACCACACTGCTTAACAGAGTAGTCACAATAAAGTAATTTTTAGCTTTTAAGTAATTAACATATACATGGCTTTAAAAAATTTTTTTTCATATATATGGCTTTGCAACTTGTAGATAAATACTAGAAAATTCATTTCCCCCATATTTTTATTTCAAATACACAAAGTATTTGATTTTGCTATGTTGGTTAATCCTTTAATTCTATACAAAGAGATGAACAATTATGTACCAATGGAATATTTCCGCACAAACTTTTTTTTAAAAGAGATTGATTGATTGATTGATTTTAGAGAGAGAGTGCAAGCTGAGAGAGGGGCAGAGAGAGAGAGACAAGCAGACTCCCCACTGAGCGTGGAGCCCGATGCAGCTCAATCCTAGGACCCTGAGATCATGACCTGAGCCAAGAGTCAGAGGCCCAACCACTGAGCCACCCAGGCACCCCTGCACAAACTTATTTTTATATCCTTTTAAAATTGAGAGGTAACTAGTTGCTAATTCCCTATTTGGAAAGAAATGTTACCTTTCACTTTTGGAGTGTATGATTAGAGATATAACCTTAAGACATGATGGCAAATAAACCATGTCACAAGAAATTAGTGACTAGGACAACTGCTACATTAGAATAATTTCAGAGTTTCTACCTCTCTCAAAACATAATTAATCATCTAAATGAAAAATAAATAATTAGGTACATACGGAATGTTGGAAAGATGCAGAGTAGCCGATGGTGGAAAGATATTCTGGAAGTTTTTAGAGCCAGGTTTTTTAAAGCGATGCAAAGGACTATTGCTAAAATCCTTAGTCAGACCTTGGTCTTCTTGTCCCTCTCGAGGAAGCTGAACTGCCTGATGTTTGGACAGAGTAGCGCGAAGTACTTTTCCATAAAGTCTCTGTCCACTCAGGTGGTTCATTGCTGGCACACAGGAAGAAAATAAAAGAGTTTGGGTATTAAGACAGAGTCACTGTAAAATTTGTCTAAATTATCACAAATTCCTTTTATGTAGTCATTTAAAATTATATTGTCAGTTCTGATGGTTAAAATGGTTTTAAATTAAAAAACTCTTACATACAGAAATGTATTAAATGACTTTACTTGACTATAATGGAAGAGAGGATATCTTAAAAAAATAACTATCTTCTTGACAGTTCCATTATGCACAGAACATAACAAGTGCTCAGGAAATGGTTACTGAATAAAGGTAGTTTAATCTCAAGCAACAAATTTTTTTTTTTAAGCGCCTAACATGGGGCTTGAACTCACAAACTTCAGATCAAGAGTTGTATGTTCTGGGGCGCCTGGGTGGCTCAGTGGGTTAAAGCCTCTGCCTTCGGCTCAGGTCATGATCTCAGAGTCCTGGGATCGAGCCCCGCATCGGGCTCTCTGCTCAGCAGGGAGCCTGCTTCCCCCTCTCTCTGCCTGCCTCTCTGCCTACTTGTGATCTCTCTCTGTCAAATAAATAAATAAAAATCTTAAAAAAAAAAAAAAAAAAAAAGAGTTGCATGTTCTACCAACAGAGCCAGCCACGTTCCCGTTGGGAACACATTTTTTTTTAAATAAAAAAATCTAAGTAGTAATATTTTTAACAGCCACTGTAACAATGAACAATAAGACATGGAATGCCATTTTCTTGCACCATCATTATGAAGATTGCCCAAACTTTTAAGCCAGAAATAGTTGTAGAAAACTTAATTTGGAAGAAAAACAAATAAATAAACAAACAAAAATTAAATAAAACAAGTTGCATTTATTAGTTTCTACTTAATGGAAAAACCCTAGAGTCAAAGTTCTTTATTATCATTTCTATTATTAATCATCAGTACCTAGCTGAGCTTGACTCGCATCTGCCATCTGAACCAAGGCATTTTCTTTCTTATTAAACATAATCTTCACTCGATGTACATCACCATATACTCCTAATTGAAAAGAAAACAAACTTTATTAAAAATTTTAATGCCCCACTGTGTAATGTTTAATTTTATGAATACATTTAAAGAAGGCTTCTTTTTTCATATTATATATATTTTCTAAGCAATTCCACACGTATGAGCCCAAATTTGTATCTCTTCTGTTTAATCTACTCAATCATTTTCACTTGGATATCCCATAAACATTTCAAATTTAGTATGTCCCAAACAGATTCATCTCCTCTTTCTTCTCCCTGCTTCCAGTGTTCACTAACTCTGCTAATAAATATTATCATCATCCACGTATTCAGACACCTGGGAGTCATCTTTTAATTTCTCCCTTTCCTTAAACTTTTACATCCAATCAATCAGCAGTATCCATTGATTTTATGGCCTAAATTATCTCTTATATTTGTCTACTTCTTCCCATCCTCATTACCACCAAAGCTGCCATCATCATTTCACACTTGAACTATCCTAATAGCCTTCTAACTGACCTCAATACAACCAATGTTTCTATTCCTGTCTTCCTCAAAGTGGATCCCATATTCCAAAGTACTGGCAAAATGATTCATTGGGGTGTAGGGGGAAAATAATCAAACTCATATTTATACTGATTTGTTTATATGAGCCAATATGAAAAACTACACCTTACTTATTTTTTATACATGACGTTACAGGCAGAAGTTTCTATAATAAGAAGAGTATTCTCTTTTATAAATTCAGTATACCAAAATATATTGCAGTTTATATGCTAGAGGGTATCACCAATATAATAAAAATAAGACCCTTAAGTAAGTAGCACCATGACCATACTTTGTAATGTGATGAGAGAATAACTGAAAATCTTCAAGGCACACAAAGGAGTGCTGGTTATCTTGTGGGCAAGCACCTAAGAGCAACTGAACTTAGAGATGAACGGTACTTCTAAAATTTAAAACAAAAAGACAAGTATCCCAAACACTCTGTCCTTCTCAGAAATGACGAGTGTCTGAAATAGATATTCTTTAAAAAATAACATACAATTTGAAAGCTGAGGGTGATATTTTTTTAAACGATTAAGAAATTAGCTACTTTCAGAAAGAAATGTACTTTAGCTATTAAAGAGACATGTGAAAATTTATCATTAATACCTAATTTTGTTATTGAAAATTACATGAATGTGTTATGAATAAAAACTTCCAAAGTAACTCCAATGAGTACGAAGGATCTCTGTGGGGTGATGGAAATGTTCTAAAACTGGACTGTGGTAATGACTGTACAACAATGTAAATTTACTAAAAATCAAGGACGTATATACCTAAAGCGGGTGAACTGTAGGACTATAAATTCTATCTCAAAAAGACTGTTTAAAACACCAATTATCCACTCAAAATTTTGAAACAATTTTCCATCCTAATAAAACTTCCAAATAAAGAGTACCAGTGAGTTTTAACCCCATCTGTTAAAAAAAATTCTAATGCCAACGGTTTTCAACATCAACCAATTTAACAAGAGGAAAAATGGAACTTCTCTAGGTAAGTACAACAAAAATAAGTGGATTAGACTGAAATATTAGTATCATAATTAATTAGGCACAGTGACGATGAAACATTTCCACTTAAATCACTTAATCTTTATGAGCTATCATTTTTAGTTATGACATCCATTAAGATCAAGTACTAAAATAAAGTGAACTTGGAATCAGATCTGGGAATACTAAATCAAAATGGAAAAGATTTTTGAAAATAATGAAGCACGTTAAATCATACTTCTCACTAAATGTTAATGTTTTTTTATGAAAATTTTCATCAATAAAAATCTTTAAAATGCTCAGTATTACTTATTTTATTGCTCTTATATTTATATATATTATACTGTACGTGAGTACAGTAAAAGATGGATAAAGTTTATAAATAATCATATATAAATTAGGAGTACATGCTAAAAAATTTTTTTTAACTGAGAAGAACACTATTAGAAGGTCTGGAGATTTTTTAAAACCTGAATCTCATTTTTTAAAACCTGAATTTCATTTGGCCTCTTCCCTGCTTAAAACTATTCAATGGTTTCCCACTGTTTTTAGGTTAAAAATCAAGCTCCTTAATTTAGTTTACAAAGCTCTTCATATGACCTTGACCATATTCTACATGTGTCTTTCCATTGGGGGGGCTTCCTTCACTTCCATGTTCCAGGAGCCTTCTCATCTACTGCTAGTATCTGGGAAAGGACATTTGCCCTTTTCTTCTGCCTGGCTAATGCTTACTCATTTTTCACAAGTCAGCTTAACTACCATTTCTTTTGGTACACCACCTTTGATTCCCTCAGCTAGGTTAGGTCACCCATCTCCATGTTCCCATTAAACTCTCTATTTCCCTTTTTATAAAGCTTTATTATAACTGTAATTACTAAGTCTTATTTCCTACTCTATCCTCAGTATTAAATACACTATTTGACACATAGAAATAATCGATAAATATTGCTGAATGATGAAATATAATTAATCCACATCACAGACATCAAAAAGAGCAAAGAAGAACTTACCAAATAGGATAAAAAGCCCATGTGGTGTGATAAGCTGTTTGAAAAGGATAACACAAAATGTAAGTGTCTAAGTAAAAATTTAAAGTAAGTTTATTTGTAAAAACAGCAACTGACTTTGTTTAAAGCATTGATTTTATACTTTCCTATATATACTAGTGACAAACTTTAATAAAAATCCTTGAAACAAACATAAACATTTTCATTCGAATACAACCCTAGTCCAGACACTACTATACCTCCTCCTATAAGACTAAAATTATATAATACTTTCAAACTCACATCAGGATTGAGATTGGTGACAAGCAGAACAGAATTTCCTGGTATACCACCAGCCCCAGGAATGGCCATCCTTCCAGTGACCGCAGAGGAGGTGATTGTGAGAGGGCCCAGAGCTCCAGGAACAGCTGGGACTGATAATCCTTTTTAAAACATCAAAAGCATTTCATATATTGGTTATCTGGGGAATTACAACACTGGATATATCTTAAGTAAATAAATGAAGATGAAAGCAAAAATACAGAAAATGTGTCAAAGCTACCATAGGGATATCAAAGGCCAGTTTCCTGCCCTACAGAGTTAGTCTGTATTTCAGAGCCAAGTTCCTTATTCTTCGACATCATCATACCCTGTATTATTAGTAACACAATGTTTTGCAGAGTAACAGAATTCACTAGTCTTAAAGCCATGAGCCTTTTGGAGGGTATATCAACTGTAAGTATTCCTTTTCTTTTTCTTTTTTTAGTATTCCTTTTCTTGAAAGAGATATATTCTAGCACATCCCTATAAGGTAGATGTAATTTTTCATTTGGTTTCTACCATAAATCAGATATATATATATATACATATTTTAAAATATTTTATTTATTCATGTGTAAGAGAGAGAGAGAGAAAGAGAGGGAGAAGCAGACTCCCTATAATACTGGAATACTGACACTACACACTATGCTTAAAATAACACACTTTTGGGGTGCCTGGGTGGCTCAGTGGGTTAAAGCCTCTGCCTTCGGCTCAGGTCATGATCTCGGGGTTCTGGAATCGAGCCCCACATCGGACTCTCTGCTCAGCAGGGAGCCTGCTTCCCCCCCCCCCCCGCCTGCCTCTCTGCCTACTTGCGATCTCTCTCTCTCTAATAAATAAATAAAATCTTTAAAAAAAAATAATAACACACTTTTCAGAAGTGTCCCACTTCTGACACTTTTTCAGAAGGTCCCACTATTTGTGTTCTCAGCTTAACTAAGGTAAAATCTCTAGTTTATGTAAAATGTACCAGTTCCCTAATGATACTTATTAATTCTTTAAGCTCAAAATTCCTTATTACAGGGTCTGACCACTTTGCCACAAATCACATAATTAAGCTGCAATATAGTTTACATTCAGACTATTCTGCTTAACAATCTAATAAGGTTATTACTACCATTGTCCTGCTGAGTTTTAAAACTCTGCAGACTGGGGCGCCTGGGTGGCTCAGTGGGTTAAAGCCTCTGCCTTCGGCTCAGGTTATGATCTCAGGTCCTGCGATCGAGCCCCACATCGGGCTCTCTGCTCATCAGGGAGCCTGCTTCCCCCTCTCTCTGCCTGCCTCTCTGCCTACTTGTGATCTCTCTCTCTGTCAAATAAATAAATAAAATCTTAAAAAAAAAAAAAAAGTGATAAAAAAATAAAAATAAAAAATAAAACTCTGCAGACCACTTTCTCAGGCTGGTTACTTTTCCGTGAAATCCATATTCAATGGTCTTTCACATGGCCTCTTCCCATACCCCTCCAATCCAACTCTGCAACTTCTGAATAACTTCTGTAGGTTTATTACATATCACCGACAGTACAACTTGGCTTACACCATAGGGTGTGTAGTACATATGTATATATGTACATTATGTTGTATATATCTATCCCCCTACTAAAGCTTAAGTCTTAACAACGCAGGAGTCCCCTTCATGCATTTTTTTTCTCTTTCTTAACATCTATACTGATTTACACATAGTGTGTGTCAAAAAGAACTATCTAAAATGAAGGAAATCTTTATCACTACTTCCAAATGTTTATCAATTAAACTTTGGGGAGCTTCAAATAAATAAAAATAATGTATAATGCCTTCATTTTAATGGAATAGGTAGAATATTCATTTAATTAGACATACATTAAGATGTCTTAAAACCACCAAAAACATAAAACTTAAATGTCAACCTTATTACTCTTTCCCTTTTAGTCAAATGTCATCCTCTCCATCAAAGAGAGAGTACTTAAAATTCCCAAAACTGGAGGGATAGCAATATAAAGATTAGTACAGAAAGGAGCTATGCTGCAATTTAAAATAAAGTTACACTCATTAATCAGCTGGAAACTGGAAATGTAATATGTACACCAGGATTAACACTGTATCACTCTTAAACATCAGCCTCAGTGTTTTCTTTACGCACTGGAGACAAAACCATAATTTTTTTCTTTTCCTTAAGTTATGATCGAATTAATTTCATTTACTATTTGGAAGAGTGAGAAGTCATTATCAAAATATTGACCAACTGCTATCTCTTAATTATCTCTATTAGCTAAAAAATATATATCCCCTGAAATAAGCAGCATGTATACTCTCTATGGCAATCCTCTGAACCCATCGGTGACATAAGAAAGGATTTACAAACATGTTGCATAGTAAATATTTATTAATTTGCATATTTACTGGGATGCCTACGTGGCTCAGTCTATTGGGTGTCTGCCATCGGCTCAAGTTATGGTCTCAGGGTCCTGGAATTGAGCCCTGAATCATGCTCCCTGCTCAGTGTGGAGTCTGCTTCTCTCTCTGCCCCTCTCCCTGGTCATGCTCTTTCTCTATCTCTCCCTCTCTCAAATAAATGAATAAAATCTTTAAAAAAATAATTGAAGTATTTTACTGACTGCATAGAATGTACTGAATGCCATCAAAGGCATTAACACAAATGTAAGTAAGACACAGGTCTGTCCAACATGCAATTGATAAGCTTATCAGCAAAGACAGTAGCAGTTTATACATTTTATACAGGAATCTAAAGGGCAAATGTGAGGTTACTTAATACAGTCAACCTATCGTAATCTGTACCAATAGTATAAATGATGCAGAATATATACTGGAACTTGGGGGTTGAAAATGGAACCACAGGGAATTATTCGTAAGGACAAGGAAGCTGAGCATCATACAATGAGTCACTTCTATGGTTGATATACATAATGCTTTTATTGTAAATCCTTCAAATATGGTGCTGTTTTTCATCTTCTTAAGTTCCTAGAACATAGATGATTACAAAACCATTTCAAATTCAACTTTAAAAAAATCACCTGTAGCTTGATGAAATCCAATGGCTGGGGCAAATCCAGCAGCCCCTGCATAGGGTGAAGAAATTATACCTGGTGCACCTAGGGGGGAAGAGAAGCTAAAGTAAATAATTCTACCTCTATAAATATGGTTATCAAAGCAATATTAAAAAACTTCATGATGGTATATTATTCATAAAGAGATACTGTTATGGAGTTAAGATTTGTTCAATAGGTGCTCTTTAATGTATAAGTAAAGAGCCTCTGCCCCTTCTAGAGGCTAACCCATTTCAACTGGGTGCAAGGTTCAAGAGTCCAGCTTAGTTGTTATTTAGTTTTGTGTTACTAGTTATTTCATTTTCATTTATTTAGTTTTGTTACTGAGGTTAAGATTCATGCCCTTATTGAGAGCACAGTTTGTGGAAACCTGTCAAATACTTATGAAAATGTACTGTACCTAGAAAGTACTGTTTTGATGAAAAGAAATATGAAATAAAAATCCTTGTTTTTGAAAGACTTACAAACTTAAAGTATAAATTATCGGAGATTCATACACTGAGGATCTAGTGGTTTAAACATAAATGTACTGTAAGTGGTCTAAGAAAGGATCACATAGGATCCACTGTGATTGTTTGAAGGTTCCTCAGGAGGTAAAACTTGAGCTAGACATTATGTAATTGAAAAGCACAGTGCTTAGTGTATCCCAGATGCTAAACAAATGCTGGTATTCTTCCCTTTCCTTTCAGAAGTCTGGTGACGATGCACCAGCAACAAAAACAGGAGTTAGTTCCAACGGGAGGAATCAATACTAGTAGGAAACAATTTGGTTTTGGACATGTCAAGGTTGAGGTGATGGCAAGACACAAGTGGAAATAAGGCAAACTCAGAAATTAACTAGTGTTAAGACACAGATTTGTAAATCATCTATGTAGAAATAAATGTGAATACCATATGAATGAGAGTTCCACTAAAAATGACAGAGGGTGGGGTGCCTGGGTGGCTCAGTCGGTAAAGGGTCTGACTCATGATTTCAGCTCAGGTCAAGATCTCAAGGTCCTGAGATCCAGCCCCACATGCTGGATGGAGCCTACTTAAGATTCTCTCTCGTCCTCTCCCTCTGCTCCTCCTCCCTGCTCCCCGCTCCCGCTCATGTACACAACCTCTCTAAGAAACATACATACAACAGAAGAGAAAAAATGGAGAGAGTTAAAAATAGAACCTGGGAGTATTAATACACTTAAGTGGTAGAGGAAGGAAGAACATTCTAAGAAAAAGAGAACAGCCTTAGAAAGAAAAAACAGAACAGTGAATTATAACTCAAGATCTAGAGGAATAGTGTTTAGGGGGGTAGGGGCTCAACAGAAGTCAAAGAAAATGAGAAATGTAAAAAGTAAAGAAATTTTAGAGCAATAGTGAGAAGAGATTTTTAAGAGTCAAGGGGAGGGTTGTTTTTCTCTAATGAGAGGGTGATGAGCATTTTATGGAAAGAAATATGTAGGCTATATTCTCCAGAGGAGCTAAAAGCTCAAAAAGTTTATTCTCTTTATTAAGAAGAGTTAACAGAATTCCTTAAATGTGTAGTTATGATTTATTAAAATAATTGAAGAAAATATATAGTCATTAAGAGACTTCAGAGATAGAGCTAGCAAGGAGAACTGACAATGAATGAAGATAGAAAAAATGAAGTAAGTGACAGAAGAAGTGATGAAATAAGAAGAGAAATATAACATTTACTGAAAGCACATTGTGAATCAAGCATATTTCTAGTGCTGAGGAAGCACTGAATAAAGCAGACAAGAATCTGTCCTTGATAAACTTACATTCAAGTATGTTCAAGATCACAGATAAGATGATTCGTTTTTAAAACAGAAATAACTACATTTAAGGCATAAAGGAAGACTTCACAAAGAAGCTTCGATATGGATACGAATAATTACAAAAATTTGCGCCAGAAAGTTAAACATGAGAGATATAACAGACTGTGCTACGGCTGACAAGTACTTACTTGTCCCTTCTGTAATATACTCTGGCTAGTACTGTGACTTGAAGTACCACACTTTTTTTTTTTTTTTTTTTTTTTTTAAGAAAAAGAGAGAGGGAGAGAGAATCCTAAGCAGGTTCCACCCACAGCGTGGAGCTGACGAGGAGCTTGATCTCACCACCCTGAGATCATGACCTAAGTTGAAATCAAGAGCTGGATGCCTAACCGACTGAGGCACCCAGGTGCCCCCAGTGCCACACATTTTCATGCAATTCCCATTGCACTTAATCACATGAGTATACAAACAGATATAACATATACCACCTTCTCTATACAGCTTCAAGAGGCACTATGGGTTTACACCAGCTCTCCTATTTTTACTCTCTGCCACAAGAATGTCACTTCACAAATGGGGTGACACTTTCAGCCTGAGCCCTGGATACATGTGAAATACACATGAAAGGCTGTTGCAAGAATGGATTCACAGCTGCATAAATGTCAGTAGTGTGAAAGAAATACATGTTAATTGCTGTAAGCCACTGAGATGTGTGGGGGGCAAGAAGGTATCTTTTTTTTTTTTTCCAAAGATTTTATTTATTCATTTGACAGAGAGAGAGAGAGGCAGGCAGAAGGAGAAGCAGGCTCCCTGCTCAGCAGGGAGCTGATGCAGGTCTTGATCCCAGGACTCTGAGATCATGACCTGAGCTGAAGGTAGATGCTTAACCAACTGAGCCACCCAGGCGCCCCAAGGAGGTATTTTTAAAACACAAAAAAACTAATACAGATGGCTATGGGGGGATTGTGAGGTTGTGATGCAGAAGACTAGTAGTAGCTTTTAAAGAAATAAGGGGAAAAAATTTTTTTTAAATAAGGAAAAATTTTGAGGTAAGTATCACAGAATGCTAAACAGCAATGAAAAAAAGAATTGGCAAACAATTAACAGGGATAAATTGTAAGTAATTTCTTCCAAGTAAAATATGATTAATAAGAACATTTGTTAAAATCTGACAAAAGAATCATTGATAGTTTCCATTAGTATATACTCCTCAAGCAGACACAGAAGCATTTTAGCAAAGTAACCTTTAGAGACAATGAATTAGTATCTTTATGAAAATATTATACAAACCTTTATGAAAAAGGCTCAGGATCTGAATGACCAAGAATAGATATTTTACATTTGGAAAATGGACCACCACAACAGAAATTAAGGCAATAAAAATTGTTAACATTTTTACCAATGAAATTAGTTTCTCAGTAATATTCATAATAGTAAAACCCTAAAGAAAAAAGCTTTATGTCCAAATTGGAGAATGATTAAATAACTCATGAGTCACTATCCAACCTACAGAGCCATTTAAAGTATTATGAAGAGCGTTTACTACCAAAAAAAAAAAAGCACAACCACAGTGCTTTTTAAAAATGTGAATACAGTGGCAGATTAAATAATATAGAGTAACCTTAATGCAGAAAATGCCCGATGAAAGAGTGAAAAGATCTTTAAAAAAAAAAAATCTAACAGCTGACAAGATGATAAAGAATAACCAGGTCGGGGAGTGGGAGGGAGGGGTGGCTGGGTGATGGACACTGGGGAGAGTATGTGCTATGGTGAGCGCTGTGAATTGTGTAAGACTAATGAATCACAGACCTGTACCCATGAAACAAATAATATATTATATGTTAATTAAAAATTATTAAAAAAAAAAAATAACCAGGTAAAAAACCTAACCCCAAAAAACTGAGCTTTGGTTTTGTCATCCTCGTAAGGTAGTAGACAAGATGCAAATTCTAGGATTGGCCCAAGGAAGGAAGTCAATAGGTGACCTTTACGGCATTAATCTAAAAGTGTATGCCTAAATAACCTATCCAGCTCACACTCAGAGAAGACTGCAAGAAAAGGTGCCTTTGTGTCTAGCAAAGACGGAACAAAAAAGTTTCTGAAAAGTTCTAACCAAATGCAAGCTCTGCCAATTTGCAGCTCAAATTAATATTTCTTAGGAATCCAAAATAAAATTAATAAAGTTGTGGATTTAGACTGAAATGGTCCCAAACGCAGAGCATTTAATGTTTCAGACAAATTCTCTCTGGAGGAGCATACCACAATCCCAAGCCTCAAAGAACTCATGTGATTAATTCTCTAAGTAAAATGAAAACCTCAAAGAAAGAAAGAAAAGAAAGGAAAGAAAGGAAGGAAAGAAAGGAAAGGAGGAAAGAAAGGAAAGGAAGGAAAGGATGGAAAGGAAGGCAGGAAGGAAGGAAGGAAGAGGGAGGGAAGGACAGAGGGAAGAAAATAAAAATCTAATAGAGACACAAATGCTATGATTTCAGACATAAGAATTATCGGATGAAGGGGTGCCTGGGTGGCTCAGTTGGTTGATCGACTGCCTTCAGCTCAGGTCATGATCCTGGAGTCCTGGGATCTAGTCCCGCATTGGGCTCCCTGCTCAGCAGAGAGTCTGCTTCTCCCTCTGACATTCCCCCTCTCATGCTCACTCTCTCTCATTCTCTCTCTCTCAAATAAATAAAATCTTTAAAAAAAAGAATTATCAGGTGAAGATTTTAAATAGTACACTTGAAGAAATAAAAGATATGCCAAAAAATATCTGAAGGGCAGGAGACACTTAAAAAAAAAGAACAAAATAAAATGTCTAGAAATGAAAACCACAATTATTAAACTCTAGATTACTGGACAAACTTAACAACAGATTAGATTAACAACAGATTAGAGACCATTTGTAAAATCAAAGTTAGGCCCTAAGGAATTATTCAGAATGGAGCTTAGAGAGATAAAGAAAAAAAATTTGAGACACTCAGAATACAGTTAGACAGTATAACAGGTCAAATCAAAGTTCTACAAAGTAAGAAAAGAAACAGTGAGAAGGGGAAATATTTGAAAAGACAATTTCTAGAACCAATAAAAGGCAACAATTCATCAAATCAAGAAGCCCAAGGAAGCTCCAATCAGAGTAAATAAATCCTTAGACACATCACATTGAAACTACAGGACATCAAAGTTGAAGAAAATATCTGAAGAATAGCCAGAGAAAAAAAAGCAGTAGTTAGGTTGATACAGCTGACTTTCTTAGAGCAAAAATGAAAACCAGACATCATCAAATGATTTAATACACTGAATGAAAAGAACAATAAATACACCTAGATATATATTTTATATCTAGAAATATCTAGAACTCTGTGGTAGGAAAACTGTCTTTTAAAGCTGACAGCAGGGGTGCCTGGCTGCCTCACTCAGGACAGCATGTGATTCTTGATCTCAGGGTCATGAGTTTGAACCACACATTGGGTGTAGAGATTACTAAAAAATAAATAAGCTTAAAAAAAATAAAGTAAAATAAAATAAAATTGACAACAAAATAAAGACATTTTTGAACAAATGAAAACTTCAAATACGCTACCATGGACTTCCCTAATGAATACTAGAGGATATCCTTCAGGCAGAAAGTAAATGAACCCAGATGGCATATCTGAGTTGTAAGAAGGAATAAAAAGTGTACAGTCATGTATGGCTTGATCTAAGTGAATATTTATTACATAAATCAATACTAAAAAATTGTCAGATTAAAATAAAAAATTTTAAAACATAATAATATCATGAGTTAGGAGAAGGTAAAAAAGGTAAAAGGAGTTAAAGTGCCCTAAAATTCTTATATTATGTAAGGAAAGGGGACAGTATCAGTTAACTTTAGATTTTAATAAAATAAGTATGAAAGTTAAAGATCCTAGATGAGGGGAGCCTGGGTGGCTCAGTCGGCTGAGCTTCTGCCTTCGGCTCAGGTCATGATCTCAGGGTCCTGGGATTAAGCCCTACATTGGCTTCCCGCTCAGGAGGGAGTCTGCTTCTCCCTCTCCCTCCCCCTGCTCGTTCTCTCTCTCAAATAAATAAGTATAATCTTTAACAAAAAAAACCCTAGGTGAAAATACAAAACAGTATTAAACTTCGAAAACAGCAGGAAAAACAGCATAATAAATAAACATTAACAAATATTTTTAAAAATAGATTTATTTTAATGAGAGAGACAGCGTAAGTGGGGCGGGGGGTGAGGGGGAGAGAAGCAGACTCTCCACTGAGTGCAGAGCTCGATCCACGATCATGACCTGAGCTGAAACCAAGGGTCGGATGCTTAACCAACTGAGCCACCCAGGCGCCCCTAATTTAACAAATATTCATTAATGCCTATTTTGGGTCAGGCACAAACATAAGTAAACAAAATAGAAGACAAAACAACCTACCTTGCTGAAGCTTAATTCTAGTGATGAAAAAAAATATAGTAAATAAGTTAACTACAGGTAAGAAGGTGACAAATACTACAGAAAATAGAACAGGAAGAATCAAGAGCACTGAGGGAGGGGTGGTCAGGGCAGGTTAAAGAAGGCAGCATGAAGAAAATAGAGGGTATCTGAGAGAAAAGTACTCCAGGCAGAGGGAAATACCCACTGGATAATCTGGAAGTAGGAACATACCTAACATGTTTTGTAATCTGGAGGGACTGTCAGTTTGGTGAGCAGAAAGAGCAAGAGGGGTGGGCATCAAAGAAGATATTTAAAAAGTAAAGTTGGAGTGGATGGTACAGTGCCTTGTAATCCAATGTAAGGATGTGAGCATTTACTCTGAAGAAAATAGGAAACTGTAGAGGCTTTCAGTCAGCATTAGACTGAAATTGATAAGACTTACTTTTCTAATTTACACCCAGATAAACTGTACATATATAAAAGTTGTTTTTTGAAGTTTTGACATATATTTTTAAAATAATATTTAAATTCAATTTAGTTTCGGGGTAGAATTTAGTGATTCATCAGTTGCATATAACACCCAGTGCTCATTACATCAAGTGCCCTCCTTAATGCCCGTTACCCAATTACACCATGTCCCCAACCTTCTCCCTGCCCTAGCAACCCTCAGTTTGTTTCCTATAGTTAAGATTCTCTTATGGCTTGTCTCCCTCTCTGTTTTTATCTTATTTTTCCCTTTTCCTAAGTTCACCTGTTTTGTTTCTTTTAATTTTTAAAGATTTTATTTATTTATTTGAGAGCAGGGGATGGGACAGAGGGAGAGGGAAAAGCAGGCTCCCCGCTGAGCAGGGAGCCCAATGCAAGACTGGATTCCAGGACCCTGGGATCATAACCTGAACTGAAGGTAGAGGCCTAATCATCTGAGCCACCCAGGCACCTTACATGACTCTTGTTTTTAAATCCATTCTGTCACCCTATGGGTTGTGACTGGAGCATTTACTCCATTTATACATTCAAAGTAATTATTGATAGATGTGTTTATTGTCATTTTATTATTTGTTTTGTGGCTGTTTCCAAAGATTTTCTCTGGTCCTTTGTCTTTCTCTTTTCATGTTTTGCTGATTTTCTTTAGTGATATATTTGGATTTCTTTCTCTTTATATTTTGTCTGTTTATTAGTGGTTTTTGATATATTGTTACCATTAGGTTTGTAGACAACCTCTCCTGCATAGCAATATATGTTAAGTTGACGGTGGTTCAAGTTTGAACCCATTCTTTCCTCCTCTCATCCCCATGTTTTAGATATGTTATTATATTACATCCTTTTATGTGTGTGATTTCCTTGACTTATTTTTTACAGAAATATTCATTTTTTCTGCTTTTGTGTTTCCCACCTTTATAATGTCATTTTTGGTCTTTCCTTTCCACCCAAAGAGTCCCCTTTAATGTTTCTTGCAGGTTTAGTGGTCACAAACTCCTTTCATTTTTGTGTGTCTGGGAAACTCTATCTCCTTCTATTCTGAATGATAGCTTTGCTAGGTATTCTTGGCTTCAGGTTTTTCCTATTCAGAACTTTGAATATATCATAAAGTGAAACTTTTAATTTTTGATATGCAATACATAAATTATTTCCTTTTTTTGGTTTGTTTTTTTATGTTCTAAGAAACATCTGTCTATTCCGAGTTGCAAAGATTTTTTTTCCATTTTTTCTTGTAGAAGTTTTACAGGTTTATATCTTACATTACAGGTCTAAAGATCCACTTCAAGTCAATTTGTCAGTATAGTACAAGACATGGAAAAAATGTTTATTTTTTCCAATATGAGTATCTACCTGTCCAAAAACTTGGTGAAAGATTTTCCTTCCCTATGGAATTTTACATTGTTGAAAAATCAACAAATTAGATATGTATGGGTCTATTTCTACACTCTGTATTCTGCTCCATTAATGTAAATCTATACTACCTATCCTTTTTACACCACCAAACTAGCTTGATTTCTGCAGCTTTACATTGTCTTGCATTTAAAAAAAATTCTTTTAAATTACTTTGACTATTCTCAATAGCTTCTTTTTCCGTTTCTATATAAATTTTAGAAGTTCAGTGCATCTTCCTAAAGTAGGGAAAAAGAAAATAAGAATTTAGAAAAAGAGATAAGGAATACGATTTTATCAAGGTTGCTAAATATAAAGTCAAGAAACAACAAGGCTGAATTTCTATATTAGCAACAGTGAAATAAAAATGATCACTGAAACTTACACTGCATTTATTCGAGAAACCATTCTAAACTCTTTATGTACATTAGCACATTTAATATTTATCACAAGCCTACCGGTTGAGTACTATTATTATGCTCATTTCACATATGAAGAAACAAAAGTGGAAAGCAGTTAAGCAATTTTCCCAAAGTCACACAGCTTAAAAATAGTAGGTCTAGAATTAGAATCTAAAAAGTATGATTCTGAGGAATAAATCTAACAAAGCATGGAAACATTAATGGAGAAGAGTCGACCAAATTCTCTGGAAACACATTAATGAACATTCAAAAAATGGAGGGATGTACAATGTTCAAAGACTGGAGGACTCTACTATAAAGATGTCGATTATCTTCTAGGTAATTTATAAAGTCAATGTAATCCAACGGAAACCTCAATAGTTTTTTTTTTTTTTTTTTGAGGACTTGACAAGCTCATCCTAAAATTCATAGGTAAGATGATCAAGTATTGCTAAGATACTCTCGAAGAATAGGGTGAAGAGATTTACTCTATCAGGTATTAAGCCCTGTGGTGATGACAAAAGGAAAGACTAATAAACAGACCCATGAACAAGGCCAAGGAAACTACTGAAGCAAATATTCAGCTGAAATTAATTGGTATGTGTTAACAACTCTGAAGCCACTTTTTGTGTATTACAGGATTGAGCAAATTAAGTAAACATGGTGAGACTAAAAAACTAGGTATCTCATTCTTGGAGCAGGGAGATAACAGTATGAAAAGATGCTGGGTTGGAATTGGAGGTATTAGTTCAAATTTGTGATTTTTTAACCACATGGAGATATACATTTATGAAACATACACAGAGAAACATATTTATGAAGTATATATACACACATACCCCAGTAATGTTCATTCAAAATGCCTAGAAGTAATGATCCTCCTATTACCAACGAGCACAGCTAATGCCTGGATATTGATTTCAAAATACCATTTCCCACTAAAAGGAACTGGGACTCACTGAAGTAGCCAACTGCAGCACTAAGACAGGGAAGGTAAAGAAGACCTGAACTATCTTCAGCCAGAAAGTCAGGAAGTGTTCAAATGATGATAGGAATACATCAAAGGGCCACGAAAGACAGCATGAAAGGGTTTCTACTGGTCAAACCTGGGAAGGTTGAACACGAAATGAAAAATAATAGTACAAAATCTATAGAATAAAATAAAAATCTCTTAAGACCATACTGACATGAAAAAATATACTTTTTTTTTTTTTTAAAGATTTTATTTATTTATGTGTCAGAGAGAGAGAGAGCACAAGCAGGCAGAGAGGCAAGCAGAGAAGCAGGCTCCCTGCTGAGCAAGGAGCCGGATGTGGGACTCGATCCCAGGACCCTGGGATCATGACCTGAGCTGAAGGCAGCCACTTAACCAACTGAGCCACCCAGGCGTCCCTATACTTATTTTTAAGTATAAAGCCATACAGACCTAACGCACAGTATAATGAATATAGACAAATTATACTATAATTATGTGATGTAATATACATCACTACATTACCAATCATTACAATATATAAATATATCAAAGTAACTTGTTATACACCTTAAATTCACACAATGTTATGTATCAAATTGATTCATAATGAAGGAAGGAAGGAGGGAAGGAGGGAAAAAAGGAAGGGAGGGAAGAAGGAAGAGGTGAAAAAAAAAAAATCCTTTGTAATGAAATCCCAGCTAATAAGTGTCAAAGGAAGGACAGAATTAACAAATCTCCAGTAAGGGAGCCATCACAGTAACAAAAAATTTTTGCAGCGGATGATAAAATTAAAGAGTGAAAAGTGATGAAGAACAGTCTATATAGTCTCAATGTATCACCCTACAAATTAATTACAAAGAAAAACAGTAATTTTACTAGGAAGAAACTTGGCAGAAACCACCTCAGTAAGTGATCAAAGTTAATATCACCAGGAACTGGATAAACTGACATCATGTGTTCTGATTTAATCAACTGACAAAAAGGCAACACTGTTTCAAACCAGACACTGTACTGAGAGACATTCTATGAAATATCCAACCTGAAATCTTCACAGATGCAAAGATCACGAAGGACAAAGAATGAGGAAATGTTCCAAATTAAAGGACTCTAAAGAGACATGCCAAATAAATTAGCCTGATACTGATTTGGATCTTTACCAGAAAAAATTCTCTTATAAAGAATTACTTCTGCAATAGGTGAAATTTTTAAAAGGTCTATGGATTAGATAATGGTATTGTATGAACGTTAATTTCCTGATTTTGATTAACTAACTGTGTTTAGGTAAGAACGTCCTCGTTCTTAGAAAATACACAGTGAGTTTCCGTAAAGAGGCATCATGTCTGCAACCTACTCTCCAGTATTCAGGGGAAAAAGAAAAAACAACTACCCACCTCCTCAATATAATCAGAGAGATGAGAAGTAAATGTGAAACGATGTGAACTGGGGAGTCTGGATAATTCTGGTTATAAGGGAATTCTTTATACTATTCTTGCAACTTAAATTATTTCACAACGGAACTACTAAAATACTATAAACTTTAGAATATGAGTATATATCTTTATGATGTCAGGATAACAAAGGATTTCTTTTTCTTCTTTTTTTTGGATATATATATATTTTTAAGATTTTATTTATTTGAGAGAGAAAGAGAGCACTAGAGAGAGAGCACAAGCAGAGGGAGCAGCAGGTAGATGGAGAAGCAGGCTCCCTGCTAAGCAGGGAGCCCGACATGGGGCTTGATCCCAGGACCCTGGGATCACGACCTGAGCCGAAGGCAGACCGCTTAAACCAACTAAGCCATCCAGGTACCCCAAGAGATACATTTCTTTATTACCAGCATTTTACTGATGTAGAAACTGGGATACAGAGAGGTTCCACAACTTGCTCAAAGTCACACAGCTAGTTTAATGATGAAGCTACAGTTCACTAATTTGTGTCTACTGAACAATGAAAATAATGATAAAGAAAAAAAATGTGGTTTTGGTCACTGATTCATTCATTCAGTCTTGAGTTGAACTCATTAATTCAGTTCCAAACACAGTTTTTAAGGCTACTAAAAGCAGGCCTAGATCCTTTTGGAGGGGAAAAAAACATTTTTTTCAGGTCACCTGCAAAAGTGGGTTCCTTGGTAATTTGTAACAGCTTCCCAACCCCTATCAAGCCGTGGTACTAGACTCTGGCTTCTAAACTGAATACACTTTCCTTAGCTTTGTAGCTCAATGGCCTATGCTAACAGCTAATGATTTTATTTAATGTATAGACCTTTCTCTGAATTCAGCAGTGATTTGGCATATTAAATAATAGGTAGGTATCTATCCTTTTATAACCTTTCTTGGTCCTTACATACTAACTTCAACATTTAAAATTTTTTATTTTTTTTAATTAACATGTAATGCATTACTGGTTTCAGAGGTAGAGATCGGTGATTCATCAGTCTTATTTAACACTCAGTGCTCATTACAGCACATGCCCTCCTTAATGGCCATCAGCCAGTTACCCCACCCCCCACCGCACCCCCTCCAGCAACCCTCAGTTTGTTTCCTATGATCAAGAGCTTCTTATGGTTGGTAACAAAGGAATTTTTTTTTTTTAAAGATTTTATTTATTTATTTGACAGAGAGAGATCACACGTAGGCAGAAAGGCAGGCAGAGAGGGGGAAGCAGGCTCCCTGCTGAGCAGAGAGCCTGATGTGGGGCTCGATCCCAGGACCCTGAGATCATGACCTGAGCCGAAGGCAGAGGCTTAACCCACTGAGCCACCTAGGCGCCCCGGTAACAAAGGATTTCTTAAACAAGACATAAAAAACACAAATATGAAGGACATGGCAAATAAATTTGACTAAACAAAAATACCACGACAAGAATAAACCAATAAGCCAAAACTGGAAGAAACTATTTGCAACACATATAACCAACAAAGGACTAGCACGTAGGATATATATTTTAAAATTCCCACAAAAAGAAAACAAGAAAAAAACAAGAAGCCAAACACAAAAATGGCAACAAAGTTAAAGAGTAAGGGACAATGGCCAATAAATAAAAATATGTTCAACCTCATGGGTGATCAGGAAAATCTCACTGCAGCATTGTCCATAATAGCCTCAAGCTAAAACAACCCAAATGTCTATCAACAGAGGAATGGAAAAACAAACCGTGGTAAATTCATACAATGGATATCTATACACTTGACAGTACTGAGGATGAAGAAGCAATAGCCACATATATACATATATAAATATGGATGAATCACAAGTCACAAAATAAGATGAAAAGCATGATGCCATTTACATAAAATTCTAAATAAAGGAGGAAAAAATGTTTAAATTAGCACTTAGGGCTGCATAATGTGTGGTAAGAAAAACACACACAAGGAAAAGCAAAAGAATGATTACCATCATATTTGAGACTGATCATGTTGGGGCAGGGAGGGAGGGAACATAATCAATGAGAGGGCTACAAAGAATGTTTCTTCAGGCTGTATAAATATATTATTTCTTAACCTGGGTGATAACTACATGGGTGTTAAGAAATATATTTGCATATTTTAGAAGCTCTTCTAACGGCATAATGTATGTCACTAAAAACAGACAGAGTGCTTATGACTTAACCCTAGGAACTGTAAAGAACCTAAAAAAAAAAAAAAAAAAAAAAAAAAAAGAACAGATAGTGAGGTAGGAAAAGGTCAGGAGAGTGGTACTGCAGAAGCCAAGAGGAAAAAAGGAAGGGAAAAGTGAACCATGTCAAATATTAGTGAGAAGCAGAGTAAACATTCACATAATACTAAAAAAAAAATTATTCTCTGTTGATGAATTAGTTATCTTAAGATGGAGACATTACTTTGCATTGAGATTTATCAAAACAATGAAAAAGGATGTTGTTAATATTCTGATATTGTATATTCAGAAACCAAAATTCTTGATCATATTTTTAAAATGTCCTCCCACAATGTAGGACATTAATTACATCAACAGTATGTATTCAATTATTGGAATAAGTGCAATTCTGCATTTGATAGCCAAGTTTTGGTAAACTTGAATTACGGCCTCAATTTCTATCATGTATTCCTGAAATTGTGATTACAAAGAACTTTAGGCTCTGCCAAATTGGACATGCTAAGTAGAGACTGGTAACCAATATTGTAACACAAAAATCAGGTTAGACCAAAACAAAAACTTTAACAATGTAGGAACATGAACTACAATTCACTTGGCTTTTCCAGTTATAAATAGCAAAAAGCTTTTACTTGAAAATAATGTTACAAACTACTTTCCAGAAAATGCTGGACACTTGGCTAAGGATTCATTTTTCTCACCTGTAAAATAAAGATGGACTAAATACCACTTAAGGTCTCAATAAGCAATATTTCATGGTGTCATTTGGGAAAGGGAAACCAATCACAACGGATAATAAAATTTAATACTGATCTAGATAATAAACCACACTTTTGAGGGTTGCAAAACCAAAAGTATCATATATTAACCTAATGATACATACAACTGGGCCATCCACTGCTTCTTCCTTTTTTGTTTTAAAAGTATAAATCTATTGATAACTAATTTTAAATAAAAGAAAAAAGCTCTTCAAAGCAGTATTTGCAGAGACAATTCAGAAGGCTGTATTTTTATTACTGAAAAAATGCAACTTCACACAAATTTAAGGTAAAGACAGGAGTTCTGATATTTAAAAAACCAAACAAAATAAAATAAATCCTCTTCTAAAACAAGAGGATTCCTATGGGATTATGCCATTTACATAAAGGGCACTAATTTAGGTCCTTGTTTTAAAATACCACTACTTCAAAAGAGAGAAGTATTTCTTCCAAGAGCACTTATATCAATATTCTATGGCTATAAATCAACACATTCAAAGCAATGTTAATATGTAACACTATTAATTTGAAGCAAATGGTTGTACGGCTTATAAAAGAAAGAGTAAGATTAATGTTAGAAAATAAATTTTTAACTCAATTTTAGATAATTCATTTGTTTTGCCAACTAACAGAATCTACTACTAATATCTAATATTAAGATTTAATTAATGGACACATTTTGTTCCAAGATATTTTTCTTTCCTTTAGAAATCCTGAGAGAATCCAAGAAGAAAAAGGATGATATACATGGATTAATAAACTTATAATTTCAGAAAACGTGCTTTGTGACCCAAAATGGAACTACTCACCAAAAGCAGCAGCCATAGGGGGTTCAAGGGATGGCTGGCCATCACCAGTAGGAAGGTCTAAACGAGTGAAGTCTCTGCTTTTGTCATTATTATATTTCACATTAAGGCTGGTGAGCTTGGAGAAGTCAATACGCAGAGTGCAGCATGCATTATAGATATTCTGGCCATCCAGAGCCTAAAGCATGTAAGAAAGGGACTGATGTTTTGCAAGACAACAACACTGATAAATCAAATAGCCTCTACTTTGACAGAAAGTGGCAATCAAGTATAAAGCAGAGAACAATGGACTAACAGCCAAAGACCTGTGTTTACTTTTACTTTTATATCTGTCACTCACTATGAGAACGTAAGAGAGAAAAAGAAAATCTCAGTTTTTCACAACATTACAATAATCCCTATCTTGTCTGTGGTAAGATCAAATGAAAGAAGAGAAATGTAAAAGCTTAGGAAAATATTATACATTATTGAGCATCATATGAGCTATCATTATAATTATTTTGTCCCAGCAAATGTTTAAGGATGATTTGATTTTATATTTCATCTTAATTTTTTAGTATGTTTTATATAGGCTAAGATGAAATAAAGCCTTTTTAAATGGAACTTGTGAGAACCACAACATATGAAGTATCTATCTCGTTTTTTTTCTCTTGTAAATTTATTTTATAATAGTTTGAATAATAATCTGAGGGAAATTTTGCAGTCAGTTCTAACACAAGACCAAAGATCAGCAAACCCTCTCTTCACAATAATGAAACTTATCAAAGGGATATTTGTAGCCGCTTGACTTCCACGAATGCTCAGATTTATAAAAACAGAAATCAGAAACCAAAACACATAAGAAAATGCAAATATACAAAAAGCACTTACTTATAATAACAGTTACTGATGAGTACATCATCATAAAGTATAAAATAATACATACAAAGGGTACAGCAAATATAAAGTCTATATTCCTAATCAAGAGGCAGACAGTGTACACAAAACTACTAAAAACCTTAGTTCCTATCTTTGAAAAGAAATTAAAAATAATTCAGACACTAATATAAGACAGAATTAGGGTTAGGAATAGATCTCAGTAGGACATGGGTGAAATATAACCAAACTGAATATGAAATTTTATATCTTGTCAAAAGCCAAGCGCACACACAAAAAAAAAAAAGAAAAAAAAAGGACAATATAAACCAACAGCAGCAAACCTCCTAAAATGTAGTATCTTCACCAATTCAGAGCTCAACAAAATTCAATAGCAAACACGGTTACAAAAACAGTGAAATCAACCAATCTGGCTAATTTAATAGAAGAAAATGAAGACACAAGGACACAGATAATTCTACTTTATTAGTCAGAGTTTATCAGGAATACTGTGCTCCACTCTAGACTTTAAATTGACAGAAATGAGTCCCAAAGATCTGAGAAGTGATAAATGATTTGAAACCATTTCATATGAAGAAAGTTAATTTTTACTTATTATTTAAAAAAGCACATGAAACAGTGCATTTAAGAACAGTAAATTTTATATTATGTATACTATAAAACACATGGTGAACTACAATAAGAGAAAAGACATGATGGCATTCTTTGCTATCACTGAAGTGACTGATTAACAAATGAAAAATGAAAAAAGATCATAATTACCATTTTGGCATAATGTGCATTCAGTGGGTCAGCATACTGAAGCAAGGCTTGAAACTGATTATTCTTTGTAAAGGTGATAATCTTCAAGACTGTGCCAAATTTGGAAAATATCTGGAAAAAGTTCACATTAGGTTAAATCTAAAGAAAAAATGTACTTTTATAAATATGACTTGATTCATGAATTTCATTTTTATTTTTTTATTTATTATTATTTTTTAAAGATTTTATTTATTTGACAGAGACAGACACAGCAAGAGAAGGAACACAAGCAGAGCGAGTGGGAGAGGGAGAAGCCGGCTTCCCACCAAGCAAGGAGCCCGAGCCAAAAGCAGACGCTTAACAACTGAGCCACCCAAGCTCCCCTTGTTTTTGTATTTTTAATGAAAATTTTGGTCCTGTAACAGCCATTTCTTCAGGATACTTGTGTGTCCAGATAATATTCTTAGAATTTATAAAAGAATACCAAATTGCTATTATCAAATACTATCTCTGAGTGTCCTTACTAGCCAAATGGTCCTCCCTTTTTAACTGGGAGGCCTGGGTGGCTTGTCAGTTAAGCATCTGCCTTCAGCTCAGGTCATGATCTCGGGGTCCTGATCAAGCCCTGTGGCAGGCTCCCTGCTCAGTGGGGAGTCTGCTTCTCCACTCCCCCACCCCAACTCATGGTGTCTCTCTCTCAAATAAATAAATAAAATCTTTTTTTTTTTAAAGGAACACCAAATTTGCCTTCTCACGTAACTGTCAAAGAATATATATTTTATGTTGTATCTTTCTTTAAGATATAAGCATTCTTGAGGAAAAGTCTTGTATTTTCTTTATTTCTACCTTTGGTGATACTATAGTCACACACATATATTCCCCATCTAAATATTATAAGTGCATCAACTGAGTGTTGGCTAAAGGAGTAGTAATAGTTTTTTTTACTGCAGCCACAGGTAGTATTCTAAAGTACAAGATTATATCATATATAATTTTGCCCTGGTGTTCTCTAACCACATTTCCTGATACTTTTTATATCACACTATTTATACCAACAATGTGCACTATAGAGTTCTCTAAATATACCAAGTGATTTCAGACTTCTAAGCCTCCACGTGTGGGTGTTCCCTTTTCTTAGAACTCTGTGGCTAAACCAATATATTTTCATTTATCTTTTCCAAAACTCAGCTTAGGAAGTAATGCCAGCAGAAAATTCTCTGCCTCTCCCAAATATAAACAGAGTTAATTCTCTTTCCAGAGTATTACTCCCTTCTTGGTCTCGAATACAAATATTTATTTTGTTTTACTTACATTGTACTATACATTTGTCTACATATCTGTCTCCTTTAATTAGACTGAGAGCTCCTTGAAGGTATATATCTTGTCTTAATCATTTCTATATCACTGAGTATAATTCTTGACATATAAATAGGAATTATTATTATTAATGCTTATTATTAACTGATAAAGAAGTATACTCAGACCTGTTTGGAGAATTATGGCAACATTCAGCTTTTTAAAAACAAAAAACATTGGGATGCTTGGGTGGCTCAGTGTAGCATCTGCCTTTGGCTCAGGTCATGATCCCAGGGTCCTGGAATCGAGTCCCACATCGGACTCCTTGCTCAGTGGGGAGCCTGCTTCTCCCTCAGCCTGCCATTTCCCCTGCTTGTGCTCTCTCTCTCTCTCCGACAAATAAATAAATAACATCTAAAAAAATTAAAAATAAACATTTTTGATGTAAAATATTAATGAAATAGCAAGAATATATAATTTGTTCTCAAATTCAGAATAATTTTACACTAAATTATGCAGAGAACCTAGTTAATTTTCACTTAACTTTCAGATTTTATTAATGTTTACATTCTTTCTCTCATTTAACTTGAACACCACCATGATGTACATCCTCACTTGACTGTTTGGCTGTGTGATTTTTAACTGAATGTGCTAACAGAATATAAATGGACTGAACCAGAGGTGCCTGGGAGGCTCAGTCATTCAGTGTCTGCCTTCGGCTCAGGTTGGTCCTGGGATGAAGCCCCACATTGGGCTCCCTGCTCAGCAGGAAGTCTGCTTCTCCCTCTTCCACTCCCCCTGCTTGTGTTCCCTCTCTGTCTCTCTCTCTGCCACATAAACAAAATCTTTTAAAAAGTCAATAAAAAATAAAAAATAAATGGACTGAACTGGCTAATCACGGACAGTTATCTAGAGTCCCCTTGACTGTATTTGCTGAGAGAGGAACTACAAAGATCAATCTAATACTTCTGAATAAAAGTGAGGACCAACCATCAGGGAATCCAGGCTAATGCCAAGTGTGATTTTTAACATCTTTTCATAATTACCAAAATACTAATTTTTAAACAAATTTGGTCTTGTAAGATTAACATTCAGAACGTTTAATATATATGGACTTATTTATATTGATTACAATAATAATTTGACTCTTTGACTCTATTTCCCTAATATATTTATTTTGCTGTCATAAACATAAACACATAGACTCAACTCTTGATGTCTCCTGTGCATTTTAATCTTTTCAGACTTTAAAAATGGGATAAAGAGAATACTAAAGATCAAAGTTGGGTAAAATTAATCTTCATGGTGACTTTTATAAAAGTAGCACTTATCAGAAACTGAAAAAGTTCATTTGTATTCACTTGTAAAAAGTGTATTGGCCATAATTTGTTTACAACAGTTTTTGTACCCAACAAAACAGTAAGACTTAAGAACCAGATTTTTATTTTATTTCATTATTTTTTTAAAGATTTTATTCATTTATTTGAGACAGAGAGAGCGAGCACGAGCAGGGGCAGAGGCAGAGGGAGAAGCAGACTCCCTGCTGAGCAGGGAGCCCAATGTGGGGCTTGATCCCAGGACTCCGAGATCATGACCCGAGCCAAAGGCAGACACTTAACAAACTGAGCCACTCATTGTGCCCCAAGAACAAGAATTTTACATTACTAGCACTGACTCTTTTAATATCATAATAATTGCTTTTTCCAAGTTGTTTTTCTTTGCTCTGCAATTCAAAACGATCAGTCCTTTATCCTGAAGACATTCATCTATTGGACATTCATAAAAGTCCCCCATAAAAAACAGTACTTGGAAGTAATGGATCATATAAGAACATTGTTTTGAACTTTTTCAGCACACAAAGAAATTTTTTAGTATTTGGGTTGCATTTACATTATGCATCAGTCGATAAATGCCCTCTTTATCTATAAATAATCTCTAGGTGATGCCATCTAATCCAATGGCTTTAATTACCATACATATACTGATGATAACCACATCTCCAGCCCTGAATTCTTACACCCAATCCAGACTTATTTACCAACTGTGTATTCAACATCTACTACTTGGATGCCTAATAGGAAGCTTAACATGTCCAAAACACTACCTCCCACCCTTGCCCCAAATCTTTTTGCCCCTTCATTCAGTCTTCACTGTCTTAGTACAAGATTGCTATATATATATTTTTTTAAGATTGCTATATTTTACCAGAGGCTCACACCCAAAGTCTAAAAGGCATTCTTGATTACTCCTCTTTTTCTTCATAATCCACATTTACTCAACCCATCAGCAAATCCTTCCAAATACATTCATTATCATCACTTCCTGTGACCACATCTTCATGTGGGTCTCACCATCTCTCATCTGGACTATGCCAAGATCATCCACTTTTGCCTACAGTTTATTCTTAACATAGCAACAAGAGTGATTCCACTGAGACATAAATCTATCATTTTACTCCTCTACTCAAAATCTTCTAATGGCTTCCCATAAGCTGATCCTAAACCTTCTCAGACTCTATCATTTATGGCTTTCCTACTTTTCACACTACAATAACATAGCCTCATTTCTGATATTGCAACACATTAAGCACACTTCCACTTTAGGGACTCTGCACTTCCTATTCTGACTAGATCATTATGCTACCACATGTACACATAATTTATATCCTCACATACTTCAAGCCTCTGCTCAAATGTCATATTGAAAAGCTCCCTTAGCCTTCCCCATCTGAAATAGCACCACTCTCATCTCACTCAATCCCCTCACCACGAGCTAAAGAAAAAAACACTAGCTTCAACAGATGTTAGAGAACAGTTAAGCTAATGCCAACTCTTCAGCAAAAAGTATAAAATAATCTAATTAATTATAACAGAAGCAACCAAATCCACATTTCCATGTACTCCTCCATCACAATATTCATCACATTTTATGCTATTACTTATGAAATTATACCTTAATGGACAAGACAATAAGAGCAAGGATCAGTTTATTACAATGCAATTTACGAGCATCTGATAATTACAGCTAACATTTCTTGAGCACTTAATATGTACCTTTCTAATACATACCTTAATATGTACACTTCTTTAGGGGCTTTAAATGCATACAAATAATAAAAATATACAAAGAGGGTAAGTTACTTGCCCAGGGTTATAGAGACAGTAAGTAATAGAGCCAGGATTCAAACCAGCTCCAGACTTTTTATCCTTAATCATTATACTATTCTACACTTACGTTGGCTAATGATATAAAGTGCCGTAATTAGAGAAAGACTGAAGAGGTAAATTTGACCTGAAAACTGAATGAGGCAGATTCAACCAAGTGACTATCTCGGGGAAGAGTGCTCTAGGCCCAAGAAATAGAAATGGACTGAGACAGGAATTAACTGGGGGGAGGGGAAACAGTCAAAGGGCCAGAAAAGTGGGGGGCTAAATAAGCAAAAGAGTATTAGGAAAAGAGGTTAATGAGATGGGAGAGGTCTGCATGGGGGAACCTGAAGGGCCTTAGTAAGGACTTTGGTTTTATTCCACCAGCAATGGGAAGGAGGATTTAACAATGGAGTGCAGTAACTGAAAGGCTGAGAGTCTTACCCCAATGGTTACTACTGAGACTCTCAGAATCACTCTTCACCCTGAAGGACCCCGTGATCTTTTGGGAGAGAAACAAGGTTTGTTACTGCTCCCAGGGAAATGGTAACTGGAATGATGGGATAGGACCACATGATGGTAGCTAAGGTCAAGGCTGTTTGATGGCAATGTTAAGCCACAGGGACAAAAACACCTTTTCTAAAACAGTGTAAGTTAGCAGTAGCTTCAATGTTACAGTTATAAAAGCAAACACTGCTGATGGATCACAGAATGTTCAATGACACTCTGGGGTAAACAAGAGAAGAAAATCTACCAGAACCAAGAAGCCAATCACTTAAGCAACTGCTGAACCCTTTTAAGGAATGAAGGTGGCTATGGATAGCACTGTTAAAGCCATCCCTAAGACACGTTTCATAAATGCATTTATTTAAAAAATGGCTTGCAAAAAGCTATCATAGGGAGCACAGTAGGCCTAATAAATGGTATATTTTGATACTTACATGCATGGGACGGGAACTGTATCTGAGCTTTATTGACAATTAGTACAAAGACTGTGAAAAGTAACTTAACTTTTAAAGACCCGTTTCCTTATTGATAAAATGAGAGACTAGGATGGAATGCAATTCAATTCTTAAATACACATGCACATATACGCCCCTATGATTCTTCACTTAGTAGTGCAAATCCAAAGGTTTGGAAAACAGTTAAGTGATTCTGGACTTGGTATCATGCTATGCAATATATACTGAGATATAAATATGAAAATAAGTATGTTTTAGTGTTTTAACATTTTAATATATGGGTTCACAGGTATAATGAAATGGAATCAATATGTAGCAAAAGAGGACAAAAACTAACTAAAGGTTTTGGGCTTGATGCCAATGTTCATGCATACAGGTTACCAAGTAACTGTACATTTTGAGGATATGTATATATGGAGTATTAGTTAAAAATATAACAAGCATACAAAACAAACACTGGACTTCATATCAGGAGGCTTGAGTTCTAACTGGCTTTTCAATTACTGTCTATAATATTCAATTAATCAATTACTGGAGTCTGTTTTATTCACTATAAAATTATGTAACTAAGTTCTTAAATTTGATACATTCATAGTAGGCCATAACTTGGTGGAGTGCCTTTTATCACAACAGTTTAGAAATATTAATGAGTAGCCTATGTAAATTACATTGGCCATCAGTCAGTATTTAATATGATACTTCTATTTTACATATGCAGAGTTATCACATATTTTTCTTTCGGAGTTTTTAAAATGAAAATACTTATATGTAAGGAGTCAAAAGAAATAAATTAGTTGTTTTCTATACTAATTTAACTTTCTAGGAATAACTATTACCAGCCCTTTTTAAAGAATTCAATGCTTTGTTCATTTTCATGCTTAGGTAATAAGAAAAGGAATTTCTTAAATACCCCTTTAAATCAAGTATTTTAGTTGGAAAAAGGAAGCTATCAAAAAGTTATCTCTAGGGTGCCTAGGAGGCTCAGTCAGTTAAATGTCTGCCTTTGGCTAGGTCATGATCTCAGGGTCTTGGGATCCAGTCCCACATCGGGCTCTCTGCTCAGTGGGGTGTCTGCTTCCCCCCCTCTCCCTCTGTGCTTGCCCTCTCTCTCTCTCTCAAATAAAGTCTCTAAAAAAATTTATCTCTAATTGATACTATTTCTTACCTGAAACAGGATGTTGAAGGTTTTTTTTTAATCATTATTATTTAAACAAATATACCAACCAAAATCAACAACCAAAAAAACTTTAAAGATAATAAAACAGCAAGGGTTACGGAGGTCACATTTGTCTCTTTTCTTAAGAGTGTTATTCCACTTTACCTGATGAAGAACTTCCAGAGTAACAGGGTAAAAGAGGTTTTCAATAATTATTCGGAGCACAGGGCTCTGCCCAGGTAGGATTGTGCCTTCATTGGTAGGAGCTCCAGGAAGGGCCAGACTTCCTGACTGGACAGCACTGACAGCCTGCAAAGCAGCTTGGGCTCTCTATAAAACAATCCAAAATGAGAACTTTTAGTTACACCGAAGCACTACATGAATCCTAAAAATCAGTTGATGTAAAGCACTATGAAGTAATGTAGTTAAATAAAAATATACACATCTACTTTCTCTAGATGCACATATCCTAAATCTGTAATCAGTTAAGATTCAAAAGACTTGCTTTCTTATATAACAATGACACAATATTTAAGAAAGGTGCTTAAATTTACTTGAAGAAATGAAAAGAACACATGGCGAAAAGGAAAATTTGGAAATGACTTTTATCTCCTAATTTTTTCAAAGATAGAGCGCGTGTGTGCCTACGGGGGTGGGGTGGGGGCGGAGGGAGAGTAAAGAGAGAATCCCAAGCAGACTCCGCACTGAGTGCGGAGCTGACGTGGGGCTCGATCCCACAACCCACAAGATCATGAACGGAGCCAAAACCAAGAGCTGAACGCTCAACCAACTGAGCCACCCAGGGGCCCTTTTATTTCCTAATTTTGAAATGACACACAAAAAATGTGAAAGTAACATTAAAGATGTCTTAAAAACCACTCAACTACCTCTTCTTTTTCCCTCCCTAAACAATTGAGTTCTAAAACCTTTGGGTGGTATCTGATAGATGCAAATACGGAAGAGAGGAGCTACAGTGGTTCAGAGGGGGTTAGGAATGTATCTCTAAAGGAAGGCATCCTGAGCATCAGAGCCTGAGCAATGTCAGGAGAACATCTGTGTGGTCGGGCTGCCTGGCATGGGGAACCTGAGCCCAAACAAGGTATGAAAAGTATCTATGTGTGGGGGTGGCTCACTGCTAGACATAAGAACCCGAGGAACATGAGAAGGGTAGAAAAGACAACCAGAGGAGAAGAGCCTGGGCAGGAGTGTCAGAGCCCAAGGAGAGTCAGGAAAGGGTCCACATAGTGTGGACTAATACAGTGAAGACAGTCCGAGCAAAGTGAAGACCAGGTCCTTGAGGGTCTGAATGGGGTAAGGAGGTAATTCAATGGCGGGGCGGCCTGGTATGAGATGTAAGAGCACAAGCAGGGGTAGGTAGACAAGTTTCTTCTCTTTTTTTAGCAAGATGACAACATTTATTTATAATTAAACATTTATGGAACGCTATGTGCGGGCATCATTCTAAGCACTCACTATACAAATATCTCTTTAATTCTAACAACAATTTATGAGGTGTATACTATTTTTTTAAGATTTAATTTATTTATTTGAGAGAGAGAGAGAGAGAAAGCAGGAGCAGGGGGAAGGGCAGAGAGAAAGGGAGAAGCAGACTCCCCACTGAGCAAGGAGCCTGATGCGGGCTCCATCCCAGGACCCCAAGATCACGACCTGAGCCCAAGTCAGGTAATTAACTGAGCCACCCAGGCACCCCGAGGTATGCATTACTATTATTCCCATTTTTCAGGTGAGGAAACAGTCTGAGATAAGTTAAATGATTTGTTTGGAGCCAAACAGAAGACTGTAAACAGTGGCACTTGAACACAATTTACTTAACGAAAATCTGGAAATGTCTCAGACACAATAAGCCCACTTCTGTTAGACTCCTGGAAAGATCTATTCTATTTCCTTTTTTAAAAAGATTTTATTTATTTATCTGACAGAGAGAGGGAGGAAGAGCACAAACAGGGGGAGGGGCAAAGGGAGAAGGAGAAGCAGGTTCCCCGATGAGCAGGGAGCCTGATGCAGGACTCAGTCCCAGGACCCTGGGATCGCGACCTAAGCCGAAGGCAGACCCTTAACTGACTGAGCCACCCAGGCACCCCAGGTCTATTCTTTTAATCTTTATTATTTTTGTTGTTGTTCCAGTAGTTTTCCAACATTATGCTATGATAAAAAATATTAAAACAAGTATCTTTCTGAAAATTGGCTTTTACTTTCTGTATGCTTAATAGTTTAACAACTTCCACTTTTGTACTTATGTGCAACTTTTTTTTTTTTTTTAAGATTTTATTTATTTATTTGACAGAGATCACAAGCAGGCAGAGAGAGGAGGGGAAGCAGGCTCCCCGCCAAGCAGAGAGCCCAATGCGGGGCTCGATCCCAGGACCCTGAGATCATGACCTGAGCCGAAGGCAGATGGTTAACAGACTGAGCCACCCAGGCACCCCTTTTTTTATATCTTTTAACAGCATTTTTAAGCCATATAGACTGTTATGTATCAGGTAATGTACAAAGTGCCCAACATTCAGTTTCCAAAGAATTATCATCTTTGAGAATAGTATATGAATAATTAGTTGAAAATAGTTTGAAAACCATTGGTTTTCAAAACTATGCTCTTATAAAACAGCCATGCATGTGGAAAACTGAGCATCCTAATCCTGCTTCAAACACAGCAGTTCATCTCATCTATTTTACACTGGGCTCGTCCGTAAGAGTTTATTTGGAAAAAGGGTTCTACTGCTTTCAAGTTTGAAAACTGATTCAGACTTCCACTTTGAGCCTATAATTAGATGAGGGTAAGGTGGGGGTCAATTAAAAAATAAAAAAAACCAGAAATGATACAGAAGTTAGAATTAGGAGACAAGAACATTAAAGTAGTATTTGTAACTGTCTCTCTCCCTCACACACATACACATACACATACACAAAAGGTTAAGCACAGACATGGAAGATAAACTCCAACAGAGTTTCCTGTGATGATGGAAATGTTCACTATCTACACTGTCCAATATGATAGTGCCTGAAAAGTGCCAAGTGTAACTGCGGTACTAAATTTTTTTTTTCTTTTCTTAAAGTTTATTTGTTTTTAGTAATCTCTATGCCCTATATGGACTTGAACTCACAGTACTGAGATCAAGAGTCACATGCTCTTCCGACTGAGCCAGTCAGTCATCCTACATTTTTCATTTTTAAATGTATTTAAATTTAGCCACATGTAGCTGGCAACTACCATACTGAACGCAACTCTGGAAAGTCTAGGGGAAGACGTCATCATAGAGAGGTTCTAAGTGGAATAATGGTTTTTTTCTCTTACAGTTATTAAATCTTTACAAAAGTTAAGCCTGCATAACCAAGAGTAAACTTAACCTCACTGACTTTACTTCATTAAGCCTTCGGTCATTCTACCAATCCTTTTTATTAAACAATTCTACATATATTCTTACTGCTACTAGTATTACTATTCTCGTTCTTATAGTTCCTCTTCCTTCACTCTTCCTCTTTGGAATCCGGAATACCATAATGGAGAAGCCCTGGTATATATTGTCCTAATTATTCTACAGTTCTCAATATATTCTGCATTAGTACTTCATAGAGCACTGAGTACAAAGGTCTCTGAGTAGCAGGCATGCAAGAAATGTTTTTGACAATAAAAATCTGAGAAAATAATACCTGAAAAGAAGAAAGAATTATTTTGTAAGTAACTCTGTAGTTTCAATTTTTAATTAGGCAAAACATTTAAAAAAAATAAAATTGAGTCATACTCTCCACTGAGGGCAACAAGAAAAGTCAGGGGAAAAAATGAGAAATGTTTTTTTTAATCATCTTCTTCTTTTTTTAAAGATTTTATTCATTTATTTCAGAGAGAGAGACAGAGAGAGAGAAGAAGCAGGGGAGGGGCAGAGGCAGAGGGAGAAGCAGAGTCCTGCTGAGCAGAGCCCATCGAGAGGCTCAGAGGCTCAATCCCAGAACTCTAGGATCATGATCTGAGTTGAGGGCAGACGCTTAACCGACTGAGCCACCCAGGCACCCTGAGGAATTTTTTTGTAATATAAAGATTATTTCACATAGCTGACTTATGTTCTGTGTCTTTGATGCTAAAAATTATGAGGCAGCAGAATTCTACTATGGAGATAAGTTTTAGATTTTTTTCTTAAGATTTTATTTATTTATTAGAGAGAGAACGCACAAGCTGGGGAGAGAAGCAGAGGGAGAGCAGACTCCCCACTGAGGAGGGAATCTGACCAGGAGGGCTCAATCCCAGGACTCTGGGATCATGCCATGGGCCAAAGACAGATGCTTAACCCACTGAGCCACCCAGGTGCCCCTAATTTTTAAATGTTTAAAAACAAACTTTCTGGAATAGTTGTAATAACTATTAATAAAGAAAATAGCAGTAGTGTGATTGGAAAATCAACAAATATTTTATTGCAGTGGGGAGGGCAAATATACCTCATATAAAATTTAAATGTGGCTCGATAATGTGAAAAAGGCATTTCTAAAATTGATATGGAAATGAATATACAATAAAATGCACAGACCTTAAGTGTACAGCTTGATGATTTTTTCAGGGTAACGTTTTTAGGGAAAATCCTTCCTTGGTTATCTCTTTGCAGATTTATGAATCTTCACCCACAAGGTCAAAAAAACGCCTGTCTATACTATAATGATTATAATTTTAAAAAAACATTTCTCAAATGCTGTACCTCAAAATATGATCTAAATTTTTAGCAGTAATTTTAGTTTAAATAAAAGGATAAAAATATTTGATATTCATCTGACCCTCTGGCAAGTATGTCCATAGGCTGGAAAAGAAGTTATGTACATGTTTTGGGTTATCTTGCTATTCAGAGAACAAAAGATAATGAAATAGTAATTTATCAGTTTTCTGGAGCTGTCAGAATAAAAAGACATTTGGTACATTTTATATATGCAAACAGGTACTTTCAATTCTGACTTCAGCTTTGGTGTAGGACTTTGAATAAAAGAAAAATTATATTTTATCAAACATCAATGCATAAAAACTGCACAAAAGTAACAAAACGGAAAGGGCACTGGGACGAAATCAAGGCTATCTAAGAATAAACTAGGTCATTTCGGCTGGCTTTGGTTGCCAAGCAACTGGGATTTCTCACAGTTTCCCTTTAGAATAATCCAGTCCTTAAGAGTTTTATTTAATTGTTTATTTCTTCTTCAAGACTTATACTAACATATTTAGGAATCAAACTAATAAGAAAACTTCCATGACTTATATGAAGGAAAATTAAAAACTCTAATGAAAGACAGGAGACAAAATATAACTTCCTCTTCCAAAGGATGAAAGAGTAATATAAATATGTAAATTACCTTCAATTTAATTTATAAAATCAACCCAAATCCAATTTTGGGGGGGCAGGAGTTATCAGAATAATTCTATCCTATATGAAGAAATAAATAAAATAAAATAAAATAAAATAAAATAAAATAAAATAAAATAAAATAAAATAAAATAACTAGTTGGGGGTTCCTGGGTGGCTCAGTCAGTTAAACATCTGACTCTTGATCTCTGTTCAGGTCTTGATCTCAGGGTTCTAAGTTCAAGACCTGCATGGGACTCCACACTAGGTATGCAGCCTACTTAAAAAAAAAAAAAGAAGAAGAAGAATTAGAATGAATAATTTTTTAAAAAAGATTTTATTTATTTATTTGTCAGAGAGACAGCGAGAGAGGGAACACAAGCAGGGGGAGTGGGAGAGGGAGAAGCAGGCTTCCCACTGAGCGGGGAGCCCGACGCAGGAGCTCCATACCAGGACCCTGGGATCATGACCCAAGCCAAAGGCAAACATTAACCAACTGAGCCACCCAGGCGTCCCAAATTTTTTAAATATAGTAACTATCTAACGGCTGAAAAGAGAGAGCCCTATTCATAATATCTCAATACTGGAGACATCATTAGCCCTAGGGACATGGAAACAGGAATGGAACAGAGTGGAATCCAAAGGTAGTCTGGATGAGACAGTGAGTGCATAGCAAGTGAGCAGCCCACACAGGGTGTATCAGGGCCATGCAAGCAGAATGTGTATGCATGTCTAGAAAGTGTATATATATGTATATTATAAGTAGGGGAAAGCAAGTGTATGGAAAACTAGAACGTGACAACGGACAAGTTTCACATGAGTGGATAATAATAAATGGGTTATTAAAAAAAAAAAAAACAATAAGGGAGAAACCGGTCACTGGGAGTTAAAAAGAAAAAAGAAAAGACCATAGCCTACCCTCACTCCCCAACTCCAAAATATTTCTAATAAAACAAAAATTTAAACATTAAAGTAAAAGCAGCTAAAACATAAAAGTATGAGAAGAAATAGGTAAAAAAAAGTTTTTAAATGTTGCTATGCTAGGTCTTTATGAGCATGGTATCAAAATCAGAAACCATAATATAATCTTAAAGAGATTTGACTATTGCATAAAAATATTTTTAAAACTATATTAGCAGGGACACTTGGGTGGCTGAATAGGTTGAGCATCTGCCTTTGGCTCAGGTCATGATCCCGGGGTCCTGGGATCGAGCCCCGAGTTGGGCTCGGCAAGGAGTCTGCTGCCTCTCTCCCTGGCTCATGCTCTCCCCCTCCTTCTCTATCTCTGTCAAATAAATAAAGTATTTTTTTTAAAAGGCTGTATTAGCAGACAAAACTCAGAGACAGAAAGTAGAATGCTTGCCAGAGGCTAAGGGAGTGGGGGAATGAGGAATTAGTATTTATGGTACAGAGTTTCAGTCTGGGAAGATAAAAGAATCTGGAGAAGATGGTGGTGATGGGTTACACAATGTGAATGTACCAAATGCTGCTGAACTGCACTTATAAATGGTTAAAAATGGTAAATTTTATGTTATATATATATATTTTTATGTTATATATATTTTACCAGGAAAAAACTGCATTAACAGAAATCACTATAAATTATCAAATAAATATTAAGTACACAATAAGATGTAATTTCTCACATAGCATATTAACCAAGATGACAAGAAAACTGCTTGCTACACATTATCAGTGGCACCTTAAGTAAAACATATTCTTTAAAAAAAGCAATCACGAGGCCACATATGTAAACTAATAAGAAAATGTTCCAAGTGTGCTAAGATACATAAGAATGTTGCTACAGTGTTTTTTGTAAAAGCAAAAAATTGGAAACAATTTCAATGTCTATCAACAAAACACTGATAGATTATGGCAATCTCACAGAAGGGAGTATTATGCATTCATTTAAAAATCATGAAGTAATTCTACGCTTGTTGTTATGAAACAACATCCATGACATATTATACAGAAAAAAACAACACCTTTCGAAACATTAGGATTCCACTGATATAAAATTATATACATAGACAATTATACACCTGAATAGAGAAGGGGTACACACTAAACCGTTAGCAAAATGTTACCTAATTAGCTCTCTCTGGATAACCGGATTGCTTTTCAATGTTGTTATTGTTATTTTTTACTTTTCTAGATTGTTTGAATGTTTTACCATGTATGCTATTTAGAATTTATAAGTCAGTTTTTCATTTAAAAAAGTCTAATACCTAAAAAATTTCATATCTGACATCTCATATACTAAGTTTATGTATGTTATTATTTTCCATTAATAGCTCTTAAAACAAGGATTATGCACAGGAAAAGTTATTGTTTTAAAAATGTAGAAAACTATAATTTAAATTCAAAGAGCTGGAGGAGTTCTTTTGCCTAGAGCAAGAATATAGGGGCCAAACTTGCTCTTAAAATAGTAAAAAAAACTCTTTCCTGCTTTGTGGATCAATTTTTCTACCCTTAAGTAACTTCAAATTACTATTTTAGCTACTACGTATCAGCCTGGAGAGACACAGAAAAAGTCAACATGAACTATATCAAAATAAAAACTGAAAAATGAGGTTAGAGATGTCGCTATTCTACATTCCACGTTCATCTAGAAGGGTAAAAATCCATTTAATGAATGTAAATTCTTATTAACATTTTAAATGTTAAGTTCAGTTACTTAACATCACTATAGAAGCTTTGCTCAAATTCTTACTGCCTCTGTTATATAGTCTGTATATTCTGTAAGAAGTTCCTTTTAGATCTGAAATTTTAAAAGATAGATAAAAATATAAGTTTTTTCTTTACTCATGAAAAGTTTCAAAAAAAATAAAAAAAAGAAAAGTTTCAAGGGAAAACTAACATGATTCCTGATACCATAACTTCAAACCTATTTCTAAGTAGTACTACTTAAGCTTTCAGGAAAGAATTTACACACACAATCTTTACTAATAAAGCATCCTAACATGAAGGAAATCACAAGATTTTTTTCCCTCTGAAAAAGAGAAAATTAATTTTATGTTATTCCATGTGTTCTTGTAACTAATTTTTAAAAATGCCTTTAATACTTACAGCTTGATTAGGTAGATTGTCAGTCTTAAGTTCTCTGTGATTGGAATACTGAATAAAAACAGGCTGGCATCGAAGGTGAGGAGTAACAGGAGTGTAATAATTCACCATAGTAACCGCAGCTTCCTCAGAAGCCATTTCTAAGAAAGCCTGCAATAAAACAAGAAAGCAAAGTGAAAGCTCATGTTTTTGAAAGTCAGCTAAGAACTATGAAAAGACTTTTGCTTCAAAGTGTATCACTGATGTTAAGTGAAAACACATTTGAAAAGTTGGGTTCAATAAAGGATTTGGGACTGGGAAGTTGCCAGCTGAATAAATGATTTCATGTGGTTTTTGGTTTTTCTTTTTTGTTTCTCTAAAATCTAGAAATAATTAAAAAGGCAAAAATAAAGGTGAGCATCATCACTGTAAATGGATGTTTTCAGGGGTTGGGATTTAATAGTTCTTTCCTAAACAAAAACATCTCAAAGATGGGGGGCATAATGATTTGCTCTCCTTTATCTTTTACTAAACACTGTTTATGATACAATTAAGTGTATTATGCAATTAAAAAGAGCATGCAGGTGCAAAGGCTCAATTGTTCAAATCAGGGAAATGAGGGAACTTCCTACATTAAGTCAATATTGTTTTAAGTCATTCAAGTCACTTTTTTTAAGATCCGTGTTAAAAAATAGAGAAGAATGCCTGGGTGGTTCAGACGGTTAAGCATCTGCCTTCGGCTCAGGTCATGATCCCAGGGTCCTAGAATCTAGTCCCGCATCGGGTTCCCTGTTTGGCAGGGAATCTGCTTCTCCCTCTGCCTGCTGCTCCCCTGCTTGTGCGTGCTCGCGCTCCCTCTCTCTCTCTCTTTCTCTGACAAATAAATAAAATCTTAAAAAAAAAAAAAAAAAGACATCAACGCCCAAAATAATGTCACCTGTATTAAGCCAAAGTCACCAACCAAGACTTAATACCTAACAATTACAGTTTCAACCTCTCCCAAGAGTGGAATCTTAAACCAGTCCATTTGGAATTATCTGGTCAGCACTAGTGAGGTTATCTGCCTGACAGATCCCCACCATCTCTAAAGGAAGGTGACCTTGCCTGACACAATTCACTCCGCTAGTAACTTCCTTGTCTCACCCTATTCTGCCTATAAAAGTCTTTCATTTTGCACTGCTCTTCACAGGTCCTTCCTATCTGCTAGATGGGATGCTGCCCAATTCATGAATTGCTGAATAAAGGCCAATAAAATCTTCAAAATTTACTCAACTGAATTTCATCTTTTAATATCTGTAGTCATTGTACTCATATCAGATATTTGAAAAATAATATAGGAAGAGCTGAGATGGAAGAAGATCCTTGGGACTTACATCTTATTCTCTACATGGCTTCTTCTGGCTGTCACCACCCTATCTTAATGGTTAGTTAGGAAGACGAAATAGTAACCATTCTGACCCCTAGGAACTACCTGTAAGAACATCTCAAATTTAAAATGCAGGAAGAACCCCTGATCTGAATCAATGCAAATTTCTAGTTAGACAATTCAATTCTTTTCACTACAACAGAGCACGTAATTAGCAAGTGTACAGTAACCACTTCCAATTATGCATAAAACATTTATATTTATAAAATGTGTATTTATTAACAACAAAATTTCCTGAACAGAAAATGGCAAATATCTATAAAACAAACTATTCATTTGTTCATAGTTATATTACTTGCTAAATGTTTCTATTTGGCAAATATTCCAGTAAAGGAATATTAACTTGACAAATATTAAATGTGATGCTTAACTGTATCAATCAAATGTC
The DNA here is from genome assembly GCA_028534135.1 of Potos flavus. Classification (NCBI taxonomy): domain Eukaryota; kingdom Metazoa; phylum Chordata; class Mammalia; order Carnivora; family Procyonidae; genus Potos; species Potos flavus. Next base: position 18,128,280 of record CM052892.1, on the reverse strand, counting down.
ACAAGTGAACCAATTAAATGCTTTAACAAACAATATTCTATGAAGTAATGTTAGCCACGTGATAGCAGATCAAATATCATTAATTAATCAATCCAAAATAGATAAAATTCAACCTTCTTCAAGGAATAAATGTCCACAATGCAATTTAAAGCCACTATCCAACCATATCAGTAATATACTTTCACTAGTTTTTCTAAGAGGTTAAAAATGATCAAGGTAATCAAAATAGCTAAGTAATACTTCCTAACTACCTGGTTTTTAATCATCTTTTCAACAAAGAATTTATAAATTGTTTGCTAATAATATTCACTCTATGGGGGAAGAGTATCTTTCTGAAAACTCCTTCATAAATGCAAAGAACTAAAATCAATGTCTAACAGTCACACAAAAGAAAAGCTAAACATCTTTAAATACATGATTCTTGTCATAGAAAATCTTTTCTGAAAGTATATACAACCTAAAAATTCATACATAAAAATAACTTTATCCACGTGGAGCCAGTAAAGGAATTATTTAGGTTTTCCCAAAGTATGCAGAGAAATCCGTTTTCATAATAAAGAGTAGAGAAAAAACCAAAAGTCACTACCCACAGAAGGGCTGGTACAAATACCCCCAGGCTGCCCTCAACACTCTACCTCTAAGTACCATAGGAAAGATTACACCTACAAGTAGTTCTAATGGCTCACAGGACACTCTCTCGCTAAAGTATATTACTAACAAAATATTTTCTGAACAGGATTTATGATCCAAAGACAAGCACTTAACATAACAGTCAGTTAGCACTACAGATAAATAATAAACCCCAAACCAGTAGTAGAGACAAAGACAAAGTGTGATCTTGCCTGCTGCCCCTCATAACACTTTGACAGAATGTGCAGGGTACACTACATGAAACATAATAATGTACATGATACACATACATGATACATCTCACAGCCATTAGACTTGGCCACACTGGCTCTTTTAAAACTACGCAAACCATGCTATTCTCAACAGTGGTAACTGAGTTAAAGTAAGATCCAAGTGCATGTACTATCTCCAAAGATAGAAGTGTAAACACAACAAAAGTTGAATACAAAGACATGTTATTTAACCTCTCCAGATTTAAATAACTTCATCTGAATTAAATGTGAATGTTTATTTAGTTTACTAAAGGGCCAGAATCAGACATCTTCAAAATCTCTTTCATAACCAACACGTATCAATCTATTTATAAATCTATTTATGTTTCTTAAACTTATTTATGAAAATTCTAAGCAACAGGGACTTATCACAATGTATTACACAATGTCTAGGGCCTAAATTTGTTGTCTTCTTACAGCAATGCTCAGTATAAAAGAGTTTCAGGACAACAAAAAACTGGGAAAGAACTAAAGAATTCATCCTAGTGGGGTCTACGCTGCGACAAGAAAGCAGGCAATTGTTCAAATTAACATAAAAAGTATTATATTTTTGTTCTGGTCATCACAAAATCAAGTTTCCTTATTCATCTTAAGGAAAACCTATTAACTTCTGAAATGAAAACTTCTAACAGTCTCTTTTGAATTATTAAAGAAGTTATATATTAATTCCACAATTAAAATATACTACACATTCCTATAAAGATTTTGGAAAACTTAAATGTTCTTTAATTGCCAAATAAGGTATAATTTTTATCTTCTCTCTCTCCCTTGGTCTTCTGATAATCAAAGGGTATTTTCATAAACTATTGTGTAATTAAGAATATAAAATGTTTCTTGTTAAGGAAGAAAAGGCCAAGTCACTGAGTAAGAAATAATTCTATGTCCTGTGTTAATATTTTTGTTTGTTGCTTCCCATCACACATAAAAAATTCTATTTGACAAACTATCTAAAGAAAATGAAATCTAGAAAACACAGAAAAGTTCAAGAAAATAAAAGTCATCTTTAACACTAATACCCAGAGATAATCACTGTGGTTCAATCTTTAAATATTACATACCTGGCTTTTTCCTTTCAACATCAAAAGATTAGTAACTTTGCCAAATGGTAGACCTAATGATATGACCTCTGCTTCGGTGACATCACTTGGAATTTTGCGAAGATGGAGAACACGGGAAGGCGAACAGGGAGGTCTATCTCCTTTAAATTTCTTGTTGTCATTCCCATTAGCTAAAAAAATATAAGATTTTTTGAAATTACTGAAATTAATTTAGGTTGACATACTACATTAACCTATTATCACATTTCATCCTCCAATAGTTTTGGTTTTTGAAATTAAGGACACTATGGGTCTGATCAGGGAAGAGAAGGATGGTGGAAAACAAATCATCCACCTTCAATGAATGGGTATTTTTGGTTTTTCACGGCAAGTATTAAATTTGTTAAAAAAAATTCAAGTCTGATTTCTAACTTCAAGGAAAAGCATTAGATAAATTACATATTTATACCTCTAAACAGACAACTATTTGTTGTGAGTAGAGAACAATTTTATAATGTCTCTAATATATTTTTAAAGATATTTTTCTAATTTGTTCTAGTGATAAATAAGAACAATAACTTTTAGTACAGATTATAAAAGAAATTTTATATTTACCACGTCCTGAGGGGATTTGGATTTGAACTGTATCATTATGAAAATTAAGTTTATTTCTTAAGCATTATGTATTTTTTACTAATCTTTTTTGAAGTGTTTTTTAGAACCTAAATTGTGGTTTCCTAAGATAATTTTATTCCTTATTATATAACAGTAGGTCTTAACATAAGCATCATCTTGTTAGAAATGCAAATTTTCAGCCCTACCCCAGACCTACTGAATCAGAACCTGGGGTTGGAACCCAGTAACCTATGTTTTAACAAGCCCTCTAGATGATTTTGATGCAATCTGAAGTTTGAGAACCACTGCTGCACAATAAACAAATCCATTAGCCAAGTTTACAGCTAAATTTTATTTAAATCCTTTCAACACTGACAATAACTAGAACTGACAAGCCTGTAATGAATACTCAAATTTATGTACATAAGATTCAGAAATATTTTTCCCCCAAAATAGCACCATGTATGACTGAATGAATGGAAATTATCTGAAAGCCTTAAATTTCATTACAGTGTTTTTTTTTTAAATTAAGAAATAATGTATTATTTGTTTCAGGGGTACAGGTCTGTGATTCATCAGTCTTACACAATTCACAGCACTCACCATAGTACATACCCTCCCCAATGTCCATCACCCAGTCACCCCATCCCTCCCACCCCCCTATGATATTGTTTTTTTTTTTTAATGCTAAATAGTACCATACTTAGCACTATTAGGAGGAAAATACAATCGTTCCAAATGCTTAAAACTGTCATTTTTCCACAAATATTAATGGAACTTTGCAAACAATGAACATGAAGACCACATAAAAACTATATGGCAATATTCTGTATCCATATCTGTGGCAAGGAACTCACTTGCTTATAAGTGGGCAGGTTGACTTAAACACCCAAACCGACAGTCACTCCCAAATTTTCTGTTCATGAATGCAGGCAGCATCCTACCCAGACCCAAAGACTACCAGTTCCTATAGGTCCTTACTGGCTGTGCCTGTATATAGCAAATGCCTAGCAAGACCACAAATAACAGGCAAATATTTTTTGCAAATTAACCTGGGAGGGAAGAAATTCTTTTCCCTCCTCGCGAGTACCCAGGAATATTTATTTTTCCCTCCAAAATGACTGATTACATTTTTCATGTCCACTCTCGATGTCACTAAGTTCACCTATGATCTTGCCCCTTCTACTCTGCCTTCCTCTAGTCTCACTCCCCCTCTAGCCCCACTCAGATCCAACAACTTACCAACCAAACTAAAATAGTGTATCACATTATTATTCTGCCTTAAACACTCTGATGGGCTTCCAACCACCTAAAATGTTCCTTTGTTTCTAGTTTTCATACTGTTTTCACTTATACTGCCTCATTTGAGTTCACAAAAATATACATGAGATAAATCTTACTAATTTTAACAAATGAAGAGACAGAAGTTCAGAAAATAAATAATTTTTGTACATAGCTAGCAAGTGTAAAAAGTGTCATTAAACTAAAGTTTAATTATTTTTTTAGCACAAAAATCTCAAAATGTCTTACCATTTCTAGAAAAAAGCAAGCAACTTGTACTGACATAAATTTTCAAAGTATGTGCATATTTATGTGGATTATAATGATAACACTGTCACTATACAATTCATGTTCTAGACAGAAGTGAAAGCTGGGCACGGGGTGTGCCCTTTTGCACCCTCCTGGTAGGCCTAGATGGCCAGACAATAGTACCACTATCCTGTGCTTTCTTAACCAGCACAAGGTGTTAAAAGACTGGAAAAACACCCTAAAAGCAAGAGGATTTTATCAGTTTACCCAGAATATTCCAAAACAAATGAAAGAACATTTAGAAGGTTGTTTCTTTAACAGAGGTTTTAATTATCACCTCTGTGAATAAAAATGAACGCCTATACATGCTATTTGAGCTCATGTTAGACTATCAAATAAAGACCTACGGTAACAAATTTTTATCAAGAAATACGCAATTAGGGCACCTGGGTGGCTCAGTCAGTTAAGCGACTGTCTTAGGCTCAGACCATGTTCCTGGAGTCCCGGGATCAAGTCCCACATCGGGCTCCCATTGGGAGTCTGCTTCTCCCTCTGACCCTCCCCCTCTCATGCTCTCTCTCGTTCTGTTTCTCAAATAAATAAATAAATAAAATCTTTAAAAAAACAAATATGCAATTAGGGGTGCCTGGGTGGCTCAGTGGGTTAAGCGTCTGCCTTCGGCTCAGACCATGTTCCTGGAGTCCCGGGATCAAGTCCCACATCGGGCTCCCATTGGGAGTCTGCTTCTCCCTCTGACCCTCCCCCTCTCATGCTCTCTCTCGTTCTGTTTCTCAAATAAATAAATAAAATCTTTAAAAAAAGAAATATGCAATTAGGGGTGCCTGGGTGGCTCAGTGGGTTAAGCGTCTGCCTTCGGCTCAGGTCCTGATCCCAGGATCCTGGGATCGAGCCTCGTAGCAGGCTTCCTTGCTCTGCGGGAAGCCTGCTTCTCGTCTTCCACTCTCCCTGCTTGTGTTCCTTCTCTCACTGTGTCTCTCTCTGTCAAATAAATAAATAAAATCTTAAAAAAAAATGAGTATAATAACAGTGCTATTTTGAAAATTAAATTAGATCACATATTTAAATACTAGATGTAGGTACACCTGGGTGGCTCAGTCAGTTGAGTCTGCCTTCGGCTCAGGTCATGATCCCGGGGTCCTGGGATCAAGCCCCGCTTCAGGCTCCCTGCTCAGCAGGGAGTCTGCTTTTCCCTCTCCCTCTACCTCCCCATCCCCTGCTCTTGCTCACACTCTTGATTGAACTCTGGCTCTCAAATAAACAAAAAATTTCTAAATACTAGGTATAATGCCTAATATATAGTAATCAATAGTATGCCTCAATTTTCTTCGGAAGGACTGTGTTACCTGGAAGTGATGTTCTTTCCACTTCTTTGGTATTAAAATGATGACTGTAGGTGACAGTGACTTTTTTCCCTTGATGTGCTTACTTAGCAAAATTTAAGACATTGCTCAAAATTAACTAAAAAATTTATTATTCTATGAAATCTAAAATCTAAGAACTACTCATCTAGATGACCCCAGAAAAGATTATAGCCACTGAAAATGGAAAATATATAAGCAATCACATGGCCATAATTTACTAAAAGTCAACAGGAAACAAGGAAATTCTAATGCATTAAATACATAACTTTGAAGAACTACTCTCTGTACAAAATACATTAGAGACTTCCCAAAATTTTTATTATGAAAATCCGCATTCAAAATACTTAATTTGTAAAAACCTTGCATTTTATTGAACAATATACTGAAAACTACTGAATGCCTGCTACATATTAGTCAGGTTCCAAAAAAAATAAGTAGAAGAGGCTTTTTAAAATTCATATATTCCCATCTCCAAACTGGAGAAATCCACCAGGAAAACTATCCTAGAAATATGGATCTTTTTAAAAATGCAACTTTATTAGGTTATACTTTATATATAATAAAATCCACCTACATTTTAAATGCAATTTGTCAAATACTGCAAAAATCAAGATATAGAACATTTCCACCATCTCCAAAAGTTCCCTGGTGCTCCTTTGTAGTCAGTCCTCCTTCCAAAACCGTCACCTTCAAGCTAAACATGTACCATATACTACCACCATACTGTCTTGACCACGATAGCTTTAGAGCAATTCTTTTTAAAAAATTTAATTAATTTTTTTTTTTTTTAGTAATCTTTATACCCAAAGTGGAGCTTAAACTCATGACCTTGAGATCAAAAGTCGCATGCTCTTCCAACTGAGCCAGCCAGGAGCCCCTTTATAGCCATTCTTGAAATCAGGTACTTATCTGGGGGAGAATTCACATCATAACAGTTTTGAGTCATCCAAAACATATATATCATGATTTCTCTCCGCACTTATTGAGGCCTTCTTTAATTTCCCTTAACAATGTTCTGTGGTTTTCAGTGTAATAGTCTTGCATATATTGCTGACCCTGTACCCTGCCACCTTAGTGACTCCTCAGAACTTTCTACATATATAGCTTTGTTCCTTACTTTCCAACATGTATGCCTTTTAATTCTTTTTTTTTTTTAATATTTTATTTATCTATTTGTCAGAGACAGAGAGAGAGAGAGCACAAGCAGGGGGATTGGCAGGCAGAGCAGGCAGAGAGAGAAGCAGATTTCCCTTTGAGCAAGGAGCCGGATGTGGGACTTGATCCCAGGACCCCGGGATCATGACCTGAGCCAAAGGCAGATGCTTAACTAACTGAGCCACCCAGGTGTCCCTGCCTTTTATTTCTTACTCTAGCTTTATTGAACTGGCTAGGACTTCGTTTACAAAGTTGAATAGAAATAATGAGATTGGACATACTTGTATCACTGTGGATTTCAGAGGATAGGATTCTCTTAACACCAGTAAGTATAATGTAGTTTCATACCTTTATCAGGGTAAACAGATTCCCTTCTATTCCTAGGTGGCTGAGGGTCTTGTTTATCATGAATAAAAACTAAATTTTTCAAATGACATCTCAGGCTACGTTAAGAATGATCATAAAGTTTTTCTCTTTATTCTGTTAACAGAGTATGTTGCACTAATTTTCAAAAGTTAAACCACTTTGTATTTTTGGAATAATTCTGACTCATTCATAGTATATGATCTCCTCTCTATAGACATATAACTGAATTTAATTTAATGCCTTCTAAATATTATCTTTGGGTCCGTTTTCATAAGGGATATTAATCTGTAGTTTTCTTTTCCTTCCTGTATCAAGGGTAATACTAACTCCGTAAAATAAATTAGAAAGTGTTCTTCTATACTCTGAGTTTGTATAGCTTTGGTATTATTACTTCCTAAAATAAAGCCATTAGGTCTTTAACTTTTTAATTCTCAACTTGATTTTTAAAACAGGTATGGAGTTATTTAGGTTTTCTAGTTCCTCTGCATTAGTTGTGGTACTTTGTATTTTTCAAGGAATTTGTCCACTTCTAAATTGAATGAATGCCTGTTCATTCATCTTAATGGCTTAAAATTACTCATAATCTTTTCTTCATCTCTGTTTTAGCCTGTGTAGGATACTATAACAAAATACAACAGACAGGGTGCTTTAACAATAGAAATTTACTTTCTCACAGTTCTGGAGATTAGAAGTCCAAAATTAAGGTGCCAGCATGTCACTTTCTAATGAGGACTCTTTTCCTGGCTTTAGACAAGGTACCTTTTTCAGTGTCCTCACATGGTGGAGGCAAGAGCAACCTCTCTGGTAACTCTTTATAAGGACACTAATCCCATCATGAGGGCTCCAACTCCAAGGCCCGTACACTGAGGGTTGGGCCTTACACACAAGAATTTGAGAGGTATACATTCATTCATTCAGTCCATAACACTACCCTTTTAATGTATAGGAGCATTCTTGATGTTGGTAATTTCTCGCCTTTTTTGGTCTACCTAGAAGTTTATCAATTTTATTGACTTATAAAAAAACAACCATTGGTTTCATTAATTTTTCTCTACTGCTTGTTTTCTATGTCCTTAATCTATGCTCCTCATATTTAGTATTTTCTTCCTTCTATCTACTTGGGAGTTTAACTTGCTTTTCTTTGCTATGCTTAAAAGCATAGATGATTCATTTTATACTTTTTTCTTTTCTAATATAAACATTTAAAGCTATACATTTCCTCCTAAGAACAGTTCTAGCTGTATCCTTCAAAGTTTAGTAAATTGTATTTTGATTTTAACTCAATTCGAAATATTTTCTAATTTCCTTTGTGACATATTTGATCCATGGGTTTTTTTTAATAAGTAATTAGGAAAATTTCCCCCATAAATTGAGGATTATACCTTTTTTAAAAAAGGATTTTATTTATTTGACGGAGAGAAAGCATAAGCAGCGGGAGTGGGAAGAGAGAAGCAGCCTCTCTGCTGAGCAGGGAGCCCTATGCAGGGCTCAATCCCAGGACCCTAGGATCATGAACTGAGCCAAAGGCAGACGCTTAACCATCTGAGCCACCCAGGCATCCCGAGGATTATACTTTTTTGACTTCTAATATAATTTTAATGAAGTAAGAGAACTAACTCTACATAATTTTAATGCATTCACCTTTACTGAGACTTGTTTTAGGATCCACATAGAGCCTATCTTCGTGCCATTTCATGTGAACTTGAAAAAAATGTGTATTTTGATAGTGTTACAGAAAACGTTCCATTGTCAATTAAAACAAGCTGGTTGTTAGTATTCAAAACGTCTATATTAAGGGATCTACAAACTTTTTCTTAAAGGGCTACATAAGTATTTTAGGCTTCGTGAGCCACATAATCTCTGTTGCATCTATTTAACTCTACAGTGGTAGCATGAAAGCACCCATAGGCATGTAAATAAAGGAGTGTGCCTGGGTTCAAATAAAGTTTTATGTATAAACACTGAAATTTCAATTTCATATAAGCTTCATGTATCTCAGAATATTGTTCTTTATTTCTTTCACAATTTAAAAATGTAAAAATCAGTCTTGGGTCACAGGCAATATAAAAATGGACAAATAAGACAGATTTGGCCCACATGGCAGACACAGTCTGTCAACCCCTGTTCTGTGTCCTGACTTTCTATTAACTATGCTACCAATTACTGAGACAGAAGTTTTGAAATCTCCAGCTATAACTGTGAATTTGTCTATTTCTCTATTTAGTTCTATTAGCTTTCATTTTATATATTTTGAAGCTCTGTAATTGTGTGTGTATATATAATATATAAATTATATATAATGACACATATTATAGATCAATTATAACTAAAATTACATATTATAAAGAAAATAAAATATATAATTATATATTATAGATAAGATCACATATATTTTATATATTATATATTAACATATATTAAAATTTTGTATGTATTTTTCCATATACACTTACTAAGAAATACAAATAAATACAATGAAACACAAAATGATAAATAATGAATAAAGTGAAATACAAAAATAATGGTCTAAAGAAAGCCAGGAAACAAAAGAAGAAAAGAACAAAGAATAAATGGGACAAATAGAAAACTAATGGCAAGATGGTAGACTTCAAACCAACCATGTCAAATAATTTTATTAAGTGGATACGGCAAAAGATTCCAAATAAAAGGCAGAGTTACCAGTCTGATAAAAGCAAGACTCAATTATATGATGTGAGGAAGAAATCCATTTTTTAAAAAAATTTTATTTTTTGGGATACTCAGTTGGTTAAGCCTCTGCCTTTGGCTCAGGTCATGATCCCAGGGTACTGGGATTGAGTCCCACATCAGGGTCCTTGCCCTGCGGAGAGCCTGCTTCTCCCTCTGCCTGCTGCTCCTGCTGCTTGTACTCTCTCTCTGACAAATAAATAAATAAAATCTTTTTAAAAATAAAAAAAATAATAATAAAAAATTTTATTTTTAAGTAATCTCTACACGCAATGTGGGGCCTGAACTCACAACCCCAAGACAAAAAATCACATGCTCTACTGACTGAGCCATCCACGTGCCCCAGAAGAAATTCATTTTAAACACAAAATCTCAGGTTCAAAGTAAAAGGAATGGAAAAAGATAAATATGTAGACAGTAATCATAACAAAGCTGAGTGACTCTACTAATATCTGAAAAAGTAGACTTCAGAAAAGGAATACTGCCAGGGATGAAGAGATATTTCGTAAAAAGGAATCAATTTATCAAGAAAAGATAATATGTCATGCATAAATGAAACATATAAACATAAAAGGCAGCTGAGCTCTGCTTTTTAACTGGAATCTTTATACTCTTTGTTTACTTTTGTTTAAGTGACGCTCTGAGGATAAATCATCAATATGCATCTTTAACTTGTCACAGTCTACCTTCAAATGATAACACCTAGGTACAATGTAAGAACTTTTCAAAGTATATGTCTATTTCCCTCATCAAAACCTTTGTTACTGTCATATATTTTACTTTTCACATATGCCATAACCCCCCAAGTATATTACTATTATCTTGCTTTAAATAGTCAATTACCTTTTTTCTTTTTACATCATGTTTTAAACAATGTATCTTTTTTAAAAGATTTTATCTATTCATTAGCTAGGGGGAGAGAGAAAGAGAGAGAGCGCAAGTGGGGGAGAGGGTGAGGGAGTAGCAGACTCCTCACTGAGCAGGGAGCCTGATGTGGGGCCCTGGAATCATGAGCGGAGCTGAAGGCAGACACCTAACCAATTGAGCCACCCAGGCACCCCAACACTTAATGTCCTTTGTAGACCTTTCCACAGAGAGCACTCTATATTTTTCCCCCTTTCTTTCTTTCTTTTTACTATAGTAAAATCACATAGCAAAATTCACTATCCTAACCATTTTCAAATGTAGAATTCAGTGGTATTAAACACATTCATAATGTTGTGCAACTATCACCACTGTCCATTTCAATAACTCTTTTCATCACATAAAACTGAAATTCTATACTCATTAAACAACTCCCTATTTCCCTCTTCTTCCAGTCCCTGGCAATCACTACTACTCCCCATCTCTATGACTTTAAGTACTCTCACTTCCTCTTGTGCATATTCTACAGCTATTTCCTTTGTAGTTACCATGGGGATTATACTTAATATCCTTAAGTTATAACATTCTAATCTGAATTTATGCCAGCTTATCTTCAGTAATATGCAAAAACTCTGTTCCTTTACACCTCTATCCCCAGCCTTTCCTGTTGCTGATGTCACAACTTTATATACGTGTGCCCCAAAACACGAACTAAAAATTCTTTTAAATGCATTAGTCTCCCAAAATACATGGGAAAAAATGTAGTGCTATGAACAAGTCACACACTAGCTTTTAGATTAATAACACTTTTAAAAATGCAGTTCTCTTGTGAAAGACCTGTACTTTGAAAAGTATAAAATGCTGATATAAGAAACAGAAGGGAACACAAAGATATGGAAAGACACTCCATGCTCACAGATTGCAAGAACAAATACTGTTAAAATATCTACACTACCCAAAGCAATCTACACATTTAATGCAATCTCTATCAAAATACCAACAGCAGTTTTCACAGAACTAGAAAAAACAACCCTAAAATTTGGTTTGGATCCACCAAACACCCCAAACAGCCAAAGCAATCTTGAAAAGGAAACGTAAAGCTGGAAACATCACAATTTCAGACCTCAAGTTGTATTACAAAGCTGCAGTAATGAAAGCACTGTGGTACTGGCACAAAAACAGACACAGAGATCAATAGAACAGAAGAGAAAACCCAGTAATAAACCCACAACCATATGGACAATTAATCTTCAACAAAGCAGGAAAGAATATCCAATGGGAAAAAAAACAGTCTCTTCAACAAATGGTGTTGGGAGAACTGGACAACAACATGGAAAAGGATGAAACTGGACCACTTTCTTTCACCATACCAAAAATAAAATCGAAATGGATTAAAGACCTATATGTGAGGCTGGAAACCATAAAAATCCTAGAAGAGAGCACAGGCAGTAACTTCTTTGATATCACCTGTAGCAACTTCTTTCTAGATATGTCTACCGAGGCATGGGAAACAAAAGAAAAATAAACTATTGGTACAACAGCAAAATCAAGCTTCTGCACAGAGAAGTAAACAATCAACAAAACTAACAACCTACGGAGAAGGTATTTGCAAATGACATATCCAATAAAGTGTTAGTATCCAAAATACATAAAGAACTTATAAAACTCAACACTCAAAAAAAACGATTAATCCAATTAAAAAATGAGTACAAGACATGAACAGACATTTCTTCCAAGGAAGACATGCAGATCGCCAACAGGCAAATGAAAAGATGCTCATCATCACTTACTATCAGGGAAATGCAAATCAAAACTACAATGAGATATCACCTCACACCTATCAGAATGGCTAAAATCAGTTAACACAAGAAAGAATAGGTGTTGGTGAGGATGTGCAGAAAAAGGAACCCTCATGCACTGCTGGTGGGATATCATATAGTATTTGTCATGCTCTATTTTGCTTAGCATAATACTCTTTAGCTCCATCCATGTCATTGCAAATGGCAAGATTTTGTTCCTTTTTATGGCTGAATACTCCATTCTGTATATATGTGTGTGTGTGTATATATATAGACATACATACCACGTCTTTTTGAAGACTTTATTTATTTGAGAGAGGGAGAGAGCACAAGCAGAGAGAGGGGGTAGAGGAAGAGGGAGAACCAGACTTCCCACTGAGCAGGGAGCCCAACATGGGGCTTCGATCCCAGGAATCTGGGATTATGACGTGAGCCAAACACAGATGCTTCACCAACCAAGCCACCCAGGTGCCACTTAAGATTTTATTTTTAAGTAATCTCTACCTCTAACATGGAGCTTGAACTCACAACCCCAAGATCAAAAGTCACACATTCCACTGACTCAGACAGCCAGGCACCCCTCTTTTTTTTTTTTTTTTAATCTGTGACTGGACTTTAGAGTCAAGTATGTTACACGCAAATGATCTATTTTTTTTCAAATCCAATTTATTTAAGCTAGAACACAAACAAAGACACTTCTGAAGGACAGTTTTGCCAAATACAGGACTCTAGGTTGACAGTTTAATTCTTTTAGCACTTTGAATATATTGGCCCACTGCTTTCTGGTCCCCAAAGTTCCTGATAAGAAACATGCTCATATTCTTATTGAGGATTGCTTGTATGTGATGAGTTGATTCTCTCTTTTGGCTTTCAAGATTCTTTGTCTATGGAAAGTTTGATTATAATGTGTCTCGTATGAATCTCCTTGAGTTCATCTTGGAGTTCTTTAAGCTTCTTGGATGTTTATACTCATGCTTTTCATCAAATTTGGGGCTGTGGTAGAACACCTGTCTGGCACACTCACTGGAGCATGCAACTCTTGATCTCAGGGTTGTAAGTTCAAGCCCCATGTTGGGTACAGAGATTACTTAAAAATGTAATCTTTATTGGGGTGCCTGGGTGGCTCAGTCGGTTAAGCATCCGACTCTTGGTTTTGATTCAGGCATGGGTCATGCATGGGACTGGGCCCTGCATCAGGCTCTGCACTCAGTGGGGAGTCTGCTTGAAGATTCTATCCCTCCACCCACTTAGCATTCACTCTCCTTCTCTCTCTGAAATAAATAAATCTTTAAAATAAAATAAAATCTGAATTAAAAAATAACTAGGGTTGTGGTAACTCTGGAAATCAGATTCTTCCCCTTCCTCAGGGTCTTCTAGTTTTTGTTAGTTTTTCTTTTTTTGATTGTGGTAAACTATCTCTATACCAAGAATCAGCCTTAGGTTTATGTAAATTTAAGGTCTTCTCTGGTTTCTTTTGAGCCTTTTCCCAGGCATGTATTATCACTTTCTAATTTTCCCTATAGATGCAGTTGTTTTTTAATGTCTTAGTCTTTAATATCTCACTCCCAAAAAGGGTGAAAGAGGAAATATGAAGGGAGAGGGAAAGAGTGCCAGCTCTCTGAATTCACTGGAAGTCACAGGAGGAGGGGGGAATTTGCTACAATAGAAGGATTGCAAAGACAATGGCTGCCTGCCTCTGTCAGCAACTATGAGCTCAGAAGAAGCGATTAATAATCAGAACACAGATCCCTGAAGAGTTAAGAGGACAAGGTCCTTCTACCCATGCTGGCTCCCTCAAGCTATTTGTAAGCTGCTCCTGGAACCTGTAGGTAGCTACCTGCCATGTGACTTAAGAGCAGAGGATGGGAGGTGCCTGGGTGGCTCAGCCGGTTAAATGTCTTCAGCTCAGCTCAGGTTGGGACTGAACCCCCATCAGGCTCCCCGCTCAGCAGTGAGCCTACTTCTTCTCCCTCTGCCCCCACCCCCCACTCCCGGCTCCATACCCCCTCCTCCGGTTCATGCTTTCTGTTACCTCTCTCTCAAATCCGTAAGTAAAATCTTTAATAAAAAAAAAAGAGCAGACGATGGGTAGCTGCTACCCTGCTAAGACCTGAAATTGACCAAAATTAAACACAATTTACCTTCTAAGTCTTCCTCTGGAACAACTTGCAAGTTTTCAATAAACTCCAGAGTTCCAAATTACAAAGTCTGTTAGTGCAATTGTTGTCTAGGTAGGGAGTCAGATTCCTGGTGCTTCTTACTCCACTATTCCCAGAATCCTCCTTCAATTATCTTAAATTAACAAAATAAACCAAAAAAAAAAAAAAAAAAAAAAGGAGGGAGAAGTCATATATCTACTCTGTGGATATTTACCATTTTGTACAGACTCAAGTTTCTACCTGGTATCATTTTCCTCAAGTCTGAAGAATTTCCTTTACCATTTCATGTAACAGACATCTGTTATAAATGCTCTCAGTTCTTGTTTGCCTCAAAGAAAGTTTGATTTTAACTTCATTTTTGAAACTTTAAATGGATATAGATGATTGTATATATTTTCAGCACTTTAAAGACATTACTCCATTATCTTCTTGCTTACAGTTCAGACAAAAAATTCTGTATCATTCTTACCTTGGTTCTACTGAGTAAAATGGGACTTTTTTCCCTCTGGCTACTTTTAAGATTTGTTTTGCATTCCTGGTTTTCAGGAATTTGATTATGATGAGCCTTGGTGTGGTTTTCACTGTATTTATCCTGCTTGTGGTTCACTGAACTTCTTAATTATGTAGCTTTATAGTTTCTACCATATTTGGAATTATTTTCAGTCACTATTTCTTCAGGTTTATCTGTTTCCCTGCCCCCATCTTCCTTTCTGGGACCTGATTTACACATATGTTTGGACTGCCTGATTTTTTTCTATAGTTTACTAAAGACTCTGTTCATTTCTTCCTCAATCTTTTTTGGTCTGTGTGCTTTAGTTTCTATTGCTGTCTTTTTTTTTTTTTTTAAGATTTTATTTTTAAGTAATCTCTCCACCCAATGTGGGGCCCCACCTCACAACCAAGAGATCAAGAGTCATGTGCTCTGCCAGGCACCCCTCTACTGTTGTCTTTGAATTGACTGAACATTTATTCCGCAGAACACACATGCTATGAATGCCATGCCATGTGTTTTTTAGACATATTCTTATCTTTAGAAGTTCCATTTTTCTCCTTAATATGCTGATAGTTTCCTTTAAATCCTTAAATATACTTTTAATAACCATTTCGAAATCCAAATCTGCTAATTTCATTATCTCTGCCCTTTTGTAGGTTTTTTTTTTTTTTTAAAGGTTTTATTTATTTATTTGGGAGGAGAAGAGAGAGGGTGCAAGCATGTTCAGGCACTCACAAGAGCAGAGGGAGACACAGAGGGGGAGGGAGAGGAAGAGGGAAAGAATCCCAAGACAACTCACACTCCACAGTATGAGGTTCACTCTTCCGACCCTGAGACCATGACCTGAACGGAAACCAAGAGATGCAACTGACTGAGCCACCCAGGTGCCCCATCTAGGTCTCTTTCTGTTGACTGACTTTCCTCCTGGTTATAGGTCACAGTTTTGTGGTTCTCTCCATGTTTGGCAAGTTTTGATTGAATAGTCAAAAACGTGAGCACTAGAATTTGTTTTATTATTTTAATATGCCAGATTCTTTTCTGGGAAAAAAATTATTTTCAGATCAGGCAATTGTTTTGGAGCTTGTTTTGAAGTTTTGTTAAAGTGGGTTTAGAGAAGCCTTTATGCTATAACTGGTGTACCGCTACTGGTAAGGCATGTGTAGCTTCCTATTTGGCAACAGATTCAAAGGGAGACTTCTGGAGCACTTTTCTCACAGAGCTCCCTTCTCTCCCATGCATTGTTTCCACAGTTTCCAGTTGCCTCAGCCCTCCCAAACTTGGATCTCTGTCTCTTCAACTTAGCAATTCTACCATGTTTGCCTGGGTTCCCCCCCAACCTTAAATAGAGTCCAGAAAAAATGCCAGGGTGATTATAGGGCTCACCTCATTTAATTACTTTTATCTGAAATCATAGTCCTGCATATAATAGTAATATATTTCAAATAATGACTGCTTTTTTAAAAAAATCACTGCTCACGTAAAAAGTCTAACTGTAAAAATTCCAAATCCGGAATGGTGACATATAAAGTTACCAGTGACTCAGGCTCTACATGTCTTTCTGTTAGGGTGCAGCCCTCATCCTCATCATCTAAGACGGAAGCTGAAACTCCTGTAGGCAGTAGGATAAAAGAGGAAAAAGTGTACCCATGTAGAAATGTTCCAGAAGTTATCTTATCTTCTATAACTTCTACTTGTATCTCATTAGCCAGGACTGAATCACATGACCACACCTAACTATAAGGAAGACTGAAACGTAGCTGTTTGAGAGGCAACACACCCAGATAAAAATTAGCATTGTCACTAAAGAAAACCTTAAAGTGTTAGGGTACACGATAGTCTCTGCCATAGTTTCTAAGGTTAAATTTAAAAAGAGAAGTATACAATTCATGAAGAAATGTGTAAAACTTTTTCATAATTATCAAAGGACATAAAATAAGACCTACAAACATGAGATCACAGGTCAGGTTCCCAGAAGGCAAGGCACAACTGTACTTATCACCGATTCCATTTGATGTCTTGAGGTAAAACCACAAATGTGTAATTCTGAATTAATTTAACTTGGGAAATTTCTTCCATGTGTAAAGTAACAGGTGTTAATAATGTTAACCCCATTAATAGAACTTTGCCAACAGCTAAATTATATCAGTTTTATCATCTGCTAACAAAGAAAAATCAGTTATTATCCAATAATGACTGAATGTTGAATCATTTCTATGGAATCAAAATAAAGCTTTTGGGAAATCATTCTATCAAAAGTGAAATATCTAATACTAATGAAAATTAAATTTTAAAAGTTCTCCATTAAAGGGGTGCCTGGATGGCTCAGTTTGTTAAGCGTCTGACTTGATTTCGGCTCAGGTCATGATGTCAGTGTTGTGAGACTGAGCCCTGAGTCAGGCTCCGTGCTGGGCATGGAGCCTGCTTAAGATTCTTTCTCTCCCTCCCCTGGGCCCCCCTCCTTCCTTCCTCTCAAAAAAAAGTTCTACATTAAAGATCAACTTTTTGGGGCGCCTGGGTGGCTCAGTGGGTTAGGGCCTCTGCCTTCGCCTCGGGTCATGATCTCGGGGTCCTGGGATCGAGCCCCACGTCGGGCTCTCTGCTCAGCGGGGAGACTGCTTCCCCCTCTCTCTCTCTCTGCCTATCTCTCTGCCTACTTGTGATCTCTCTCTCTGTCAAATAAATAAATAAAATCTTAAAAAAAATAAAATAAAATAAAGATCAACTTTTTTTGAGGTAAAAATACAAACATAAGTTTTGGTGCAACAGTATCATAATAAAAATAATGTTCTGACTGTCCTATGGGGCAGACGTGTACTTGAAATTGGTTTGGTATGTACATAAGTCCTTTACCAAACAAGCAATATTCTTTTTTTTTTTATTAACATATAATGTATTATTTGCCCCAGGGTACATGTCTGTGAATCATCAGGCTTACACATTTCACAGCACTTACCATAGCACATACCCTCCCCAATGTCCATAACCCAGCCACCCTATCCCTAACTCCCTACCCCCAGCCACCCTCAATTTTGTTTCGTGAGTTTAGGAGTCTCTTATGGTTTGTCTCCTTCCTGATCCCGTCTTGTCTCATTTCCCTCCCCCCGCCCCCTGCCTCTCAAATTCTTCATATCAGAAAAATCATATGATAATTGTCTTTCTCTGATTGACTTACTTCCCAAACAAGCAATATTCTAATAGATAGTATAGTCATCAAATTTTAGAAATTATTTTTAAATCCACATTTAGATTAAATGAACAACAAAAATTTTGTGATAAGATTACACTGAATACCAAAAAGGTCCTTCGGCACAACTGTATGCCTGGTTCTTTCATCTACTCATTATCAATGTGATTTTTTAAATTTCTGTATCTTTGAAAAACTACCTCACATAGGCATTGAAAACTCTTTTGTAAATGATCCCTAAAACCTTTCTCTCCAAATTTGTTCAAAATCGACTAGGAATCTTTATTATAGTCAAGGAATGGAGCACCCAAATTTTGAAATTTTAGTCCTTTTAGAAATTTGCAAATATTAGATCAAATATCACAAAAATATTTTTGCTGTATAAGTGACCTCAAAAGAAAAAAAGTGAAAATTTCTAAAGTCATGTCAACAGCCAAGCCCCTCAGTGAAAGCAAGCTAAAATCAGAAATTTCCCATCAAGAAAGAAAGAAAGAAAGAAAGAAAGAAAGAAAGAAAGAAAGAAAGAAAGAAAAGAAAAGAAAAGAAAGAAAGAAAAAGAAATTCCATCTTTCAAAAGTATTTAAAAAGGAAGCCTATCTCTGTCCAGATTCTGATGGGGAAATGTGAATGTTTGGATTGTGAATTTTCTCTTCCTCTCTGATATAAGAATCTCTAAGGCAATAAATTAACATACACATTAGAATAGGTTAGGGTCTGGTGATACCTTAGAAAGTTTAGCAGAGCAAACACACAACACCTTAGAGATCCTCACAGAAGAAAAAACAATTCAGCTAAAAATTATGACTCATACAAGGAAAAACACTAGACTATAAGCAAATATTTAATAGAAGGATTAAACAGCACATTAGACAAAGCTGAACAGAGAGTAAGTGAATCAGAAAACCATTTTAAGGAAATTATCCAAAATATAGGACCTTAAGGAGAAAGGTATATGACAATGAATGTAAAATGTTAAAACAAATGCAGGACTAAATGAAATGGTCCTATAGATGTCTAACTGGAGTTACAGGAGAAGGCAGTTCTGGGAAGAGCTGGGTCACTCCTAAGCAAGATAAATGAAAGTAAGTCTCCAGCAATGGTCCTCAACACTGGCTGAACCGTAGATTATCACCTGAGAAGCTTTAAAAATAAACCAAAAACAGTGCCTAGACCTCCACTGCTTGCCCCTCCACCCCGAGATTTTAAAATTGGTGTGGAGTAGGTCAAGGTATCTATATTTTCCTCAAAGCTTCCCAAGCTATTTTAGTGAGTATCCAGGGTTGAGAATCTGTGATCCATACCTACAAATAACTAGTTAAACCACTGAACAAAAATAAAGAGAAAAATGTTTTAAAATAACTAGAGAGAAGTAATTTTACCTACAAAGTAATAACCAACACTGACAACAGACTTCTCAACAACAGAAGCCAAAAGGATAATAGAACAGTACCTTCAGTGTATTAAGAGAAAAAACTGGCAAACTAAAATTCAAAATAGCTAACTAACATTGAATAATAATAATGAAATAGACATTTTTAGTGAAAGTCTGAGAGGTTACCATTTATAGAGCTTTGCAGAAATAGTTACTAAAGAGGATATGCTTCAGGAAGACAAACACTGAACATAGAATGGGATAGAAGACATTCAAAACATAAAAGCAAAACAGAACAAACTGCTGCCGCCAGCTAAACTCCCATTTCATATTTCTTTCTTTTCCTAAGTAATCAATCAACAACCATGAAATCTTTCTGGTCATCTATCCTGGTAGTTCATATATGACCAAAGTGACCTGTTTTTAAAATAAGTATATAATCGGCCCCACCTTAGATTTACTGTAACTCTAGGAGTAAGGACTTTTTTTTTTAAAGCAGGCTCCATGCCAAGTGTGGAGCCCAATATGAGACTTGAACTCATGACCCTGAGATCAAAGCATGAGCTGAGATCAAGAGTCGATGCTTAACCAACTGAGCCACCCAAGCACCCTAAGGATAGATATTTTTTTAAAAACCTACCAGACCAAGAGGATAATCAGGTTTAGAAACTTTAGATTCTAGTATTTCCTCATACAACAGCAGTTCTCAAAGTCTGGTTCCTCAAGGCAACATCACCATTATCTGGGAACTTGCTGAAATACAAATTCTAACGACCCACCTCAGATCTGCTTTATTAGAAATTCTGGTATGGACTCAACAGCTGTGATTTAACAGGCCCTCGAGGTGATTCTGATGCCAGCTCAAGTTTGAGAAAACACTTTAGTTTCATGCTCATATTACTCTGTTCACACTGCACACTTCTACATAAACAAATCCTTTGCTGCTATCCTGTCCACAAAATCTTTCCATTTAGTACTGTAGAACAGTGTACCATGGTTAACCAATTCCCATATATTCTTAATCTCTTCCATGAATTTTCATTGCATCTTTTGCCTCAACTGAACCTAGTCCACTTCTCTTATACAGTCCTCACATAAAAGCTGTTCATCCTCGGGGCACCTGGGTGGCTCAGTGGGTTAAAGCCTCTGCCTTGGGCTCAGGTCATGATCTCAGGGTTCTGGGATCGAGCCTCGAATTGGGCTCTCTGCTCACCAGGGAGCCTGCTTCCCCCCCTCTCTCTGACTGCCTCTCTGCCTACTTATGATCTCTCTCTGTCAAATAAATAAATAAAATCTTAAAAAAAAAAAAAAAAGGCTGTTCGTTCTCCCAAACATCATGTAGCTCAGGGTCTGGAAAGTGAGGTCCACTCATTTCCTATTCCCTATAACTCCAAAAACATTTGGATAAAAATCTGGCCTTCAGGGGCACCTGGGGTGGCTCAGTTCGTTGAGCATCTGCCTTCAGCTCAGGTCATGATCCCACGGTCCCGGGACTGAGCCTCATGTTGGGCTCCCCACTCGGCAGAGAACCTGCTTCTCCCTCTCCCCTGCTTGTGGCTCTTCCGCACTCTTTGTCTAATAAATAAAATCTTTAAAAATAAAAAATAAAAAAATAAAAATAAAAATCTGGCCTTTTCTGAAAATCTCCACTCTTCATGCCTTTTCAACTGTGGATACTTATTTCCAAATTTCTCTCCTGATGTTGAGACCAGAAGAACCCAATGACTACCCAACACTTCCATTTGGATGCTGCAAAGGAACCTCAAATTCAATATATAAAAATCTGAACCTGCTATGTTGTCCAACTTCTTCCTATATATTCTATATGAATGGTACCACCATTCATCTACCCAATTATCCAAGTCCAAAACCTAGAAATAAATCATTGATGGAATCCCTTATTCAAACATTCAATTAGTCACCAGCTACTATCAATTTCACCTTCTGTGAATTCTCTCATTCTCTCTATCACAACTGCTAGTGGTACAGTACAAATTACCATCCCTAACTGGGATATTCTATACAGCAACAGCCTCTTAACTGCTCACTCTTCCTCCAGTACTATACTCTACCAGTTCATTTTACAGTCCCCAAATTTCAAGAACATTTATTTTTAAACCATGCGGTAACTTACGGAATATAAATTATGTTCCAATTTTTAAAAATCATGTGATCTTATAGTTTTAATACTTCTATTATTCTAAACCATCATTAAACACAAGCTTTTAAATCCAGCTTTTACTCATTTGTTCTGGATCACCAACTTATTGACAGTTTTATCACAACTATATAACATAAAGAACATCAATCAAAAAAGTAATTATCAAATTGGATGCAAATTAATTCTTAAAACTTAAGATCTACAACTGGTAATTTCATTTATGTGAGCTTTACTGCAATAAATTTTAGTTTTGTTATAAATAATGGACTTCAACAAATGTTTATAATATGAGCAAACAAAGAACACCGTAAAAAAATTTTTTTGAAACTCATGGAAAGAAAACATTTTAGATTTTGAAAAGATGAAAACTCACCATACACACCTGTAGAACTGTTCATGGTAAAAGGTCCGTTAATGACACCAGAAGAAAGAAGCTCATCAGATCCCCGCTGAAAAGCAAGGGCAATACTATGTTAATAAACTGAGTCTTGGATAATGGTCCATATATACTACTAAAAATACCAAAAGTTAATATTACTTTGTCTGAATATCAAGGCATTTAAGGGGAAGTCCTCAAGAATCACAAAATCTAACTAAAGGTTAGAAGTAAATGTTACAGAAAAAAAATTACTACACAGCCACATGGTTGTTACTTATTTATTTTTTTAAATATTTATTCATTTGACAGAGAGAAAGATCACAAGCAGGCAGAGAGGCAGACAGAGGGAGAGAGTTCAGGAAGCAGGCTCCCCGCCGAGCAGGGAGCCCGTCGCGGGGCTCGATCCCGAGACCACGACCGGAGCCGAAGGCAGAGGCCTAATCCACTGAGCCACCCAGGCGCCCCCACATGGTTGTTATTAAAAAAAACAAAAACAAAAAAACCTGCTATCACATAATGGGGGACATAATCCTGCAACCCTTTTGGAACAGATGTTACATTTGAAGTACCGGAAACTACCTTTAGGGGTTGCACCCGGAAACTGTTTTTGTAATTTATTTTAAGGTATATTTAGTATATTGTGAGTGTATTTAGTATATTAAAATGTTTTTTTGTGGTACTTTTTAAGATTTTATTTATTTGTCAGAAAGAGAGCACGAGTGAGGGGTGAGGAAAAGGTTTCCCCACTGAGCAGGGACCCTGACGTGGGACCCAATCCCAGGACCCTGGGATCATGAACCAAGCCAAAGGTAGACGCTTAACTGACTGAGCCACCCAGGTGCTCCTAGTATATTTATTTCTAAGTACTCATATGGAAATAATCTGTGTAGTATCTGCTAAGAATCCCAACTTTTTAATACCTATGTATTTTTTTAAAGTCGAGCACAAAGACACGACTTATTTCCATATTGACCAAATCCTTTATAATCAGTGATTTTTTATTCACTAATGTTCAAAATGATCTTTAATGTGCACTATTTTTTAAACAACTAGTGTTTAAATAATTTACTCTTTCCTACAAGTAAGAGTTTTGACCAATTGCGGGCAACTGGGTGGCTTGGGTCATGATCCCAGAATCCTGGGATGGAGCCCCACACTTCAGGCTCCCTGCTCAGCAGGAAGCCTGCTTCTCCCTCTCACATTCCCCCTGCTTGTGTTCCCCCTCTCGCTGTCTCTCTCTCTGTCAAATAAATAAATAAAATCTTTAAGGGAAAAAAAGGAGTTTTAACCAATTGAAAGCTGAACTATCAATGCTAAAAGACAACTTAAACAAGCCTTCTCATTTTAACTGTAAAATCGATTACAAAGATTAAAAAATTTACATTTACAATGAAAAATAAATGCCATGTACAAAGTTAAAACCAAACAATTTCCAAATACTACTGTTTGTTTAACTTGGTCAATTCTTAAGATCAAATATTTTGGTCTACTGGATGATAAAACTTAATTCCCAAATTATCCCACAAATATTAGAATAGTTATAATTCTCCAAAAGATGTTTAATGTTTAGGTGTTAAGTACCACTGTAGGAAACAACTTCAGCCTTTGCTAAAGGAAAGCAAACCACCAATGTGTTTGTATAATAGAAATATAATCATTTAAACAATTCCTGTATTAAACATCCAGATATTATTCCCGTTGATTCTTCACTAGAAATTAATACAGACAAGTTGGGACAAGAGGAAGAAATTAAGTAAGCGCACAATATGAAATAAAAATGAAAATCTCAACTTCCAGAAGGACCAGGATTAAAGCCTCGTTTAAGGAAGATCTGTTATCTTCCTGATAATACTTTAAATAGGAAAGACTCTGTGGTTCACTGGCTACCTGCAGCTATGGAGAAAGATGAATTTCTGCAGTAAAAATTTAAACATGCCCAGTATGTTTTTATCTCTGAGGATTTGGTAAAAGAGATGTTACTAATAGATTTATTTTCTACATATACATGAGTTTAGTATCAATATGTTTCTATACATAAACTAAGTTTACCTGAAACTACTAAGAAACCATTTTAGCTTTTTCCTAGACTTACAGAAATATGTTAAAATGTCAACTAAGCACTAATTCTAGGAGGACTGCACACTGAAATGTAAAAGGTATAACAATAAAGACTCTAGAAGGTAACAGAAGAGTATCTTCATAATTTTGGAGTAAGGAAAAATTTCTTAAACAAGACACAAAAGCACAATTACGAAGGAAAAATACTAATGAGACATTGAAATTAATTTTATTTAAAATATATAAAATATCAAATATTTATGTTGCACACCTGAAACTAATATTACATGTCAATGTTTTAAAAAAGAATTTTATTTAGCAAACAATATTAGGAAATTTAAAAGGCAAGTTACAGAGTGGAAGAAAATATCTGCATTACATATAATCAACACGTTTTATTGATTTTTTTTAAAAAATATTTTATTTATTTATTTGAGAGAGCACAAGCAAGAGCAGGGGGGAAAGAGCAAAGGGGGAGGGAGAAGGAGAACAAAGAATCTCAAGCAGACTCCCCGCTGAGCAGGGATCCATCTCAGGACCCTGAGATCATGACTTGAACCAAAACCAAGAGTCAGACACTTAACTGACTGAGCCACCTGGTTTTATACCTAGAACTTACTATGAAAAAGAAAAAAAGGAGGGGAAAAAACCTCATTAGCATCACTAAGAAAAAGTCAAGATAAAAGAAAACAACAAAAGAGTTCAACAGGTACCTAACAAAGTGGCAGACTTTATTTTTGTTCCAGAGTATTTGTGATTTCTCCTTTTCCTGTGAAAGGATTTTCCACCCCCATCCATGGTGATGTGACTTGCAATGCCTCCTGTGAGAGAATACTTCTGACATTGGGCACGGTTTTGTGATATGCTTTTTTGGCCTATGGAATATGAATAGACATGACCTTCGATAAATCCAAGCAGAAGCTTCAAAAGATTTTAGCAGTTTCTGCTAATTTTTTCCTCTTTCCCTCTGAAATAGGAGCATATTCCAAGAAGGGCTGCTCTTTCAGCCTGATTTCCAGAATAAGAACACATAAAGATTCACAACAGCCACCAACACTATAAGTGAACCAGAAATAAACATTTTTCTAACCTATATCTAAATGACTATTATCATATCCAATAAACATATAAAAGATGCTTAACCCACTGGTCATCAGGGAAATGAGAATTAAAGCCACAGTAAAATACTAGATATTAAAAAAGACTGACAATATCAAGAGTTGATAACAATGTGGAGCATCAGAGCTAGTATGTTACTAGTTGGAGCGCAAGTTGGCACAACTTTGGAAAACTGACTCAATATAGTGAACTTGAATATATGACTATCCTATAATCCTTATGTATTCTACTCCTATGGGTACACTCAAGAGACTGCATGCTTATGTGCACCTAAACATATGAGAATGTTCTCAGCAGCATTATTTTTACTTGCCAAATTGGAAATTGCCAAATGCTATCAAAGACAGAATGGACAGATTTTGTTTTTTTTTAAGTAAATGAAGAAAT
Organism: Potos flavus; assembly: GCA_028534135.1. Lineage (NCBI taxonomy): Eukaryota > Metazoa > Chordata > Mammalia > Carnivora > Procyonidae > Potos > Potos flavus. Next base: position 18,102,612 of record CM052892.1, on the reverse strand, counting down.
TTTTTTCATTTAAATTCAATTAGTTAACATATAATGTATTATTAGTTTCAAAGGTGGAGGTCAGTGATTAATCAGTCTTTTTTTTTTAAAAAAGATTTTATTTATTTGACAGAGAGAGAGATCACAAGTAGGCAGAGAGGCAGGCAGAGAGAGAGAGAGGGAAGCGGGCTCCCCGCTGAGCAGAGAGCCCAACGTGGGGCTCGATCCCAGGACCCTGAGATCATGACCTGAGCTGAAGGCAGAGGCTTTAACCCACTGAGCCACCCAGGCGCCCCTCATCAGTCTTATATAACACCCAATGCTCATTACATCACATGCCCTCCTTAATGTCCATCACCCAGTTACTCCTATTCCCCTACCCCCGCCCCTCCCAGCTGAGTAATATTCTGTTGTATGTGTGTGTATATGTGGATATACATGTACACACATGTACACACACACACACACACGCACACCACATCTTCTTTAGCCATTCATCTGTTAATGGACATCTGGGCCCGTACCATAGTTTGGCTCTTGTGGATATTGCTGCTATAAACATTGGAATGCAGGTGCCCCTTCGGATCACTACATTTCTGTCTTTGGGGTAAATACCTAGTAGTGCAATTGCTGGGTCACAGAGTAGCTCTATTTTCAATGTTTTGAGAAACCTCCATACTATTTTCCAGAGTGGCTGTACCAGCCTGCACTCCCACCAACAGTGTAAGAGGGTTCCCCTTTCTCAGAATGGATAGATTTTTGTAAATGCAGTGATTTATAGCAATAAGAATGAACTACCACTCCATACAGTAACACAGATAAATCTCACAAGCATAAGAAGTCAGTCACGAATACACTATACTACTGCATTTATATTGAGTTCAAAAATATGGCCAAAACTAAATGACACATTGGACAGCAACATGCAAAAGAATGAAAATGGACCACTTTTTTACACCACATACAAAAAGTCAACATAGTTTAAAGACCTAAATTTGAGACCTGAAAAAAAAAGACCATAAAAACTGTAAAAATCCTAACTTCTTTGACATCAGCCATAGCAACTTCTTTCTAGATATGTCTCCTGAGACAAGGGAGACGAAAGCAAAAATAAACTATGGGTACTACGACAAAATAAAAAGCTTCTGCACAGCAAAGGAAACAATCAACAAAACTAAAAGGCATCCCACGGACTGGAGAAGGTATTGCAAATGACATATCCAATAAACGGTTGGTATCCAAAATATATAAAGAACTGATTCTACTCAACACCCCAAAAACAAATAATCCAATTAAAACCTTAAAAAAAAAAAAAACCTAGGCAGAAGACACAGACAGACACTTTTTCAAAGATATACAGCCAATAGACACATGAAAACATACTCAACATCACTCATGAGAGAAATGCAAACCAAAACTACAAGATATCACCTCATCCCTGTCAGAATGCCTAAAATCAACATGAGAAACAAAAGGTGTTGGCAAGATTGTGGAGAAAGGGGAGCCCTCTTGCACTGTTGTGGGGGAATGCAAACTGGTGCAATCACTGTGGAACACATTATGGAGATTCCTCAAAAAGTTTAAAACTGAACTACCCTACAATCCAGCAATAGCAATGAGTATTTACCCAAAGAATACAAAAATACTGATACAAAGGGATACATGCACCCCAATATTTATAGTAGTGTTAATAACTACAATAATCAAACTATGGAAACTGCCCACGTGTCTATCAATTAATGAATGGATAAAGAAATTGTGGTATAAATACACAATGGAATATTGTTCACCCATAAAAAGAATGAAATCTTGCCATGTGCAATAACACAGATGGAGCTAGAGAGTATCATGCAAAACAAAGTCAGTCAGTCAGAAAAAGAGATAACACCATACGATTTTACACGGAATTTAAGGAACAAAACAAATGAGCAAAGGGGAAAAAAAGAGAGAGAGAGGCAAACCAAGAAACAGACTCTTAACTATAGAGAACAAAGAGATGGTTACCAGGAGGGAAGCAAGTGGAAAGGCATTTTGAAGAAATGGTGATGGGGATTAAGGAGTGCACTTGTGATGAGCACAGGGTGATGTATGGAAGTACTGAATCACTATATTGTACACCTGAAATTAGTAGTACATTGTATGTTAACTAACTGGAATTTAAATAAAAACTTAAAAAAAAAAAAAAGCTACTGTACTTCGAGGACACCATCAAAAAAAATGAAAAGATAAGCCGGAGAATGGGAGAAAGTATTTGCAAAATCTAAATAATAAAAAGACATATTTGTATTTGTAAAAAAATAGGCAAAAAGCATTTGAAAAGACATTTCTCCAAAGATATACAAATGGCCTATAAGCACATGAAAAGAAATACTCAACACCATTAAGACATTAAGGAAATGCAAATTTTAAAACCACAGAGAGCACTTCAAATAAAATGACTATGACATCACACACACCTATCAGAACAATTAGAGTAAGGAAAAAATGACAGTATCAAATGCAAGTGAGGAATGTGGAAGAAAGTGGATCTCTTATACATTGCTGACAGGAAGGGTACAGCCACTTTGGACAGGTTGCTGATTTCTTTAAAATGAAACATACAAAAAAATTAAACAACCATATTCTCAAAATGAAAAATCACATGTTCTACGATTTTATTTATATAACATTTTCAAAATGACAAAATTATAGAGATGGAAAAGAGACCAATGGTTGCAAGGGAGCCAAGATAGTTGGTGGGACGTAATGGGTATGAATATAAAAGGGTACCAGAAGGGAGATCTTTGTGGTGATTGATCAATTCTCTATCTTGATTGAAGTGAGAATTATGTGAATCTACACAAGCAATAAAATGAAACAGAATTATAACTAGGCATTGTACAATATGGACATCATTGTTTTGATAGTGTACTATAATTAAAATGTAACCATCAGAGAAAGCTGCGAAGGGTACACAGGACCCTTCCATAGTATCTTTACATTTCTAAATTTTTTCCAAATATAAAGTAAAAAAATAAACAAACTAAAACAATGAAACAAAAGATGCATCATTCTGAGCCAGAGGATTTCTACTGACTTGAGACTTCTTCCCTGCCTAAAATAGTCATTACCATCACCTATGCTGAATCAACCCTCAAGGGATAAAAAAGATTGATCAAGCTATCAACTACTACAGTTAATTTTCAGAGTTCATGCCTATACAGTGGTGATCCAGAAGGCAGAAAACATTCAAAAACAAAACAAACAAAAAAACCCACAATCATCTGAATTACTTATAGCAATCTATACCTAAGATAAAGGAAGGAAAGAATCAAAAGGCAGACAATATACACCAGAAAAATTACACAACTTTAAATTATGAGCAAATAAGAGCTTTATAAAATCAAAAAATTAAGAAAATATAACAGCCTCTCCTAAATAAAATACAAAGGGATACAACAGCTAAATGAAAGGCAAATATGAGTTCTACCAAAGGATTTAAAAAATTGATGAAAAAAAGAATAAAGCGGTATCATGAAAGTCAGCCATTACAAATAGAAGAGAGCCAAAAGTACAAAACACCTTTCCGCTACCCAAAGAACTAAACTCTTCTGCAAGGAACCAACTCTTACTCTAGAATTTCAGTATCAAAAAGCTAACAAAGTTGGGGCACCTGGTTGGCTCAGTGGGTTCAAGTCTCTGCCTTCGGCTCAGGTCATGATCTCAAGGTCCTGGGATCAAGCCCCGCATCAGGCTCTCTGCTCAGCAGGGAGCCTGCTTCCCCCTCTCTCTCTGCCTGCCTCTCTGCCTACTTGTGATCTCTCTCTCTCTTTCAAATAAATAAATAAAATCTTTAAATAAAAAAAAAAGCTAACAAAGAACAAATTTTCAGGGGCGCCTGGGTGGCTCAGTCAGTTAAGCATCTGCCTTCAGCTTAGGTCGTGATCCTGGGGTCGAGCCCCACGTCAGACTCCCTGCTCAGCAGGGAATCAGCTTCTCCCTCTCCCTCTGCAGCTCCCCCTGCTTGTGCTCTCTCAGTGGCTCTCCCGCTCTCTCTCAAATGAATAAAACCTTAAAAAAAAAAAAAAAAGACAAACTTTCAGGAAAGCACTCCCTTTGAGGCACATGAGATTACCTAAAATGCATCTAGCAAAGGTGTCAAACTTTAACACAGGCCCCACCAGTGCTTGACAGCTAAGAATCCAAAAAAGTTGTTTGCACTCTTCTTAATGCACACATGCCATTTCAGTTTCCATTTGGGGAGAGAACTGAGTTACTCATGGCTCTATTTCTATCTCATTTAATAAACTTTTACCTAGTTTCCTAACTAGGAAATCACCAGTCAACGATTAACATGAAATTTTTGCCTGTTGCTTAATATTTAATCAAGTCTAAATTTATTGTGATGGCTATTAAAAGCTCTTTCGAACCTGGACCTCCTAATCATGGTAACACTCCTGTCCTGTAATTTGTCCCAGACACATCGTCTTTATTCTTGCCTCTGTATGCTATTCTCCCATCTCAAACACTATCCCTTCACTACATATCCATTCCTACCTACTGAGCACAGATAAATACCACATCCTTGAAAAGTTTTCTATCCCCCAAATGGAGAGGTTGAACTTAATTTTGATTGTCTTGTAGCATATGTTTTGGGATTTTAGCTCACTCACTTGCAGAATATATCCTTCCTATATGTATAACTATCAATATCACACATTTTGTCAAATATGTGTGCAAAGTTTTTTTTCCAGCTACTTTGAGGTGTCTATTATTGTGTCTTATATTTGATTATATTTCCCCACAGTCTATAGCATAGTGCCAGGTACATTACATGTAATGGCTCTCTGTCTTGGTTATGCATTACAAACATATAACCAGTTTAAAATAAATACTATTTGGGGCACCCGGGTGACTTAGTCAAGCATCTGCCTTAGGCTCAGGTCTCGATGCTGGAGTCCTGGTATCAAATCTCACATCAGGCTCCCTCCCTGCTCAGTGGGGAGCCTGCTTGTCCCTCATCCCACTCTTGTGCTCCCTCTCACTCTCTAATAAATAAAATCTTTAAAAATATATATAAATAAAATAAAATAAAATAAACACTATTTATAAGGTCCCACCCCAGAGATTCTTAACTAAAAGATCTAGGCTGAGGCAAAACCTGTATATTTCCAAAGCTTTAATGTGTACCCAACTGAGAACTACTATAGAGATGTTGTAATAAACACAGAACATAACAGTAAAGTGGTTTAAAATACAGTCTTCTAGAGTAGACCATATCTAGGTTTGAACACGCTCCACCTTAAATTTACCTTTGTATGATATTACATATTATTTAACCTCTCTAGGCTCAGTTTGCTCACCTATAAAAAGGAATCGTAATGGTACTTGCCCTCGTGGGTCACTCTGAGGATTAATATTTCTAATACACAGGTATTCCTTAAACACTGGCAATAAAATAACAATTACTCATTTTCAAAAGTCACATGTATTCAATGTAATTATTATTAGATAACAATCTCCAAAAAGTGAAAGGTAACATTCAATAAAGGAAAACTTTGTAAAGTTTAAAAAAAAAAGTCGCTTCCCATTCTAACAACAACAACAACAACAAACTGATTAAAAAATTGATAAAAGACTTGGTTTTGATAAAACACCCGTAAAAACCGAAAGCAACTGGGCGCCTGGGTGGCTCGTCAGTTAAGGGTCTGCCTTTGGCTCTGGTCATGATCCCTGCGTCCTGGGATGAAGTCCACGTGGGGCTCCCTCCTCAGTGGGGAGCCTGCTTCTCCCTCTTCCTTTCCCCCATCCCGCTGCTCATGGGCGTGCACTCTCTCAAATAAATAAAATCTTAAAAAAAAAAAAAATTGAAAGCAACGGTTTTCGCATTTTATGTAACAAACTCTTAAAATATATATCCATTTCTAATAAAGTTGAAACCCTCTTTGTATGGGATTATATAGGATATTTAATAAAGTTCCGTTTATGATTAACCTCTGGCAATGAGAAAGAATAAAGTATATATCAGCCTGGGCATTAGGACCTTTCCTGCAGAACACTGATAAGATCTGTTAAGAGAAAAAAAGAAGTAAAATTTTTCACTATACCCATCCCTATTTACGCAACTTTGCATACTCATTCAATTATCTCAGAATAAATCTACAGATGTTAAATAGCTAGATTTTTATTTTTATAATTCATTAAGTGCATTTTGCAGTTATAATATGAATCTATGCTCCTCTCTGTAATCCTTTTATAAGTGATAAGCTTTTGATACATTGTTATATTCTTCATAATTATTTTTAATAGATTCTTAATATTAATGTTACTTGCAATGTATTGATATCATAGAATGCAGTATATTGCCTACATAAAGAAGCTTCTCGACAAATACGTAATCGCTAAAGCACAAGTGAGATGCCATGTTTGACAATACTCTTTACGTATTGTCCACAATGTTGCTAGGAAAATAATGTATCCTAATGCCATATAGAGAGGACAAAGGATGCTCTGTGTCTGGTATTTTCCCAGACTTGGCCGAATGTGTTTCTTCCCTCGGCTGACTAAAATCTATATGCTTTCCCTGTAATAACCAGTAACCGTGACTATAATAGCTTTCAGTGAGTTCTATAAATCCTTCTAGCAAATTATGGGACCTCAGCTTTGGTTTTGGAAACCCCCAGAACTTATAACTAGTGTCAGAAGTGAGGGTAGTCTTCTGTGGACCGTGTCTCCCCTAACTTTGCAATTGGCCTAATTCCCCTCATGGTTAAATGATGAATCAATCAAATATAATAAAACTATCCACTTAACAGATTTTTAAAAACTTTATTCTTAATCTCTGAATTACCATTTGGACTTCTAACTGTAAAAGAAAAATTTAGCCTAAAAATGTGATCAAGTATTCATGTATACAAAAACCAGAATAATTAATTTAAACTTATATGACATCTTAAATAAATTAATATAACAGCTTATCTGTCACATTCAATGTTTCCACACAAAATATAAACTATCATAATAAGAACATGATGAACACTGCAGAGTCTTCAAAATAAAAACTTAAGTCTGATAATTCTACCAAATCTTTCAAGAGCAACAGGAAAAGCTTTTAAAAAAGAATATGCCTAAAATTACACATATGTAAAGCAAACATTAGGATATTAAGTGAAGTGTTGGAATGGCTATTTTTATTTTTATACTCAATACACAAGAAAAAAGATTTGATCCTAAAGTTTCATACCTGGGAATCCTGTTTTATATCAGAGAAAGGGCTGACTATTCTTCAGACAGACTAAACCACACATCTCTCAAATAATTACAATACTTTATTTTGACCCTAATAATTTCAAAATTGATAAACAAGACAAGGAGAGAAAAAGGAGCTTACATTTGAAAATGAGGTAATAGAAAAAGTATTCTGATAATCAAAATTTACTGGCTAAGCTTTTTCCCCAAAGAACTCATTTTCAAATTATAGAAAACAAAGGTTTGTTTAATATCATAAAACTCAAATCCCAAAAGTCCTATTACTTTGTAAAGCTCTGTAAAAGATGAGAAAAACTCAATTAGTTCTATATTAAACAGTCCCTTCTTTTAAAAAACAACTTTTGTTCGTGTCTGAAAAGCAATTTTCCATTATACTAAGGAAAGAGCAATGCAGACCTACCTAAATTGAGTATCTGTTACACGGGCTGACTACTAGGAGATTATGGTTCAAGAGATGGGTGGAAAATAAGCAGGATGAAGACCCCTGTGCTACAGATCAACAAATTAACCTTATACAAAAAGGCTTTAATAAGCCAAATAATGAAGACATCTCGGGAGGTGGGCTGTATGAAAACACTGGATCAACAGTCTCCTTAGAAACACACAGTAAATTTACATAAGTGCAGCAGTTGCTCTGTGGACTTGTTAGCTCTCTGGCTAAGTCAACATACCAATCAGCTTCACTGCCTCAAGCATCAATTACTGAAGTTGTCTCCTGCTGAAGAACAGTGAAATACACAGGACAACAAAGCAAAGGAATATTATAATTAAGCAGCACAAATAAAGTGTTTCATTATCAAATTTGATGGGAAGTGGTTTTAGTTAGCATTAAAGAGATATTATTAATATGATAGAAGGCAATCCACACAACTGAGAAACAGCCGCTATTAAGGAAGATTCTGAAAATAAACCATTACTCACAGTTAAATTTCAGATCCTACCTAAAATGCATATGAAATTCAGATAGCATTTGTTTTAGCCTATTAAGACACTATGACCATAAAAAAGAGGTTACCAAAATTACCTCAGATTTGTCTATGATCCTAGCACTTTTTTAAATAAAAGAATCTGAATACTAAAATTAATATCCAAGTTCTACCGTAAAGCCAAGGTAGCCCCCTCTATTAAAATTCTAGCAGACAGTCTTGGTGAGGCTTAGTGAACACTTTCCAGAACAGAAAACACATGTTAATCTTGCTCTGTTAACTATGTTTTTCCATAAACAGAAATAAAAGTGATATTATGTAAAGTCTCACCATACTATATACACTTGTTGATTATGGTTTCCTGATTAATCACCTTTATACCCTCCTCCACAGAACCTACTATAATGTTCTGCATGGCATCTATGTTCAAAACTTTTTTGCTTCAAAAAAGAATTATATAGAGAAGGAAGTAAACTGAATATTCAGTGAGGCTTTCAGATTAACTGTGAGGCAGTAACTTCAAGTATTGTTTTTTTTTAATTCAGCCTTTTGTTAACATTCACCCTTTCATAGCCTCCTGTCACTCAAAGCATATTCAAACCCAAAGGCACTACCTATTATTGGTAACTCTACCCCTACAAATGACTTGGAGATCATATTCCCACAAACACTGTGGCCCCATCAACACTCTTCATCTATTCAATGTGTGATCGTGCCTAAACACATTTCTTAAAAAACAATTACCACCACTCCCACCCCCAAAACAGTTACCACATTGTTCATTTGTAGTATGTTTCTTTTCAAGGCAGCCAGTGAGATTTTAGGACAGTGAGAATAAAAAGGCAACGATGGGGCAATTCTTCAAACATACAGCTGTGACAATGTTCAAAATCCCATTTATGAACCAATTTCAATAAAATGATCTTTGAGTGCCCTCATTTTATATGGGCATCTTAGCAAAAAATATTAACTATTTATAGGACAAATTACTCCTCCAAAGGCCTTCTAATTCATGACATGCAACCAAAATGCCATTTATTTGAATATTTAGTTCCTACTATACAGCACAGTCCATATTGAATTAAACATGTATAATTGCCTTAGCAATAACATTCCTTCATTCAACAAATCCAACAAATATTTACCGCGCACCCAACTATGAGAGCCAGGTCTTTAACCTCTGGGGAAAACCCTAGTGAATGACGAAAAAATACCCTCCCCTTAATGTACAGAGCTCACGGTGTTGCAGAAGGAAACAGATAATAATCAAAAATTTTAAATTATATAATATGTTTTAAAGTCGTAAGTGCTTTTTGGGGCACCTTGGCAGTTCAGTCAGTTGAGCATCTGCCTTTGGCCTTGGGTCATGATCCCTGAGTCTTGGGATTGAGCCCTGCATCAGACCCCCTGCTCAGAGGGGAGTCTGATACTCCCTCTGCCCCTCACCCCGCTCCTGTTCTCTCTTACTCTCTCAAATAAATAATCTTTCTAAAAATAAATAAATAAATGAAGTATAAGTGCTTTTAAAAAGTAGGAAAAGGAGCAGCCAGATATGAAGAGGATAATTACAATTTTAAACAGGAAGTGAAGGAAAGTCTTAAAGTAACATTTAAGCAAAGTCTTAAAGGAGGTAAGGAGTAAGCTATGTAGATATCTAAGGGGAAGAATGTTGTAGGCAGAGGAAATTGGTATAGAATCCCTTGCATATTCTAGAAAACTCTGAGAAGGCAACTGTTACTGGGAGTGAGCAAGGGGTAAAGAGAAATAAAGACATTAGGAGAGTGTATAATAACGTGTGGCATTAAAGGCCATTCTAAAAAATGTTATTATGTGAAATGAGGGACATAGAGTTTTGAACAGAGGAGTAACATGGTCCGATTTACTTTTTAAAGGATCACTCTGGCTACTGTGTTGAGAAAAGCAAATTCACCTAAATGTTAGCAGGGATTATTACATCTGGCTTTTCTACTTGTCATGTGTAAATATTAATTAATCAGAGAGAAAGGGGTTATTTTCATTTTGAAAAATAACAAACTTTAAAAATTTTGCTGGGGCACCTGGGTAGCTCAGTCATTTAAGCGTCTGCTTTTGGCTCAGGTCATGATCTTAGGGTCCTGGGATTGAGCCCCGCAGCAAACTCCCTGCTCAGTGGGGCCCCTGCTTCTCCCTCTCCCTCTGCCTCTCCCCTCCCACTCGTGTTCTCTCTCTCTCAAATAAATAAAATCTTTAAAAATAATAATAATAATTAAAGAAATAAATAAAAATTTTGCCACCATGGATCTTTCTTTTTTTTTTTTTAAGATTTTATTTATTTATTTGACAGAGACAGACACAGTGAGAGAGGGAACACGAGTAGGAGGCATGGGAGAAGCTGGCTTCTTGCTGAGCAGGGAGCCCGATTCAGGGCTCGATCCCAGGACCCTGGGATCATGACCTGAGCCAAAGGCACAGTTTAACAACTGAGCCACCCAGGTGCTCCTTCCATGGATCTTTCAATCAAATACATTTCATGAGGATTTTTGGCCAATTCTTCTACTGACCATTACCACATTGCCATCTCAAAAATGTTAGCAAAACATTTATTTAATTTTATATTTCTTAAAATTTCTTTTAAAAAATAGTTTCTTTTTGCATCATTTATTGACTTATAAGCACCTATAAGTTTTATAAGAGCCACATCATATGGACTTAAGCTGGTTCATGTTTCCTTAAATAACAAACATTAAGAAATCAGAGTGAATGGTAATGAGCCCTAACATACGAATTTCCAAAGCATCACAAAAATAGGGCAGTATTCCAACCTCCTTTTGATCTCAGTGAAATTACAAATACACTTTACTACTTAAGCAGACTGGAAACTATGCTTCCATCTCTAATTATAATAAAACAGTATACTATTTATTTGTCCTAGAACAAACCAATTTCCAAAAATAATGGTGCTTATTAACCAAATGCCATATGGAATATGAATTTCCCTAAAGCCAATACAGACACCATGGTATAAAAAGCAGAGCATGTGCTTTGCCAACACACCTTGTTTGAATCTAGCCCCTGTCACTTACTGCCTATTTGATCTAAGGTATTAGGTTATAGTAACATCACAGGTTTGGTATTCTCTTCTGTAAAATTGGTCTAATGTTATAATAAATATGCAAAGTTCCTTTTCATAAAGGACTTCTTGTATACTGACACCTAGCAAGATAGGAATAAAATGCATTTTTTTAAAAATCTCGGGGAGAGGTGCATAAGCAGTACCTGTAAATAGAATGCTGATATTATGTCTACTTATTCTAGCAATAACTGAGAGAGATGTTAAAACCTTTGATTATGGATTTGGCTCTTTCTTCTTTCACCCACAACTGCCATACAACTTCTAAGAAAATGTCTTATTTTCATAAGCAGGAGTCCTTTCTTGAATGACAAATCCTAAAATCTGAGGAGTGCTAGCTCAGGTAAGAGGATGATTCTCTGCAGCTACTATATCGCTCCTTGGTTGTTGATGCTATTGCTCCAAATGTCATCATTAGCAATACAGCCGCTGAATGAAGTTCCTGTCTGCAGTAATGACTGAGCACAAACCACTGTTAATCTGACAGTATTCCTTCTACATGTAAAAGAGGAAACTCTCCTCTGGTGTTAGTCTCAGCTACTGTTGCTGCTAACTTCCCAAAGTTATAAAAAATCTCAAATTATATATACATTCATTCATTTTCTCCATCTCTCCAATTTCCACCTCACGTATACACACATACACCTACTGCCCAAATCATAACATTTTAATGTCGATGTCTAGAATTAGCCTCAAGACCAACTCCAGGTTCAATAATTCTCTAAAAGGACTCAGAGGACTTGGCATAAAGTTGTGTTCAGAGCAAGACTCATTACAATGGAAGGATACAAGGCAAAGCAAGCAAAAGAGAAAGGTACATGGAACAAAATCCGGGAGACACCAAGTACAAGCTTCTAAGAGTTCTCTCCCAGTGAGGCCACACATACTTAATTCCTCTAACAATGAATTGTGAGAACACTTATGGAAAGCAATCTACCAGGGAAGGTTATTAGAGATTCACTGCCCAGGGTTTTTATTGGGAGCTGGTCACACAGATACCCTCTGCCTAGCATGTACCAAAATTCCAGACTCCCAGAAAGTATAAACCATATCATTTACACAAACACTCTAAGAACAATAAGACATTCTTATATTTAAGGACAAGTCATATCAACGTAGGGAACTGTTTACCAGCCAAGATTCTAGCCAAGGGCCAACCTTACAAACAGCCTTCCTAAGGACAGCAGTCTCTGGCCTGCTACATTAACTATTTTCTGTACACTTGCCAATTCCAAATGGCCAAACAACTCTTAACTTTTCTTGCAGCTCTCTGGTAAGGCTGGAACCCCGACACACTTCCTTAGTTCAGGTTCTGTCTCCACAGCCACTGCTGCTACATCAGCATTAGCAACATAATTTGAAAGGGAGAGAAATCGGAGCCTCTGGGTTTGTTGCCTCCACTGAGATCAGAGACGGGACAAGTGGTGTAGAGTTAAATGTGTTAAAACAGCACAGGCCTACGGAATCTCTCTCTGGATTTAAATCCTGACTCCGCTACTTTCTAAGTGAAGGATAAATTATTTGGTCTCTCTGTTCCTGTTTCCATGTCTGAGATGAGGAAAATAAAAACATCTTCCTCATAGCGCTGTGATGATCACATACAAAAATACACATAAAGGACTTAGTAGCTATTATTATTTAGAAAGAAAATTCCCTCCCACTCTGCCTACTGTCCTCTCTGAGGTTAACTGACAATTAGAATGACCAGGGTCTTATATCTATGGTCACATTACATTTCCAACAGCTAAAGTACGAAAGTCTATCATTAATTTACAGTAGAGAAAATGGACTTTATAATAAATGATATCTGGAAAACTGGATAGCCATTTCGAAAAAGATAAAGTTGACCCCATATCTCACACCACACACCAGGATAAACCCCAAATGAATAAAAATCTAAATGTGAAAAATAATCACATTAGTATTTTTTTTTTTTTAAGATTCTACCCATTTATTTGATAGAGAAAGAGAGCACAAGTAGGGGGAGCAGCAGACGGAGGGAGAGGGAGAAGCAGGCTCCCCGCCAAGCAGGGAGCCCGATGTGGGGCTTGAGCCCAGGACCCTGGGATCATGACCCGAGCCGAAGGCAGCCACTTAACCGACTGAGCCACCCAGGTGCCCCTAATAACACTAGTATAAAACAAAACAAAACAAAACAAAACAAAACCATGAATGAATTCTTTTATAAGCCTTGAAAAGGAAGAGCCTAGTATCTATGATTCAAAATCCAGTTATACTAAAAATAAGCAAACACACTAATAAATACACAAAATTCAATTATTCAAAAATCAAAAGCCTCCACGTGGCAGAAAAAAGTTTCAAAAGCAAATCAAATGACACAGGGAGTAAATATGTGCAATTCATGTAGACAAAGGATTTACCTCTCTAATTTACAAAGAGCTTCTAAGTTGAAAAGAAAGACTGATTGAGTTAATAGAAAAGCAAAGCACAAGAACCAACATCCAAAAGAAAGGGGAATACAGCCATCCTTAAAGATATAAAAATATGCTCTACCTCACTCATATATTAAAAAGAAAAAAACAAAACCCTAAAGTGAGATAACATTTCTCATCAATAAGACTGGCAAAAATCCAAAAGTTCAACAGCACAATCTCACCAAGAACAGAGTCATGCAAAAATGGAAACTTCGCAATGGAGTTTCTGGTACTATTTACCTGCAACACGTTTAAACTTTGATATAGCAATCCCATGTCAAGACTCTACTTCACAGATACACCTGCATATACATGAAATATCTAAAGATTATTCAGGAGGAATTGTTTATTATAGCACAATATTGTAAATAACTTAAGAGTCCATCAATAGAGGACCTAATGAATTAACTTCTATATCCACAGAATATTTTGCAGCTGTTAAAAAAACTTGAATGGGGTGCCTAGCTGGCTTAGTACATAAAACATGTGACTCTTGATCTTGGGATTATGAGTTCAAGCCCCACAATGGGTGTAGAGATTGTTTAAAAATAAATAAATAAATAAAATCTTTTTTAAAAATTAGAAAGGGGAGAACTCTGAGGAAGATTCCCTCTGCTTTGTTGAGAAAATTAAAGTGAAGAGCAGTGTATATAAATATGCTGCCTTCTGTACGAGAAGAAGAAAAAAATGTGTATACTTGCCTTTACCTGCATAAAAGATACCAGAAAGGTAAATGAAAAGCTAATAAAATTACCTTTGGGGGAAAGACTAGGAGGGCAACACTGCACATGAGAGTTCTCTATATACATATGGTTGAACTTTCTTTTTGTTCAATTACTTCTATTCTTTTAACTTTTATTTATGAATTTTTACTTTCATCAAATACATGCCCTATATTAACTATTACAAAGAAGTTTATATGATAAAGCAAATCCCTTCACCTCAATCCTTATCTTTAAACAGTTCTCAGTCTTTCTAATGGTTGTCCCTATAACCTTAGATAATATGGTCACACCACTACTTTTGAGTTATCAACTTTAAAAATAAACCAGCTTAGGGTGCCTGGGTGGCTCAGTCAGTTAAGCATCTGCCTTGGGCTCAGGTCATGATCTCCGGGTCTTGGGATGGAGCCCCGCATCATGATGGCTTCCTGCTCAGCAGGGAATCTGCTCCTCTCTCTCTCTCTCCTCTCCCCCTCTGCCCCTCCCCACTGTTTGTTCTCTGTCTCTCAAATAAAGTCTTTAAGAAATAAAAAATAAAAAAAATAAAAAGAAACCAACTTTAATATGAAAACTTAAAAATTAATCTCTTAAACTTTTCTATTTTCTTGCCCTCTTAATGTTTGAAATATATGCTATTAATTTTAATTCTTAAGTAAGTTATCTTTAAATATTAAATACTAACTTTACAGTTTTATTGTTTATTTTGCCAATCTGACAACCTCTTAATTCTCCATTTTGAAAGACAAAGCTGTTAGGGAAAGTAATCTGTTCTCTCCTTCCTGCTTCTGCCAGCTTCACATTTTTATCCTTATAGTTGTTACATTCCGCCCTGCAACAAGAGCATACTAGGCTTCCTTCACTCATGTCCTGTCCAAAGTTTGACTCAAAGCTAAAAACTCAAACTCAATAAACAGAACTTACATCTTTATGACTATGTAAATACTATTCAAGGAAACATATACCTTACGCACATTTCATTTTTTACTCTATAGTCTAATGTCACAAAATTAGGACCACTTGAAAAAAACTATTCGTAGAATCGAGATCAAGTGGTTTCTTTATCACATTCAATCTCTCAATATCATACCACAGTCTAATTTGGTTCATAGTTAGCTCATGATTTCCTTTCTTTTTTTGTTTCCTCCTGCATCAAGAATGCTTTCTAGGCCTTTTGAACAGCTGTTAACTCAAGTTTTCTTTTTAGTCTTCTGGGTTGGCTTAACTTTTTTTTGAACTTGTGTCTTCATTGTCCTTAGTTTACTTTATCATTTTGCCAGAGGATATCCTTAAGTAACCACCTAAATGATGGTAAACAGAAAGCAAACTCTGAATCCATGCATGTCTGAAATTCCATCTTCATTGTTGTATCCTCAATATTAATCATTTGATTTAGTAAAAAAAAAAAAAAAAAAAAAAAAAAATTCTGGGTTAAAAATTATTTGTCCCAAGAAAATTATAAACACTGTACCATTTTCATTTAGCACATAGTGTGGCTGATAAGATGCCAGTCTGACATTTATTTCATTGAAGGTGACTTGTTTTTTTCCCTCCTGAAAGCTTTCACAGTCATGTCTTCATGGAATTCTAAAATTTCACAATAACATATCTAGGTGATGGTCCTTTGTACTAACTGTACTTGGTAATAAACAGGTTAGTCTGAAGCCTGAAATTAGCAAATTAGCATGAATTGTTAACTCCCATCTCCAAAACCAACATGGAGAACCTGCAGATGTGTGGATTTTAGGAACCAAAATGATGACAGAGAAACCCTGAGGAAGTTGGAAAGCCAATCTGAACTAGTCCATGGGGGAAGGATGATGAAGACAAGTAGCTACAGACTGCAGTTGAAAACCCAAAGGTCTCAATGTGAGGACAAGTTGGAAGAAAGCTTTCTGAATTCTGTTCCTGCCTAAAAATATTCTCAGAGATACAAAGCCTCACCAAATCTGCCGCACGAAGGTATAAAATGTTGTAATTTTTTTGGAAAAAAGCACTCAAATCAATTGAAAAACAAAGCTAAGAGATGATGTAAGATATATAAAAAATAAAGCTGATCAGATACCTTGAAGTTTATACTGTTAGAAAAAAAATTGAGGGGTGCTTGGGTGGCTCATTGGTGGGGCCTCCAATTCTTGTTTTTGGCTCAGGTCATGATCTCAGGGTCATGAGCTCTCTGCTCAGCAGGGAGTCTGTGTCCCCTCTCTTTCTCCCTCTGCTTCCCCCAACCCCCAAATAAATAGATCTTTAAAAAAAAAAGTTGAGTCCTAGAGAAAATGAGAAGTATGTATAATCCAAAACTAAAATTCTGGATCATCATGATGATGATGAAATATAAGAAAAAAGATAAATCAACAGTTGAGTCGAAACGTTAATACATGCCTCTTACAAACGAATAGAACAAACATACAAAATATGACCAGAAAAAAACAAATACAATCAATAACTTGAGTTAATAGATACACTGCAGAAACAGACATCCAGCTAAGAAAACACACTTACAAAAAAGATATCGTATCAGGTTGGCAAACTTTATTTGTAAAGGGCCAAATATTAAGTATTTTAGGCTTTGCTGGTCATATGATCTCTGCCACAACTATACAAAAGCAACCAGACAACATGAAAACGAATAAGCATGGCTGTGTGTTCCATTTATGGACACTGAGACTCAAATCTCATCTAATTTTCACTTGCCACAAGATAAAGTAATCTTTCTTTCTTTCTTTCTTTTTTTTAAACTATCTGCAAGCGTAAAAGCCATTTTAGCATTTAAGCTTAACAGATGGCAGTGAACTCTATTTAGCCCTTGGGTCATAGTTTGCCAATTCCTGCATTAGTTCGTAAAAGAAAGAGAGCTCAATATAATCTAAAAGAATACATTGAACAGAGACTCTACATAAAAATAGAAACAATAACAAAAGGCTAGCTAATGTTTGGAAACTAAAATTTTAACACCAGTAAACAATCCTGAGTTAAAAAGGACATTTTTTTTAATTATAAGAAAAACGTAAAAATAATTGATATAATGAAATGAAACACAACCTTGTGGTTTCCAACTTTAATTCTTTAAGATAAATTTACAGCTGAAACAGGAAATTAAAAAATAAGTGGGTTAAATAACCAATTCAAAGAAGTTAGGAAAGGAGCAAGAGAACAAACCCAAACAAACATGAAAGAAGAAAAAATTTTAAAGAACAGAAAACCATGAAATCAAGAACTGAAAAATCACTTAAAGATTAATAAAAACCAAAACCTGGTTCTTTCAAAACAATACCTGGGCCTCTGCCATAACAGATCAAGGACAGAAGAAACAAACTATTCAGAACAAAAAAAGAATATATGAAGACTACAGAGATTAAAAATTAACATGAATATTACAAACTGCAGAATAAACTTACAAAATAAATAATCAAATGAATGCATTCCTAGAAAAATATAAAATTCCAAAATTAATGTGAGAGGAAACAGAACTTGAATTCAACCATATGAGCTAAAGATGTTGAATTAATAAATAAAGACCTCCCACCTTCTACTCCCAACCCAGGCCCAAATGGCTTTACAAGTTAGATCAACCAAACTTTCAAGGGAAAACAATAAATTTACAGTGGAAAACCTAGCAAATGCAACTTTAACCAAGTGATCAAAATTAACATTACAAGGAAGGACAAATCAACATCCTTTGCCTTCTGATATAATACACTCAGAAGAAAACATCATTTCTGGGATATTCCTGCCAAAAACACACAACCTAAATCTAGCCACAAAGGAATGGATAAATTCAAAGTGAGGGACACCCTACACAATAAAGCAAGAGCTGACACAACTACAAAGAAATAAAAAATCCATAATTATGGATGGAAATGCCAATATTCTCTCCTCTTTCAGTAATTAACAGAACAAAGAGAAAATCAGTAAGTTAGTCAGAAAACTTGAATTTTTTTTTTTTTTAGGATTTTATTTCTTTGACAGAGAGAGACAGCCAGAGAGGGAATACAAACTGGGGAGTGGGAGAGGGAGAAGCAGGGCTTCCCGCAGAGAAGGGAGCCCAACACGGGGCTCGATTCCAGGACCCTGGGATCACGACGTGAGCCTAAGGCAGATGCTTAACGACTGAGCCACCCAGGCGCCCCTTGAATTTTCTTTATTTGTTTTCAAGTAATCTGTACACCCAACATGGGGCTCAAACGCACAGCCTCCAAGATCAAAAGTTGGATGCTGTACAGACTGAGCCAACCAGGCATCCCAAAAGACTTGAATTTTCAAACAGCTTATTTCAGTGACATTTATAAGGCAATACACTCAACAAAAGTAAACTATACATTCTTTTCAAATGTATATAGACCATTCATACATACCATATGCTTGACATTAAAACTAATTTCAGGAAATGTAGAAAGACTGAAATGATACAAAGTAAACATTAAAAAAAAATAACATGAAGATATCTGGAAAAACCTAAAATACTTAGAAATTAAACCACAGACTTAGAAACAATCACAGGTCACAGAAGAAATCACAACAGAAAATATTTTAAACTGAGTGAAAATAAAAACAGTATATCAGGGGCGCCTGGGTGGCTCAGTCGGTTAAGCATCCAACTCTCTCTCGCTTGAGTGGTGATCTCATGGGTTGTGGGATCCAGCCCTGTCTCCAGCTCCTAGCTCAGCAGGGAGTCTGCTTGGAGATTCTTTCCCTCTGCACCTCCCCCACACTTGCGTACACCAGTATATGAAAATCTATGGGATACAGCTAAAGAAATTTAAAATCTGAATTAACACAGGATCTATTTTTAAAAACTGAGTTCATAACTAAAAATTTTACCACAAATAGCTATACTGAATTTTATCAAAGATTTAAGGAACGAATAATACTAATCTTATACAAACTCTTTTTATGAAAAGGAATACTTTCTAACTCATGTCAGTTTTGGTCACTTAATATTTTCTGTCTTTCAAGGAATTTGTACATTTCATTTAAGTTACTCACCTCCTACTTTCTTGCAGTTTAATTCACTCTCAATAAAAATGGAAACAACAAATCAAACTTTTGGGAGGTAGCTAAAGCTGTGTTTACAGGAAAATTTATAGCATTAAAATGATTACATTGAAATATATCAAGTGAAAATACCAAGTGTTGGTGAGAACTGTAATAACAGTAACTCTCAAACACTGCCGATTAGTACTCTGGAACTATCATAAAGCTGAATATGTACATTATCCCTACACCACTCTGTATTCTCTTCTGGAGTAGTAGGCAAACCTTTAAGATGGTCCCCACTGCCTAGTATTCACACCTGGTGTAACACCCTACCCTTCAGTGTAGGCTACATCTAGTGACATGCCTCTAAGAACAGAATACTTTAGCAGAAGTGATAGGTTGCCCCCTCCCAGATTAGGTTTCAAAAGACTGACTTCTGCTTAACTCTTACTCGGTCTATTGGTTACTTGGGAGAAACAAGTTGCTGAGGCAAGCTGTACTATGGAGAGACCCACATGGCAAGGAATTGAGGGCAACCTTTAGCCAACAACAAATGAGGAAGTGAGACCCTCGGGTCAACAGCTCAGGAGGAACGGACTCTGGCCAATCATATGAGTGAGCTTGGAAGCAGATTCTTCCACAGAAAATAATTGCAGCATCTACCAACACCTTGATAACACTCTTGTGTAAGAGCCCCAAAGTCAGAGGACTCAGCTAACCCACACCCAGATTCCTGACCCACATAAAATGTAAGAGAATAAATTTTAATAAGAGTGAAAGTGATGAGGGACGCCTGGGTGGCTCAGTTGGTTAAGCAGCTGCCTTCGGCTCAGGTCATGATCCTAGGGTCCTGGGATCGAGTCCCGCATCGGGCTCTCTGCTCAGCAGGGAGCCTGCTTCCCCCTCTCTCTCTCTCTGCCTGCCTCTCTGCCTACTTGTGATCTCTCTCTCTGACAAATAAATAAATAAAATCTTAAAAAAAAAAAGTGAAAGTGATGAAATAGAAAAATCAACCAAGAGAAAATAAATGAAACCAAAAACTGCCTTTTGAAAAAAGTAAGTCATACTGAAAACCTCTAGCTAGACCAATTAGCAAAAGAAAACATGAATTACCAATATCAGAACGGAAAAGATAGAAATCATTACAGATTCTAGAGAGCAACAAAATAAGGAAAAATTAGCAATTTTATGAGCATATATGCAACAATTTAGCTGCAATGTACAAATTCCTTGAACGATCCAACATCCATTCATGTTAATAAAAAACAGCAAACAATGAACAGAAAGCAATTTTTTAACATGAGAAAGACATTTAAGAAAAACCTACAGCTAACAAAGATGGACTGCTTTCACTTATGAGCAGGAAGAAGACAAGGATGTCGTCACATATACTTAGCATTACACTGGAGGTCGTAAATTTTGGATTAAGGTGAGGAAAAAAAATCATGTTGGGGCGCCTGGGTGGCTCAGATGGTTACGGGTCTACTTTTGGCTCAGGTCATGATCCCAGGGTCTTGGGATCGAGCCCCGAATCAGGCTCCCTGCTCAGTGGGGAGCCTGCTTCTCCTTCTCCCACTCTCTGCTTGTGTTGCCTCTCTCACTGTATCTCTCTCTGTCATATAAATAAATAAAATCTTTAAGGAAAAAAACATCATGCAGATTGGAAAGGAAGAAATAAAACTATATTTACAGATGACATGATCACATACCTAAAAAATTCCTAATTAAAAAAATACAATAACAGCATAAATTACAAAGTAAATGTGCAAGGTATTTCTGTATATTGACAAGAACAATTTACCATACAAAGAAAAAAGGAATATATTTAAAATATACATGTAAACCTGTACACTGAAAACTACAAAGCAGCACTAAAAGAAATTACAGAAGACCTAAAAATTTGATATACTCTATTCCACAGATTACAAGACTCAATATGGTTGAAACATCAATTTCTCCATAATTGACCTATACAGTCTATGCAACCCGAGTCATTATCCCAGCTTCTAGACAGAAACTGATGAGCTAATTATAAACTTTTAAGTAAAATGCAAATGATTTAGTATAGCTAAAACAATATTGATAAAGAACAAAGTTGGAGGACCTACACTACTTGATTTTAAGACACACTATAAATCCACTGTTATCAAAACAGGACGATATTAATGTAATAAATAAATAATGGATAAAAATTCATTGCATAAATAGACACACTCACAAATGGTGAGCTGATTTTCAAATAATGGTACCAAAACAATTACAGAAAGGAAAACCTTTTTAACAAAAGGTGCCAAACTAACTTGATAACCCTATGGAAACAAGTCAATCTCCATCTCTACCACACACGAAAACAAATGAGATTCATCTCAGACCTAACCTTTTATAAAAGTTCAAAGTAGAGGCTTCTTAAAACAAATAAACAGAATATCTTTCTATCCTTGGGATAAGTAGATGTCTTAGACAAAAACAAAAAGCCATAACCAAAAAATGGAAAAGAAATATATCAAAATTAAATTCTTCTATTTATCAAGACACCATTAAGAAATGAATAGACAAGTAACAGACTGAGAGAAAATATTCACAATACATATATCTGAAAAAGGACTTATACCTACAATATATAAAGAACCCTTATGGAGTGCCTGGGTGGCTCAGTGGGTTAAAGCCTCTGCCTTCGGCTCAGGTCATGATCTCAGGGTCCTGGGATCAAGCCCCGCATCGGGCTCTCTGCTTAGCAGGGAGCCTGCTTCCCCCTCTCTCTCTGCCTGCCTCTCTCCCTACCTGTGATCTCTATTAAATAAATAAATAAAATCTTAAAAAAAAAAAAAAAAAAGAACCTTACAACTCTAAAGAAAATAGTAAAGATCTTGGAAAAAAAAAAAGGGGGGGAAAGATACCTTACATACATAGAGAGGAATAAAGGTAAGAATTACAGGTTTCTTTTTCATCAGAAACACTGCAAACATCAAGAAAGTAGAATGAGGGTGGGAGGGATGGGGAGGCTGGGTGATGGACATTGGGGAGGGTATGTGCTATGGTGAGAAAAAAAAAGTAGAACGAAATATTTCAAGTATTAAAAGAAAAAAAGAACACCCACTAACTTAGAATTCTATATGAAAAGCATCCTTCAAAAGTAAAGGACGGGGTGCCTGAGTGGCTCATTCAGTTAAGGGTCCAACTCTTGGCCTCGGTTCAGGTCTTGAGGTGCATTCAAGCCCTGCACTGGGCTCCACACTGGGCATGGAGCATAATGTAAAAAAAAAAAAAAAAAGGAAAAGGAGAAATAAAGATTTTCTTAGACAAAAACCAAGGGAATTGATTCTCAGTAGACACCTGCTTTGCAATAAACGTTAAAAGAAGTTCTTTGGAGAGGCACCTGGGTAGCTCAGATGGGCAAGTGTCTGTCTTCAGTTCAGGTCATGATCCCCAGATCCCTGCTCAACAGGGAGTCTGCTTCTCCTCCCCTTCCCGTGTGTGTGTGTGTGTGTGTGTGTGTGTGTGTGTGTGTGTAATGAATAAATAAAATCTTAAAAAAAAAGTTCTTTGGAGATAAGGAAAATTATATACATCAGAAACTCAGATCCACATAAAAAAAGGAAGACTGTGGGGAGACAGAATAGATGAAGGTAAAATAAAATATTTTATACATCTGGGCTCCTGGGTGGCTCAGTTGGTTAGGCGACTGCCTTCGACCGGGATGAGTCAGGCATCAGGCTCCCAGCTCCATGGGGAGTCTGTTTCTTCTTCTGACCTTCTCCCCTCTCATGCTCTCTCTCTTTCAAATAAATAAAGAAAATCTTTAAAAAATATATTTTATACATCTTATTCTTAACTGATCTAAAGATAACATGATGTCATAATCGTAACAATGCATTGGATGATTATTGCATTTGGTTAAGCTAAATAAAGGATAACAATGTCATAAGGGACAGGAAGGAGTAAATGAAAATGCTGTCATAAGGTGTACATAAAGCAGTATATTGTTATTTGAAGGTGGACTTTGAGGAGCTATAAATGTATACTGCATACACTAGAATGTATAGGGCAACCAGTAAAAAAAATGTTTAAAATAAACGAAATCATACAAATCATTCAATTAAAATCAGGGAAGGTAAAAAATGAGAGGAAGAAAATAAAAACAAAGAACAAGTCAACGAATAGTGTTACAAAGAAAACCACAGGCCCAAAAATGGCATAACGTAAGACAAATCATGAAATCTGGACTTAATACCTAACCTACTAGCAGTTTCAACCCCCCCAGAATTATCTTAACTGATCAGTCAGGAATTTTCTGTTCAGCATCAAGGAGGTAATCTGTCACAGGGCCCTCTCAATCCCCCAGAGGAATATGAGGTAATCTGAATAAGACCCCTGTAAAAGAAGGTGATCTTGCCTAAACAATCCTTTCTTTTCTTTCACTAATAAGTTCTTGCCCCACCTTCCTTCCTATAAAAAACCTATGTTTCACAACACCTTGAAGCTCCCCTCTACTTGTTAGCTGGGATGCTGCCTGATTCACGAATCGTTTAAGAAATCCAATTAGATCTTCAAATTTAACTAGATTGATTTTGTTTTTTAACAACAGAAAACAGTTATGAACAAGGTAGGTATTAATCCAACTAAATCATCCCTTGAAGTGTGAATGGTCTATATACACCAATTAAAAGATGGGGACTATCAGAGAAGATTTAAAAAAGACCTTACTAGGGGCACCTGAGTGACTTTTGTCTGCTTTCAGCTCAGGTCAGGATCCCAGTGTCTTGAGATCTAGCCCTGCATCGGCTCCCTGCTCAAGGAGGAACCTGCTTCTCTCTTTCCTTCTCCCCCACCCCCCAACATGCTCGAGCTTGCTCTGGTTCACTCTTTTCTCTGTCTTGTGTTCTCTCAAATAAATAAATAAAAGCTTTTTTAAAAAACAGTCTTGAGATGCCTGGGTGGCGCAGTCAGTTAAGCGTCTGCCTGCAGCTCAGGTCATTGATCCCTGGGGTCCTGGGACTGAGTCCCACTTTGGGGGGCGGGGAGTCCTTGCTCAGTGGGAAGCCTGCTTCTCCCTCTGCCTGCTGCTCCCCCTGCTTGTGCGTGCTTTCTCTCTCTCTTGCTCTCTGACAAATAAATAAAATCCTTTAAATAAATAAAATCCTAAAATATTTTTTTAAAAAACGGCCTTACTATATGCTGTCTACAGGAACCCACTTTTTTTGGTCAGTTTTTCATCTATTTATTTATTTATTTAAGTAATCTCTACACCCAATGTAGAGCTGGAACTCATGACCCTGAGATCAATCGAGAGTCACAGGCTCTTCCGAATGAGCCAGTCAGGTATCACAGCAAGAAATCTACTTAAAAAAAAATAAGTAGGGGTGCCTGAGTGGCTCAGTCAGTTAGTGTCTACCTTCAGCTTAGGTCATAATTTCAGGGTCTTGGTCCACAATAGCCAAACTATGGAAAGAGCCTAGATGTCCATCAACACATGAATGGATAAAGAAGATGTGCTACACACACACACACACACACACACACACACACACACACATACACACAACGGACTATTATGCAGCCATCAAAAAAATGAAATCTTGCCATTTGCAAGGATGTGGATGGGACTAGCGAGTATTATGCTAAGCAAAATAAGTCAATCAGAGAAAGACAATTGTCATATGATCTCACTGATATGTGGAATTTGTGAAACAAGGCAGAGGATCATAAGGGAAGGGAGGGGAAAATGAAACAAGACAAAACCAGAGAGGGAGACCAGAGAGGGAGACAAAACGTAAGAGATTCTTAATCTCAGGAAACAAACTGAGGGTTGCTGAAGTGGAGGGGGGGGGTGGAAGGGATAGGGTGGCTGGGTGATAGGACATTTGGGAGGGTATGTGCTATGGTGAGCACTATGAATTGTGTAAGACTGATGAATCACAGACCTGTACCACTGAAACAAATAATACATTATAGATTAATAAAAAAATAATAATTTCAGGGTCCTGGCTGGGATCAAGACCTGTGTGGGGCTCCCTGCTCAGTGGGGAGTCTGCTTCCCCTTCTCCTTCTGTCCCTCCCCACTGTTTATATGCTCTCTCTTTGCTCTCTCTCTGTCTCTCAAATAAAATCTTTAAAAAATTAAAAATTAAAATTAAAATAAAAAAGGGGCACCTGCTTAAGCAGCCAACTCTGTTTTGGCTCAGGTCATGATCTTAGAGTCCTGATATCAAGCCCTGGGTCAGGCTCTGTGCTCAGAGCTAGTGTGCTTTAAAACTTTCTCCCTCAGCCCCTCTCCCCATGTCCTCTCTTCCTCCCTCCCTCCCACTCTCTCCCTAAAAATAACTAAATAATTTTTTTTAAAAAGATTTTATTTATTTGAGAGAGAGCGTGGTGCGGGGGCAGAGGCAGAGGGAGAAGCAGACTCCCTGCTGAGCAGGGAGCCTGATGTAGGGCTCAATCCCAGGACCCAGGGACCACGACCTGAGGTGAAGGCAGCCCAACCAACTGAACCACCCAGGCGCCCCAATGAACAAATCTTTAAAAAAAGATAGGTAAAAACTTAATAGACATTCACAAAAGACAGGTGAATGGCTAAAAACACATGAAAAAGTAGAAATACGCAAAAAGGTAAGCACCACCACCAGTCATGAGGTCAGTGTAAATTAAAACTATAATGAGATACTGTTAGCAATTCCGGTTAAACCCACTAGAATGGATAAAAGTGAAGACTGGCAAAACGCACATGTAAACAAGGATGTGGGCAACCTAAACTCTAATACGAAGCTAGTAAAGAGTATAAAAAGGTACAATATTTCACAAAATAGTTTGACAGTTTCTTACAAATTTAAACATACACATTATCTAATTCTACTCCTAGGTATGATGTAGAATGGAACATACATCTACCCAAAGACATAAACAAATGCTTATAGCAGCCTTATTCAGAAGAGCCCAAATCTGGAAAGAACCCAAACATCTACCAACATGAGAACAGATTTTTAAATATTGTAATACATTCACATAATGGAATACTCTCAGAAATAAAAATAATGAACTACTGATACATGCAACGTGGTTGAATCTAAAAATCATTTTGTTGAGGGGCGCCTGGCTGGCTCAGTTGGTCGGTTGAGGGACCAGGTGAGCAACGGACTCTTGGTTTCGGCTCATGTGGTAATCTCAGGGTCATGAGATGGGGCCAAGATCGTGAAGAGTCTGCTAAGGACTTTCTCCCTCTCCCTCTGCCCATCCCCCCAAAATAAATAAATAAATCTATAAACAAACAAACAAACAAATAATCATTTTGCTGAGTAAAAGAAGTCAGACATCAAAGAGCTTACACTGTATATATGATGTGTAAATATTTTATTCCATTTATATTAAGTTCAGAAACAGGAAAAAATAATCTATGATGATAGAAATCAGAACAGTTCCCTAGAATGAGTTTGGAAAAAGACAAGAAAGAACATTTTACAGTGATGTTCTAGTGCCTTGATTGGGGAGGAGGAAACACAGGTGGATACATTTGTTAAAATTTACTGCACTGTACCCTTGAGAACTATGCATTTCATTCTATGTAAATTACAGCCCAATTAAAAAAAAAAAAAATTCCAGCAAAGGCTTTCTATATTTTGTACAGTTCAAGCATAGCAGCAGGCAAGCATTTTCTGAAAAGGGCCAGAAAGTAAATGTTTTAGGCTTTGAAAGTCACCAGACAATATGGAATTAGCATGATGGCTCTGTTCCAACAAAACTATTTACAAAACAGGTGGCAAGCTGGATTTGGTCCACAGGCTGTACTTTGCTACGCTCTGGTCAAGCAAATAAAAAATGAATCTTCAAAATTAATTTAAATATGTTATATTGCTCTCTCCTTTATACTGACAGGCATGGCAATTATTAGAAGCCAATTTTAGTCCACTAAACATGAGTTTTTCTATACTCATCTCATCATTTAAAATAGGAAGACTACCCAGAAAACATATGGAGTATCATCATTTTTAAAAAATCATGTTTTAGGGGAGCCTGGGTGGCTGTCGGTTAAGTGGCCGATTCTTGATTTCGACTCAGGTCGTGAGACTGAGCAGCATCAGGCTCCCGGCTCAGCAGGAAGTCTGCTTTTCTCCCCTTCCTCTCCCTCTCCCCCTTCCCCAGTTCATGAGAGAGAGAGAGAGAGAGGGGAAAGAGAGAATGAGCGGGGGAAGGGGGTGAGGGAGAAGCTGACTCACTGCTGAGTGGGGAGCCCAACAGGGGGCTCAATCCCAGGACCCTGAGACCATGACCTGAGTGAGCCAAAGTCAGACTCAATGGCCTGAGACACCCAGGTGCCCAAAAATCATTTGCTTTAATAACTACTATAGTACTTCGGGAAAATAACCAAAAATACGGGAAATTTTTGAGTTTCAGATAAACTAGTTAGTAAATAAAATGTAAGGTGGAAATTTAAAATACACTTAGCTACACACAAAAAGCTATGTTACCCACAATGCTGACAGTTTGAGTTATCTGGTATAATAATTTTTTTTTTAAGATTTTATTTATTCAGTCATGAGAGACAGAGAGAGAGGCAGAGGCAGAGGGAGAAGCTGGCTCCCTGTGGAGCAGGGAGCCCAATGTGGGACTTGATCCCAGGACCCTGGGATTATGACCCGAGCCAAAGGAAGATGCTTTAACCAACTGAGCCACCCAGGCACTCCAGTATAATAAAGTTCTTGACATATGTTCATTACCAGTCATCTCGAAAAACAATTCAGCTTTCTTTCCCTAAAATAAAGGATTTCATATTTAAGGATATTTTTAATTCTTTAAAAATTAAATGCATATTATTTTTCTGAATCCAGGAAAGCAGCTTATGAAGCATAACCTGAAATCCACTCTTGCCATTGGCTGAAACTATTTGTTGTATCATCATATTCAGATAGCAAACAGAGGAAGGTAAGTAACTGACATTCTTAAAGGACTTACTTAAATTTGCTAATTTTGGTTTATACAATCTAGATTAATTATGAGCCTTATCAGCCTGTTACCTGGTAACTAAACTCCCTGGATGGGATCCAAGAAAGAAGCAGAACGATCTTAAGAAAGTTCTCCATATAATGAGTAATTTACCGCCATTTCCAATATTTAAGTCTATAAAAATATAGAATGCCTAGTGAAACAACTAAATCAGCTGATCTTCTCTTCAGAGTAGGATCTGATCTTCGTTTTCAAAGTGCTTGCTGCTGAACAGGTAGTCAGAAATCCAAATCATGTATTCGAATCTGGTTGCCATGCCTAATCTTTCTCTTTTATTTACCATTAAGATATATTTTCCCCTATAATAAAAAAGCCATAATACCCCTTCAAGCATAATTTCTCTACTCAAAAATGGTAAGTTTTTTAAATGTCTCATGTATTCATTTTTGCCAGATAAACTCTAGAATCACAAATTACATTTCAGCTAAAACCAAACAACATTCACTTTAAATATCCTTTCCCTCACAGGTACCTATAGAGACACCAAAAGTGGTCCTAGATATGAGCCTGCAGTTTCTAATTTCTTAGTGTCTTTCCCAAAAGAGAAAGTGACTTAAGTATCGTGAAAAAAAAAAAAAGAAAGAAAATCATATCTCACTAAAGAGGTTCCTTCATTTATTTTCAATTCATAAAATATGTTCAAAGTTTGCCAAAGCAAGCTAACTCCACCCAACTTCAAAAGACAGTATAAGCAGTAGTTCCCTATTACGTTAATCTTAAGATTCCTACTGTTAGTTTCATATACTATTATGCTTATTTTTTAAGGTATTTTAAGAATAAGAGCACCACCACCAGATCCAGTAACTGCAAATATGGAAGCGCTGAAATTGCTAGCAAGAAGAGATGATGAAGAGATGGAGGAGGACAGAAAGTGGTGAAACAACTTTACATAAAATACATAGAATATAAACATGAATTATTTATTTTTGTTTTCTATAGTAATCCAAACTATAAGTGGCCTCTAACTAGATTCTTAACTCAGGTATATCAAATATCAAATTGCTAAAGAAAATCTTAACACACCCATTTATATTTTAAAAGCCTCATACTGGTGAATATTGTTTACCTGATTTATATTTTAGAATTCGATAAATGAGAAGACTGATAAAACTAATGTGACTTAACTTAGAAGAGTTATTACTGTAAAATATTAAATATCCAGCTCTCCTATTCACTTTCTAGACAGAACCCTTATTACTGGCAGCTAGTTATATTTAAAAAAAAAAAAAAACCTCAGGCTTTGGAACCAGGAAGACATGGGTTTGAACTCTGGTGCACCACACCTTGAAAACAAACTTTCTGCACCTATTTTTACATCTCTAAAATGGGAATTTATTAGGGCGCGTGGGTGGCTCAGTCGTTAAGCATCTGCCTTTGGCTCAGGTCATAATCCCAGGGTCCTGGGATCAAGCCCTGCATCAGGCTCCCTGCTCAGTGGGAAGCCTGCTTCTCCCTCTCCCACTCCCCCTGCTTGTGTTCCCTCTCTCACCGTGTCTCTCTCTGTCAAATAAATAAATTCTTTAAAAAATAATAATAAAAATATGGGAATTTACTAATACTTACCTTGAAGGACTGTTAGAATTAGTGAAGTATGTGTAAAGCAGCTGACACATACCAGGAATTGAAGAAACTTTAGCTGCAACTACCATTTTATTACTCATAAATACGACCAAGAGAAAATATAAGAACAATCATGATAGGGAAATACAGCCTAGGCTACATTTAACTGCTAAAACAAAACAAAACAAAATCAAACAAATAAACTCTGATAGTTCAAGTAAAACTTTGGGCTAAACTTTCTGTACACATTTTAGTCATACAAGATAATATTGTAGCCCCTCTCTATAAATATGTAAAATCCAAAATCAGCTACGGGTCCACTTATTTTGGAGCTAAATAAAAATGAAAGATTATTATCACACAGTAAAACAGATAATTTTATGAACAGATGAGACGATTATCACCACTGAGGGAAAAAAAATGCGGAAACTAATATTTAAGCTTATGAAAGGATAGTAAAAGAGTCCTACCTTTAAACCGACTGCTATAAGATCTGTAACAACACTGTATGGAAAAAGTAAAAAGAGAAAATGGAAAACAAAGTTAGAGAACAAGTTCTTAAAAGATAGAGATAATAAGATTAAAGAAAAAGGAAAAGCATTATAATAATAAAAATTAATAAAAATAAGAAAGTGATGAGTTGTGAAATGTTAATACAAAGAAAAGTGATGGGACAGTCTAGCAACAG
The DNA here is from genome assembly GCA_028534135.1 of Potos flavus. NCBI lineage: Eukaryota > Metazoa > Chordata > Mammalia > Carnivora > Procyonidae > Potos > Potos flavus. The sequence continues at coordinate 18,071,977 of CM052892.1, read as the reverse complement.
CAGAGTATAAAACCAAAGCTTTAACCACAATGTAAGAAACAAATAGTAAATCAAATTCTTTTACCATTTATTAAAGTACAGCTGTGTTTCAATAAAATAACTAATATGTTTACCCATTTACCTCTATTTAACAAATCCAAATCAAAACTTAAAATTGCCAAAGTTCATTCTTTTAAATCACTGGTCTGAATTACCATGTTTTAAAATTTTAAATGAAACAAAACTAGTGAGTGGCTTTTAAAGAAATAGAAGGTATCTTGCAAATTTCCATCTACCACCTGAAACAGCTCACCAAAACACTATTAAGATAGTCTCTCAGAACTAAAATAAATGCAAATATTAAATTTCAGACATGAAAAGTTTCAAAGATCTGCTTTTTTAAAAAACTCTACCACATCAAAACTGTGTTTAAGTATAAATTATCTCAGGAGGAAATGAACACATATACACACACAAAAGACAGTTGGGATTTAAGGAAGAACTAGAAAGATATATTGACTGGTAGTTTGCTGTTTCTTTTTGAACTATCCAAAATAATGAAAAAGGGCCTTTCTAGGCTGTGGGAAAATGCAGAAAGTTAATTAGCCTCCTGAAAGCAAATATTCACTGGGTTCAAAACCACATCCCTTAACCCCAAGGTGTAAAAACTCCTATAAAGTTCTCCAAACAAAAATCCATCTTTTCTCATCCCAAAGAAACCATCTTCAATTACAGTCTGCCTCCATATCTCCTAAAAGAAAGCTCCAACTAAATTCTATATATTAATAACCTATATGCCATTACTTAATAAAAGTAAAAAAAATTATCAATCTGGATTGTTCAATGATGCAAATTTGTTTTAAACAATAACCATGTAGATTTTTAATTTTTTCTTATAGACTTTGGAAACTTGAAATTCATTTGTCTGAAATTTAAATGTGACAAATAACTGTGCATAGAAAATAAGATTGTATAGGTCCTAAACTTCCCTTCCAGAATGCCTTACTGCCCCACATATATAAACCGATAAACTCATTGCTAGCTTTAAAGCCACATATAGGGTGAAGAGTTGTTAAACTATCCAAAAGAGTAAGTTTGCACTTCTCAGTTACCCAAGAGTTTAGTAGCCAAGATGCATAACTGGAGTCCTTTGTCATCACTATCAATTTTCCAATACAAAAAAGCTAGCCTGCTTCCATGGCTCAAGTCAAACCGTCTAACGACAACGCACTACACACAGTGAGACACTAATTTCACAGCCTTTCTGAACTGAAATGTTGGCATAATCACACAAATTAAAGCAGCAAAACTTTGCACACATATAAAGTGTAACTGAATAAGGTGATGTGAAATGAGTTCTCAACAATGTTCTCAGAAAAGTTGCAATTAAACAATAAATATAGCTTCAATTAAATTAAAACAAAATACAGTACATCACAACCATCAATGAAATCTAAAACCGCACTCTAAAGTCTGTAGCAGTGTGCAATTAGCATTCAAATGAGTTAATCCAAATATCATACAGACTTAATGTTATTAAAGTAGATAAAAGAAGTCTAACGAAGGCAAAAATTGTTGGAAGATTCCATTGTCTTTACACAGCATGGCAACAGTCATCAACTCTATGGTAACATGTACAAGGCTTTTACTGTTTACGCAAGTTCCACATATTCTACAACCAGGGGGGTTAGAGATATGTTGTCCTCAAAAGCAAGTAAAAGGCCAAACAAAAACTCAAATATATAATGAGAATGAATAAGTGGATTTGCAAGCTCTAATAGAGCTGGAGATATTTTTAAAATCTTGATATACATATGCTACAATTAATCCACGAAGATCCTACTCTAGTCGTTTCTTTGAATATTAAATTATCTGTCAGGTCCCACGCCTTATCCCTGGGTTCTCAGCGAAATATTTCTATCAGTGAATCCAAATCTTTTTATTTTGGCCACGGACCTCATTAACTTTTAGAGCGTCTGAACGCTCCCGAAAATTGCAGAAATTCACGAAGTTTCTTCTGGGGGGTTGTGGGGGCAGGAGTCCACGGTCACCAGGTCCAGACGCCCGGTATACAGAGGTCGTTAGCACAGCTCACAGCCCAAGTCCGGAGACCTCGGCGGGTCCCCCGGCACGTCGACACCCCGCGGGGGGCCCTGGCTTCGGGACCCGGTCGCCGCCCAGACGTGCCCCGACGCGTGCACTCGCCGTCTGCCTCTCCGCGGCCACTCGCCTCCCCGCGGCCACTCGCCTCCCCGCGGCCACTCGCCTCCCCGGCAGGGGAAGCTCCAGCGCTCGCCCCACCTCACCGGTAAACAGCAACTCCCCAGGCGGCAGGACGCCCGCCCCGAGCGCCGCCTCCGCCTCCCCCAGCGCAGCGCACCATTTTCTGAGAGGAAGTGTCGGCAGGCCCGGCCGGGCTCCCCGGACTCTGCGCGCGGAGGGCGGACCCCGGCACCCGGCGGCTGCACCCGGCTTTCCTCCGCTTCCGGGTGTGAGGATGTGAAGGGGTGGACATTACGGGGGCGCCCCAACGGGGGAGGAAGAGGAGGCGGCGGGCCGCCCCTCCGCGATTCTGGGCGCCCGGAAGCCCCGCCGTCGGACTCGGCCGGGGTCGCTCCTCCGGTCGCCGGCGCCGCGCCCGGCGCTCCCGCCGCGGCGCGTCCGGCCGAGAGCCGAAAGGAAGCGGGGCAAGCGCAGCCCCGCACAACCGCTGCGCCTTCGAGTACTTACCCATCCATGGCCTAGACGGAGGAGCGTACGGTGCAGGGACGGACTGGCTCACCGCGAGCGGAGGGCGGAGGCGGCGGCAGCTGGGCGGCTCCGGGGACTGGCAAGCGGCGCCTCTCCGGAGCCCCGCCGGCTGGGAGGTGGAGGAGAGTGGGAAACAGGGGCGGAGACCGGGGACGCTCCCGCCACCGCCGCGCCCCCGCCTTCCCCACCCCGCAAGCGCGTCCCCGCCTCGCCTCGCCCCGCCCCCTAGGGGGTCGACGCCCTCCCTCCGCCCCGCCCCCAGCCGGCTTCCCGCTCGGCTCCAGGGCGCCCTCTTCCTGCCGTCGCCCTAAGACTCCGCCTCCCGGCCGCTCTTCCCAGCTCACGCGCGCGCCTCGTCCCCGCCTCCCTCCTGCGTTCACGGGAGCGCGCTCCTTGTGCTTCCCGCTTCGCCGCCCCGCCCGCCCCATCGGCGGGCGCCGCCGGCCTTCCGGCCACTCTACCTCGGGCTGCGGGGCTCGGACACCTCCGTCTCCCAGCGGGAAGAGCGTTGGAGACCCGGCTCTGGAATGTAGGTAGGAGTGTGTCGCCAGGACCCCAGAACAGCGGCGGATCGGTGGGCGACGCTGGCGGTGGCTGGTCCCCAAGCACAGAGGCCCGGCGGGGGCCGTGGTCTTCGAAGCCCCGGGCCCTGCAACCCGAGGAAGCCCCGGCTCGGGACCCGGGCCGCCGCGAACTCCCGCCAGTGCGGGGCCCGCGTGTGGTCCGCAGGGTCCTGGGAGCCGACTGCTGGGACTCGCACCGGCCCGATAGGTGTGGTTGAGATTTAAATGAATGAAGTGATGAAAGAGACTGCCCGAACTTGAGAACCTCTCAGTTGTGAACAGTTTTAGTCTCTGAGTGTTTTTCGACCCTAACAGTCTGGGTTTGAATTTATATGAAATATTCGTTGCACAGTACGGGACGGTCACTGTGTTGCCAGCATTTTATAGAGTTTTTCATATTCCCCCATGTAAAGAAACAAACAAATCTTATGAAGGAGTGATTATTCCCTTTTTTTCAAATGAAAATGTAGACACGAATAGAGTGATTTGCCCACAATTTCACAGCCGCTAGAACCCCTTCTTCTCCTCTGAGCAAATTTATATGTATATAATTAGTGGCAACTCGCTTGTTTGCCATTTTGTATTCTGTCTAGTTCTGAAACTCAGTGATTTTTCAATTCACAGATCATCAAAACTTAAGCCACTAAACGCTGTCCTCGACCAAATTCTTACCTCACTGGAAAGAGAGGGCTGCTCCCCCTCAGCCTCCTCATTTGAGAAGCAAGTAACGAGACGTTTCAATCATCATCTATCCTTGCTAGTGTATCCTGCTTTTAAATAAGTAGGCGCTACTAAAACGACTTCAACTGTCGATTCATCCATCCAGAAGTAATTATTTATTGAGTGTTTACTATGTCCCAAGCACTGCAGGGGTAACCAAAAAAATCAGGTTCCAGCCTTCATGGTTGAATGGATTCCTCAACGGCTTTATTATTTATTGGCAGAAAACAATTTTCAGATAGGTCAGGTCTCAGGGACCCTATTTTTAAAGAACTATATCTAATTTCAATCCCTCTTTCCAAAAGACGAAATAAATTTTGTATGTTAAGTCCAAGTATTGAGTTGCAGTTGTAAACATTGCCACCCCACATTGCCAGATGGATGTTAAAAATACGAGCAAGTTCTTGATGCAATCTTGATATTGTTTTGAGTCTGTTGATTTCCTTAATTTTTTTTTTAGCTACACAAATAACATAAACATATGTGCTCCTTTTGGAAAATTGGAATAATATTAAATATTAAACACTTATGATTATATTTCTTCACAGCCTACTCCCTACCCATGATAACCAATGCAACAATTCTATGAGCATGCTTCTAGACCCCCACCATTTTTTCTTTGCTCTTTTTACTTGAAAACTCTAGAGATTTTTTTCATGTCTGTACTTTCCATCTATTTAATTTGGGTTTTTTTACATTTATTTTCTTTTTGTAAGTACATTTTTTCTTTTCAAATTCTTATTTAAATTCTAGTTAATATACAGTGCAATATTGGTTTCAGGAGTAAAATTCAGTGGTTCATCACTTAACAACACCCAGTACTCATCCTAATAAGTGCCCTCCTTAATACCCATCCCCCATCTGGCCCATCCCCCACCCACATCCATCCATCAACCCTCAGTTTGCTCTCCATGCTTAAGAGTCTCTTATGGTTTGTTTCCCTCCGTCTTTTTTCCCCCCTTCCATATGTTCTTCTGTTTGTTTCTTAAATTACACGTATGAGTGAAATCATACCGTATTTGTCTTTCTGTGATTTATTTTGCTTAGCATAATACACACTAGCTCCATCCACATCGTTGCAACTTAATTCATTTTAATACTGCATAGTATATCATAATTTCACATACCATAATTTATTTAACCTTTTCCAAAATAGTGGAAATTTACATTGTTTCTAATTACTCAAAATAACAATATTGCAAAAAATCATATATGTATGAGCATCTTTGCACACGTTTATTTCTGAGGAATTGATTCCTAGAAGCAGAATTGCAGAACAAAGGGTATAAGCATTTTCAAGTTTGATTAATATTGCCAAAATGATTCCAAAAAAGCTGTACCAATTTACATTTTCTTTATTTAAAAAACAAAGTTTTCTTTTTCATAGCCCCATGCCTTAAGTTCAGTAGTAAAATATAAATGTGAAGTTGATCTGAAACTCACTGTCCATATTACTAACAATAACACTGAAAAGTCTCCAATGTAAAGATAGTGTACCTGATTAAAATGAAAAATGCTATATGACATTTCCTAAATATTTAACATCCCATTTTACAACAGAAGCCTGAATAGCAGGAAACCGCTCACAACAGAAAGCAAGGTAAAACCCTTCTGTTTCCATTGCCTCTTGGTTATAAGTTCAAAAGACTTTTCACTGATGAAGCTCCTTAGGTTTGTGAGTCCCTCTGATTCAAAACAGTGGACAGAATGGGATTTAGGTCTTCTCGGACCACTTTTAGAATCCTAGCTATTCCCATAGTCCATATGGCATGGAAGGCATGGCCTTCCATAATCTAAGCAAAAGTTTCTGAGTTTCCAGAATGATGGGATATCATCCACATGACCTAGCTTGTCATGAGAACTTTATGTTCTATATAGTGACTTTTTGATGGTGAAGAGAATAACGTGTTCTCAATTTGCTAAATGCTCTATTCTTTTGAAAAGTAAGCAGTTACAATAACTTAATTTATAAATTTTCTAAGATTTTACTTCTTTGTGTTTTTGTTCTACTTTGTCTAAGAAATTTCCCTGAAACACCTTCACTGAGAAGAGACCCCACACACACATACACACACACACACACACTATTATTGTTTGGACAAAATGTAACCTTGGAATATTTGCTTTAAGGCATTCCAGTATGCAGTGATAGTTAACATTTAACAAATATTACCCTATTCATGTTTACAGGTAAGGCATCCTAAGACATACATATAATACTAAGATGCCAGTATAGGTCAGAAATAAGATCAGCCATTAGGTGAATCTGGAAGGTGGACATTTTAATATTTTATCCCATGATAAAGACAAAAATTATAATCATTAACATGTATTCCTTAAAATAGAAACATCTGAAATTGTACTGAGGGAAAAAAAGCTAAACTTAAAAGGTTACATATTGTATGATTCCATTCATGTATAATATCCTCAAAATGAAAAAATAATAGAGATGGAGAACAGATTGGGACCAGGGTGAGAGGGTATAGAAAGACAAGAAGATGGATGTGACTATAATGGAGTAGCAAGGGGATGTTTGTGGTGATAGAACAGTTTTGTATCTTGATTATGGGACTGGTTATACAAGTCTACACCTGATAAAATTGCATAGAATTTTAGATACACACAAGTGCATATAAAACTGGCAAAATCTGAATAAGATTTGTGGATGTTACTGATGTCAATTTCCTGGTTTTGTTATAGATAAGTTGTTACCGTTGTAGGAAAGCAGGTAAGAGTACACAGGACCTCTTTGTATGGCCTTTTAAACTTAATATGAATCTCTAATTATTTCAAAATATAAGAAATCTTGCAGAATGTTCCCTTAACACTTGTTATTTGTTCAGTAGTTAAGCAAAGCAAACTTTAAAAGCTTAAGAAAAAAAAATGTGTGGGAGTATAATTCATATTTTTCGGGCTGCATCACCTTGGTAATCAAACTGGGTTATAATAGCTTACACACACTAAGTCTGACAGACTGCCCGATCTGTTGAATTGTGAGCCTTAAATAGTGAATTTAAAAAAGACTTTAAAGTCCTTCCTAACTGTCTGAGGAGGAGGCTTGAAAGTGTCTCCTCCTGACCTCTCCACCACTGTAAGTCATGTCCACTTTCCTCAACCTGTGCCTGGCCCTGACATAATCATCTCCATGTGATGGTACTAACATGACCAATGCCTGATTCAGAGGACTCCAGTGTTTGCATGGAAAGTGCTGTCACCTATCACTTTTCTATAGTAGGAGCTGCCAGCCCATGTCAAAGTTGCACTGAATTTTCCGGAGCACTTTTCTGAAAAGGGGAGGATTCCTTTCCCCTTTTTGTCACACTATATCACCTGCGTCCCGTTGTCCCTCAGAGTTTTTAATAAAACAGCACTTTCCATTTTTATTCACAGAAAATCCTTTAGGATTTAGACATGGATTTGTGGGGCTAGGCTAGAGCATCATCTAAATGATCATCACTACATGTTCCAAGTGTCATCATTCCCATAAGCACTGACATTTTATCCTTAAAACTGGAGCTCACCACTCTCTACCCTGAAGGTGGGTTCTTAACCTAGGAAATTCCTTGGCCCCATTTAGAAGTAGATCTCTTGGAAACAGAGGTTGGCACACCTCTTCAAGTATATTATTAAGTATATTTGTATATACTTAAGCAAGTATATTTTAAGTGTATTTACTCCTGTTTATTTTCAAGCTGAGACCCCTACTCCCACAAAAAGAATTCCATTCACTAAATTTAATTATCAAAGAACTAAAAAAAGGACACTATTTGAGTTAAGTAGAGGAATACCTCTGCCTACTGAATAAAATAAATAATAGTGTGTCATGGTTAAGAATGTAATCTAGAGCCAGATTACCTCGTTTAGAATCTTAAATCTTCATGAAGTCTGTGTAGCATTGCATTGCACTGGCCCTGCTCCTCGCAGAGCCAAATTTCCCAGCCATTGCCATCCACTGTGGGATGCTCCGGGAGGAGAAGCTTTCTCAGTACCAGCAGTTTAAAGACTTTTCAGTGATGAATTCTTGTGGCTACCAACCCTTTGGCTGAGGCGTGGACATTAAGCTGGTGAACATTGCTTTTAACAACGGCGTGCCTGAGGATTCCAACACCTGCCTGCGTTACATGGTCAAAGCAGGCCACTTTGGCACCATGGGCATGGCCGTCATGTTTGTGTCAGATGAGAATGACACAGAGATCCTCAATGATGTGCAGGATCACTTTGAGATCAATATTAGTGAGCTGCCCGTTGTGACAGACATTTCATCATACATCAAACAGATGCAGTACAGGACTAGCCCACCCATTCTGGAATGTACCAGTCTGTCCCTCTTCAAGAGACAACACCAGGTATGGGGGTGAAGGAGACACTACTACCACCTATCCCCAAATCCCGCCCCATGACTTCCCTCTTTTGCATTACCACCAGTCCTAAACTCCCATTTCCTGACTTGTGTATTAAGTTTCTAACACTTTATAGACCACCCCTTGCTAAAAAGTATAAACTGGGATAAGTTACTTAAACTTCCTATGCTTCAGCTTCTTAAAACTGTAAAGAAGAAGGGATAATAATAGTACTTACAGCTTTTTGGGAAGGTTTAAATTAATAAAAGTACCTAAAATGATGTTTAGCATATGGTAATGCTCAATATATTTACAGTTATTGATAATAATTATTAATTTATATTACTATTATGGGCTTACAAAGCAACAGAATTCCTGTAGAATGTAATTTGAAAATCATTTATTTATCATTTTATCATTTAGTATGGACAGTGGAATGGTGCTGGTCTCTAAACTATTACTAGTCCCTAAGAAGAAAAGAATGGAATGAGAAAAAGTGTCTGCAAACTCATAGCAATTTGACAGAGAAATATTATTTCTGTTGAATCTAATAATAAAAAAATTGGATTAATATTCTTTGTTTTTTATTTTAATTTTTAGTTATTTTTATTATGGCTTTATGAAAGTATTACTCCACAAAGGATTAGAAATTTTTTGAAAAAATGGTCCTTCACAACAATTTTAGAAGCATTAGTCTACTATTTCTCAGATATATGGATCCTTTTTTTAAAAAAAATTTCAATTTTTTATTTTCTTATTTTACAAGTAATATATGAATACCTTGTCTATTTGAGTGTTGTTTTGTTTTTTTAACTTCTGTGAAAAATTTCAAACATACAAAAAAATGGAAGTTTAATAAGCCCCAACTACCAATCAGTGATAATTTTAAATCACTGATAATTTAAAAATTATCAGTATAGATCAGTAATTCTCAAACTTTAATATGCATCAGAATCACTTGGAGGACTTGTTAAACAAATTGATTGTTTCTGATTCAGGGGTGGGGCCCCAAAATTTGCATTTCTAGCAGATTCCCATGTGATGCTGATGCTGCTGATAGTCTGAGAAGCAAACTTTGAGAATCATTGATGTAAAGGGGTGAGATTTTTCAGCAATCCCTATGCCAAGCGTTGGACCCCTTAGCCTAAAGCATGTGTTTCTTGCTAAACACATATAGGTAGAATATTCCCAGTAACTCCTCTCTCCTAACCTGTGCTCACAGAATATGTTTTCAGACTTACCCTTAAGCTATCCATTTCTTGAGAACTGATAACAGATTTTTGCCCTTGTCCTCTCTTTATATTCTTGCTTCTTTTTTCCTTTTTCTCATAAGTTGCCCAAGTAAGTGTCTATGAAGTTTTCTTTCATTTGTTTTCTGATATAGGTGATACTCAGAATATTTAGTAACTGGTTGGGCGCCTGGGTGGCTCAGTTGGTTAAGCGACTGCCCTCGGCTCAGGTCATGATCCTGGAGTCCTGGGATCGAGTCCCGCATCGGGCTCCCAGCTCCACTGGGAGTCTGCTTCTCTCTCTGAACTTCTCCTCTCTCATGCTCTCTCTCACTCTCTCTCTCCCTCAAATAAATAAATAAAAATCTTAAAAAAAAAAAAAGAATATTTAGTAACTGGTACTAAATGGGCACCACCTATTCAAAACAGATGTCCTTAAACAACTAGTAAGACCAAACCCTTGTATATTAGCTGAATACTTGAATGGATATAACTTCACTACAGTGGGCTATGTGACAATGACTCAATTGTATCATATAACTTTCTATATACCTTCATTTTTTCGCATGCCATGGTATCATTTGTCCTCTATCAGAATCAAATTCATCGCCTACATATCAAGCCTCTCTGTTCTTTTCTCATTAGCCCAACACAGTTAAAGTGACACTAATGGATGAGGAATCAAATGTAGATACAAATGTAGACACTAAATTTACCTGACAGCACTTGGTTGTAAGATAGTTATCCACATGATCTAGAGTATAATTACCTAACATTTTAGATATATAAACAACAAATATGAAAAATTGAAACATTCTTCCAGAAACCCCTCAGACTTCCAACAATGTATTCAGAGGCCCATTTAAGAAACATTTACCTGGAGCAGTTTCTCAAACTTCAGTCATTCCAATACCAGTTCAATGATTCTTTCTATGTCCATGAACCATCTTTACTTTTGTTTACTTAACATTTTTCTTAAAATCACTTCACTTTTTTAAACTTAATTTTTTAAAAGGAAATTTTATATCACTGTCATAAATGGAAAACCAGTATCACTTGCCATAAGAGGCCATCATAAATAAAAAGAGATACAATGAAAACAGAAAACGTTATTAAATTCTAGCTAGTTACTATTATTTGGCTCTTGGCCAAAGGCCTATCTCTCTTTTGGTAAAAATTTTACCAAGTATTTTTTTTTTAAGATTTTATTTATTTATTTGACAGAGAGAGATCACAAGTAGGCAGAGAGGCAGGCAGAGAGAGAGGGGGAAGCAGGCTCCCCGCTGAGCAGAGAGCCCGATGCGGGGCTTGATCCCAGGACCCTGAGATCATGACCCGAGCCGAAGGTAGAGGCTTTAACCCACTGAGCCACCCAGGAGCCCCCAAAAAAACTTTAATTGCAGCAAATAAGGAGATCACAGGTAACTTCCAAAGCCGAGACTCCCTGAGCAAAGGTAAATGGGTTCCTTTTAATTAGGGTTAGAATGATTATATGGGGGAGCCTCATTACCTATGTAGAGGCAGGCCTAAGGTAGCACATGCACCTTAAGGAAATGTGCCTAAACATACATTGTATGTTATGTAAATGAAACTTGTACACACACACACACACACAAGTGGAGTGGGGGGACAGAGAAAGAAGCAAGCTCCTGCTGAGCAGGGAGCCACACATGAGGCCCAATCCCAGGACCCCGTTCATTGACTTCAGTTCATTGACCTGAACTGAAGGCAGACACTTAACTGACTGAGCTACCCAGGAGCCCCTAAGATTTTAAAACTTAAAGTAAATTTTATTTTATTTTTTTAAGTAAAAATTTTTAGAGCAGTTTTAGATTTACAGAAAAACTGAAGATAGTACAGAGTTCTTATATGTCCTACACCTAGTTTTTGCTATCATTATCTTACATAGGAGGGTAGATTAGTCATAATTAATGAACTAATACTGATACATTGTTACTAACTAAAGACCATACTTTATTAAGATTTCCTTAGTTTTTACCTAATGTTGTTTTTCTGCTTCAGGATTTGATCCAAGACACAACATTAAATTTAGTCATCATGTTCCTTTAGGATCCTCTTGGCTGTGACAGTTTCTTAGACTTTCCTTGTTTTGATGACTTTGATAGTTTTGAGGAGTATTGCTCAGGTATTTTGTGCAATGTCCTTCAGCAGGGATTTGTCTGGTGTTTCTGTTTTTGTTTTTTGGCTTTTTTTCATGGTTAGACTAGGGTTATAGGTTTTTGAGAGAGAGACCACAGAGATAAAGTGCCATTTCCATCATGCCATATCAAAGGTACGTATTATTGGGGCACCCGACTGGCTCAGTCAATGGAGCATGTGACAGTGGAGCATGTGACTCTTGATCTCAGAGTTCTAAGTTCGAGCCCCACGTTGGGTGTAGAGATTACTTAACAATAAAATCTTAAAATTTTTAGGGGTGCCTGGATGGCTCAGTTGGTTAAGCTTCCAACTCTGGTTTCAGCTCAGGTCATGATCTTATGATTGTGGGATCAAGCCCCATGTCTGGCTCCATGCTTAGGGCAGTCTTCCTGGTATTCTCTCCCTTTCTTTCCCTCTCTGCCCTCTTTCTCTCTCTCTCTCAAATAAATAAAATCTTAAAATGTAAAATAAAATAAAATCTTTTTAAAAAGAGCCTGTATTGGGGCACCTGGGTGGCTCAGTGGGTTAAAGCCTCTGCGTTCAGCTCAGGTCATGATCTCGGGGTCCTGGGATCGAGCCCCGCATCGGGCTCTCTGCTCAGCGGGGAGCCTGCTTCCCCCTCTCTCTGCCTGC
>CM052892.1:17992913-18059502 GCA_028534135.1 Potos flavus | reverse complement strand
GGCTCAGGTCAGGATCCCAGGGTCCTGGGATCTAGCCCCGCATTAGGCTCCCTGCTCGGCGGGAAGCCTGCTTCTCCCTCTTCCACTCCCCCTGCTTGTGTTCCCTCTCTCGCTGTATCACTCTCTGTCAAATAAATAAATAAAATCTTTAAAAATAAAAAAATAAATAGAGCATGTATTATCAACATGACTTACCACAATTGATACTTTGATCACTTAACTGAGATGTTTTGTCAGCTTTCTTCATTGTGAAGTCATCCCCTCCCTTTTCCTACTGAATTCTGGGAGACGCCACTTTATACAGCCCATACTTAAGGAATGGGAAGTTATTCTCCACCTTCTTCAGGGCGCAGTATTTACATAAACTATTTGGAATCTTCTACATAGAAAATTTGTTATTTCTCCCCATTTATTTATTTATTCAATCATATAATTATATCTGTATGGACTCAAATATTTATTTTGTACTTTGGTTACAACCACTTTATTTTGTTGCCCAAATTGTTCCAGCTTTAGCCACTGGGAGGTCTTTCAGTTGACTTCTATGCTCCTTTGACATACCTCCTTCAATGTGAGTCTTTTGGGTTTTGTTTTCATTTTTTAGCACTTCCTAACTTTCTGCCACTATAAGATGTTCCAGGCTCATCTTGTATATTTTCTGCTCTAGTTCTAGAATTGGTCATTTCTCCAAGGAACGCTGATTCTTTTTATTAGAGTAGAGTATTAGAAATCAAATCTAGGGGGCACTTGGCTGGTTCAGTCAGAAGAGCATGCAACTCTTGATCTTGGGGTTGTAAGTTTGAACTGCCACATTGGGTATAGAGATTACTCAAAATCTTAAAAAAAAAGAAAAAAAAGAAAGAAATCTGATTTCTAGGTTCTCATTTTTACTGATATTAAGATTGATTTTTTTTAGCTTGAGAGTTTCACTCTAGAATGTTATAGGATTTTTATCTTATAGTCAGTGTTTATTTACTCTGCTCAGTTTACTTGGATCACAGTTGCAGATCTGTCTGTTAACTGATCTATCTGTTACTGTTAACCTTTCAGCTGCCCCTCACTTCCCAGTTTCAGTCATAAGTCAGGAAACTGAGTTCTGGAAAATCAAAATGTGTGTTACATTGTCTCTTCTTCAGTTCTACCTTCCTTGCCATCTGAGAATGGATGCCAAGGTGGCCTTAATTTTTCCATGGTCCACCCGTGTCCCTAGTGCTTATTTCTTCCAAGTTTCAGATTACTGTTGGACCTTTATAACAATCTCATTTACTTTGTTAAAATGGCACTGAGTTGCTATTTAGAGGAAATGCTTATCAAATCTCACTTCCTTAATTTGGGTACAATTTGAAAGGTATTCTTCATAGTCTGTGGTAGGATTATGGCAGTTCCCTAGTTTCATTATATATAAAATTTTCTTCTCTGGTTTGGGTTCATTTCTGTTCACTTTCCTATACTTCCATCTTCCCTGGAAGCTATGTAACCATTAATGATTTTCATTAAAATATTTCTACTCTTCCTTTCACCAGCCCTTAACATGATTGTCCCTTACTTTATCTGTCTCTAACTGGTAACTCACATGTGAATCACCTCAGCATTTTCAAAGAAGGAGGGAGGTGGAAAGAAACAGCAGTGAGTAGGGTAGCAGGAGGAAAAGGGGCAACTCCCCTTTTTTCCTTCTTTTCCATAACCTGTTATTTACAACTCTTCTTCCCTGAATTGAAGTTAGTCTACTATACTGAGTTGATTTCCTTTTCCTGCTTTCATATTCCATTTGTTTATAGATATATGAAGTTGATACATATTATAGATGCCTATAATATTGTAAAAGTTCTTTTTTTTTTTAAGATTTCATTTATTTATTTGACGGAGAGAGAGAGAGCACGAGTGGGCAGAGCAGCAGGCAGAGGGAGAGGGAGAAGCAGGCTCTTCACTGAGCAGGGAGCCTGAAGCAGGGCTCGATCCCAGGACCCTGGGATCATGACCTGAGCCGAAGGCAGCCGCTTAACCAACTGAGCCACCTAGGCGCCGCAATATTGTAAAAGCTCTTATATGGGACAAAATAGTCTCTTCTTAGGCATCTGAGAACATATCACCAATAGGAATTATAAATTTTATTTTGCAACTAGAACAAGCCCTTTACTCTGGCCACTAATTCAAACCCTCTCTAAATTTTTTGACATAACTGTTTAATGAGGAGCCAGATAGATTGTTTAGAGTATATTTTCTTTTTCCTCATTTGCCTTTTCTTGAAATATTAGCCTGTGCAAAAAGCAGATCATAGTCTATAAGGTCAGTAGAAAGGTGCCCGGGATGCCAGACAACTGAATAGAGCTGTTGTTCTCCCTCCCCAATATGTTTCTAAAAAAAAATGTTTAACTGCAGATAATCCCGCAGGGTGCACGAGGCAAATGTTCAACCTTGGACAGGCAAACAAGCAAAAGGTCAGTAGCAGAAAAACAAAAGAACAATCTGTAACACTTCTCTATGAAGATATGCTATTCAGGTAACTGGAAAAGCAAATCTCCCCATCCCCTCCCCCATCCATGGAGGTGGGGGATTACTTCTATGAGAGGATAATAAGTCCTCATATACTTTCTCTTCTCCTGGAAAAGTGGGAGTGTGAGACTCTAATCAAGAATTTAATTTAGTAGAGGGAGGTTGTAGAATGACACCAACAAGAATTTAATTTGGCACAGAGTTAATACATTTGGTAATTCCAAAGCTTGATCTTTGTGTATTAAAGTAATGGCCATTAAGAGATAGATGACTCAATTATGGGCCTGATACTTAAGGTAACTTCAAATGTTTTTTTTTTTTTTTCCAATTTGTTTTTTTATGCCTTTTAGGCACAGTTTGAAGGCTAGAAGATAAAGAATTGACATTATTCTACAAAATAAAATACTGTATAGTGAGCAGGGATGAAGCCATGTTGATTATAGAAGAGTCAAGTTTCTCTCTCACCTTGCAAAGACTACATATACTAACAGAGTATTGTGTCACAAAATTAATGCCTGACTTTGGGAGATGTGGGAGTGTTTGATAGAATAGTTATTTACTGGATACCAGGAAGAATTAGGTGGAAATATCTCAAGGGAACTGGACTTGGACTTGGAAGATCCACACCCAACCCAGACTCTTTTGCTTAAGTCATATTTTAAATAGAATGAATAATTCAGACTTGGGAAAATGTATGGCCTGAGAAAGGAGGATAGATCCTGATATAAGACCAACTCCTATGAGTGGGGGATGGGATCTCCTAAAAGTGATGGAGATACTAAAAAATTTTGGGTTTTTTTGGCTTTCTTAATATATAGATAGATAGATAGATGGATATAGATATATAGATATAGATTTAAAGATTTTATTTATTTATTTGACACGGAGAGAGAAAGATCACAAGCAGGCAGAGAGGTAGGCAGAGAGAGAGGGGGAAGCAGGCTCCCTGCTGAGCAGAGAGCCCGACTTGGGGCTCGATTCCAGGACCCTGAGACCATGACCTGAGCCAAAGGCAGAGGCTTTAACCCACTGAGCCACCCAGGCGCCCCTAAAAATTTTTGTTTTTAAGAACTCACAACCCTGAGATCAAGACCTGAGCTGAGATCAAGAGCCAAACACTTAACCAACTAAGTCACCCAGGTGCCCCTAAAAGCAATTTTGAAGAAGGAAATTTGAAAAGCAGATATGAAGACAAGAAACAAAGTTAGAGATTTGGGTATACTCGAGAGGGAACCCGCCGCAATGGTTTATGTTCTTTTGATATTTTTGCCTTGAGATAGGGTATCATTTAAGAGTTAGGTCCAGATGCATATAACAGGAAACAAAAAATAATTACAGTGCCTTAAACTGGATAAAGATTAATTCCTCCTGCAAAAGTAGTCTAGAAGTAGTAGTTTCAGGGCTGTTATGACATTCCATGTTCATCAGAGACCCAGTCTCCCTTTTATTACGTGAGCATTTGGTTTTCATTCTTCAGATCACAAAGTGGCTGGAAGCTCCTTAAAGAAGCTTTCCCAGAAGTCCACTCCAATATCTTCCACTTAGGTCTCATTAGACATAATTTGGTAACGTGGCCACTCCTAGTTACAAGGCAGGGTGAGAGATGCAGGCTTTTTTCTGGGCATATGGACACCTCCAATAATCGATACTGTTGGTAAAAAGAATCAGAGAATGCATTATAGATAGGCAAATATCAGTCTCTGACACAGCAGTTGTCCCATAAAGTATAAAGTTAATTGTTTTATACATATAATTATAACGTATATATATACGTATATATATGGACATGTTATATATATATATGTAATTCCCTCACATTAGCCTCAACTCTTTGGCTAAGAGTTGTGTGCAAATGGTATAGTAAACCAACAAGCAGGAAAGTGAAATAAACACCTACATATCCATTCCACTCATGACTTGCACTCATGCAAGTGAGCTGTTGTCTACTGAGGGAACCTTTCCTTGGAATTCTAAGAGATGGCACCTGCAAAGTGAGGAAAACCCACGGCGTACCTTGGAGCAGTGGCAGTAGAGAAGGCTAGGTGGAAAACTCAGGAGGGTACTGAAATAATTGCCTCCGAGCCCTAACCTTTCTTTCATGAATGTTACAGAAGAAAGCTCACCTTTGAAGGAGTCACAGGAAAGGGGAAGACCAATACTCCCTATGATGCAACATAAATGCAGCTGTTCCAAGCATCACATCCAGTATTAACATCTAGAAGAAAAGAGGCAACCTATTCTGTGGTCTCTTTCTTTTTAAAGATTTGTTTATTTATTTTAGAGAGAGAGCACATGCGAGTGGGGAAGAAGCAGAGGGAGGGGGAGAGAGAGAACCGCAAGAAGACTCTCCACTGAGGGCGGAGCCCGACACAGGGCTCGGATCTCATGACGCTGAGATCATGACGTGAGCCAAAATCAAGAGTCAGATACTCAAAAGACTAAGCCACCCAGATGCCGCTGTGGTCTCTTCCTTAAAATAAGAAAACCTTTCTCAGCAGACCTCACATTTGCCAAAACTAGATGACATGTCCACTTCTAAACAAGGCATGGGTGAGGGGAATGGAATTACACTGACTAAGGTTAGTGATTCTCAATCTCCGCTGCATACTAGAACCACTTAAGGGGCTTTAAAAAAATACCACCTATGTGTATTCCATACCAACTTAATTAGAATTTCTGGGAGTAAGACCCAGACATCAGAATTTTTAAAAGATCTCCAAGTGATTTCAATTTGCAAGCAAGGTTGAGAACAACCAGCCTACACATTTTGGGGCCCCAACCAACAGCATTAGCCTTACCTGGAAACTTGTTAGAACTACAAATTCTTCAACTCCACTGTCTAAGATCTAGTTAATCAGAAACTCCGGAGGTCAGGCTCATTAATTTGTGTTTTACAAAGCTCTTCAGTTGATTCTGGTGCACATTAAAGTTTAAGAACCACTGACCTCGACTAATCAGGATTTTATTCTAAACTGTATTCTAAACTTTTCTGAAGCATAGATGAGCAAAATTAGCAAGGACAAGGAGTTGAAAAGCATGGGCAGGCAATGAATAGTCTCAGCTATACACATTTTCTTTCACTTAAAACAAAATATAAAACCTTTTAGTTTGAATTAATTTCAAGCTTACAGGAGAGTTGTAACCAAAAAAAAAAGGAACTCTCATACATCTTAACTCCAAATCACCAATTTTTAACATTTTCCCACATTTGTTTTAGCATACTCTCTCTCTCTCCACACAATACACACACACACACGCATATACACACTTGAGAGTAGGTCAGTGGTTTGTTTTTTTTTAAGATTTTATTTATTTATTTGACCCAGAGAGAGAGAAATCACAAGTAGGCAGAAAGGCAGGCAGAGAGAGAGGGGGAAGCAGGCTCCCCGCTGAGCAGAGAGCCCAATGCAGGGCTCGATCACAGGACCCTGAGATCATGACCTGAGCCGAAGGCAGAGGCTTTAACCCACTGAGCCACCCAGGCACCCCGAGAGTAGATGAGTATTAATTTCCTTTTATTCCTTAATACTTCATACTAGGAACACAGATATTCTCTTACATAATCCCAGTAGTTATCAAATTCCGGAAATTTATCATTGACAAGTACTTTAATCTACAGTACATATTCCAATTTGTCAATTGTGCTATACCAAATTTTCTTTTTCTGTATAGAATCCAGTCTAGGATCATGTGTTGCATTTAGTTGTAACGTCTTTTTTAGTCTTGTTTAATCTATTACAGCTCTTCAGCTTCTCATTTTCCATTTAATGACATTACACTTTTGACTTCTCATTTACCTCTGTGATGGTGTAAACAATGAGGGTAATTTTGCCCTCCAGAGGACATTCAGCAATTTCTGGAGTGTCAAAACTAGAAGGGCTTGGATGGTGGTGTTGGTTGCACAACAATGTGAATGTACTTTAAGGATACACTTAAAAATGGTTAACATGATAAATTTTATGTAATGTATTTAAACATACATACATGGGAGTGGGGGCTATAGCATCTAAGAGGTACAGACTAGGAATTCTGCTAAACATACTGCAATACATGTGACAGAATCCAACAACAAAGGATTATCCAACCCAAAAGGTCAATGGTGGCAAGGTTGAGAAGTCCTGGTCTAAGTTACGGTTGACCCTTGAACAATGAGGGGGTTGGGGGACCGATGCCCACATAATCGAAAATCTGTGTGTAACTTTTGACTCTCCAAAAACTTAACTACTAATAGCCTGCTGTTGACCAGAAGCCTTACCAATAACATCAACAGTCTATTAACACATATTTTGTAGGTTCTATGTATTATATACTGTATTCTTAAAATAAGCCAGAGAAAAGGAAATGTTAAGAAAATCATAAGGAGGTCACCTGGGTGGCTCAGTTCATTGGGTGTCTGCCTTTGGCTCAGGTCATGATCCCGGGTTCCTGGGATTGAGTCCGGCATCAGGACGGAGCAGGGAGCCTGCTTCTCCCTTTGCCTCTGCCTCTCCCCTGCTCATGCTCTTTCTCTCTCTCAAATAAATAAACAAATAAATAAAATCTTAAAAAAAAAGCAAACCATAAGGAAGAGAAAATGCATTCATAATACCATACTGTATTTATCGAAAAAAAAAATCCATGTAGAAGTGGACCCACACAGTTCAAACCAGTGTTGTTCAAGGGTCAACTGTATCAATACAACCTTGCTAAACTGCATTGTGTATATCCATTGAGCAGTCTCATTTCTAGGAATGTATTCTGGAGAAAAACGAGTAGTGAACAATGATGCATGCACAAAAGCTTTTATTGAAAAACTGTTTATAATAGAGACAATGTTGAAACAATTAAAATTTCCATGACCAATGAGAATGGTAAAATTAATTTCAGTATATTCATATAAAAGAAAACTCCAGGTGTTTAAAACACCTGTTTTTAAAACATCAAGGTAGGGGCGCCTGGGTGCCTTAGTCGGCTAAGCATCTGACTCTTGATTTCAGCTCAGGTCAAGATCTCAGGGTCCTGGGGTCCAGCCCTGTGTCAGGCTCCATGCTTTGCTTGAGATTCTCTCTCTCTTTCTCCCTCTACCCCACCCCCCGCTCACGCTCACTCTAAATAAACAAAAATATTTTAAAAAATAAATAAAAAGTCAAGGTAAACTTTTAGTTGTAAACTTGGAAATATGTCTATGATACATTAAGTAAAACAAAAACAGTATCCAAAACAATTTGGTATACATAATCTCCCTTATGATTTACAAATAATCGAAATCTATATAAAATTTCAAAGTCTTAAAGGATACATGCCAAAATATTAACAATGATTATCTCTGAAGGATGGTATTAAGATGGAAATTTTCACTTTCTCTAGATTGTTGTAGTCATGTACTATCAGGAAGATAAAGACATTAAAATACAGCATTGAGGTTAATATCCAACAGTTACTAATAAAATAGTGACTGGGAATAATTCTTTGAGCAACAAAAGGTACTGCCAGCAGTCCTATGGGGAAGATTTGGTACATTATCAGAAGGAACTGCCATACCCTCAAAACCCCAGGGATTTCCCCCATTTAACCTGGACCAGGATGAGCTGTCTTGTGGGTGAAAGAAATGGAAAGTTTCAAGAGCTGTGACTTGAAAGCATCTACATTGAAAGCATCTGCATTGTTTGTTGGCCTCTGACCATTCATTAATAATTTTATATCTGAATGAAGAAGCCTACAATATCTTAAAAAGGCAAGTTGAAAAATCACAATGGTAAGTAACAACACACTAAAGCCGTGTTTTCCAAGTAGTAGGTTATGATCCATTAATGAGTCATCAAAAAAATTTAGGTTATGATCAACTTGATAGAATATAATAGATTCAATACAATAGAAAACTGTGTACTGGGTCTAGATGAAAAAAAATTTTTGTCGGGCGCCTGGGTGGCTCAGGTGGTTGAGTATCTGATTCTTGGTTTTGGCTCAGGTTATGACCAGTGTCATGAGAGCAAGCCCTACATTGGGCTCCACGTTCAGCAGGGAGTCTGCTTGAGATTCTCCCTCTGCCCCTCCACCCCCAAATAAATAATCTTAAAGAAATTTCTTGATGTGGGTGTGGTCAACGAACTTGAATGTTACTGCATTTTATACTTAAAAAAAGATATTCTTGGGATGCCTGGGTGGCTCAGTTGGTTAAGCATCCAGCTCTTGGGTTCAGCTCAGGTCATGATCTCAGGGTCCTGGGATCAAGCCCTGTGTCAGGCTTCCTGCTCAGCGGGGAGTCTGCTTGAGGATTCTCTCCTTCCTCCTTCCTGTCCCTCCTCTCTCTCTCTCTCAAAAAAAAAATAAATAAATCTTTAAAATACATATATATGTATATATATGTACATATACGTATATATGCACATATATATGTATATATGTCTATATACATATATATATATTCTTATGCAAGATAGAATTAGAAGAGTCCTTATTTGATAACTGCAGATTAAAGTTGTTCTCAGTGTCATACTTTTTTTTTTTTTAGTTTTTTATTCAAGTAATCTCTACACCCCACATGGGGCTCGAACTCTCAATCCTGAGATCAAGTATTGCATGCTCTTCTGACTGAGCCAGCCAGGCATCCCTCAATGTCATTTCTTTTAATATTTTAACTTAAGTTTGCATTTGAAATTTG
Organism: Potos flavus; assembly: GCA_028534135.1. Classification (NCBI taxonomy): domain Eukaryota; kingdom Metazoa; phylum Chordata; class Mammalia; order Carnivora; family Procyonidae; genus Potos; species Potos flavus. Next base: position 18,050,369 of record CM052892.1, on the reverse strand, counting down.
AATTTGCATTTGAAAATTACTTATTTTTGCTTCCTAATAAATTTTATTTGTTTAAGATTTTATTTATTTACTAGACAGCACAAGCAGGAGAGAGGAAGAAGCAGGCTCCCTGCTGAGCAGGGAGCCAGACATGGGGCTCAATCCCAGGACCCTGGGATCATGACATGAGCAGAAGGCAGACACTTAACCAACTGAGCCACCTAGGTGCCCCCAAAATTACTTTTTAATATTGGTAATATTAATTAGTTAATTAAAATAATAAATAAGATGAATTAGAGTATCATGTTCTATTTTTAATGATAACATTTTTTATAAAACACAAATTTTCTTTAAGGAATTAAAAATTTTAAATATGCCTCCTCTTATTTCTCCTTTATGGGAGTCCTGTAGAGAACTTCATGCTATTTTTGCCTTAGTCCAACTCAGATTATAATAGTATATCATAATATTGTTAATAAATTGATATTTTTCTTTACATAATTTTGAATTTTAAAATAACAGTGCCATCTGGTGGTTCTTCTGAACATGTTTCTGGTTCTCTTGGGGATATATCAAGAAGTGGGGTTGCTCTTCTGCATGGGGATATCCTCCTCATTCCTCCCACACAGGCAGACCTTGTCTTTTTTTTTTTTTTTTTAATCCTGCTGTATCTCCAGTGACCAGCATGCACTAGGTGCTACTATTTGTTGAATGAACAAATTCTTCTGGAGTCTCTAAGGACAATATCATAGATCACCAATTCAAATGCCTATAGGAGGCTGCAATATGCATGAATAAATAGAACCATTTAGGGCTTGCAGTAAAGGTAGTGCACACACCCCATCTCCAAGCTAGTTTAACTAGTTTAACTAGTCCTCATGTAACCATCTCATTATCCTGTCGTACTCTTTCAAAACGGTTTCTTCACGTCTCCCTAAAGATATGCCAGTCTTCAGTTCATTAGGGTAGCTAAGTAATGTCCAAGGTATACCATGAAAAACAATACTAGAGTGCACTTGTGATGAGCACCTGGTGTCGTATGAAGTGTTGAATCACTATATTGTACACTTGAAACTATTATTACACTGTATGTTAACTGGAATTTAAATAAAAACATAAAAAAAAAAACAAACCCGCAGTACTAGACCCCAGAATTCACCTTATTCCTGCACTAGAATGCTAACTATGCATCCTCCCCCAGGCTATTGCAAAGAGTTCTGATCCAGAAGCTGCTGCTCATCACAGAGCTCTCTATAGAAGAGTGAGGTCCGGCGGGCTTTAGTCCAGATTCCTTGCTATAGTCGAAATGCGATGCTGGACGGCGTCTGGCAGAAGGTATCTGGCGAGGAAAACTTGTCCCTCGATGGGGCGCGTGCAGCCAGACAGGCACCCAGGTTCGGGCCACAGAGGAGGAGAAGAACGAGAGCCAAAGTACTTGCAGGTCAGGGTCTGCAGAGGAGAAGCCGCCCGAGCCCTCGAGACCCTAGTGCTCAACTCAAACAACCGCCCTACCAGCCGAGTAACGAAGCGCTGCGACGAAGGAGACTTCACACGCCGAGAAAAAGCGTACGTACGTAGTAGCTGACGCGCCCGCTACGCCGGACCCCAGCTGGAGACCGATTGTCACCGCCGAGCCCCGCGAGAGGGGTGGGGCGGAATTGCCTTTCTTTCCCAGCGCTTGCGCAGAGAGCTGGTTTCCTGGGCCGGGGAAGGTGGAAACTAGCGCCGAGCGCCGGGAGGCCCACTGTGTGCGCAGGCGCACTCAGAGATCTGCCACTACCTCCAACGTCTGTTCTTCCCCCCCCCCCCCCCACCAGGCCTCTGGGGCGGGGAGGCCCTCTCGGGACTGGGCTAAATGAGGAGAGAAGCCCCGCCTCTCACTGTACACTCGCTGTCGCTGCTGTGGCCGCCACCTCTGCTCTAAGAAAATTATGTTACCCAACACCGGGTAAGGGCATGGGGGCGTCGCGGGGTGGGGAGGGGAGAGGGGGAAGACGCGGCCGGGCCGCGTGCGTGGCTAGGTGGGGTCGGAGTGGGTGGCTCGCGAGTCGCGGCCCGCGCGGTGGGAGGGCGCGCTCTGGAGTGCTCGTCCACGCTGGACACGCAGTGTTGCTGGAATCCTCCGTGATGCGTGAAAGTAACTCAGAGTTGTGTACCTCAGGATGGCAGCCACGTGCAAATCTCTCCCACAAGGGAAGGATCCGGATTGGGTTACCCCGCCGCTCGCGGGGCAGGCGCTACCTTAAGGGCTTTTGCATGTTTTGCTAAAGGTTTGCAAGTTCTAGGTGAAAGGTCGCTGTACGGCTAATGGTTCTTCACTTTTTCCGAACGCTGAGTTCTGAAATAATGAAGTAATAATGGGGTGTTTAAAAAGTGATTTTCAAATTAGTAACAAACTAATCCTAAGTACGGGTATCTTTTTCGCGGTGGCGGTTCACTTAAAATTTTTTAAAATGCTGGTAAAATACACATAGAACCATCTACCATCTTAACCATTACCATCTTAACCATTTTAAGTGTGCAGTATATTAACATTGACTGCAACCATTCTCCAGAACTTTTTCAATTTGCAAAAGAAATTCTGTACCCATTAAACAACTCACCCACTCCTCCCTTCCCTTTAGCCCCTGTTCTACTTTCTATTTCTATAAAGTGTAGATGTCTTGAGCGGGGTGACCTGTCTATTTTATAACTTGCTTGAAACATACAAGCACATGGCCAAAAGACTTTAAAAAGCTCAAAAGGATGTAAGGTAAAAAGTGAGTTTCCCCATCCTTAACATTCAGTTTCCCAGTTACTCTCTTGTATGTTTCCAGAGATGATCTGTGCATTTATAAACATTTGTACACCATCGTAAACACACAGGCACAGACACACAGACCACTTTTAAAAATAGTAGCACACTCCCTTTTTATTTTTACATAATTTGTTTTGGGACACGCATACATTTTAGGTATGTATATAAAGATCTTCTCTTTTAGTGGTTACATGGTATTCTATGGATGTACCATAATTTGTCTAACCGGTCCCCTATCACTGGATACCAGATCATTTCTAGTTTTTGTTACTGCATATTTGCTGCAGTGATTAAACTTGTATCCACTATTTGTACATATTTGAATGTGTCTGTATGACAAATTCCTGGAGGCGAAGTTCGAAAAAGTATATGCATTTTATACTTTGCTGACTAATATCCTTGGCGCTCCAAAGAGGTTGCATACCCAAATGATCGAATTAGATTTCCTAATCCCCCACGTTGGGAAACAACAAAATATTTGATAATAAAAATATTTGTTTTGGGCGCCTGGGTGGCTCAGTGGTTAAGCAACTGCCTTGGACTCAGGTCATGCTCCCAGGATCCTGGGATCAAGTCCCATGTCGGGCTCCCTGCTCAGCGGAGAGCCTGCTTCTCCCTCTCCCTCTGCCTGCTACTCTGCCTGCTTGTGCTCTCTATGTCAAATAAATAAATAAAATCTTAAAAAATATATATTTGTTTTGATAATAAAAACCTAATTGAAAAAATGACACTTCATTACAATTAAGTTTTTCATCATTAGTGAAGGTGGGGATCTTTCTACATATTTAAAGTAGTAGTCCACATCAAGGAGCAATTTGCAGATTGAGAAATTTTGGTTTAAAACCATCTGTGTATCTTTTTCTTTGCTTGGCTTACACAACTAGATTTTGATTGATCTCTTAGAGCTCCATTTGAAAAAAAAATTGTTGTATATCATATGTTTTACAAATATTTTCGAATTCTTTTTTCATTGTGTCTTAATTTTGACTGTACTGTTTATTTATCATGCAGAAACATGTTTTGATTGAGTCAGAGTTAGTCTTTTAAGGATTTTGTGGTTTCGTGACAAACCTATAGGGCCATCTAAAGATAGGATTTTCTTTTGAATTGATAAGTATCCTTCTAGGATTTTTATTATTTTTGTTACTTTTGTTTTTACTCAGATATTTCATCCACCTGAGGTGATACTCTATTTTGCTTACTATTTTGACATAGGAAGTGAGTTAGGAAGCCCTCTTCATTTTGGTTCTGATGGCTGGCTGTACAATTGTATCAGTACTGTTGACTGACTAGTTAATCTTTCTTTTTGTTAGAAATTCCACCTCTCGGGACGCCTGGGTGGCTCAGTTGGTTAAGCGGCTGCCTTCAGCTCAGGTCATGATCCCAGGGTCCTGGGATCGAGTCCCACATCGGGCTCCTTGCTCGGCAGGAAGCCTGCTTCTCCCTCTGCCTCTGCCTGCCACTCTGCCTGCTTGTGCTCTCTCTCTCTCTGACGAATAAATAAAGAAATTCCACCTCTATCATATAACTGAAATCTTGTATGATAGGGATCTGTTTCTGGATTTTCTATTTTATTACTTTAGTCTGTCTATTCATGCACCAGTACCAAAGTATTTTAATTGCTCTAGTTTTATAAAATGTTTAAATATCTGGGAATACTAGTTTCTGCTGCATTAGGAATTTTTTTCAGATTTTCCTGGGTATTGTTGGATGTTTATTTTTCCAAATGGACTTCAGAGTAGCTTGTATAGTTTTTTATTTTTTTATTTTTTATTTTTTAAGATTTTATTTATTTATTTGACAGAGAGAGACACAGTGAGAGAGGGAACACAAGCAGGGGGAGTAGGAGAGGAAGAAGCAAGCTTCCTGCGGAGCAGAGAACCTGATGCGGGGCTTGATCCCAGGACACTGGGATCATGACCTGAGCCGAAGGCAGACGCTTAATGACTGAGCCACTCAGGCGCCCCTGTATAGTTTTTTTAAAAAGTGATTACTTTTCTTTTTAAAAACTTAACAAAAATTTCATCACATTTACTCTGATTTTGAGGTACCAGAGAAGTTCGGTCAATTGTAGTGTAGATTAACTATATTAGCAAGTTTTAGCTATCCACCAGTGGTACTGGCAAATTTGGACTCTTTCTTGCTTGCTTGCCTCCTGTGGCTGTAATGCCTTTGAGCTGGAGGGGTTCCTTAGTAGGGCAGCCCAGGGCTTCAGGTTAAGAGAAGAAACCGTCTTTGCCTTTCTTTTTGCCAATGCCTGAAACTCTTTGTGAGGAGAGAAATGTCCTTTATCCTACTGGGAATCAGTCCAACTACAATCAGTCCACTACAGGGATGAGGCTTTTAAAGCAATAATTGAGACATTTTCATCTCAATACTTATATTAAAAAAAATCACTTTAATAGTCTATGTGTGCATACTACCTTTTGTATGAAAGAAGAAAGGAAAAAGGAAAATTACACACACATACACATGATGTGTTTTTGTATATATGTGTATATTTGTGTATTTTGAAATAAAAAGCTACAAGAAGGATAAGCCAGAAATAATTGAAGCTGGTTACCTACAGGTAAGAGATTGGACTTCTTTGTACATATTTATAAGGTTGTAACATTTTTTTTATTATTTTTTAAAGATTTTATTTATTTATTTGTCAGAGAGAGAGAGCACAAGCAGGCTGAGGCAGAAGCAGGGTCCCTGCTGAGCCAGGAGCCTGATGTGGGACCCGATCCCAGGACTCTGGGATCATGACCTGAGCTGAAGGCAGCTGCTTAACCAACTGAGCCACCCAGGCGTCCCAGGTTGTAACTTTTAAACCATGTGCACGTTTTACAGCATCCTTCACTAACGATGAGAGAAAAGAGATAAAGTGGAATGCGAACATTAACAAAGGAACTTAACTATGTATCCAGTTTATCTCAAATATACAGAGAAAAATAAATAATTCAAATTTTTAAAGGGATTTTATTTAATAAAATCTTAAAAAAAACAAACCAACAGGGCGCCTGGGTAGCTCAGTCAGTTAAGTGTCTGCCTTCAGCTCAGGTCATGATCCTGGGGTTCTGGAATTGCGCCCAACATTGTATCAGGCTCCCTGCTTACCAGGAAGCCTACTCTCCCTCTCCCTCTGCAGCTCTCCCTGCTTGTGCACGCTCTCTCACTCTCTCAAAATAAATAAAATCTTTTTTAAAAAGATCTTTAAAAAAAAAAAGATTTTATTTATTTATTTACTTGAGATTGAGAGAGAGAGAGGAGGAGGAGCAGAGGGAGAGAGACAAGCCGATTCCATGCTGAGCCCGACGTGGGGCTTGATCTCAGGACCCTGAGATCATGACCTGAGCTGAAAACAAGAGTTGGATGCTCAGCCGACTGAGCCACCCGGGTGCCCCAATTCAAATGATTTTTAACATAGTAATTTGTATATCTTCAGAGGGATTTGGTCTAATAACAGAAATGTAAAGAAAACTTGAACTTAGTAGATTTATTATTGGTAGTGATGTTAGTGTAATAATTTGAATACTGTTATATTTTTATGATATATACCTTCCTCTTGTTGGTCTGTTTCCTTAACAGAAGAACAGATGAAGATCTTTACTCTCTCCTTTGCCTTGAGCAAGAGCATGTTACTGGGTTTTTTTCAGTCCCCTAACCTGGCTTCTAGTACTCTTGTCCTTTTTCTTGTCAAAAGCCATGTCACTCAGCATCCCATCCTTGTCTCCAAAAACTGTTAAGTCTTGGATTTCTTTTTTAAATTTTTAAAAATATTTATATGTTTTATTTTATTTTTTTAAAGATTTTATTTTTTGTTTGTCAGAGTTGGATGCTTAGCCAGCCGAGCCACCTAGGCACCCCAAGGTCGGATTTCTTTTTGTCACATTTAATGTAGAAATTTTGACGTGTAAATAACTTACAATGTCTAAAGTAAGTAAAATTTTACCATTCCCTCAAACAATACAACGACCTAGAAAAGTTAAACTCTAATCACTGTTTTTAACTTATGTTATTGTAACAATATATTTTAATTATTTGTGCAAATATTATTTATTATTATTCATGTTATTACTAATTGTTATTCTATGTACATTTGTAGATTTCTGTACTTAATTTACCAGGGTGTTTTTGTTTTTGTTTTTTTTCTATTTCTTGTTTGTTTGTTTCTTTTGTTTTAGTATTTTTGGTTTTTATGTCTTCTTGTACTTCAGACTTCCCATCTGGGAACATTTCTTCTTTTAATAAATAAAAAATGACAAGGAAAAAAAATCTTTGGATTGAATGAAAGAAACAATGTTGTCATTATTTGCAATTGATATGATTATATAGAAAACCAAAATAATATATAACTGAAGTCTTAGATTTAATAAGAGTTTGACAAATTTTCAGGATACAAAAGTTCTTTTTTTTTTTCTTTGAAAATTTGATTTATTTGACAGTGAGAGAACACAAGCAGGGGGAGCAGCATAGGGAGAGGGAGAAGCAGGCTCCACACTGCAGGGAACCCCATGTGGGGTCCAATCCTAGGACCCTGGGATCATGACCCTAGCTGAAGGCAGACACCTAACTCACTGAGCTACCCAGGCATCCGAGATAAGCTGATTCTAAAATAATGTGTGGAAAAGCAAAGGTACAAGCGTAACCAAGAAACTTTTGAGGAAGAACAAACTGAAAATACATGCCTTGTCAGTTATTAAGACTGATAAAGCTGTTACACTTAAGACAGTGCAATCCATGTAGACCAATGGAATAGAAGAGAAAGCTCTGTATTTATGAAGACGCATCTTGACAAAGCTAGAATTGAAGATCTGTAGGAAAGATGGGCTTTTCAGACTGGGACAGTTGGTTGTCCTTATCGGAAAAAAATGTAATTGGATCCCTCCCTCAATTCATACATAAAAGTTAATTCTAGGTAAATTAAAGACTAAAATTTAAAAGATAAACCATAAAATTTCTGAAAGACAAATTAATACAGTTGTGGTTAGGGAAGGATTTTTTTAACCTAAAAGCATTGACTGTAAAAGAAAAGATTCATAAATTCTACATGAAAATAAAGAATTTCTGCTCATCAAAAGATATTATAGGGGCACCTGTGTGACTGAGTCAGTTAAGCATCTGACTTTGGCTCAGGTCATGATCTTGGGGTCATGAGATGGAGCCCCATGTCGGCTCCCTGCTCAGCTGGGGTCTGCTTCTACCTCTCCCTCTGCCCCTGCCCCCACTCATGCTTTCTCTCTCTCTCAAATAAGTAAAATCTTAAAAAAAAAAAAAAAAAAAGATACCATAAAGGTAGTGAAAAAGCAAGTCAAAAGTGAGGAGCTATTTTTTTTTTTTTAAGATTTTATTTATTTATTTGAGAGAGGGAGAGAATGAGCAGGGGGAGGGGGAGAGGCAGAGGGAGAAGCAGGCTCCCTGCAGAGCAGGGGGTGCCCAACATGGGACTCCATCCCAGGACCCTGAGATCATGACCTGAGCTGAAGGCAGATGCTTAATCAACTGAGCCACCCAGGCGTCCTAAAAGTGAGAAGCTATTTTAAGTATATATAGTTTATAGATCCCATATATTTATTATTTATATTTAAATATGTAAATATATGAATATGTATTTACATACATGAATACTTTTAAATTTATTTATTTGAGAGAGAGCAGAGCAAGAGAGAGAAAGAGAGCATGAGCAGGGGGAGGGGCAGAGGGAGAAGCAGACTCCGCACTGAGCAGGGAGCCCAATGTGGGGGCTTGACCTGAGCTGAAGGCAGCCGCTTTACTGACTGAGCCACCCAAGCATCCCCATACATGAATACTTTTTTGGTGAAGTGTATTTTTAGTAATCTCTATACCCAGCGTGGGGCTTGAACTTATGACCCCAAGATTAACAGTATCATACTCTTCTGACGGATCCAGCCAGGTGCCCCAATATATGAATACTTACGTAGGTTGTATGTAGTATATAATTTATATTTAAATATTTGTAACATATTTAACCTATACAATTTTGAATATATATGTTATGAATCATTAAGAATATTAAGATGAACAAAACAATAGGAATTACACAGGAAAAGAACATGACTGTTAACATATGAAAATATTTTTAGCCTTATTAGTAATTAGGGAAATCTAAGTTGAAACAACACTGAGATACCATTTCATATCTACGAAATTGGCAAAAATTTTAAACGTCTGACATTAAGTGTTGGGGAAGCGTGGAGCTATGGGAACTTTCATATATTGCTGCTAGTGGGAATATTAACTACTTTGGAAAGAGGTTTGGCATTATTTGGAAAAGTTGAACTTCAACGTGTGTTTCAGTTATCTGTTGCTATTGATCAAATGACTCCAAAGCGTAATGGTTTAAAACAATGATTTCTTTTATTATCCACAATTCTTGGGTTAACTGGATTCTTCTGCTCTGTATACTATAAGTTGAGGTCACTCACATGGTTGCATTTAGCTGAGTCCTTGGCTGGGACTGAAACATCCTAGACAGCCTCTCACTCTCTAGGGCCTCTCTCACTTGACCTGTCATCATCTGGTAATCTGTCCCACTTTGTATCATGGCATTTGGCTACCAAGAGAGAGACCATGGAAGCTGCCAGCTATCTTACAGTGTCGGGTTGGAAATCTCAGAATATCACTTCCTTCACATTCTATTGCTCGAAAAAAGTCATAAAGCTAACCTAGACTCAAGCGGAGGGGAAAAATACGTTCTTCCTCTTGATAAAAGGAATGCCAAAGGGTGTGTGACCATGTTTGACCTATAATAGTACCCTATAATCCAGCAGTTTCACCAATAGGTATATACGACTTAGAGAAACTCTTGCACATGTGACTAGAAAAAGTGAACAAGAATATTTTTTTCCAAAGATTTTATTTATTTGAGACAGAGAGTGCCAGAGAGAGAGAGAGAGACAGAGAGAGAGAGATCACGAGCAGGGGGAGGGGTAAAGGGAGAAGCAGACTCCCCACTGAGCAGGGAGCCCGATGTGGGACTGGATCCCAGGACCCTGGGATAGTGACCTGAGCGAAAGGCAGACACTTAACCAACTGAGCCACCCAGGCCCCTAGAACCGAAATATGTTTAGCAACATTGTTCATAATAGAAAAAAGAGGGTTTCTGAGAGAACAAGAGTGAAACCAATTTCCACAATATTTTTTATGAGCGAAATTCAAAATAAGTACAGTTTTTGGCAGTGCAATGAGAAGAATGAAATTCTTTTTGCGGGGGAAGAGAGAGGGTTTATTAGTTTCCTAGGGCTGCTGTGTAACAAAGTACCACAAATTGAGTGGCTGCAAATAAATTAATTCTCTCACAGTTCTGGAGGCTACATGTCTAAAATCAAGGTATCCGCTGGGCCATTCTCCCTCTGAAATTCTGGGTAGAATTCTTCCTTGCTTCTTCCACGGTGTGAGAGAGCTTCTGGTGACAGCCAGCAATCTTTGGCATTCTTAACTTGCATCACTACAATCTCTGCCTCTTTCATCACATGGTATTCTTGTATGTGGGTCTTCACATAGTCTTCCCTCCTCATTTCCAATCATATTGGATTAAGGGCCCACCCCACTCTAATATGACCTCATCTTATCTAATGACATCTGCAACAATCCTGTTTCCAAATAAGGTCACATTCTGAGGTAGTAGAGGTTAGGACTTCAACATATCCTTTTGGTAGATAGAATTCAATACACAACAGGAATGTAATGTTTGGCTTCATTAGGGTTCAAAATTAGTGTTCCCATGGTGCTTGGGTGGCTTGGTCGGTTAAGCATCTGCCTTCAGCTCAGGTCATGATCCCAGGGTCCTGGGATTGAATCCCATGTTGGGCTTCTTGCTCAGTGGAGAGCCTGCTTTTTCTCTCTCCCTCTTCTGCCACTCTGCCTACTTGTGCTCTCTGTCTGTCTGTAAATAAATAAGTAAATAAGTAAGTAAATAAATAAAATCTTTTTTAAAAAACTAGTGTTCCCTATTATCAGATTAATCATAAATGCTCATCTGTAAATGATTTTTAGCTTTAGGACTATACTGTTTAGGAGGGTCAGATTTGGTCCTTGGCTTAGGCATAAATGTGTTGATATTAGGAATAGTAAAAACGGGAATGAGTAATCATATGTAAACTAGTTGTTACTTTGTGGGGTGGGAGAGTAAGGAGGAGGATAGAATAAGAGGAACAGACTGGTGGCTTCTGGAATGTTGGTAATATTCTGTTTCTCTTCCCCTCTTCTCCACTTTCCTTCTTTCCTACCAAAACAATTATTTCTTATTTTAAAACCCTTCCCCATGTTTACCTCTGACCTTTTCTGGAGTGTAAATCCTATAGATCTTGGCAGAGATCTTAAGTTCTTTTTTGTTAACAAGCCTGTTTATCTGGTTACTGTCCCCTTTTCTCTTTGCTATTGTCACTTTCGCTCTATTCTCTTTATCCTTCTCCTTAGACAAGCTTTTTTTTTTTTTTTTTTTAATGCTCAGCAGGCAGCCCAGCGTGGGGCTTGAACTCACAACCCTGAGATCAAGACCTGAGCTGAGATCAGAAGTCGGCTGCTTAACCGACTGAGCCACCCAGGCGCCCCACCACAATCAATTTTAAAACCTTTTCATCATCTTCAGAAGAGACCCCATATCTCTCAGCTATCAACTCCAACCCCTGCACCCCCAGTGCTAGGCAACCACTATCCTTGTGTCTCCATAGATTTGCCTACTCTGGACATTTCATTTAAGTGCAATCATACAATGTATGGTCCTTTGTGACTGGCTTCTTTCACTTAGCATAGTGTTTTTAAGTTTCGTTCATGTAACATGGGTCAGTACTTCCTTCCTTTTTATTGTTGAATGTATTCCGCTGTATGGATATACTGCAATTTATTTATCCTCTCATCAGTTGATAGACATTTACATTTTTTCCAATCTGGCTATTATAAGCAATGATAAGCATCTGTTATACATTTACTTGCTTTTAGATAATTTCTTTTAAGTGGTATGTATTCATTGTAAAAAATTTGAAAAAGTCTGAAGAATATAAAGATATGATAAAATCTATTCATAATTGTATCACTCAAAAATAAGCTTTGTTAACACTCTTTTCTGTGGGAAAAAATATGTATGTGTATAGTTTATTAATTCCTTATTTCTCGTTAAGATTTACTTTTTATCTGGGGGCACCTGGGTGGCTCAGTTGATAAAGCAATTGCCTTTAGCTCAGGCCACGATCGCAGGGTCCTGGGCTTGAGCCCCACATAAGGCTCCCTGCTCAGCAGAGGAGCCTGCTTTTCCACCTCCCCCGGCTCATACTCTTTCTCTCGCTCACTCTCTATCTTTCGAATAAATTAATAAAATCTTTTAAAAGGGGTGTTATATGTAACTAATGAATCCTCGAACACTGCATCAAAAACTAATAATGAACTATACAGTGGCTAACTTAACATAATAAAAAAATTAAAAATAAATAAAAAAAAGATTTGCTTTTTATCTGGCCAGATTTTGTTTGCCAAATCACAACAAGACTGGCCAACTGCAGTCATAATAATTTATAAATCATTATGCAGTGACAGTATCACAGAGCTGTTAGCTATCAGGGAGGGAGGGAGGCAGGTTTAGAGAAAGTTTTTTGTGTTTTTTTTTTAGATTTTATTTATTTATTTGAGAGAAAGAGAGCACACGGGGTGGGGGGAGTGGTGCGGAGCAGAGGGAGAGGGAGAAGCAGACCCTCCGCCGACCCAGGAGCCCAATTGGGGCTCAATCACTAGACCCCAGGGTCATGACCTGAGCCAAAGGCAGACGCTTAACCGACTGAGCCATCCAGGTGTCTCTGCAGAAAGTTTTAGGGGAAGAAGCATATATATTGTGAAAATAGGCAGAAGTTCCTGTTACTAACAAGTAAATAAAACATTGAGGTTTCTTATAAGGTCATTATTTGTTCTGTTGTAGGAGGCTAGCAGGATGTACAGTTTTTATCACCGGTGCAAGCCGTGGCATTGGCAAAGCTATTGCATTGAAAGCAGCAAAGGATGGAGCAAACATTGTCATTGCTGCGAAGACCACCCATGCAAACCCCAAACTTCCAGGCACAATCTTTACTGCTGCTGAAGAGAGTAAGTGAATGGGACAGTGCCATTTCTTGAAATGTTCTAACTGGTTTTAGTAGATAGAAAATTTGCTGGAGAGTTTAATTATAGCTATTTGAAAGCTACTCTAAACGTAATTTTATCTGGTTAAAGAAATATTTTGTCATAGGGAAGTGATTCAGGAACTGTTTTTTCCCCATACTTTCGTATGATATGAAAGACTCCCTTTAAAAATCATGTCTCTTGAGGGCAGTGGTTCTTGGATCTGTGCAGAGAATAAGGGGAGTGGAAATGAGAGGTAGATGATGTGAACATTTGGAAAAAGTTCTCCATGTTTTTTATTCTCTGTGCTGTTTGAAACTCATTATCTTAATACTTTAAGTTCACAAGTAATTATTAAGTGCTTCTATTCAAGGCATTGTGCTAGGCACAATATCAGGAGGGAAGGTTTAAAATTCAACTTCAGTGGATATTGCTAGTTTTGTTAGTCATGTTAATAGCATTGTTGTTATGTTAGGGGAACACATATGAGGTATTTATGAATGAGGTGATGCCTGAGATTTGTTTTAAAATACACTGCAGGGGTGCCTGGGTGGCTCAGATGGTTAGGCGTCTGCCTTCGGCTCAGGTCATGATCCCGGGGTCCTGGGATCGAGCCCCGCATCGGGCTCTTAGCTCAGCAGGAGCCTGCTTCTCTCTCTCCCTCTGCTGTTCCCCCTGCTTGTGCTTGTGCTCTTTCACTCTCTCAAATAAATAAATAAAATCTTTAAAAAAATAAAATAAAATAAATAAAATAAAATAAAATACACTGTAGCCAAAAACAGGATTGGGGGTAGAAAAATTAAACAAATAAACAACTGGCAGAGCATTAACAGTCATTGAAGATAGGTAATAGATTCATGGTAGTTTAGTCTACTGTTCTTTATATTTTTGTCTTTTTCTTGAAATTTTTCATAATAAAGGTTTTTTAAATTACCTTCCTTTTTTTCTTTTTTGCTTTTTAATAGAGTTTTTAAAATTACCTTTTTGTTTCGTTTTAAAGATTTATTTATTTATTTTAGAGAGCATGCGCATGTGCTCAAGAGTGGTGGCAGGGAGAGAATCCTCAAGCCGACTCCCTGATGAGTACGGAGCCCAAGCAGGGCTTAGTCCCATGACCCATGAGATCATGACCCAAGCCGAAACCAGGAGCCGGACCCTCAACCAACTGAGCCACCCAGGCACACCCTGCCTTTTTTTTTTTTTTTTCCCCAAATACTTTTATTTTATTTTTTCAGTGTTACAAGATTCATTGTTTGTGTACCACACCCAGTGCTCCATGCAATACGTGCCCTCCTCAATACCCACCACTAGGCTTGCCCATCCCTCCACCCCTGCCTTTTTTGTTTTTTAGTAGAGTTGGTCTCTCTAGTCGGAGGCTGAATATGGGTTTGTCTGTCCTACCATAGGGTGGAGTCACTAGTAGTTATAAGAACATAGTTATTTATATTGATTTTCTGAAAATAGGGTACTTCTTTTGATTCACAGCAGAATGAAAAGTTTAGTATTTGAATGTCTCAGTGCTTTTTTGCCTGTTTATCCTTTGTAGTTGAAGCGGCTGGAGGAAAGGCCTTGCCATGTGCTGTTGATGTGAGAGATGAACAGCAAATCAACAATGCGGTGGAGAAAGCAGTGGAACGATTTGGAGGTAGTACCTTAATTCTGAAATAATTATTGAATATTGTAACTATAATTTAAAACAGTTTTTTTTAACTTTCCTAAGTCTTTGGAGTATAACCGGATATGAGTATTCACTTATGTAGAAATGCAGTTTAAAACCATGTGATGACTTTTTTATTGTTAAAAGTTATTTTGAATAATATAGCACATCTACCATCCATTCTAAAGTTAGGCCCTTGACAATAACATATATCGAACCAACTAGTTTCCCAGATCTCATCCTCTTGCCTCTCCTCAATTAATGTAGCCATCATTTGATGACTTTTGATATTTATTGGATTAAGTATAGATAACTTACTGACATTCAAGATATTTCACGTTTTGATCTCAACAGACTTTTTTGGTTCCATCTTTATTCTTCCTCAAATAGTTTACTTCCATAACCTTGCCTTGAGGTTTTTGCCTCTTAACTTTTTCTCTTCCCCATACTGAGGCTTCTCCAGTGCCTACCTGTCTATCTCCACTCCTGCTTGAAATGCTCCCTTCTGTGTCTTTTGAAATCCCACCTTTCTGTGGTTAAATCTCATCTCTTTCATGAAGCCAGTTTCCTCACCATGCCAACTAATCAGAAGTGTATTTTTTTTCTGAATTCCTAAAATATTTCTTTGTTCCTTACCTTGTACTATTTTTTTTATTTTTTATTTTATTTTATTTTTTTTTAGAGATTTTATTTATTTATTTGACAGAGAGAGAGAGATCACAAGTAGGGAGAGAGGCAGGCAGAGAGAGAGGAGGAAGCAGGCTCCCTGCTAAGCAGAGAGCCCGATGCAGGGCTCGATCCCAGGACCCTGAGATCATGACCTGAGCCGAAGGCAGAGGCTTTAACTCACTGAGCCACCCAGGCGCCCCTATTTTTTTTTTTTAAGTTTTTATTTTATTTATGTATTTTTTTTGACACAGAGAGAGGGAACACAAGCAGGGGGAGTGGGAGAGGGAGAAGCAGGCTTCCCGCTGAGCAGGGAGCCCAATGAGGTCCTTGATCCCAGGACCCTGGGATCATGACCTGAGCCGAAGGCAGAGGGTTTAACCCGCCGAACCACCCAGGTGCCCATACTTCATTTTTTTTTTTTAACATTTATTTTATTTTAGAAAGAGAAAGAGAGCTGGGATTGGGGGAGCAGAGGGAGAGGGAGAGAATAGCAAGCAGACTCCCCACCAAATATGGAGCCTGACACCGAGTTCAGGCTCACAACCCCGAGATCATGACCTGAGCCTAAATCAAGAGTGGGACACTTAAAACTGAGCCCCTCAGGTGCTTCTATTGTACTACTTTAGATCTTAGTATTTTTTTTCCTCAATTAGTTCATAAACTCCTAGAAGGCAGGTATTGGGGGTGAGCCAAAGCTTCGATGGTATTATAGCAAGGCACCTGGCCAAGTCCAGATCCTGCCCAAACCGTTACCACTCTTCCCTGCTCCCCCTATAATATTCCAGAGACTATATGTACGTGTGAAAGATACTGACCAATGGGAAGAAAGGTAATATTTTATTGTTAGCATGACTTGTGCTTATAACCTTCGATGCAGAGTACTATGTTATAAAGGACCAGAGGACAGACTTTAGTTTTCAATTAAGAGGATATGTTTTCCATACCTTTGAGGGGAAAAAAAAATCTCCCAGTATATTTTGCTACTTTGTTTTAAGATTTTTATTTATTAGAGAGAGAGAGAGAGAAAGTGGGTGCTCTCGTGGATGCACGGAGGAGGGGCAGAGGAAGAGGGAGAGAGAAACTGAAGCAGACTCCACACTGAGTGTACAGCCTGACACGGGCTCGATCTCACAAACCTGAGATCAGAATGAGCCAAAACCGAGAGTCGGATGCTCAAAGAACTTCACCACCCAGGTCCTGCCCCTATTTTGCTACTTATTATGGAGAAAGGCATCTGAAACACGCTTGTCTTTTTGATAAATTTAAAAATTGGCAGTGGAGTTACCTCTGCTTTGAAGTCTTGCCTAAGATTTCCTTTCCTCCTCCTTAGTATCCACTTTGATATATTTAAAATTTTTTGCTTTCCTTTTACCCATCAATTTCTGCTTTCCGGCATAACAATGCACAATGAAGAGGGAACTCTGTTCAACCACTCAGCTGCCACTCATAATTATTAAGGATGCCACATTTATAAGAGATGATTCATAAGCTGCTCCTTTTTTTTTCTTTCCCTCTGTACTCTTTTTCCATGAAGATGCCAAGCCTTTATTTTTTATTTGGTTTTAGTTCCATACTGGGGTAGCTACTGTTGTGGCCTTCTGTTTTGGAATTCTGTAGGCCTTTGAATTCTGCCTTTTGGGAAGACTTTCCTTTTTCCTGATATTTCTCTCTGCTAGAGAATTGTCTTTAACAAAGTCCTGAGCAGTTGATAATGCTTTCAAACCTGTGCCCTCAGGGTTCTCTGCCACAGGGTACTCCCTATCACCTATGTATGTATATATATATATATATTTTTTTTTTTTTCTGCTTATGCATTATTTTTCACTATTATTCCCTGATCCATTTTAATTTGGGCCATCTGAGTTTAGAAATTTTGACCTACTTCTTAATTAGAGCTATTTTTTTCTTTATCACTGGCAAATCAAACATAGTTTACCATGTCAGTATATCCTCATTTCTCATCTACTTTCTTTGCTTTTGGGCCCAGATGTTTGCTCTGCTAACATACCTGTCAATTGTTACCACATAGTGAGAGAGATGAAGTCAATAAAGTCTGAATTTGCTTAAGGAATCTATTGACTGGATCAACCCTTACTAGCTTCATCTCTCTGAAGAGGGTAATTCTACACAGGGTGGTGTATATACCCATCAGCCCAGCATCTCGCTCAGACCTACACTCAATTTTCTTTGCTCCCACCTGGCTTCTTCTTTAGTGAGTATCATCTTTCTTGCCTCCTAGGCCCTAGCAGAATGCCTTATGTAGTGTAGCCACTCACTGATTATCTTTCAGTGGTGTGGCTGAGCAGCTCATAGCTTTGTGGAGTGACAAGTATGTCCTAGATTTAAAAATTCTTTTCATAGATCTTTGCTCTTTGTGAAGACAGCCATCATTATGTTCATCCTAGTAGGTTGGTAGTCACAGAGTCACAGAATCTAGAACTTGTCTCAGATACATGGATGACTTGCTTGAGTTGAGTTTTGTTATAATGAAGTTATAAAACGTAATGTTGTTGAATCCAAAGTTAGTCTAAGGACACATTTTAAGAAAACATTAGCGGGGCACCTGGGTGGCTCAGTCGTTAAGTGTCTGCCTTCGGCTCAGGTCATAGTCCCAGGGTCCAGGGATCGAGCCCCGTGTCAGGCTTCCTGCTCAGCAAGAGGCCTGCTTCTCCCTCTCTCGATGTCTCTCTCTCTCTGTCAAATAAATAAATAAAATCTTAAAAAAAAAAAAGAAAACATTAGCAACACGGAGTTTGTACAAAATATGGAAATCGAGGAATGAGTATGTGATCAAGATTTTATAATACTATATATGAAGAAAGGGTGCTTAGGACTAAAATGTTTTAGTGAGTATAATAGCCTTATTTAAACCATTATCCACATATTGTGAGAGAGAGGCATAGTAAAGAGGACAACAAAAAATGTTTATTGCAACAGTCCAGGCCAGCAGTAGAAGTTGTGATATTTCTATTTAACTGAATATTAAGTGCCCTTTAAAAAGAAGTATGAGTCATGTAGAAACAGAGAAATGTTTAAGATGCTTTTCTATTTTACTATTTTCATTTAACATTATTTAACTAAACTTGTTACTAAAACTTGTAAACAAGATATGTTACATAATGAGGAACTGGACAAAATATGCATAAATAATCATTATTCTAGATTAATTTTGTGTATGAATTAATAAAACGAACTTGATATACTTCGATGATTGCCTAGAACTGAAAATTCACTTTAGGGGTGCCTGGGTGGCTCAGTGGGTTAAAGCCTCTGCCTTCGGCTCAGGTCATGATCTCAGGGTCCTGGGATCAAGCCCTGCATCGGGCTCTCTGCTCAGTAGGGAGCCTGCTTCCCCCTCTCTCTCTGCCTGCCTCTCTGCCTACTTGTGATCTCTCTGTCAAATAAATAAAATCTTAAAAAAAAAAAAAAAAAAGAGCTTAAAAAAAAAAAAGAAAATTCACTTTAGGTTTTTTCTCTTTTCCTAGTTTCCAAGACCAGGAAGGACCTCTTTTCTTAAAGTAAGGGTCTTAGAAAGGAGGGAGACTAATGAGCTTGGAAGGAGGGAGGGCCTTGGAAAAATGCTGGAGAGGAGGGAAAACTTTAAGGAAGTTAACCTAAGGTTCTTGGAGACAGAGGGAAGACCAGGAGGTAAGAGAACAAATAGGAATAGAAGCTACAAACCACTGAGGACTAAGCCTCCTTGTAGTTTCACATGGAGCTCTGGCGATTGGCTTTCTCCACTGTGCCAGTGAAAATCATTTGGGTGTTTTGACACAGCTGTCGAGTCTTGCATTGGTATATTGTCGGTCAGATTATCTAAAAGAAGTATTTGTGGGGTGCCTGGGTGGCTCAGTCATTAAGTGTCTGCCTTCGGCTCAGGTCATGATCCCAGGGTCCTGGGATCGAGCCCTGCATCAGGCTCCCTGCTCCGAGGGAGGCCTGCTTCTCCCTCTCCCACTCCTCCTGCTTGTGTTCCCTCTCTCACTGTCTCTCTCTCTCTATCAAATAAATAAAATCTTTAAAAAAAATTAAAAGAAATATTTGTGAACCAACTTAGGGTTCAACTATAGAATAAATGTTTTTATTTCTTTTTGTTATAAAGTTAAAATTACATTAATGGGAAGTTGATTATTTGAAAACAGGAATTGATATTTTGGTGAATAATGCCAGTGCTATTAGCTTGACCAACACATTGGAAACACCGACAAAGAGAGTGGATTTGATGATGAATGTCAACACCAGAGGCACCTATCTGACGTAAGTTATAGTGGTCGGGGAGAACCTTGCAATGTGTTCTTAGAGAATTTGTTGTAAACAGATTTGAACCGGATTAGCAATACAGTTTAAAACCTTGTCAGTTGTTATTAAAGGCCTAAAAGTGCTCCAAGTCAGTAAATGATATTTTAAATAGTTTTATTCAGAGCTTCTTTTCTCTGTGAATCTAATAGTCTAAAGTATAGCTCAAGCATTTTCAAACATTTGCATGAGTAAATATATACATGCATGCCAACTCTTCTGATTATTCAAATCAGCAATAGTCTTTCCTTTCTCTGAAAAACACTGGTTATAGTTATGTAAATCATAGGAAGCTCATTATGAATCACTTTTTCCATTTTTATTAAGTTTTTAATTTTAATTCCAGTATAGCTAACATAATTATTATATTAGTTTCAAGTGTTTATGAATCACATTTTAATGTAACAGAAGGTTAAGGCTATCTTGGATATCGGGGAATACAAGATACAGAATGAAACCAAATGTAGTTGCGATCTGTTCTGGATTGGTCAGACAGTCCTCTCTTGTTTGTCCATTTTTTATCTGTTTATTTACCCTCAGGTTCTATCACCTTTTCATGTGGAGGTAAGGAAAGATCAGCATAGAACTTGTTTGTCACCTCACATGTATCTTATATGTATCTGCCTTACAGTTATACATAAAATCGGTTAGGACTGATTAGGACCTTGGGCTGTGGAGTTAGACTCCTTTAAGTATGTGCTATCTCATGACTTTGTTCAAGTAACTTCTTGCAGATTCTCTTTCCTCATTTGTGAAATGGGGACAATGAAGTATGTCACAGGATTGGTCATGAGGGTTAAATGTAAAATTTGTTGTTAATCTAGCACTTTCCTCTTAGAGATATATTTTGTTGGGTCTGCAAAACTGGCCCTGACAGAGTAAAACATTTTTTTTTATTAGCACCTTCATTAGCTCAGAATTTTATTAGTTGGCCATATGAAAAAGATCAGATTTACACAAAAATCCAGATTTCTGGTTTTTCTTGAAGCCAGAAAATCTGGCCACAGCATACCAACATGGCACCAGTTAGCGCTATAGCTGAGTGGCAGATTGTCAGCTGCCTCATTAGAGACATTAGCTTTAGCCTTTTGTTACATTGCAGTGTGATTCATAGACACCTGAAACTGAGGACAGGCTAAAAGGTTGCCATTTTTATCTTGTTGTTTGCTTGCCCTGCTGGTTTTCTTAAAGAGGGAAGTAAAATATTTCTCATACCCATGTGTCTGTCTGAAGTGTGAAAATGAGACATATGCCAAGAGCGCCATATGTTCAAGTAAAATGAGTGAGAGCTTACTTCTTTGTAGATGTGGGGTATATTTCTATAAATTCAGTATGTAAAGTCTATCTCTATTGAATGGAAACCACAGTGAATCAAACCGTAGTAAAAACTATGGCAAACATACAGAAAAGATTGTGGTGAAAAACTTACATAGAAAAAGGACTAACACTTCAATAGGATTTGTGTTTATTTTCAAATAAAACCAGCAGCACTGCTCTGTGATGCAGTCATGTGTTACATGAAGAAATTATCTGGGCCTCAAAACCTTTTACAGATGGTAACTTCGTGAAAGAATTTTGATTAAATATAAACATTCATTTAAACAAGCATTTAAAGATATAAACCTAAGCAGGAATACTGTTGCTCAGCATATTGTATTAAGGCTTAAAAGGACATGATTTGTGAAAAGTTAAATCATTTGTGGCAGTTTTGATTGTAGATGATGAAGCCATGGGTATAAACATTCTACTAACCAAGTTTTATTTACTTAAGGTGTCAGGAGAATTTTGACGTGATTAAAAACTTTCAGACTGGTACCCATGACATGAGCATGGAAATGACTTGTTAAGTGTTGACAAACATCTTAGGAAGTTTAATATAGATTTGTCAAAATCGTAGTAACCATAACTATAGACAGTGCTGTTGCAATGGTCAGTGTTAGCTTTAAACTTATTAAACTAATATAGAAATGTTTCATGGGGCTGCAGAAAATAATATTGGTCATCGTATTGTTCATTAGGAGTTGCCTTTGCTTTAAAAAGTTAAAAATGGACTGTGTTATGAATTTTAAGAACTAAACATACTTCCATGATTTGAACAACAGTTAACTGCTTTACTGATGTGGACTAGAAACGTGTTCTTCTGCTCTGTGGCAAGATTATATGGTTGTGGTGTATTGTTGAAGAGATTTTGTTTGTTTTTTTTAAATATTTTATTTATTTATTTGAGAGAGAGAGAATGAGTGAGTTTGTGTGTGTGTGTGTGTGTGTGTGAGAGAGAGAGAGAGAGAGAGAGTATGAGCAGGGGGAGAGGGAGAGGGAGAAGCAGACTCCCTACTGATCAGGGAGCCTGAAGTGGGGCCTGTGCTGAAGGCAGACACTTAACTGAGTAACCCACCCAGGCACCCCAAGATTTTGGTTTTAATTTGAAAGATATCAACTGTTTTTTGCCACCCATGAGAGAATTCTCAAATCAATTCCCATACAAGGATTGGATCAAAGACTTAGCTTTATCGGTAGACATTATGACTAACGTAAACACAAATATCTGATTCTCATTGCTCATTCCTTGTGAAATTACGTCTTTGGAAAACCCATTTGGCAAGGACAACCTGGCCCCTTTCCTATACCATGATCATTTTCCAAAAATGAAACTTATGGCTTAAACTATGTTCCTGCAATTATAGATTTGAAGGTTCAGTTCAAAACAAAGCAAAAAAAAACCCCTGATTTTCAAACTGTGAGAAAATGAACTAACTTTGTTCAGGTACCTTTCTCAATGAATACTACTTGTGTAGTTGGAGAACTACTGATGGAACATATGAGCAATAGGGCTCTAATGTACTAAAAACTAAATATGAGTACATTGGAATAGCAGATCTAAAAACGTCTCAGGAAGAGATACCCTAAAATAAAAAGTAGGTTCTATGCCCAACTTGGGACTTGAACTCATGACCTTGAGATCAAGAGTCAAATGCTCTACTGACTGAGCCAACTAGGTGCCCCTGGAACAGCTATTTTTTAAATTTTACTAAATATTTTTCCAATTTAAAGGCATATTGCAATGCCAAATGAAAGACCTGACTTTGACCTTTGGATCAAAGACAAAGTATCAGGTTTTTGGCCCTCTGTGAAAGTTATGTTATAAAAGAGAAAATTGGTAATTTAACATTTCCATTTTAATTTTTATTTTGTTTTTTATTTAGTGACACTCATTTATTTATGGAAGGAAAGTATAGATTGTTTTCTCAGGCAAGCCTGGGAAGCATCGTCAGGGAGAGAGTGGGGGCAAGGCCCAAAGAACTGCCCTGTTCGGAGGTTTCACCAAGGATCTAGAGCTGTTTCCTGATCCCTGGCACCTAGGGCCCTGTGGCCTGTGACTTGTGTCACAGGTTTAGAGAAACAGGGTCGGAAGGCAGAGATGAGATAGAAGGCAAACCCTTAATTTGTATTTTTAAGTTTTAAATATATAATCTCTAGTGTTATATGTGTATCATGTTAAATACTTATAGAAATTGAATAATAAAGTTTAATTGTATTTCTGAACAGTTAATTTTTTTCCTATACCCAGCTTGCTTTATTCATTTACTCAAATGCCTATTGAACTTGTAAGTCTAATTAAGTAAAATAACTCATGTAAGAGTAATAAATGCAGTGCATAGCACACAGTAAGTTTTCAGTAAGCTTAACTATTTTATTAAGCTGAAAGTATTAGTATTTAAGTGTGGTGCTAATAGTCTTTAATATATAACATTGAGCATGTCGCTCTTAAAAATGTAGCTGATTTAGGATTAGTGATGCTGAGGGCCAGGCAGGCAGAGTACAGGTGAAAAGGTTTTGTTTCATAGATCAAAGGAGAAGCTCATGTTTGTACTGTAAATGAAATGAGCTCTTTCCTTGGATGTAAAATGTAGTCATGGTCTCATTGCCTGGAATAGGTTTGGTTTTTCCTGTTGAGATTTTGAGCTTCAGGGTTTAATGAAAATCAGCTGTAATATTGTTTTCTCCTCCCTAGCTCATCCCCATGAAAGTGAAGCGCTTTTGGAAGGGAAAAACAATATGTATAAAATCTTTTAGTGATATTCATTGTATTTGGTTTCTAGACCTGAAAAGACGTTGCAGATGGTAATAAGAATGTTGTACATTAGTTAATTAAAAAACTGACAAGAGAAGAATCGACTAGTTCAAAGTCCTAGAAATTATTGAATGTGAAATAAAACTAAAAGCTATACAATTTTAAGCTACAGTATGTTTTAGCTTAATAACACAGTGTAATCATTAATAAATTAAAAATATCGAACCTAAGTTTTTTAAAAAATAAATTACCTACCTTTTTGAATAGTTTTTTTAAAAAACATATAAAAACTAAATATTCGTCCCAAAGGCATACTGCATTGCATTTTGGTGCAAGTTAAATTTGGGAATGTATTGGGAGTTATACACAATGTATTGGTTGTGTTATTAAATTACAGTTCCAGCATAGTAGGAATACCACACCTACTAAGATGAAATAAATCAGCATACATAATAATAATAGCAGTTGTTTATTTCATGTTTAACAGATGCGCTGTTCTAAGTATTTCATATTTAACATCTCATTTTATTTTACTTATTTTTAAAGATTTTATTTATTTATTTGACACAGAGAGCAAGAAGGCACAAGCAGACAGAGCAGCAAAGGGAGAGGGAGAAACAGGCTCCCCACCGAGCAGGGAGCCCGATGCAGGGCTCGATCCCAGGACCCTGGGATCATGACCTGAGCCGAAGGCAGTTGCTTAACCAACTGAGCCGCCTGGGTGGCTCAGTTAAAATCTCATTTTAATCCCTTGGTTAGTCCTAGATGGTAGCAGGTATTACCAACACTTACAAATGAGAAAACTGAGAATTAGAATATATTTTGCCTAAGATCATGAAGGGGAAGAAGAAGGATTTGAACCCCACTCTGTCTGACCTGAGCACCATGTTCTTTATCATAGAACTGCCTGTGCTGGCTGGCAAGGACATTAACTTGCTGAAAATTATGCACGCGCACATGCATGCGAATGTATGTGCATGTTGGTGGGAGGAGAATTGAAGGATATAGTTGAGGATAGCTTCAGTTGGATTTAAGGCTAATGTGCCAAGGATTTGATTATTTTCATCAAGTAGATCATTTTTTCAGGCTATTAATTAAAGTTTCAAAAAATGAAAATTATTACTTTTCCTACCTTCATTTTAGGAAAGTAAATACAAATAAACAAAAGTAGCCTACAGATTCCTGACCAAGTTTAGTTGCTTTGTAGAAGTACTTTAAAATACAATCTTAGGGATGCCTGGGTGGTTCAGTTGGTTAAGCATCCACCTCTTGATTTTGGCTCTGGTCATGATCTCAGGCTTGTGAGACCGAGCCCCTGCATCAGGCTCTGTGCGCAAAAGGGAGTCTGCTTGAGATTCTTCTCCCTCTCCCTCTGCCCCTCTGCTCTCGTGCACGTTCTCTCTGTCAAATAAATAAAATCTTTAAAAATAAAAATAAAATAATTTTGAGAAGTGGGGAAGTTGTTATAAATCTGTTAACTTGATGTGTTTTCTTTTGCTTTCAGATCTAAAGCATGTATTCCTTACTTGAAAAAGAGTAAAATTGCTCATATCCTCAATCTCAGCCCACCGCTGAACCTAAATCCAGTGTGGTTCAAACAGCACTGTGGTAGGTGGTAGGTTGAGGGGATGGTTTGTTTGGTTAACTTCTTTTGCATTAAATCAGTCTTTCTATGATGTAATTACAATTTTTACATAGCATTAAATTTTCTATGCAGAATCAATAGTACTTTGAAAACTAGATTCTTAAACTTTTAACTATAATTTAAAACATTGAGGTATAATTTACATTCAATAAAATGCACAGATCTTAATGGTTCAGTTTGAAGAGTTTTGACAAATGTATACACCTGTATAACCAATGCCCAAATCAAGATATGGATTTCCATCATTCCAGAAAGCTCCCTCAAGTCTCAGTGGATGTGTTTTATTGTATATAACTTATTCTTCAGTAAAGTTGGTTTGAAACTATGAAGTTATTTTCCTTTCACAGCAAACAAATAATTTGAGGTGAGTATGTATTAAATTGCAAGATTTATGTAGAGGTGCCTCCTTTAAAATAGTTATATCAGATACTTCTTCTTTGTACATAATTCACTAAAATTTGGACAGGTAATTAGAAAGCCACAGGGCAAAACTGAAAGAAGTTCTGTTTTAATTAACTAGGTTAAACAAATCTGCAACTTTTTGTTCTTGTTTTACTAGCAGTGTAGCCATTGAAAGTGGTTATTTATACTCACAGAGTTGTTTCTTAATTAAGCACTATTCTTTGTGGTTTCTTTCAGCTTATACCATTGCTAAGTATGGTATGTCTATGTGTGTGCTTGGAATGGCAGAAGAATTTAAGGGTGAAATTGCAGTCAATGCATTATGGCCTAAAACAGGTATGTATTAAAAAAAAAAAAAAAATCCAGTTATTGGATTCTCATTTATTGTCCTTGACACTTTTGAAATACATCTTGGATAAGTAGGGTGTGGTGGGAAACAAGTTAAACTTTTTTTTTTTTTTTTTTTGAGAGAAAGGGAGAGTGTGCATGCTAGAGCCAGCGCATGTGCCTGAATGAGTGTGGGGCAGGGACGGTTGGGGGGAAGAGGGAGAGGGAGAGAGAGAGGGACTTGGAGCTTGATTTCAAGACCCTGACATCATGACCTGAGCCAAAATCAAGAATCAGACACTCAACCAACTGTACCACCTGGGCACCCCTAAACTCTCTTTTTAAAACTTAGAGGTTGGGAAAGGGTGAAATATGGAAGCAATTGAATTCTGAAGGGCTTATACGAGCATGGGAAGGTTGGGGAAGGAGAAGTATTCTAATAGTCTCATGTTGGGGTAATACTAGGTGGTAGTTTTTAAAAAATTATATTTTCTGTAGAGTGCTAGGGTCTAGAAGTGCTTCTGGATATTAAAGTTATAAACAACTACCTACCTTTTTTATTTTTTTATTTTAATTCCAGTATAGTTAACATTCATTGCTATATTAATTTCAGATGTACAATACAGTGACTAAACAATTCTCTATATTACTCAGTGCTCATCATGATAAGTGTACACTTAATGCCTTTCACTGATTTCACCCATCCTTCCAACCACCTCCCCTTTAGTAACTGTCAGTTTGTTCTTTATACTTAAGAGTCTGCTTCTTGGGCACCTGGTTGGCTCAGTCAGTTAAGTGTCTGCCTTTGGCTTGGGTCATGATCTCAGGGTTCTGGGATCGAAATCAGCAGGGAGCCTGCTTCTCCCTCTCCCTCTGCCGCTCCTCCTGCTTGTGCTCTCACTCTCACTCTGTCAAATAAAGACTGTTTCTTGGATTATCTCTTTTTTTTTCTTTTGCTCATTTGTTTTGTTTCTTAAATTCCACATATGAGTGAGATCATATGGTATTTGTCTTTCTCTGACTGACTTATTTTGCTTAGCATTATACTCTCCAGCTCTCATGTGTCTCAAATACTTTCCCCGTGGTTGGTTTATTCAAATCAGGATATAAAAAAGTTTGACGCGTTGTATTTGTGTGATATGTTTTTCATTTATAGTCGTTAACACTTGCAATTTTTTTTTTTTCCTTGCCGCTGATTTCTTGAAAAACCAGGTCATTTATAGAGTTTACAACATTCTGGATTTTCCTGATTTCTCCCCATTGTGTCTTTTAACATGTTTCTTTATTGTCTAAGGACCTTTATATTGTTTATTCCTATTCTTCTTCCTTCTGAAATTATTTTGTTTATTTATTGCTCGACAAGTATCTATTGGACAATTATTATGTGGAGACATTGTGCAGGGCGCTGTGGATACTCCTTTAGCCTTTTCACCTAATGGATGACGAGGTTGGTGAGAGTTGGTCATGAAAACACATTCAATCCAGCATTTTTGCAAAGTATTACAGCTCTAGGGTTACTCTTGAACTGAATTGCTATGTACAACAATGTGAAACTAACCCAGAGTTCTAGTTTAGGGACATTTGAGGGTTATCTTTTTATCTTTGTTCTCATCTGCTGTCTCCTGGGTGAAGGGATTTTATCTGCTCCAAGCAGAAGTGAAAGGGCCAATGACCTATGGTATAGATGTGGGGGAAACGGGAGGCTGTGGGTGAGAATGTATGGAACACGGGGGCATGTTGCTAATGTAACTTTCAGGAGAATTTAGCTGTTGCAACCACCTCTGTAGTCACCACCTTTCTTCTAAAGGCTCCAAGGATCAATTTTTAAAAATTCTTTTCTTCTGCTATTTGACCAAGATGCCTTTCTTCCCTGGGCCACTGTGGGATCGGAACCATGTTTTATTGCTTCTTCATTTTCCCTTATGTTTCTGTAGCAGACACGGTTCTTTTAAGATTTTCTGGAGAATGATATTCTTTGCAGTGGGCCAAAAGGTGAAAGTGAAAAAGTGCTTCTGTAGTGTTTTTCAAACTGCATGTCAAGACTCATTGGTGGGTCATGAAATCAATTTTGTGGATTGTGAAATTGAGTTAGAAGGTAGCGGCCAGAATTTTGTTGTTTTATTTCTAGTGGCATAAGATAGAAAATATTAGGGGGCGTTGCAGATTGTCGATATTGTTTCATATATAAAGGAATATATATGTATTTGTGAGCGTGTGTATATAGGTAGGTATATATAGATAGGTATTATGTATTCTTAGTTGTGTCAGCAAAAAGTGTCACTGATTATGGATCACAGTTAAAAACTTTAAAAGCTCACAGTTTACTGTATTTTTCTTCTTCAACTTTCTTTCCTTCTCTCATCCTTTCTCATCTTTCCTTCTCTTATCCGTTCCTCCTTCTCCCACTTCAATCATTGCTGCTGTTGGTAGATAGTGAAAGTTAGGAAGTTAGTTTGAAAGGGAGCTCTCCCAGATAACGAAGTCCTAACATAGTATTTTCCCTTTTTTGTATCTCGATTATGTTACTTGTCGTTTTCTATTCATTCATCTTCCAAACATTTTTATATGCCAGGCACAGTTCTCTGTACTATTTATTCATTATGCATCCACAGATCATTTATTAAGTGTCTACCTGTGTACAAAGCATTAAGGGGTACTAAGGTGAATGAGATGCAGATCTTACCCTTAGAGTTTACTCTTTAGGGTGGTTATCATCATCTGCATTTTGTCCTTCCCTCACTCCACTCCCCTAACCTTTAGGTCTTTGGGATCCTGGGGTAACAAAGTTAGAAAAAGCCTAGTCTGACTCTAAGATTTCTAGATTTATTCATAAAATAGATAATTATTGGACACCGTTTATGTGCCAAGCTCTGCTCTAGTAGTTTAAGATACATCAGAGAACAAAACAGACAAGAAGCTCTGTCCTTTTGGAACTTACAGTTTAATTGGGAGAGATACAATAGACAGTTAACATAATGAGTAGTAAAGTATCTAGAAGGTGATAATGCTATAGAAAAAAATAGAACAAAGTAAGGGGGATTGGGAATCTTAGGTACTGGAAGGGTAGATTACAATTTTTTTTTTTTAAGATTTATTTGAGAGAGAGAACACATGAACAAGCAGCAGGGAGGAGCAGGGGGAGAGGGAGAGAGAGAATCTTTTTTTTTTTTTTTTTTAAGATTTATTTATTTATTGACAGAGGGAGGGAGGGGGCAGGCAGAGGGAGAAGGAGAAGCAGGCTTCCTGCTGAGCAGAGGGCCTGATGTGGGGCTGGATCCCAGAACCCTGGGATCATGAACTGAGCCGAAGGTAGTCGCTTAATGGAACCCTGGAGAGAGAGAATCTTTTTTTTCCCCCCAAATACTTTTATTTTATTTTCTCAGTGTTACAAGATTCATTGTTTATGTACCACACCCAGTGCTCCATGCAATACGTGTCCTCCTCAATACCTACCACCAGGCTTGCCTATCCCCCCACCCCCCTCCCCTCCAAAACCCTCAGTCTGTTGCTCTGAGTTCACAGTTGGAGAGAGAGAATCTTAAGCAGACTCCCTGCTGAGCATGGAACCCGATTTGGGACTTGATCTTATGACCCTGAGATCATGACCTGAGCCGAAATCAAGAGTCTCTGCTTAACCGACTAAGCCACCCAGTCACCCTAGATTGCAATTTTAAATAGAGTAGAAAGGTTTGGCCTTTTTGAGAAGGTGACATTTGAGCATAGACTTGAAGGGGGTGCTGGAATTAGCCTCGGTGATGTGTTAGCTATAGGGTATCTGAGGGAAGCATTGAAGGCAGAGGAAATAGCCAGGGGAAAGGTTCTAAGAGGTGAGCATGCTTGGCATGATGAAAGAGCAGGGAGAAGTCCAATGTGGCTGGAGTAAGGGGAGTATAGTAGAAAATGAGATGATGCCCATAAGGAAATGGGGAGCAGATGTTGTAGGTTCTTGCCAAAACTTGGGTCTTTATTCTGAGTGAAATGGGGAGCTTTTGCAGGGTTTTGTTTTGATTTTGTTTTAAAATTTTTGTTTATTTAGAGAGAGAGTGTGTACACATATGCAGGAGCAGGCAGGGGCAGAGGGAGAGGGAAGAGAGAATCTCAAGAAGATTCCACGTGGAGCTCGGATCCAACGTGGGGCTGAATCTCACAACCCTGAGATCAAGACCTGAGCCAAAATCAAGAATTGGCTACTTAACCAACGGAGTCACCCAGGCACCCTTTTGGCAGGGGTTTTCAGCAGAGGAGGGACATGATGGTACTTGAATTATTTAAAGGATCTGTCTGGATGCTCTTAAGAATAGATTCTTTGGTTGGGGTTGGGGGCGGGTGCCTGGCTGACTCAGTAGAGCACAGGACTCTTAATTTAATCTCAGGTGCCATGAGTTCAAGCCCTACCTTGGGTGTGGAGCCTATTTAAAAAAAAAAAAAATTGTGTTTTTTGTTTGTTTGTTTTAAACCATTGTGTGGAGGGCCGACTTTCAGTAGATCCAGTGGGGGAGCTGCTCTTCTATGTTTGAAACCCCGACTCAGAAGCAGGTCATCTTCGAACCAACGGTTCAGCACCAGGTTCCCCAGGAACTTACGGGTGAGGGGGCGCCCTCCTTTGCGGCCATGCCCATTTCCCGGGAGGAGGGGCTCTCCACACTGGACCCTGGTCCCCATGCGCGCGGTAGCAAGGAAAAAGGAAAAGAATAAATTCTTGAGGGTCTAAGGGAGAAACAGGAAATAGACCAGGTTGGAGACTGTTGCAGTTACCTAGACAGTACATCTTGATAGCTGTGACCAGAGTGATAGCAGTAAAAGCAGTGGAGAGTGGTCAGATGCTGCTGTATTTTGAAGGTGGAACCAATAAATAGGGAAAGCTGCAGAGGGGGCAGGTTAGAGAGCAAGGTTAGGAATTCATTTGGGGGCATTGTGTTTGTGCATCCAAGTAGAGATGGTCAGTAGACAGTTGGATTTACAAGTGGGGGTGTCAGGAGAGAGGTCCAGGCTGGAGATAGAAATTTGTGGGTTATCAACATGTAAATGGTATATAAGAAGAGAAAGGACCATTGGCCATTATAACATTCAGAGTTTGGGAAGAAGAAGAAGAAAACCTAATTTGGAGGAAAAAAAAGAACTATATAGGAGAGTAAGGTAGGAAGAAAACTAGAGTATCATATCCTGAAAGCCACTTGAAGAACTTGTTTCAAGGAAGGAGAGTAATTCATTGTGTCAAATATTGCTGGTATAAAATATAAAATTATATATAAATTATAAATTATAAAATGGGGACTGACCCCTGGATTTAGTAGTCTCTACATCTCCTTCACATTACTTACAACACTTGTAATTAAACTATTGATTTTATAACTTGGTTAATGTCTTTCTTGCTAGAATTAAAGTTTCTTAAAGGTAGAGACCGTATCTGCTTTGTTCATTTTATTGTAGTGCTTGTAGACATTCAGTAAATATTTGATTAATTAATGAATTACAATATGATTACCTTCTGCCTAGCTCCAAAGTAGACATTCTGAACAGAACATTACATGACAGTGAATGTGGAGGACACTACCAGGATTGACAAGAGAAATCAGTGTACTTCCAACATCTTTGCTGTAGCTTTGAGACGTTCATTTTAGAAGTTTTACTAGACATCTTGGAACCATTGGTATTATTTGGGGCCTAGACTTGATGGCACAGTAAACTGAATTTACAGCCCTGTTCCTCGTAATACATGACATGATGAATTATGTACAGGATACTTTTGAAAGAGAGCAGAAGGACTATGTAGTTCTGGTTAGAGGTCAGGAAAGGAGGCGTTCTAATAAACGTAAACAATTCAAATAGGACCTCAAGGGGATTTTGGAATTGGCAAGAAGAATTGGACAAGGCATTCCTGGCAGAGGGAACAGCAAAGGCTATGGTATAGGGAAAAATACCGTGTGTTTGGTGGAACCGTCAGGAATTTGATAATGGTGTATATATGATAGATAGACTGTGGGCTTTGTATTTCCCATCGAACTTGAGCAATTGTCTGGAATGTTGGGTAGCTGTGAAGTTGTTGTGGGGAGGTGGATGACTAAGCCCCATATCTTAACTGCCAAGTTTAGGAGCTTGAATTTTCACTTGTATTCAGTACAGAGCCACTTCAGAATTTTAGACACAGGAGAGCAGAGGGAAAATAGGAGCAGTGATAGGAGTGATGGGGTTGCTGATGAGGTTTAATAAGTTTAATTTGGCATCTGAATGTAGGATGACTTGTGAGATCATGGAGAGAAGAGGCAGGAGAGCTAGCTAGGATATTGCATTATTCATGATTAAGGCAAAATGGATTCGAGAGGGTGTCCAGGCTCTTGGCTGCTTGTGAGGCTTCTATTTAAAAAAACATGTTTTCTCTTCCTAGACTGTATAGAGCAGCTCTTTATGCTTGCCAGAACCAGAAGTAATCTCCCAACATTATTCCCTTCAAGGAAAAGGAGATTTATTGCACTTAATGGAATGGACACAGTGTAACCTATATTAACCACAATCAGAACAATGTTCTGGTCCACTCTTTGTCCTCTCTGGTTCTGTGTTCCTTCTGTACATTGGCTGCATTTTCCCTTCTGGATTTAGAACTTTTCACCCCATTGAATTCAACACATCCAGAGAAGGGGTCAGAGAACAGGCCTTAGTAGTTTAACATGAGGATCTCAAGCCCCAGCTAGGTCAGCTTCTGAAGTATAAGTTTTTCTTTTTATAAGATTGACTTCATAGTTTCTGCCAAAATGGAGGGCGAGGAGGGGAGGAAGGAGGTTTGCTGCTCTTCAAAATGCCTGCTGCCTCTCACCTCTTGAGTGTTCAGAATGAGTGTGGTACAAGAGGGAAGTCCACTTTGGGATAGAGCTCACATGGGCTGGGCTGAGGAGCCTGGGAATCCAGCTGTTGATTGTGGTACGGGCAGCAGTGAGGAAGATAACACAGTGTCACAAAACAGCTGCAGTCCTCTATCACCTTTACCACATTACAAATAGACGTGGGAACTCGGCTAACCAGGGAGGTCAGGGTAATAAGGTAATAGCTGGTGCTAGAAACCAAAACTAGTTTCCCTGTCTTTTAAGGGACTTGCTTACCAACTTGTTTAGATAACAGTTTATATATATTTCATTGATTCTGAAATGCCCATGTTTTCACATTTTTACATCTTTGATATCAGGATGCTCTTACTATTGATGATGTACCATAGTTTAATTTGGCAAATATTCTTTTTTCTTAGCAGTATACTTTATAACAATGGTATCTTTGGTTCAGTGAGTACCCAAAGAATATGCGTGTGTGTTTGGGGGCTGACAGGTGTTAAAAAGGTGAGACAAGCTTTCTTTCCAGAGGAGGAGGAGTCAAAGGCAATGCTGATGTTTTAAGTCTGATATGTACTCTATACGTTTATGTGAAAAGACATCTTTGGTTGATTTTTTTTTTTTAAGATTTTATTTATTTGAGAAGAGAGAGAGAGCATTGAGGAGGGGCAGAGGAAGGAGGGAGAAATGGACTCCCCACTGAGCAGGGAGCCCGGCACAGGGGGCTCCATCCCAGGATCCTGAAATCATGACCTGAGCTGAAGACAGATGCTTAACCAACTGAGCCACCCAGGCGCCCCTCTTAGGTTGATTTTAAGGCTCTTCATACTGTGTGTTTTGTGCAGCCTGCAATTCGGAGAATCAGTTGGAAGCTATTAGATACTTCTCCAATTATTCCATAATAATCCTTAAGTTTTAGGGTCACCTTTAGGATTCTTGTGATCCAAGGCATATCAGGTTTCATTAAAATTTTGGCTTATTTTCTTCTTCAGAAATCATCAGTGAATTTTCATTTAATGTATCCTATTGTGAACCTGCTTCTTTTGTTGTCAGTTTTATAACCTATTAGGGTAGCATATGACATTGCAAAACTTTTGTTGAAAATAACTGGCTTAGTTCCTGATTTTGAGCATTTGTGCCTTCTTTGTATCATCTGTGGAAAGATTACTGAAGTAAAGATAGGTTGTTTGGGGAAATCATTCATTGTTCTTAGGTTGTATATATGTGTCTATACATATGAACATGCACAACACATATATATCCATGACATATTCTTAATTTAGAGTTTCTAAGAATTCTTATACCATTCATATAGTCTGTAATGAGACTAGAGTGTATACATATGCATATAGTTTTAAGGTGCACTATATTGAAATTTTTTAAAAAATTTATTTTGAGTAATCTCTACACCCAAGGTAGGGCTCGAACTCATGACCTGGAGATCAAGAGTCGCATGCCTTCCTGATTAAGCCAGCCAGGTTTCGCTATAATGAAATATTTTTAGAAAAATTCTACAGTTGGGGTGCCTGGGTAGCTCAGTCGGTTAAGTGTCCGACTCTTGATTTCAGCTTGGGTCATGATCTCAGGGTCCTGAGATCAGGCCCCATGTTGGGCTCTGCACTGGGCATGGGATTCTCTCTCTCTCTCTCTCTTGGCCCCTCCCCCCTGCCTCTGTGCATGCACACTCTCTCCCTCTCAAAAAGAAAAAGAGAAATTCTACAGTTTATGGGAGTGAGATAACTGAACTCTAAGAATGTTGGTTCGCAAAGTATGGTCCTTTAGTTTCATGGAGGTTAAGATCCTGGCTCTGAAGTCAAGCTGTGTTTGAATGCTAGCTCCTGTAACCTTGGACAAGTTACTTAACCCCTTTGTGCGTGAGTGCTCTCTTCCATAAAATGGGAATAAAAGCAGTACCTACCTCATAGAATTCATTCAGATAACTTATGTAAAGTATGTAGCAGCATGCCCAGCATAGGACGCACGCACTTGATAAATATTAGCTGCCATTTTTTATTTTAATTAATTAATTTTTTAAAGATTTTATTTATTTGAGAGAGAGAGAGAATGGGAGAGAGCGAGCGTGAGAGGGGGAAGGTCAGAGGGAGAAGCAGACCTCCTGCTGAGCAGGGAGCCCGATGTGGGACAGTCTCTGGAAGCTAGGATCATGACCTGAGCTGAATGCATTCGTTCAACCAACTGAGCCACCCAGGTGCCCAGCTGCCATTTTTTATTAATAAGGTATTACATCAAGAGCAAAACCAGATCTTTTGAACTATTGGTTAAGCAAAAAAGGAACTATAGTTATAAGGTAGGGATATATTTTCTAACTCAGTGCTTTTAGGAAATTCCCCAAGTTAATTGTGCTGCCTTTGAAGTAGGGATGTAGGCTAGAATGTTATCACCATGAAGGTAGGAGCTTGTATCTGTTTTATCAACTCATTTGTCCCCAATCCCTACAATCATGCCTGACTTACAGTAAGTACTCAATCACTATATGTTGAATAAATGAAAAGGGGTCAGTAGTTCTTAAAAGCTACAAAGTTTTCATCTTGTGGACTGAATTATGTAAATTATTCCAATATGTAATGATTTAAAATGATGGTTTAACAGTGGTATGGAGAGAACTTTAAATTACTAGAAACTGAAACCTAAAGTACATTTAAACAAGTTGATTTTCATTGTTCAAAATATAAGCTAAAATATATGTAAATAAATTGAGATAAGTTACTGTTCACTGTTTTGACAATGTATAATTAATAGTGTACTATGAATGTACTATGAATAGTGTACTATGAAGAGTTTCACATTACTTCATAAAAAAACATAGAATTTAAAAATCACATGCACCTAAAACAAGGGTGCCTGGGTGGCTCAGTCAGTGAAGCGTCTGCCTTTGACTCAGGTCATGATCCTGGGGTCCTGGGATCGAGCCCTGCATGGGGCTCCCTGCTCAGTGGGGAGTCTGCTTCTCCCTCTCCCTCTGCCCCTATATTCTAATAGAGGGGTGAGACAATAAGTTTAGGGAATGAGCTCCATGTTTAGGGACAGGAAACTGAGGCCCATAGAGGTTAAGCGACTTGCCAAAAAGCAACATAGTTGGCATAAAAATGCCACTCACCTTACTTACTGCTCAGTGCTTTTTCTGTTACATCTTTCTGGTTTTCTTTGAAGAATCGTATGCAAATTCTTGAGCATTCTAAATCAGAAGTCTAATCGAATTTTGCTGTGAGTCTCACAAAGGAGTTCTATTTTATGAGGCCGTGTTGTGTAGAGTAAGGAATGTGTGTTCTACCCAGTTACGTCAGCAGAACATTTGCCAAATCCCTGAAGCTCTCTGGTTCTTGTTTTCATCACCTGTGAAATAAAAAGATCAGCTGTCTTGTTTGTTCCTTCCACAGTCTTGTTTCATTTGGAGTTCTGTGTGTGTGTGTTCTCTCCGCAGCCATCCACACCGCTGCTATGGATATGCTGGGAGGATCTGGTATTGAAAGCCAGTGTAGAAAAGTTGATATCATTGCAGATGCCGCCTATTCAATTTTTAAAAAGCCAAAGAGTTTTACTGGAAACTTTATTGTTGATGAAAATATCTTAAGAGAAGAAGGAATAAAAAATTTTGACGTCTATGCAATTAAACCAGGTAATGCTTCCAGTTTTTAGAAGTAGTGATGCATTTTTCTGTATTTCCTGCAAGGAACACACATATGTTTTGTGGGCATGTTTGTGTGATCATAAAACTAATATGTTCTTTTAAAAGCTATTCTCCCGATGAAGGAGAAGACTGTACCAACACAACTTCAAAAAGAGAGAAAGGAAAAATTGAAGTGAACGGAGGGCTTTTTTTTTTAATATAGATTTTATTTATTTATTTGACAGAGAGAGAGAGATCACAAGTAGGCAGAGAGAGAGGGGGAAGCAGACTCCCTGCTGAGCAGAGAGCCCGATGCGGAGCTCGATCCCAGGACCTGAGATCATGACCTGAGCCGAAGGCAGAGGCTTTAACCCACTGAGCCACCCAGGCGCCCCGAACGGAGGGCTTTTTAAGTGATGTACAGATACAGAAGGCACATTGGCTCTTAGCCATTTCCAAATCTTGAAACTAAAAATGAAAATTCGTTTTTAAAGTTGATCTTGGGTACCTGAGTGGTTCAGTCGGTTAAGCTTCTGCCTTCAGCTTAGGTCATGATCCTAGGGCCCTGGGATTGAGCCCTGCATTGGGCTCCCTGCTCCGAGAGGAGCCTGCTTCTCCCTCTCCCTCTGCTGCTCCTCACTGCTTGTGCTCTCTTTCTGTGTCAGATAAATAAATAAAATCTTAAAAAATAAAAATAAAGTTGATCTTAAAATCACAGAGTAAAGACTTTATTCAAGGATTAGGTGATACAGGAGTGCGTTTCTGTGAAACCTTTTTAGGAATATGGGCTCTTTCCAAATGTTTTTCTCTTAAGTACAGTCTCGTAGAGTAGCTTACTTACTGATAGATAGTGAAGGCGAGTGAACACAGTCTGCCATTTGCACAAGAATGTGATTCGAGAAGTTCTCAGAAGGCTCCCTTGTTCAGAAATCATTCTTCCTCTCTGAAATTGCAAGTCATGGTGGTGATGATCAGGCATTCTTACTTTATGTATAAAACATAATCTATATTAAATAATAGTGTAGCCGTAAGTGGGAGTTCTATTTATTGGTGTGAAAGTGTATTCTAAATATTATTCATTAGGTTGCACTTCCACATGTTTATGTTTGTGTCATCCCTGTCCGTCTCTTCAGTTTGAACTGAATTAAATAGCTCTTTACGGTTTTACAGAGCAGTTTTTTTTTTTTTTTTTTTTAAGATTTTATTTATTTGCCAGAGAGAGAGCAGGCGCACAAGCAGGGAGAGCTGCAGGTAGAGGGAGAAGCAAGGAGCTCGACATGGGACTCAATCCCAGGACCCTGGGATCAAGACCTGAGCTGAAGGCAGACACCTAACCAACTGAGCCACCCAGGCATCCTCAGAGCAGTTTTATATACATTATCTATTTAACCTTCACAGCAGTCCTGTGAGGGAAGCATGTTGTTTAGGGATTAAGAGCATGGAGTTTGGGAGAAGACGAGCCAGGTTCAGATTCCAGCTCAGCTGCTCATGCGCTGTGTGACTTCAGGCACGTCGCCCACTTTCTCTGAGCTTCACTTTCCTTATTTTTTTTTCAAAGATTTTATTTATTTATTTGAGCGAGAGAGAATGAGAGAAAGAGCATGAGAGTGGAGAAGTCAGAGGGAGAAGCAGTCTCTCTGCCGAGCGGAGAGCCTAATGCGAGACTCGATCCAGGACTCCAGGATTGTGACCCCAGCTGAAGGCAGTTGCTAACCAGCTGAGCCACCTAGGCGCCCCTTCACTTTCCCTACTGGTAAAATTAAGGGAACAATAGCTTCCATACAGGATTTTTGTAAGAACGAAATGCAGTAATGTGTGTAATGTGCTTGGCACAGTGCCCGGCATATGACACAGTCGCAGTATTCAATAGTTAATATTTACAGTAGAAAAATAGGCTCACAGAGATTAGTCTTTGTGTAAGAGCAGTCAGCTAATAAGTGGCAGAACCTAAACCAGATCCAAGTCTTCTGGGTCCTGGTACAATGTAATTATCACTTTAGGTTTTAAAGACACAGAATCATTGTGTACAAAATCTTAAATTTGATTTAAGATTAAAAATCCTATTAAGTGTTGAGAACATAAGGTGAATTGGTACTTTGATAAGTGTTAGGATATAACAAAGACCAATGCATTCCTGACCTCCAGTTTTTTTAATCTTCTGAGAGGGAGAGAGAGACCGACAGAGATGAGAAACATGTCCTTCTTAATGAGGACTCCTTCTCTATGGGGGCCAGGTAAGGAATGAGTCCTGAGCACTTTGGAGGGATGAAGGACAGAAGGTTTGCATGGATGGATGAGGGAGCAAAACCTCCTGGGAGAGCAGTTGAGAGCTTAACATAACAGGTAGCTCTTTGGTTGGATCTTAGAGATGAAATTTGCCATAGGAGAGGAGGATAACTTGGTGATGGGAAAAGTACTTTAGCTTTGTGAAGGTCAAGTAGTTTGACAGTCCTCATGGGAATCTTTTCCATTGCACTAGAATGATCATTACAATAAAAACAGATATAATGTTCATTAAACAGATGTTAAAATCTTAATGTATTGGTGTTGTCATAGTAACTTGAGTATTTTTGGGGTCAATTTTCCAGGCCACCCTTTGTTACCAGATTTCTTCTTAGATGAACACCCAGATACAATTATCAAGAAAGTGGAATCACGTGGTAAGTTGTAGACCATATTTTATGTAGGAAATAAGGATGGTAACTATTTATTTCTTTCAGAATATAAAATTGGACATTTCTGCCTTACGCTTTTAAACCATTTCGTAATTTAAACTAGACAAGTAATATATGGGCTTAGTTAATTCAAGCAAGGAAGGTTGTCTTTTCCTTCTACCAGTAAGAAGTTAATATATTCTTTTCATTTTATTTTTTAAAAAGTCTAAAAAGAAAACAAACCCTTTTTAAGGTGTTATTTCTTTTCCTCGGCACTGTCTTTAGGTATTTCGTGTTAATGTATTATTTTATTTTGAGGAAAAATGTGTCACATCAAAGTACACCTAACACCATTCTCAGAGTTTGTGCTGTGTGAGTACTTCAGGGGAGAAATTAACTTCAAAGGAGGTTTCGGTTTTACTTTGTTTTTATAATTGATCCAGAGTTTATTCTTTGTGTTTGACATTATGCCACTAGCTTACTGAAAGATGTCAGAAGAAACTCTAACAAATATCCATGAGAAGAATGTCTCTCATACTTTATTAACAAGAATAGTTGTGCTTCTCCTGGGCCCTTACCTTATTTTTATCTTCTAGACACTGCGAATCTCCTAAGCGATCACAGATTCTTTACATGACTGCTAGAAAACTTAAGAACAGATTTTCTCTATACCTTCGTACAGATTTATAGAACCTTACCCTGTAGTGCATTTTAGTGCCAACCTTTTTTCTGGCTTACTCTTTTCTATCTTTATCTTTTCTTTGTCCAAATTTTTGGAGATAGTTTAAGAAATTACTTAATAAAAATGGCAACTTTCTTTTGTATCATAAAAAACTTGAAAAATATACAGCTTATCAAAGTCTGAAAGAGTCTACTCTTCAGGTTAGGCAAGAACAAAATCCTGATTTTTGCTCATCACCTTAACATTGGATCTGAGCTCATTGAAATTCCAAATTTAAATTAATAAGAGCCACTTACCGATCATGTATATTCCTTTTGTTTTTCAAAAAATATTTATTGGGCACTACTGTGTTTCAAACACTATGCGAAGTCCTTTGCATTCATTGTCTCATTTAACACTTAGGAGCCTACAAGGCAAGTATTATCATCTTCATTTTAGATCTGAGATCGTGCAGGTGGCAGAACCAAGATTTAAATTCATAGTTCTCTGATTGCAAAGCCCATAACCTTAACCAGTAGATTTAAATTGCTTTTCTAACTCCTTAATGCGTAAAGTCCTTTAAATTAGCATATTTCCCCCCAGTAATCCAATTTATTAATTTATAATGAGAAATTGCCATCTCAGGACTAAGTGTGTAGTCGCTATGATCAGCCCATTCTCTCCCTTGGGTCATAATGACATAGGGAACAGAATCATAATCAGAAGGTTGTTTCATGACCGTGGAATCAGAACAAGGTTAGATAAGTAAAATGTAATAAGATAGACGTTTATGAGCATCAAATTTCAATAGGAGTGATTTTGCCTGTGGGATCAGAATATGCCAAGTGCCTTGACTGCAATCCATGTATCTCTCTCCACAGAAGGCATGTCCTCATCCTTGAGGTCACAGTACTCCCATTCCTTTGGCCAAAGCTTCTCTTCCCCATATGATGGTGAGAGAGCATTTGCTACTGTGGCTCTCTTTTCCGTATTCTTCCTCATTCATGCAATTCTATTCAATATTTTCTGTAGATATATTAATATATTTATATAGGTAATGGTCCAGTATATCTGGCCTGGGATCTAACATCTCTTTCAGGTGATTGTTTAGTCCATATGCACATCCGCTGTATGTTGACTTCATACTTTCTCTCTGAGGTCAGTGTGTAATCCCTCATGTCTCAAGTGAGAACAGCTCACCTTTCTATTTACTAATCCTGTTTGTACCTTTTCTGGTTATTTGTGCTGTGTATATTTGTTTTATATAATGTATTTGTAGCTATGAAGTATAAACTATGCACATAATTTTAAATTTGTGGTTTTTTTCTCATTAAAAACAGTACTGTCTTTTCTTCATTGATTTCCTCTCCTCCGACCACCCTAGTGCAACACAGGGAGCCTACAGAGTCTTGTTTGTTGGTTCAATTTATTTTTGTTGTTGTTGTTTTTCTTTAGTTCTAATTTTAATTGCTTCTGTTCCTCTCTTCCAGTTGTTCTGGAGTCTCCCCAGAAACACTTATTCTTCGCCTGGCTGTCTTTTTCCTTTACCCTGTAGTTATCACCATCTTTCCTTATTTCTATCTTACTGTTCTTTCCTTCTGCATTCTGGGAGACCTTTTCAAGTTTGAACTCTGTATTACTGATAAGTCTTTTGGCAGGGTGCCTGGCTGGCTCAGTCGGTGGAACGCATGACTCTTGGTCCTTGGGGCTGTGAATTGAATATGTTGGGCTTGGAGCCTATGTTGGGCTTGGAGCCTACATTACAAAAAGACTTTCGACACTTTCATCTCTTCCCTATGGCCTATAATGTTTATTTTAATTTGGGTGTTGTTCTTTTTGTTTCTCATGTTCCCTTTTTCCTTTTCATTTTATTCCATTGCCTTTTCATCCCGGCCAGTTATATATGACTCTGTGCCCCTGTTTCATAGAGTTTTCATGTGGAAGAATCTTTGTGGGTTTCATAGTAAATTATTTTTAGAGATAGATTTTTTTTCTATTCAGGATAATTTTCCTTTACCTTGTGGTATATTGTTTTTCACAGGCATCAGGTTATTTTTTTTCCCCTGTTAATTCATCTTCATATTAGGAGTGATCGCTAGAGCTAGTAGAGTCAGATGACAGAGATGCATAGATTGCTTTTGGCTCCACTCCCTGTCCAGCTGATGGAATTCCTTTCTCAAACCTGTGGCTTCTGTTGTGGTACCTGTTAGGCATGTAGCTAGTGCCAGTGTGCAAGACTGACATGGGACCTTCTTTTACTTCCTGCTGTCCCCTGCATTCCCTGCTCCCAGGGTTCTTCCCCTCCCCATTCTTACCAGTAATGCTTTGAGACATTACTTTCCAGGATGAACCACTACCAAGGCTCCCTCTACTGTCTGCTCCTCTGTTGTTTGGGAACTACAAGCTTTAGCATTGGATTTGAAAGATGGGGGCGTTCTTAAAAGGTGGCATTATATAACAGAGGGACAGATCCTAGTCTTCTAGCTGGCACAAGCCCAGAGTCTGGTCCAGTGGTTTAAAAATGTGAAAACCTGTCTTCCTTGTTTAGGTGAACAGAGCTGTTCTTTCTCAGATCTCTCATGAAGCAAAGTATAGGCAGTCCTGTGTTCTTAGGCTGACTCTCTACCTTAGAGTTACTGAACATTTCTTCCTAGATTCTGACGGTAAATTGTGAGTCTAGGTGATGTTTAGTGTCTTGTTCACATGTTTATATTTATTTAAGTTGTGAAGTTAGGAGAGTCTATGACAGGGACTGCTAGCCGTGTATCTTTTTTTTTTTTTTGGTTACTGAAATGCTCTTTCTCATTAAAGCTTATGTATTTGTAGTCTATTGATTGTAACTTTCAAATATACTACTGATTTGTTTTTTGTCTCCTGAAGTTTTATTCTCTCGTGCAAAGTCATCCTGCCATGTCTAAATATTCCAGGTGATAAATTATGCATTTTGCATAAAAAACCTTACACTAAAGTTTTTGCTGTGGTCTCCTTGGCACCATAGGCTTCTGGGGGACTCTTCCTTGATCTAGGTGATGATGACACAGTATATTCACTTACTGATAACTTTTTTAAAAATTTATTGAAGTATAGTTGACACAGCATATTACATTAGTTTCAGGTGTACAACATAGTGATTGGACATATCTATACATTATGCTGAGCTCACCCCAAGTGTAGCTACCATGTGTCACCATACAGCATTATTACAATACCATTGACTATATTTCCTGTGTTGTACCTTTTATCCCTGTGACTTACTCATTCCATAACTGAAAAGCCTGTACCTCTCACTCCTCTTTACCCTTTCTACCTATCCCCCAATTCTTCTGATAACTTTTTGAGCTGTATACTTATGGTCATTATTCATACGTGTTGTCCATCAATAAAAAGCAACACCTATGCCAAGGGCAAGGCAGTTGGGGTTGTTTGCCCTGGGTGTAGGCAGTAAAGGCGTGCACTATCTGTAATGAATTTAAAAATAATGACAAACTGACTACAAGTTTTTTAAAAACTGTGTATCTTCTTTGCTCCATTGGGTCTTGAGGATTTCATCTTTAATATCCGTTTGGATTTTAACTTGTAAGAAGAGAAGGATTTTATTGTTGTTTTCACTTGTCTCTGGAATCATCATAGTAGAAGGTAATTTATATCCAGCAAATTTGGGATACTTTTATATTGCTTCTGTTGTACAATGGAGTATCTTTATGCTGTCAATTAGATTTCATTTAATAACCTTTGGTGAGTTATATTGGACAATATGGCTGGGTATAATTTGAGTTGGGAAATAGGTGGAGAGTTAAATTTCAGCCTAGAGCATAGATTGACCTTGGAGTTAATTTAATTAATGGATTGTTCTCACTTGTTTCTGGGGGCAACTGTCAAACTATTCACAAGTGATTACCGGAGAATGAGTAAAGGAACAGAAGTTGGTATTGAGGGACAGCTTC
Source organism: Potos flavus (assembly GCA_028534135.1). Taxonomy (NCBI): domain Eukaryota; kingdom Metazoa; phylum Chordata; class Mammalia; order Carnivora; family Procyonidae; genus Potos; species Potos flavus. The sequence goes on along the minus strand of CM052892.1, from coordinate 18,006,728 downwards.
ATGCTATTGGAATTGTCCTATGGACTGCAGATCCCCTGGCTCATTATATGCTGAATGATTATGGCCAATGGGTTAAGTGGATACAAGTTTAAAAATACTGTAACCTCCATTCCCCCCCCTTCCTCCTCCCCCACCTTGTGTTTCTAGGCCGGTGGGCAGGGGGGTGGCAGGGGTAGGGAGAGCTTTTGTGAGGCTGATAGTCTCATCTCCCTCTTCATCCAGTGGGAGGAGCCACCAATCTGATGAAATTGGAAGAGGAACCAGCTTTGTGTGGTTTAAACTGCTGTGAAGGTTGTTTCTTTCAGAGCACGTTTTCCCTGGTTTTCACACGATCTTTACTTTCAGTGGCATTTCTAAGCCCTGATGGGAAGAAGCAGGTTCAATCCAGGGATGAAGGAACTAAGTTTAATTTAGAGGCAAAGTTATTAGGAAGTTCACTTGACTGTTGATTCAAGCTACAATCTCCCAACAATTCAGTCCATTGATTTACGTGGTTGATGTTCTGATCTCTAGTATCTTCGTTTCTCATTTGGTTTTAGAACTCAGAGGGGTTGATAAAGGAGTGATTAATTATTATTCCTAAAAGTGTCTTTAGGTCTGTTTAAAAACAAACAAAAAAAAGCCACTATAGTTTAGTAGTGGTTTGGGTTTTTTTTTTAACCTAATCTGAGAATCAGCCTTTTACTTGGAGAGTATAAACCATTTACATTTATAATCATGACTGATGTGTTTGGATGTTATTCCATCAGTTTGACTTATGCTTTTTGATGTCACCAGATGTATTTAAAATAATTTTTGTCAAACAAGTCTAGTTGGTAGCAAGTCTTTTCTGCTAATCAATTGTGTGTGTGGCCTTATACTCCCTAGGTTTTCAAACCATTTATATGAATAATATTTTACAGATGCTGTTCCAGAATTGAAAGAAGAGAAGTCAAAGCCACCATCAAAACCACGTTCTGGAGCCGTGGCAGAAACATTTAGAATCGTTAAGGACTCTCTCAGTGATGATGTCGTTAAAGCCACTCAAGCAATTTATCAGTTTGAACTCTCAGGTAAAGATGATATCGGGAGTGTGGTGCTCTTATGAAATAAAGTAGGATATTTCCCTTGGAGGAAAATCAGCCTCCACTAGCAATCACCTTGATAGTTGGCTGTATCCAGAACCCTTAACCCTAGAAAGTAGACGTTCAAGAATAATAAATAACTACTGATTTGTATTTTTAAGTTAAGATCAGTGCATATGGACACATGTAAAATAAAATCTCATTACACAGACTTCCAGTGTTAAGTAAATTTTTGGTGTATGTAGTTGAGAGAAAATCCTAGTTAGGAGGGCATATGGATCATCACAGGGGGTGTGATACAGTAATATATCATCAGTCACAGCACCTGGCCATTTTTATCTTTGAAATTTTTCGAGTCAGTCTGCATGTAGTCAGCGTTCTCAAACTTCTCAATATTTTTCTTCTCAACATAGTATTAACATGTAATTAATGATAGTTTTAAGAACTAGCTACTTCAGTTCCATTGAATGCAAACTTTGACATTATCCGTTTTTTTATCCTTTGTCTCCTCTGTTTCCTCTCTTCTTCCTTTGCTCTCCTTAGAGCCCATGGTCCATTACTTTAATAACTCTTTTGCCTGTATCCTAAATTCCCTGGCCTTTTTGTGCTTATGTCACCACCTGTCAAAAGCCTAGTCCTGGATGAATCACACTGTCTGGCTACCCCACAATTGTACCAGGCTGCTCAGTCCTCCTGGGGAAATGGAAAAAACCCATCACACTACCCAGTGGATCTGTACCAGTAGAAATTCTCATCGCCCTTCTTCAACTAGGGTCTAAGCGGCACCTCAGAATTCTCTATTTCTGTGGTCAGCTTACTGCCTCATTTTCCACAGTGACTATTTTAAAACTTCTCAGTGTTCCACAAATCTCCCATCTCTCTCCCTTCACCACTTCCCTGCCAATTTCAGCGGGTAATCCCGCCTCCTCTTTCACAGAGATAATAGAAACTTGCAGACAAAGTGCTTCAGCTTCCTGTCATTTGATATCAAATCAGTTGTTACGAGCATCGTTCTTTCTTCCTTCCCAGTAGAGCAGAGCTCAGCTCTAGATTTATGCATCTCAAGCTTTAATGTTCATACTGAGACCATAATGTTCATCTGGGACCCTGCTAAAATGCAGAGTCTGATTCAGCATGTCTCGGGTAGGGTCTGAATTTTGCATTTCTGACAGGACTACAGTCCACAGATCGCACTTTGAGTAGCAAAGTTGTAGATCCCATTTCCTGTGGCCTCATCAGGGACTTTGTACTGTTAATTTTGCCCTCTCACCTGTGTATCCTGCCGCCTACTTTCCGGTGATCTTAACATTCTCAAAGTCTATTCTGTCTTTAAAACAAAACACAACACCCCTAATCCCACTTCTTACCGCTACCATTCCTCTCCTTTTAGAGACAAACTTCGTTTCATCTAGAGTTCACTCTACTCTGGTATCATATTTCTCCATTCTGCTGAATTTGCTGTCACCATGGTCCTCGGTGACCTCTATATCATCAGTGGACCTTTGTCATTTTTACCTTGTCACCACTCTACAGCATTTGAAGCTGTTGACTGTTCTTGCCTTCTGGAAAGGCTCTCGACCTTGACTTCCCCGACAGCAGCTCTCCTTGCTTTCCTCCTCTGTCTGTAATCATCCTTGTCAGTTACAGACTTGCCTGAGGAAACCTTAATCACTCACATGGCTTCAATGACCATAGGAAATGATTACTTATGCATCTATATTTCCAACCTAGTTAGACTTCATTTGACATTTCATTTGGTTGGCACAGAGATGCCTCAATCTGAAAATGTCTAAAACAGTTCACCATTCCCAACACCTGCCTCGCACACTGCCTATTCAATCTGCTCTTCTTCAGTGGCCCTCTCTCAGTACAAAATACATCCATACCTACCCGGTTTCCTGAGCCACAAACTAGCAAATCATTTCTTAATGCGCTCTCCATACCTTTTCCTCATCATACTCATTTACTGAGTCTTGTATTTCTGCTTCGAAGTTCTATCTCAAATATGCCCACATCTCCCTATTCCCACTGCCACAGTCCTGATCCAGGCACACATCTTCGGGTTCTCAAACTACCCTGACAACCATCCTAACTTGCCTTTTGCATCCTCTTAATCCCTCAACAATATATTCTCCACCCTGCTATTAGGGTGATCGATTTAAAATAGCAACTTTATGTCATTCTCCTTCCATGGCATATCCCTTAGGATGAAGTCAGTGAATCTTTCACGTGGCCCACTACGCCTTCTGGACTGCTTCATGAGCTCATCTCATGCCACCCTTCATTCTCTTTCTACCTTCAGTCCTCCTACACTTTTTTCAGTTCCTCATCTAGCTAATTCTTACCTGACTTTCCAGTCTCCCCTTCCATGGGGCTTGCCTGCCTCCACATTACCCTCCACTTCGTCTTGTGTAAGAACCATGTTACTGCAGGGTCTTCAGAGCCTAGCCCAATGCCTGGCACGGAAATACTTAATAAATATTTACTGAATTTGATAGCAGCCTGAGGGTTTTAGCCAGGAAAACAGCATTATGTAAAATTATTCTAACTCTAGCAGTTATTAAGTTTAAGAAGAACAAGGCTTCTTCGGCATTATTTTCTGTATCTCTGAATTTTGTGCAGGTGAAGATGGTGGAACGTGGTTTCTGGACCTTAAAAGCAAAGGTGGGAATGTCGGATATGGAGAGCCCTCTGATCAGGCAGATGTGGTGATGAGTATGTCTACTGATGATTTTGTAAAAATGTTTTCAGGTGAGTTTTCAATTTTATTAACTTAGTGATTGCTCAAGGAAAATTTAGTTCTAACTTGATTCCTTTCCAAATAATCCAGACTTTGTAGCCGTAGAATCTTAGCGGCTATTGATGTTAAAGAGCACATGGTCTTCAGAAGGTGGTTCTTACTTCGTGGTAAGTTCTCACTGTTCGGCCAACAAGTGGGAAGTCGAAGTCAGAATTTCCTTTTTGCATGACTGAGAAGCCCATAAGATAATCTTGGGAATAGAGAGGTAATTCAGAAGGACTCCTAGGTGGACTTTATTTCTACTGGTTGGACTAAGATAGCCCTTCCAATAACACCTGGGACACAGGAGGTACTGAACTCAGCTGTACCTCATTTATTGAGAGTAAGGTCCTGCTTTGATCTTGCCATGACTATAATAGGAAACAGAGGCCCTCTCCCATGGCCCATGATCCTGCTTTCTGTGGAATCCCTAAGCAAGAGAACCTTTTGCATAGTTTTCTATTCTTCCCATGTACCTCTCTCTAACTGTGCCAGAGAATTTTAAGGGTAATTTTTTCTATTTTCTACTCTTAGGATACAACTCCAAATGGTGATTATCACATGTATTAAGAAACAACACTTTAAAGTAAAGCATTATAACATTCTAACCAAAAAAATTCACTTAATGATCTATAAATGTGATTCATTCTTTGTTCTGTTTTAATCTTCATAAATTGAAGATCACAGTGTGTACTCTGTGCCCTGTAGATCTTGCTTTCCAATTCCTTTTTTTTTTTTAAGATTTTATTTATTTATTTTTGAGAGAGAGCACATGAGCAGAGAGGTGGGGCAGAGGGAGAAGCAGACTCCCTGCTGAGCAGGTTGCCAGATGCAGTACTCCATCCCAGAACCCCAGGATCATGACCCAAGCTGAAGGCAGATGCCCTACCCACTGAACTTCCCAGGCACTCATTGCTTTCCAGTTCTAATCCAGGATGCTAATGGCCTACATACTATCTGAGACAATCTGTGTATGTTACTAACCATTGAGGTCTCTTCAACTTTTCCTTTTTTTTTTTTAAGATTTATTTATTTTAGAGTGTGAGAATGAGGGTAGGACTCCCTGCTAAGCATACAGCCCAGTGTAGAACTCAGTTTCACAACCCATGAGATCATGATCTGCGCTGAAACTAAGAGTCGGACACTTAACTGACTGAGCCCCCCAGGTGCCCCAACTTTTTTTTTTTAACAGTAGTGTTAAATAACTCATGGTACAAAATCAGAAAATACACTTAAGAAAAAAGCAAAATAAAGATAGTTCTTTTTTTAAGATTTATTTATTTTAGAGAGAGAGAGCGTGTGAGCAGGGGGAGGGGCACAGGGAGAGAGAATTGCAAGCAGACTCTCCACTGAGTGTGGAGCCCAACACGGGCTCGATCCCAGGACCATGAGATCGTGACCTGAGCTGAAATTAAGAGTCAGCCACCTACCTGACTAAACCACCCAAGCGCCCCTAAGCAAAATAAAGATACTTCTTTATCTCACTACTGAGAAGTCAACCATTAGTTGATTTTGATTTGTTCAATCAAAACAAATTAGTTTCGATTGAACTAATCAATTAGTTGATTTTAGTTGAACCAAAATCAACTAATAGTTGACTTCTAATAGAGTCATATATTAGAGTCATATATACTTTCTAGAGTCTAATATATGATTCTAATACTTCTAATATGACTCTAATACTTCTATTAGAGTCATATATTTGAGTCATATATACTTTTGTGAATGTATATAGATATACACATGTGCTTATAAAAACAGGATTATAGCATTACTACTATTTGGTAATCTTTTTCGCTCACACATTATAACATCTTTCAATGTTAATAATTATCTCTCTAGTCATTTTCAGTAGTGTCTTTAGTGTTTTAGTGTTCCAACAACTATGTCCTCATAATACTTAAAGTGCTTTGGACATACTAGATGCTCAGTAAATGTTGGCAAATTTATATTTTATAAATAAGTAATATTTTGAACTTAAAGATCATTTAAAGTAAAAATTGTCAATTTCTAAACTGAAGAACAATAATTATAGCTAATATGTATTGAGTGATTACTATCATTTAAACAATACTCCAAACAATGCTTTGAGATAAAATATTTTCTCCATTTTATAAAAATGAAGACTGAGTCACCAATGGATTAAATAATAAACTCAAGGTCACACAGTGAAGAAATGTTGAAGCCAGAATTTGAATGCAAGCTAACTCTTAGGCTCATGCTCTTTTAATCATTACGCTACTCTGCCCTCCAAAGGAAAGAGTCAAATGACTTCTTTAATTTACATTTTATTTATGTAACATCAACCTATAATAATGGGCTTTCCATTTATATCTTTCTGTTAATGTGCTCCCGGGTTGACTATGGGAAGCCAGTCAGATAAATGAGTAACTAAAAGAAAAAAAAAGTATTCTTTTTTTTAAGATTGTATTTATTTATATGACACAGAGAGAGAGAGATCACAAGTAGGCAGAGAGGCAGGCAGAGAGACAGGTGAAAATAGGCTCCCTGCTGAGCAGAGAGCCCGATGCGGGGCTCGATGCGGGGCTTGATCCCAGGACCCTGAGATCATGACCTGAGCCGAAGGCAGAGGCTTTAACCCACTGAGCCACCCAAGAGCCCCCCAAAAAAGTATTCTTATAAGGTTTCTTATAGCGACAGTGAATTTACTTCTGCTTCTTACATCCTTTTGTTCCAACTCTTTATCCCATCTGCTGTCCTTTGAAGGGGCACAATTTAGGCCTTATATCCTAGTATGGTTTCTCTTTTAAGAAACCATAGCCATTTCTGACCTAATTTATATAGTGGATACTTTATAAGTACAGAAACTTTAAGGAACTAGTGATCATCTAATCAAAATCTCCTTTGGCCAGTAGAGGCCACTGTAGGGTAAATCATTAGCATAGAAAGGAAACTAGAAGGAGATTACCTGTTTAATATGTAGGGAGGAGATATTATATATAGGATATTGTACTTACTAGCTATTTTTTAAGTTATTTTTTTTACAGTTTTATTGAGGCATAATTTATATATCATAAAATCCACCCAGTATAGATTTATAGAGTTGTACAGCCATCACTTACAATCTAGTTTGAGAAATTTCCATCACCCCAGAAAATTCTCTCATGTCTCTTTGTAATCATTCCCCATTTTTACCCTCAGCTAGCCAAATGCTAATTTGCTTTCTGTCTCTTACAGATTTCTGGTAGTTGACGTAAATGAAATAAACAGTATATAGTCTTTTGTATCTGTCTTCACTTACCATAAGGCTTTTGAGATTCATCCATTCATGTTGTAGCATGTATCAGTAATTTATTTCCTTTTTATTGCTGAATAGTATTCTACTGTGTGGATATTCTACATATTATTTATCCACTCACCAGATGGCAGACATTTGGAATATTTTAAGTTTTTGGCTACTACGAATAATGCTGCTCTGAGTATGGTCATACATGTATTTGGGTGGTTGTATATTTTCATTTCTCTTGGATAGATTCCTAAGAGTGGAATTGGTGGGTCATATGATAAGTTGATAACTTTTTTGAGAAACTACCAAACCGTTTGCTAAAGTGGCCGTACTGATTTTACCTTATTAGTAATGTGTGAAGGCTCCAGTTTCTCCAAATTCTCACCAGAACTTATTAGTGTTTAGTTGTTGTTGTTTTTTTACAGCTTTATTGAGGTATACTTGACAAAAGCTATATATGTTTAAGGTATAAAACAGAATGATTTGATACGTGTATATATATACATTGTTAAATTACTATAATCAAGCTAATTAACACATTCATCATCCCACATAATTACCTTTTTATGTTTGTAGTGAGAACATTTTAAGATCGGGGCGCCTGGGTGGCTCAGTGGGTTAAAGCCTCTGCCTTCGGCTCAGGTCATGATCTCAGGGTCCTGGGATCGAGCCCCGCATCAGGTTTTCTGCTCAGCAGGGAGCCAGCTTCCCCCTCTCTCTCTGCCTACTTGTGATCTCTCTCTCTCTCTGTCAAATAAATAAATAAAATCTTAAAAAAAAAAAAAAAAGAACATTTTAAGATCTACTCTTAGCAAATTTCAAATATGCAATATAGTATTATTAACTACAATCATCATGCTGTGCAGTAGATTCCCATGAATTATTCATCTTATAGCTGAAAGTTTGTACCCTTTGACCAACATCTCCCCATTTCTCTCACTCCCAACTCTGGCAACCACCATTTTATTCTGTTTCTGGATTTCACTATAAGTGAGATCACACAGTATTTGTCTTTCTGGGTCTAGGTTCACCCATGTTGTCACAAATGGCAGTCTTTGGTATTATAGCCATTCCAGTGAATATGTGGTGGTATCTTATTGTGACTTTGATTTGTATTTCCTTAATGTTGAGCAGCTTTTCATGTGCTTAATAGCTATTTACATTGATGAACTGTTCAAAACTTTTGCTCATCTTTAAATTGACTTGTCTTTTTTTATTAAATTGCGAGATTCTTTATAAATTCTAGATGCATGTATTTGCAAATATCTTCTCTCAGTCTGTGACTTATCTTTTCATTTTCTTAATGATGTCTTTTGAGTTATGAAAGTTTTTTTAGATTTGATAAAGTCTAACCCATCAATTCTTTCTTTTATGGTTCATGCTTTTTCCCCTAAGTATTTTATTCATGCTATTGTGAATGGAATTATTGTCTTTAATTTTATTTTTGAACTATCTGTTCCTAGTATACATAAATACAGTTAATTTTTGTGTATTGATTTTGTATCCTGCGAAAAAACAATGAAGCTATTTGGTCCTGGGATTTTTTTGTGGGAAAATTTTTAATTATTAATTCAACTTATTGTTATATATAACAGTAGCTTTTATTTTTTTAACAGCTTTATTGAGGAATAATTCACATACCATACAATTCATCCATTTAAAGTGTAAATTTAAATAGTTCTTAGCATATTCACAGGTATTTGCAACTGGCATCACAGTTGCTTTTAGAACGTTTTCATCACCTCAGAAAGAAATTCCTTACCCATTAGCTATTAACCCAGTATCCCCCATACCCTGCCTTCAGCTCTAAGCAACTACCGATCTACTTTTTGTCTCTATGGATTCCCTTTTCTGGACTTTCATATGAATGGAATAGTATAATATGTGATTTTTTTTGTGACTAGCTTCTTTCAGCATGTTTTTTCTTTTAGCATGTGTTCAACTTTCACTTTTATTTTTAAAGATTTTATTTATTTATTTGACAGAGAGAGAGAGCATAAGTAGGCAGAGAGGCAGGCAGAGAGAGAGGGGAAAGTAGGCTCCCCGCCGAGCAGAGAGCCCAATGCGGGGCTCGATCCCAGGACCCTGAGATCATGACCTGAGCCGAAGGCAGAGGCTTTAACCCACTGAGCCACCAAGGCGGCCCCCCCTTTTTTTTTTTGAAGATTTTATTTATTTGAGAGAGAGACAGCACATGGCGTGGGGAGAGGGAGAAGCAGACTCCTTGCTGAGCAGGGAGCATGACGCAGTGCTCGATCCAAGGACCCTGGGATCATGACCTGAGCCGAAGGCAGACGCTTAACCAACTGAGCCACCCAGGCTCCCCCAAATTTCATTCTTGATGTAGAATATATCAATACTTATTTTTTCTTTTTTTCAAAAATGGAGATGGAATTCATATAACATATGATTAACCATTTTAAAATATATACAGTTCAATGGTATTTAATTTAGTGCATGCACAGTCCTGTGCGACCACCACTCCTCTTCATTTCAAAACTTATCCATCATGCCATACCATATAAGTAACACTCTTCATTCTGGCCTCCCCCATCCCCTGGCAACCAGTCATATGTTTTCCCTCTTTCTCTCTATGGATTTGCCTATTCTAGATAGTTCATATAAGTGGAATCATACAACATGAAACCTTTGTGTGTGGCACCTTTCACTTAGCATAATGTTTTCGAGATTCATCTAAGTCATCGCATGTATCAGTACTTCATTGCTTTTTATGACTGAATAATATTCCATTATAGAAATATGTCATAATTAGTTTATCCTTTCACCTGTCAGGAGACATTTGGGTTATTTCTACTATTTGGCTGTTAGGAGTAATGCTGCTATCAACATTTGTGTCCAAGTTTCTGAGTGGACCTATGTTTTCATTTCTCTTTTATTTCTGGGTCATGTGATAAATCTATGTTTAACTCTTTGAAGAACTGCTAAACTTTTCCACAGCAGCTATCCCATTGACATTCCTACTAGCAGTGTATGAAGGTTTCTATTTTTTGTATTCTTACCCTTAGCAGCACTCCTTATTTTTGTTTTTGTTTTAGTAGCCATCCTAGTGGGTGTAAAGTGATACCGCATTGTGGTTTTGATTTGTATTTTCCTAATGACTAAGGATGTGTTCAGCAGTTTTTCATGTGCTTATTGGTTACATGTACATCTTCCTTGAAGAAACGTCTCTTTGGGGTCCTTTGCATATTTTAATTGGATTGTCTTTTTTTTACTGAGTTTTAAGAATTCTTTATATATTCCAGATATAAAGAGGATACCCTTTATGAAGTGTCTTATTTGCAGATATGTTCTCTCAGTTTTTTGGGTTATCTTTTCACTTTTTTGATGATATAGCTTGAAACACAAAGGTTTTAAATTTTGATGAAGTCCAGTTTGTGTTTTTTTTTCTTTTGTTGCTTGTGCTTGCATTGTCATATCTAAGAATCTTTGTGAAACCTCTTTTAAATATTTGCGATTTACTCTTTTTTATTTTAGATTTATTTATTTATTTGACAGAGAGACACAGCAAGAGAGGGAACACGAGCAGGAGGATTGGGAGAAGGAGAAACAGGCTCTGCACTGAACAGGGAGCCCAATGTGGGGCTCGATCCCAGGACCCCGAGATCATAACCTGAGCCAAAGGCAGATGCTTAATAAGTGAGCCACCCAGGCACCACAAGGGTTTTTTTTTCTTTTTTTCTTTCTTTTTTTTTTTTTGAGAGAGAGGTGTCGAGGGACAGAGGGAGAGGAAGAGAGAGAATCTTTTTTTTAAGATGTTATTTATTTATTTGAGAGAGAGCACAAGTGAGGAGGGAGGGGCAGAGGGAGAAGCAGACTCCTCACTGAGCAGGGAGTTCAAGGTGGTGCTCGATCCCAGGACCTGAGATCATGACCTGAGTTGAAGGCAGACACTTAACAACTGAGCCACCCAGGTACCCTAGCGGTTTTTTATTTTATTTAATTTTAAAAAATATTTATTTATTTTAGAGAACACGGGGGGGGGGCAAAGAGAGAGGGGAGAGAGAAACTCAAGCAGACTCCACGCTAAGACCCAACATGGGGCTTGATCGCACAACCCCAAGGTCTCAACCTGAGCCAAAACCAAGTGCCTGACACTTAACTGACTGCACCACCCAGGGGCCCCTATTTTTATTTTTTTAAGATTTTATTTTTTAAAATAATCTCTACACCCAACATGGAGCTCAGACTTACAACCTGGAGATCAGAAGTCACATACTTTTCTCACTGAGCCAGCCTGGCACCCCTCCTTTGAGGGTTTTTAGATTTAGCTCTCAAATTTAGGTCTCTGACCCATTTTGAGCTAATATTTGTATATGGTGTGAAGTAGAAGCCTAACCTCATTTGTTTGCATATGTATATCAGTTATCCCAGCATTTCCACTCCTACATTCAAAAGAAAATAGATATTCAAATATGTATATATGCATGTTCACAGCAGCACTATTCACAGTAGCCAAAAGGTGGAAAAAACCCAGATGGCCATCAACAGATGAATCAATAAACAAATTTATTTGTATGTGTGTGTTTGTGTGTATAATGAAATATTATTCAGCCATAAAAAGAAATGAAGTACTGATTCATCATACAATGGGGATGAACCTTGAAAACTTAATAAGTGAAAGAAGCCTGACAAAAGATCACATATGAATCCTTTGATATGAAACATTAGAATAGGTAAATTCATAGAGACAGAAAGCTGATTGGCTGTCGCCAGGGTCTAGAAGGAGGGGAACTGTTACTGAATAGTGGGTACAGGGTTTCCTTTGGGGGGATGGAAATGTTTTGGGACTAGATAGAGGTAGTGGTTGTACGACCTTGTGAGTGTAAAAATGGTTACTTTTATGTCATGTGAATTTCACCTCAATCTTTAAAGTACCTATTTTTATTTTACTAAAAATTTTTGGGGCACCTGGGTTGCTCAGTCATTAAGTGTCTGCCTTTGGCTCAAGTCATGATCCCGGGGTCCTGGGATCAAGCCCTGCATCAGGCTCCCTGCTCAGCGGGAAGCCTGCTTCTCCCTCTCCCACTCCCCCTGCTTGTGTTCCCTCTCTTGCTGTGTCTCTCTGTCGAATAAATAAATAAAATCTTAAAAAAAATTTTTTTTGTAAGTAATCTCTACACCCAACATGGGGTCCAAACTCATGACCCCAAGATAAAGAGTTACACACTCCACCAACTAAGCCAGCCAAGTGCCCCAAAGTATATATTTTTAAAAGGTATTCTTTGGCCTTTCCCCTTTCCACAGCACAGAAGTCATCGCCTTCAGGTCTTTTTGGTATCTCTTTCATCATGTAACTCCACCTTTTTTCAATGTAATCACATTTCTCAATGTTAGATGTATACTTACACTGTTTTGTTTAGATTCACTAATCTAAAGACTGATAGGTGAGATTTAAGTTCTCTTATAGCACCTCGATTTTGCTTTACCTGCCCCTTACCCTTCCTCCCCAATATAATTATATCACCATTTTTGCTTAAATCAATACTTATGTTTAAATAATTATGATTCTGGTATAGCTTGCTGCTGAGTCAGATAGTATACTATTATTATGTTTCCTCTCAGAGAACTTTTCTTTTTCCTGGACATAAATAATTGTCCTATTTTTCCCCCCACTAAAATAGGTATAAAGAAACTAAGCAGAATCTTCCCATACTCTTCCCAGAACCTTTTGATACAGTTTTCCACTCTGCCCAATGTGTCAAGTTACCTGTCAGTCTGCTTTTTTCCTGGAGCCCTTTGTCTTGTTATAATAGATAGATAGGCTTATTAAGCCTGCTACACAGCTGTGATCCTAGCAATTTTTAACTCTCTCCTGCACTGAATCTCTTTATTTCCTGTGTCCTATGTTCTTTCTCGGTTTAAATCCTCTTTTGGTGGCATGCATTCCCCAGTAGCTTCATGAGAAAGGATACGTAAGAGGTAGTATTTTGTGAGAATCTAAAACTACTTGTATTCTACCAACACATTATTTGGCTGGGTAGAGCTTTTTGGGTTGAAACTCATTTTTCTTCTGAAATGTGAAGCCAAGGGGTGCCTGGGTGGCTCAGTTGGTTAAGCACCTGACTCTTCATTTCCATTCACGTCATGATCTCAGGGTTGAGGGACCGAGCCCACATTGGTCTCCATACTCAGTGTGGAGCCTGCTGGAGTTTCTTCTCCTCTCCCTACCCCTCTGCTCCTTCTCCTGCTCACATCTCTTTGTCTCTCTAAAATAAACAAATAAATAGAATCTTAAAAAAAAGAAAAAGAATCATGAAGCCGTTGCTCCATCTTCTAAGATTACCACTGAGAATTTGATACTATTATTTTTCTTAATCTTTTGTATCTATCCTCTCTTCTCTCCAAAAACTTTGGAATCAGAATGCTCTCTTTCTCTGTTATGGTTTGAAATTTCGTGATGATGCAAAGTAGTGTGGTCTTTTTTTCTTTCATTTTCCTAGGTACTTGATAGGCTCCTTGGGAATGTGTCTTATATTATTTCTTTGACATTTCTCTCAGTTCTCACTTCCTAGAGAAAACACGTTTTTTTTTTATTGACACATAATGTATTATTTGCCCCAGGGTACATGTCTGTGACTCATCAGGCTTACACATTTCACAGCACTTACCATAGCACATACCCTCCCCAATGCCCATAACCCAACTACCCTATCCTTACCCACCCCTACCCCCCAGCCACCCTCAGTTTGTTTCATGAGTTTAGG
>CM052892.1:17958685-17992413 GCA_028534135.1 Potos flavus | reverse complement strand
GGATATTTTTTCCTGCTTTGTCAAAGATTATTTGACCATAGAGTTGCGAGTCCATATCTGGGCTCCGTTCCACTGGTCTATGTGTCTGTTTTTGTGCCAGTACCATGCTGTCTTGGGTGATCACATCCTTTTAATATAGCTTGAAATCAGGTTGATTTCTGCTCAGGTTGTGATCTCAGGGTCATGAGATCAAGCCCCGTGTCGGGCTCCATGCCCAGCTCAGAGTCTGCTGGAGATTCTTTCCTTTCCTTTTACCTTCTGCCCCTTCCCCTTTTCACATGTGTGTGTTCTCTTTCTCAAATAAATAACATCTTTAAAAAAAAAAAAAAGAATCAGAGACACCTGGCTATGAATTGCAGTTGTCATATACAATCTGTGTGACACTGGGCAAGTTAGAATCTTCTCTGAGCCCCAGTTTCCTCATTAATTCCACTGTGTGCCTAAACCTGTAGGCACTGGAATAAGAGTGGCAAATACAGTTTCCTCCCTCCATGGAGCTTCTGTTTCTTTTATGTTGTTAATAACTATAATTCTGTTGTAATGCTCATGTTTTACATCTGGCATTTCTGTGCTAACACATACTTTGTTGTCCGTACACTTTTTAATGATAATTTCTTAAGAATATTATATGCATTTATACCTTTTGACTTTTTAAATCTAAAACTGAAATGTTAAAAGTTAAATGAACTATAATAGATTGGAAAATTAACTAAGATAGTATTTGTTTACTACAATTCATCTGAGGGCTATGTATCCTTTAACGTGCCATAACTAGTATATAAATGTTGCATCTTCATCTTTTTGGTATAATCTTTTGCTGATTGTTTTTACATTATCTCTCGTATTATAAGATACTGTTAACATCTAAGTCTAGGAATTGGGATTCCCAAGATACTGATAAAAAAATTATGGAATAGAAATTTGTGTGCTTCAGAGGATTATAGAACTCAAGAAGATTCTTTTTATAATGCATGTTCTTGAAGTGGTATCTCCCTAAGGGCACTAATGCATGCTTTTCCTTCCCTCATTTTCTCATTTTAGGGAAACTAAAACCAACAATGGCATTCATGTCAGGAAAATTGAAGATTAAAGGAAACATGACCCTGGCAATCAGATTGGAGAAGCTAATGAATCAGATGAATGCCAGGCTGTGAAGGAAAAGGAAAAAAAAATGTCAATCACTAAGCTCAAAAAGTAAAAGGAATCAACAGTTGAAATCTGTTTGTTTTCTTCCCTTTCATATTATAAGGATATGCAAGTTTGTTCTGGAAAAAATAGAATTTCTGTATCTATAAGACTTGAAATTGTAATTAAAACAGCTAGTTAATGAAACATAAGCTTCATTAAGTGGAATTCTAAGACAGTCTGCCTATTTTGTGAGTTTTGCCCTCTGAGAGCAAGATTTCATTCATTGCGGGGAAGGTATGATGAGCCAACTAATCAGGTTCAAACAGTAAAATTAGCTCTTTTCAACACTTCTTCCCATATAAAAGGATGTTAATCTGTTTAAAATTTTTCAGTTTGGGATTGTATGCCAATGAAATCTTAATGATATTTTAGATTTTTATGTACTTGTTTTAAGGAAGATCTATAATGCATTTTCACAGAAATCACATAAACTACCTT
This sequence comes from Potos flavus, assembly GCA_028534135.1. NCBI lineage: Eukaryota > Metazoa > Chordata > Mammalia > Carnivora > Procyonidae > Potos > Potos flavus. The sequence continues at coordinate 17,990,787 of CM052892.1, read as the reverse complement.
AATAAATACTGTTTGTGAAGACTAATGAAACAAAAACTGTTTTTCATTCTAACTAGCTTTCCAGGTATAAGTTACCTATTATTAATATATTTCTGCTAATGTAATTCAGTATGTATCCTCTTGCTTAATGTATAAAAATGCCTTAAAATAAAATAATTTCTCTCCAGAAGTATGCACTTGGTCACAGTGTTTTGAAAAGAGAACATCAGAATAGATGACTGTTGAGCACTGAATTATAAACCTCCCAAACTCATTTGTTGAAATCCTAACACACACACACCACATCCCCATGTACATCTGACTTTCTGTATTTGGAGATAAGGCCTTGAAAGAAGTGATTAAGTTTGAATGAGGTGGGCTCTAATCCAGTCTGACTAGAGTCCTTCTAAGAGGAAGTTTGGAGATAAAAGACCAGGGATGCACACACAAAGGAATGACCATGTGAGGACCAGCAGGAAGGCAGTCGTCTGTAAAGCAAGGACAGAGGCCTCAGAAGAAACCATATCTACCAAGACTCCTGTTCTCCAGAACTGGAAGATGTCTGTTGGTTTAGCCACCCAGTCTGTGGTATTTTGTTTTGGCAGCCCCAGCAAACTCATACAATGGTCGGTCTTTCTTTCTTTCCTGTTTTCTTTCTTTCTAACTTTTTAAAGCTAAGGTTTAAAAAAAATGCCCATTCCTTTCACTTTAATCAGTTAAAAATACTTTCTCAGTGTAATTCTTTTACTTCTCATCTTTCATTCTCTAATATTACTGTGCTTAATTCTGACATTGCCTAGAATTGTAATGTTAGAAGCATTTAATGTCTATTTCACAAATGAGGAAACAGGATCAGAGAATGGGAAAAGACGATCCCAAGGCCAAAATTAACAAAATCCCTATCCAACAAAAATCTCTTAGTACATTAGCCTTGAACAGAACCTGAAGACTTTACCTCCCCATCCCAGAAGCCCAGATGGATTGCCTTTGGGGCGACAGCCTCACAATCCCCTTTACATGTGCCAGTCATTCCTAGCTATCTGAAGATTCTGGTCACGTGTTGCCAGCAGGCTTGTTTTCTACTGAAGCTTATCAAAGCTTCTCTCTTGGCATTCTCCAAACGATCTCAAAGCTTCGGGAATATAAAAAGAAAATATTGTGAGACAGGTATTCTGGGTGCTAGTCACAAAAACATGAACTTGCTTACTAAGAGGCTTTGGGATATTGGGAAAAAATAATTTCACAGGGCCCTGGTTTTCACATCTGTAACTGAAGGAGTTGGATTAAGTCATCTGGAGCCCCTTTGTGCTCATTATTACTAAGTACCAAACAGGTTTGCAGTATCCTATCAGAAACAAAGGTAGCCACACCTAGATTCCTGAAGCCTTCTCTTGCAACATCCTCCAGATACCTTAATGAATTCACGTATTCTTTTTCCATGGATCTTGGCCATTAACTGCCCTGAAGTTGTAGAACACCTAGAAGTTTTGAATGGCCATTTTGTGTGTCATCCAGCAGCCAATTGAGCCCTATTTCTGAAATTAAATGGTGTGGAGGGAAGTCAAGGCCATGGGTCTTGTTAGTGATTGAGTGAAATTATTTAGAAATTATTTTTAAAATGGCTTATTGCTAGTAATCCTATATTTCATCAAATCCCCTTATATAGTGCTTCTTAAATAAGCCTCTTAAGAAAAAAAGTCTGTTCCCTCTACCTATCAAATTTTCGGCTGGGGTCCTGTAAATTAGATTAACAAAAGATAGCTTAACAAGAGAAGAAATTGAAGTTTACTAGCATGTGCATTACAAATATACATGGGAGTATTCAGGCATGAGTATCTCCAAGATGTGGTTAGAACTTGAGCTTACATAACATCTTAACGAAAGAACAATAAATTTTTAGAGAAATACTACGAAAGAAAAGAACTTTTGAGTTTAAAGTGGCAAATTGTGCAAAGGAAAATATATGGTAGTAAGTTTAGTTTTATAATAAACTGCCAAACTGTCTTCCAAAGTGGCTGTGCCATTTTGCATTCCCCCCAGCAATGAACTTGTGTTCCTGTTGCTCCACATCCTCTTCAGTATCTGGTATTGTCAGTGTTGTGGATTTTGGCCATTCTAACAGGTGCGTAGTGGTATCTCCTTTCAGTTTGCAATGTATGTTGAACATCTTTTCATATGCTTACTTGCCTCTATATCTTCCTTAGTAAGGTGTCTGTTAAGGTTTTTGGCCCAGTTTTAAATTAAGTTGTTTTCTTACTGTTGCATTTTAAGAGTCCTTTGTGTATTTTGGAAAACACTCCTTTATCATAGGTCTTTAGCAAATATTTTCTCCCAGTTTGGAACTTGTTTTCTTATTCTTTTGACATTGCCTTTTGCAGGGCAGAAGTTTTTCTTTTTTTTTAAATCTTTTTAAGTTTATTTATTTTAAGTAATCTCTACCCAGTGTGGGGCTCGAACTCACAACTCCAACTGAGATCAAGAGTCGCATGCTCTTCTGACTAAGCCAGCCAGGCGCCCCGAAGTTTTTCATTTTAATGAAGTCCAGCTTAGCAATCATTTCTTTCATGGATTTTACCTTTGGTGTCATATCTAAAAAGTCATTGCCATACCCGAGGCCATCTAGGTTTTCTCCTGTCATTTTCTAGGAATTTCATAGTTTTGCATTTTACATTTAGATCTGTGATCCATTTTGTGAAAAGGAGTAAAGTCTTTGTTTAGATTCATTTTTTATTTTCTATTTTTTTGGCACGTGGATATCCAGTCCCAGCATCATTTGTTGAAAAGACTGTCTTCTCCTTTGTCAAAGATCAGTTGACTGTACTTATATGGGTCTATTTCTGGGTTCTCTATTCTGTTTCACTGATCTATTTGTTTACTCCTTCACCAATACCACACTGCTTGGTTACTGCAGCTATATAGTAAGTCGTGGGAGTCAGGTAGTGTCAGTCCTCCAACTTTGTTCTTCCCCTTCAATACTTAGTTGGCTGTTCTGGGTCTTTTACCTCTCTGTATAAGCTTTAGAATCAGGGTCACCTGGTTGGCTCAGTTGGTGAGGCATGTGACTCTTGATCTTGGAGTTGTGAATTCAAGCCCCACATTGGATGTAGAGCTTACTTAAAATGAAAAATAAAAAGAAAACAAAAGTACAAGTATTTCTCAATTAAAAAAAGCAACTTAGAATCAATTTGTTGATAGCCACAAAATAATTTGCTGGGATTTTGATTGGCATTCCATTGAATCCATATATCAGTTTGGGATAAACTGATGTCTTGACAATATTGAGTCTTCTTACCAATGAATATGAACTATCTCCTCATTTATTAAGGTCTATGATATCTTTCAAAAGAGTTTTGTAGGTTTCCTCCTATAGATCTTAATAAGATTTTGTTAAAAGCTGTACCTCAGTATTTTGCGGGGTGCTAATGTAAGTGGTAATATGTTTTAAATTTCAGATTTCACTTCTTCATTACTGGTATTTGGAAAGTAATTGACTTTGTGTGTTAACCTTATATCCTACAATCTTGCTATAATGATTTATTAATTTCCAGGAAGGTTTTTTGTTTTTGTTTTTGGTGAAACTTTTCAGGTTTTCTACATAGACAATTATGTCATCTGTGAACAGTTTTATTTCTTCCTTTGTAATCTCCCTACCTTTTATTTCCTTCTGTGGTATTATTGCATTAGCTAGGACTTCCAGTATGATGTTGAAAAGCATTAATGAGAGGGGACATCTTTGCCTTGTTCATCATTTTAGTGAGAAAGTTTCTAGTTTCTCACCATTAGCTGTAGGATTTTTGTAGATATTTGTCATCAAGTTGATGAAGTTTCCTCTATTCCTAGTTTACTGACAGATTTTATCATGTGTAGGTGTTAGATTCTGTCAAATGCTTTTTCTGCATCTATTGACGTGATCTTTTTTAGCCTGTTGATGTGGTAGATAACATTAATTATTTTTGAATGTTGAACCAGCCTTGCATACCTGAAATAAATCCCATATGGTTGTTTTTATATGAATGTTCATGTCCTCCCATTTCATATGTTGAAATCCTAACCCCCAAGACAATGGTATTAGGAAGTGGGGCCTTCAGGAGGTAATTAGATCATGAAGGTGGAGCCCCTCGTGATTGGGATTAGTGCCCTTAGTAGAACCTAGTAGAGCTAGCTAGTCCCTTCTACCATGTGAAGACGCAGAGAGATGGTGCCCTCTACGAACCAGAAATCAAGCCCTTACCATATACTGACTCTGTATGTGCCTTGGTTTTGGACTTCCTAGCCTCCAGAACTATGGGAAATAAAGTTTATTGTTTAAAGGCTACCCAGTCTCTGGTATAGAGTGTCCCTGATTTAATGATGGTTTCACTTACAATTTTTCAAAGTCATGATGGTGTGAAAGCACTAGACATTCAGTAGAAACCACACTTTGAAATTTGAATTTTCATGTTTTCCTGGGTTAGTGGTATGTGGTGTGATACTCTCTCTCATGACGCTGGTCAGTGGCAGTTAGTCACAGCTCCTAGTCAGCCACTCGGTCATCAGGGTAAACAACTGATACACTTCCATTTTGTACCCATACGATCATTCATTTTTTCACTTTTATATAGTATTCAATAAATTACATGAAATATTCAACACTCTTCTAAAATAGGCTTTGTGTTAGATTATTTTGCCCAGCTGCAGGCTAATGTAAGTGTTCCAAGCATGTTTAACACAGGCTACGCTATGCTAGGGTGTTTGGTAGGTTATGTGTATTAAATGCATTTTTAACTTATATTTTCTTTTTTTTAAGATTTATTTTTACTTTTTTTTTTATTTATTTGAGACAGAGAGAGAGGAGAGAGAGCATGCACGAGAGGGGAGAGGTTAGAGGGAGAAACAGGCTCCGCGCGGAGCAGGGAGCCCAATGTGGGACTCGATCCTGGGACTCCAGGATCATGACCTGAGCCGAAGGCAGTTGCTCAACCAACTGAGCCACCCGGGCGCCCAACTTATGATATTTTCAATTTACAATGGGTTTACTGGGACAACCCATGCTAAGTTGAGGAAGATCCGTATTTTATTATGGTAGCCTGAACAGGCTATGACAGTTGTGGCATATAATTCTCTTTATACGCTGTTGGAGTCAATCTACTAATATTTTGTTGAGGACTTTTTTCTAAAGATTTTATTTATTTGACAGAGAGAAATCACAAGTAGGCAGAGAGGCAGGCAGAGAGAGAGGAGGAAGCAGGCTCCCTGCTGAGCAGAGAGCCCGATGCGGGGCGCGATCCCAGGACCCTGAGATCATGACCTGAGCCAAAGGCAGAGGCTTTAACCCACTGAGCCACCCAGGCGCCCTGTGTTGAGGATTTTTGTATATATGTTCATGAGAGATACTGGTCTGTAATATTCTTGCAATGTCTTTGTCTGGTTTTGGATTAGGGTAACATTGGCTTCATAAAATGAAATAGAAATATTTTCTCTGTTTCTGTCTTCCGAAAGGGAGTAGAGAGAATTGGTATAATTTCTTCATTATTTATTTATTTATTTATTTATTTGACAGAGAGAGAGACACACAGCGAGAGAGGGAATACAAGCAGAGGGAGTGGGAGAGGCAGAACCAGGCTTCCTGTTGATCAGGGAGCCCGATGCGGGGCTAGATCCCAAAACCGTAGCATCACGACCTGAGCCTTAGGCAAATGCTTAACGACTGAGCCACCCAGGTGCCCCTAATTTCTTTATTTAAATATTTGTTAGAAGTCACCACTGAGGGGCGCCTGGGTGGCTCAAGTGGGTTGAGCGTCTGCCTTCAGCTTAGGTCATAATCTCAGGGTCCTGGGATTGAGTCCTGCATTGGGCTCCTTGCTCAGCAGGGAATCTGCTTCTCTCTATCTGCCTTCCCTCTCCCCGCTGGGATCTTGGGCTTTCAAGTCCTAGCTGTCTTGCTAAACTTGACCTCCATATTTTGTATCTGTAGCCCAATCAGACTGTCAAAAATTCTAGGATGTTTCTCACTGTTTGTTTTCTATACTCCTAGACACAAATCAACAGTGTCCTAAGAAAGAAAAGTGGCTGAGAATGTAGAAGTCACTTCAGTGTGTTTCCCTTCTTGCTGAGCTCTTGGACTCCCAAGCCTTGGTTGCTCTAGAATAGCTTTAAACAACCTTTGTTGTTTTGTTGTTTTAAATACAACTTTTATACTTCCAGTTCTTAGTGGGAGAGGTAGTTTATTCCACAAGGTACCCCATCATCGCTGGAAGCCTGCATCATTAAACAAATTCATCGTGATGGATATATCCTTTAAACGAGATTGCATAAAAAGTTATTTGTGGTAAAAAAAAAACACAACAAAATTTATCCCCTTAACCATCTTTAATTAGACAGTTCAGTGGTGTTAACTACATTCACATTGTTGTGCGATAGATCTCCAGAACTTTTTCTTTCTTTTTTTTTTTTTCCAGAACTTTTTCATTGTGCCAAACTATAATTCTATACTCATGGAACAACTCCCCATATTCCCCTCCTCCACTTCCTGGCAAACCATAATACTTTGTTTCCGTGATTTTGACAACTCTAGGTATTTCATGTAAGCGGAATCATATAGTATTCCAGTAGTTCTTTTGTGACTGGTCTACTTTACTCAGCAGAATGTCCTCAAGGTTCATCCACGTTGTGGCATATGACAGGATTTCCTTCTTTAATAAAGCAATATAAGAGTTCTTAAAGTCTGAGTAATATTCTACTGTATGTATATGCCATATTTTGTTTATCCATTCATCCATCTATGGACATTTGGGCTGCTTTCACCTCCTGGCCATTGTGAATATGCTGCAGTGAACATGAGTGTGCTAATATCTCTTCAAGTTCCTGCTTTAACTGCTACATATATACCCAGAGGTAGGATTTCTGAATCATAATTTCTGTTGTTTTTTTTTTAAGAACCCCCATACTGTTTTCTATAGTGGCTGCACCATTTACATTTCCACCAGCTGTGCTTAAGTTTCCAATTTCTCCACAGTATTACAAATATTTGAAATATGTGGCAACTAACTTTTTTTACATACATTATTTTATCAAAAATGTTTAGATTTTTTTAAAAATTCAGCCTAGACCAGGAAGAGTGTTGACAGAGCAAGGTGGTGAGAATTCTTTCTTTTTTGTTCTGAAGTTAGTCTCTTTCTCTGCCTCATATTCTTTTCTCTCCTCACGTACCACAAGGGTAAGAGGGGACTGAGGTTTTCTTGTCGCAGTGGGGTGAGATCAGGATGTGAGCACCACATTTGGCTAATCAGTCAGATTGCTTTAAATTTTATTTATTACCACTATTATTATTTTGGAGATACTTAATGCTGTAAGTAGAAAGGGAGTTGAGCATGGAATCTGGCTCGCCTGGGATAATCCGGGTTCCTCCAGCTACTGTGTGATCTTGGGGCAGATGTCCTAATTCCTCTGTGCCTCAGTTTCCTCATCCATAAATTGGCAATGCTAACAATACCCACTGCATAGTTCTTAGGATTAAATAAATTAATATTCCCTAAGCTCTTAGTGTAAGAGTCACATACAGTAAGTATATAAAAGTGTTTGCTAGGTAAAGTAAAGGTGGAGGGCGCCAGCCTTATCTCTATGATACCGAGCTGTGTAGGTGGTGGTCTTGTATGCCTCCCAGTTCCTAGTATGTTTTAGGTGTCATTAAACTCCACCCCCCCCCCCCCCCATGGGATGGATGCGAGCGTTGTAGTTGGATGGGGAACTTCCGCTGGGCACCGAAGACTGTGGGTTGTGTCAGTAGGTGTTCCTGTACATGCCTGGATGTAGAGGTGACTCTACTTGGCGCGTTAAAACAGGTGTTATACACCAGACGAACGGAGCAGGTTCTTGCAAGGTCCGCTCCTTGCGTTCAGGTGAAGCTCTGCGGAGCTCCAAAGGGGCAGCGGGGACCGCTGGCCAGGGCGCGCGGCAGGACGGAGCGCTGCCCACTTCAGAACCTCGCGGGGACCGTGGGTTCCACACCTGTATGTGCCCAGAGATCGAGCTCGTGCGCGCCGGTGTGTGCTAGGAAGGTCGGTCCACACCTCCTCCGGGCAGCGACGACCGCGAGCTCTGAGAGCTTCGTAGGAGGTGTCGTTACACACTTCCTGTGGGTCTCGCGGACCACGGCGCGTTTCCGGTGCCGGCTGGAGCCCGGGGTCCGAGCCCCCGCCCCGTTCGCCGGCCCCGCCCCGCCTGCGCCCCGCCCCCCGCCCGCCGCGCTCAGAGCCGGGCGCGCGGAGCCCGGGGCGCACGGAGCGGCGCGCGCCGGTCGGCAGAGCCAGGCTGGCGCCCCCGCCCCCCGCCCCGCGCCTCGGTCCGCCGCCCGCCCGGCGCCTTCCCCGCTCTTCTTACCTTCGCTCCTCGGCCCTCCGGCCGCTTTTCCTCCCTCCCCTCGGTCCCGCCCCGTCCAGCCCGGGCTGCTCGGCTCCCGCAGGCCCCCCCGCTGCCCGCGTTCCTATGGACAGACGCACAGACACCTGCAGGTGGGTGAGAGCCCGCGCGCGGGGCGGGGACGAGTGCGCCGACGCTGCGACCTGGGCCAGGGAGCCCCTTTGTGTGGGGGGCGGCCGCGCTAGGGTCGGCGCTGCCTCCCCTTCGGCAGCCGAGCAGTGACCCGGCTGAACCCTCTTTTGTCTCCTCTGGGGGGGGGGGCGGGGTGGGAAGGCCGAGAGTCAGGGCAGCGACTCCGGCGGCTGGCTGTCGCCGACGACGGGCTTGGGGGCGCGAGGGGTGAGACCCCGGGCGGCCGAACGGGCTCCCGGAGCGAGCGCGGGCGGCCACGGCTCTGGTCAGCCTCGGCGGGGCCGGCCCGCCGCCCAGCATCTCCTGTCGCCGCCGCGGGCGCGCTGCGTGGGTCTGGCTCGCCTGCTCCTGCTCTCGGGTCTGTTTGGAGGTGGGAAGGAGGGCGGGAAGGAGAAAGAAAAGATCTGCCCTCTTAGTTTCCAAGTCTTGAGATGGTTGTGGAGAGAGGCAGAGAGGTGGTTCGGGTCTTTGCCCGACTTGTTTCCCTCGCGAGAGGCACGCTGAGGTGCGTGTGGGGCGTGTGTGGAGGAACGTGCATCGCTTCGGTCCCTTATTTATTGTTTCTAACGGAGGAGGGCTTTCTCCGAAGGGCTCTTCCGCCCCCCTCCCCCATCTGAGGCTGCGCACAGTGATTTGTGTTTGTTATCAAATACATCGACAAATGTATTCCCCTGGGTGCGAGGAGGCTGGGCTGACCAAAATCAAACCAAAATCACAGACTGTTTCTGGTTTTCAGGTGGCTTTTCTTTTTTTTTTAAGGTTAGGTAGGGACTTACAGGCAAATCAAAGATGAACATGGCTGTGGTTTTTACGATTTTTTTTTACGTATATACATATTTTAAAGTTGGATGGTAAAGTTTTGTTATTTCCCAGACTCTTTATGATTAGCATGACAGAATCTTCTGTCTGTTAAGTAAACAGTTAACAAGCGAGTCAGAGAGTGACAGCTTCCACGGTGGAGGTTAAATTGGCGTGCAATAAATATCTAGCTTTCCGTTTAGGCTAAAACCTTTATTTTTGCTGGTTTAAAATATGAGGTCTTCCACAGCATATGGGGAGAACGTGATTGTTAGAACTGATTTTTCTTCCTGTGATTGTGCTTTCCCTCTTTTAGTCTGTTTTTATGTATTCTTTCTCTCTATAAAAACCCAACGATTGGGTTATACATGGTGGATATAGTTTTTTGAAAAGTACTGTAGGTGATATTTCTGAATTATATTATTTATCTGGCTTTCTTATGAAGAGTTGATATGTATTTGTAGATATTCAAATTATAAATGAAGTTGAATAAGCACCCAGAAACTTAATTTTACAGATTCAGATTTTTAATGCAGGTACGGATTTTTATCTTTGTATTAATCTCAATCTAGTGCTCACTTCTGGAGACTTTTTTTTTTTTTTTTGGGCCTATTGTGTGAGAATCTATATTGACAAATTTAAATCTGATGTTTATCGAGGAGATTAAAAAAGTAATTTGGGGTGCACTCAGTTATTTGTACAGCTATATGTAGAAAACAAGCTTTCTTAAACATCTGAACTTGAAGGAAAAACATTGTGGTGGAAAACAGTTTATTTAAATCTTCATCAAGTAAGATGTAGAAATTCATCAGAAAGCAATGTACAATTTTAATGCAGTTTTAATTAGGCAAACTGATTTTTGTCATTATAAAGAGGAGACAGTTTTAGTGTGCTGAAAAGAGTGATCTTTTTCTAGGAGAAAAAATTAGCCTAGATTCTTGCCCTAGTTACATTAACAGACTATTGTTATTGCATGCCTAATTTTGTAAATATCTGGAGTGTACATTTTTGTACACTTAAAATCTAGAAGAGGCTACATCTAACATTAATCTCACTAGTCCCTTTGAATTGATCGAATTTTATTCTTGCTTTGACTTCCTGTCTAGATAAGCTGAACGAATTTAGACTGCATAGGGCTCAGTGCAAGGTGCTAGTAGGCCCTTGAGGAAGGTTCCTCTTTCTTTTTCAATAAGGATGGCCCAAAGAGCATAGGTATTGAAATTTGTTCAGGCTTTAATAGGAGTGGTGGGATGGAGTTCAAAAACACTGCCCGAGTTTCAGCTATTAGATTACACACTCTTTTTCAGTTCTTAGAAGTTTTAAAAAAGATAAGAACTTGAATTATTTATGTATTTGTAGGACTGCCAATCAGAGGGATAAGGTTTAAAAAGAGTCACTGTGTAAATTAAATATTAAGAGTATGGCCTGTGTTGAAAATTGTTTGGCAACTTGTGGTTATGCCTAACAGTTTTCTGGGATTGGCAGTGTAGTGTCTTCACGTGGGGTGGCTAAAAGATAACACCTAGTTTTTTTTCCATTTTGTTTTTATTTTTGGCTCTGATATGTGGATATTAATTTTTTGGTTTTTTGTATAATTAACATTAATATTTTCATGTAGTCAGAAACAGTCCAGAGAACCTTACATATTTTTAACTGATTTCTGGTTTGTTGGTGTTTAGGAAAGCATATAAATTATTTTGCTCTCTTAATGATTGAAATTTTTTCCGGATACTTTTGATATGACAAATGTTACTTCCAGAAATTTTGAATTTGTAAAGTTGGATTTTAAATATAGCTGAGCAGTATAAACTGACACTTGCCAGTTTCTTTTTTTTTTAAACAACGCTAAGCTGTCCAGTTAAATTTGATAGGCTTGAAAATCTGTAGACTTTTCCTGCTTGTTAGTTATCAGTGTGGTACCATGAAAGGAAACTCAAAATGGCCACTCTAGGTTACCTGGAACCCTCAAAGGACTATTATTATCATTAGTAATAATCAAATGGAAAGCTGAAAAGTAACAGTTTTATTCTTTGTAATAGATCTATGACTTTCAAATACTTCTTTTTCATGAAGTTTTTTATAGCCTGGTTTGGAAGCAGGTCTGACTGTGAGAAGTATGGACAGTGACCTCTCATTCCAACCTTTATCGTTCTGCATTGTTTAAGAACGGCACAAACCCATGCTGCCCTTGGAAAATGCGGAATTCATTCTTGGATTATTATTCTGCTACCAGATGTACGAGGCTGGCTCTGAAGAAGCTTTTTCTCTTAAATACTGTCAAAAATAGAGAAGCTGAAGATTGGAGAGAAGCCATTTATTTTGAACAGTTTATTTTCTGACAGTTTGTGTTTGTAAAGAAACCTGCTCATAATGTTTACTTAAGAGATCTACATAGTTGCCCGAAGAAGCCCCACAGGTTTCTTTTTTTCCTTTAAAAAAGTTTCCATAGAGCTTAACTCTTAATGTGATACTTCTTGACTTTGCTTCTGATTAGTTGATTTATGGACTTTATTTACCAGCATGAGTGGAGAATTCTTTTGCTATACAGAAACTGCACTCTGCCTGTGCTCTGGTCTGTTTCCTAGGTAACAAATGTACTGCATAGATTCCATAATGAGGACTGTGGTTGGCTAGTTACAGTGTAAATTCTGTTGTTTGGTAAAGCTTAGTCTCAAATTCAAATAAAGGTCAAGAAACCAGAAGTACTCAAGATGCAAATTTTTGAATTTTATTTTGTATCCAATGTCAACAAGTTTAATACCCTTTTCTGGAGAAAGGCAAATTATGCAGCAGTATTCAAGTGTATTTTGTAAAGTCTTAAACAGTTGGAGAGCTTTTTGACTATTGCATATTGGTAATATCAGTGGCTCTAGTGACAAAGAAAATGTATTTCAAAACACTTTATCATATTTCAATATAGAAAGCAAAGGGATATTGTTTAGGATGTCAATAACTGGCTTTTTTGTGTTGAAAGAAAAATAACATATATGTTGCTAAAGATATCGTGCAACTTCATGTGAAATACAACTTTTAGAGGTGCCTAGGTGGCTCAGTTGGTTGAGCCTTGGATTCTTGGTCTCATCTCGGGGCTTGATCTCAGTGAGTTTGGGCCCTACGTTGGGCTCCGTACTGTGTGTGGAGCCTGCTTTAAAAAAAAAAAAAAAGTAAAAAAAGAAAAAAAAAGAAATAGAACTTTAAAAAACTTTAAGAAGACATGAAAACATTTAAGAAACTTTTAAAAACATTAAAAGTCTTGGGACGCCTGGGTGGCTCAGTTGGTTAAGCATTTATTTGCCTTCGGTTCAGGTCACGATCCCAGGGTCCTGGGATTGAGTCTCACACAGGTTCCTTGCTCAGCAGGGAGCCTGCTTCTCCTTCTGCCTCTGCCGCTCCCCCTGCTTGTGCTCATTCTCTCTTTCTTTGACAAATAAATAAAATCTTTAAAAAAAAACATTAAAAGGGGCGCCTGGGTGGCTCAGTGGGTTAAAGCCTCTGCCTTCAGCTCAGGTCATGATCTCAGGGTCCTGGGATCGAGCCCCGCATCGGGCTCTGCTCGGCAGGGAGCCTGCTTCCCCCTCTCTCTCTGCCTGCCTCTCTGCCTACTTGTGATCTCTTTCTTCTCTGTCAAATAAATAAATACAAATCTTAAAAATAAAAACCAAAAACATTAAAAGTCTTACTGTAAAATGATGCATTTGTACTCTAGCTATTTTCTCTCTGGTCTGCCCAAATTTTGGCCTGCTCAGCACCAGGGAGCAAGTCTCTCTTAGGTAGCTACAAATTGGAGAATAACTTTCCCCTCCCCCTTTACTCTTCCTCTTGAAATCTATGGCTTCTATAGCTCTAGGTGCAGGGCAAGAAATAATATATGTGCAATTGCTAGTAATTATTAATTACAGTGAACCAGAATTCTATTAATATCCATTGAAAATATCTTTTCATTTGATGCCTGAAAATGTTTTAGTTTGTTGACCATCAGGGATTCTGTTAGATGAAAAAAAAATTATTTTTTAAATTTGTTTATCTATTTCAGAGAGAGAGAGACTCTTCAAGGCGACTCCCTGCTGAGTGCCGAGCCTGATGCAGGGCTTGATACCAGGACCCTGAGATCATGACCTGAGCAGAAACCAAGAGTTGGATGCTCAACCGACTGGGCCACCGAGGCGCCCCTGAAAAAAAATTTTAAGTTAATGTGAGGGGCACCTGGCTGGCTCAGTTGGTAGAGCATGTGGTTCTTGCTCTAGGGGTTTAAGCTCGAGCCACATGTTGGGTGTAGAGCTTACTTAAAAGAAAAAAAAAAGCTGGGGTGCCTGGGTGGCTCAGGCGGTTGGACATCTTCCTTTGGCTCAGGTCATGATCTCAGGGTCCTGGGATGGAGCCCCATGTTGGGCTCTCTGCTGAGCAGGGGGTCTGCTTCACCCTCTCCCTCTGCCTGCCGCTCCTTCTGCTGGTGCTCTGTGTCAAATAAATAAAATCTTGAAAAAAAAAAAAAGTTAATTTGAATTCTGAAAAATTATCCAGAGTTGCTTCAGTTACTTTCCCTTGCTTAGCAGGATTGGTTTTGGATTATTTATTTACCTTTTTAATTAATTTTAATTTCAGGAATAGGATATATCTTGTTTGGGTTTTCTTTCTTCTTGGTTTTCCTCAAAACCGACAAGTACTTTAAACCTTTCTGGCCTTTTCATGTTGCAAATATTGTGCCCCTTCAGTTTTCCCTTGTAATTATTTTCCCTTGTAAATATTTACTCTTTAAAACAATTTTCTTTCTTTTTTTTTTTTAAGCAGACTCCTTTCCCATGGTGGGGCTTGAACTCACGAGCCTGAAATCAAAGAATCACATGCTGTACCGACTGAGCCAGCCAGGCACCCCTATTTAGAAATTTTTTAATCATTGCATTATTTAAGACATAACCACCACATATCAAAAGCTCTACTTTTCTGAGACTTCATACTTCTGGGACAGAGTTAACAGTATTTGTGAACTCCTACCCAGCCAGAGCAACTTCCTCTCCCCAGCCAGTGTTAGTTAATAAGGGCTCTCATAACAAAGTATGACAGACTGGGTGCCTTAAACAACAACATTTTCTCAAAGTCTGGAGGCTAGAAGTCCCAGATCAAGATGTTGGTAGAGTTGGGTTCTTCTGAGGCCTCTCTTCTTGCCTTTCAATTTCAGTCTTCCTCAGATGTTTTCACTATGTACCTGTGTCCTAATCTCCTCTTCTTATAGGATATCTATCCATAGCCTTAGAACTCACCCAAATGACCTTGTTTTACCTTAATTACCTCTTTAAAGGCCCTATCTCCAAATATTGTCTCATTTTGAAGTACTGGCTATTAGGACTTCAGCGTATGAATTTGGGGGGGGGCACAGTACAGCTCATAATATAACCTATTCGTCGGCTAATTGTCTTTCATACATACAGACATACTTTACTACATATGTGTGATATACTCGAGCCCCTAAATTACTTGATTCCTACTCCCTAAGATTTCTCAGTTCTGTTTGCCCCCATAGAAATCACATATTACTCTGTTACCTTTGCCTATCATTAGTCTTGGTTCTACAGTTAAATTTATTCAACGCACAACACAAGTCCTTATGCCGAGACTTCTGTGATCATTTGATAGTCTGAAGCTCTTTGAATCCTCCTCATAAATGGCTCATGTGAATAATGTGTCCTGTCTTTCATGTTTAAAACTGTTTATCTGTGGTTTTATACATGAAGGCCAGAGTGGCTGAATATAGGTACTTGGCTCACATTTTTGTTCCTCAAGTTTCTTAAATATGTTACCCTGTTGTAGGGTTTAGCAGACCTTTTCTGTGAAAGGCCGAATAGCAATTATTTTAGGCTTTGTGGAACATGCCACTGCAGTGCAAAAGCAGCCACATAGAGTATGTAAATGAACAAGCATAACTGTGTTTAGTAAAATTTATTTACAGAACCAGACAGTGGGCTGGATTCAGTGCACAAGCCATAGTTTGCTGAGTCCTACCCTATTTTTTTTTTTTTTAGATTTTATTTATTTATTTGAGAGAGCAAGCATGCGTGAGAGAGCATGAGCAGGAAGGGCAGAGGGAGAAGCAGACTCCCTGCTGAGCAGGGAGCCCGATGTGGGGCTCAGTCCCAGGACCCTGAGATCATGACTTGAGCCAAAGGCAGATGCTTAACCAACTGAGCCACCCAGGTGCCCCAGAGTCCTACTCTATTGTATTCTGGTAAAAAGTGTTATGTCAGAGTCTAATACGACTTTGATTTTTTCTTTTTTTTTTTTTTTAAGTGACTTTATCTTTCTCTTAGACGCCCAAAGGACTTTTTTCTTCATCTTTAAAGGCTAGTAATTTTGCTAGAGCATGTATTAAGTGTTGACTGTTCTTTGTTAATTTTTCCAGATACACCACATGGATTTTATAATGTTGACTTAAATATTTTTTCATAAATATTTTCATCAATCATAGATTTTAGTATTTAATCTGTTTTATTGCTCTCGTTTTCTTTTTTTTTTTTTTTTTAAGATTTTATTTATTTATTTGACAGAGAGAGAGAGATCACAAGTAGGCAGAGAGGCAGGCAGAGGGAGAGGGGGAAGCAGGCTCCCTGCTGAGCAGAGAGCCCTATGCGGGGCTCCATCCCAGGACCCTGAGATCATGACCTGAGCCGAAGGCAGAGGCCTAAACCACTGAGCCTCCCAGGCGCCCCTCGTTTTCTTTTGGGGGGGGTCTCCTGTTACATGTATGTTGGATCTTCTTTGCCTGTCTTTTATATCTATACCTTCCTTCAAATTCTTTTTATCTTTTTTATTATTTGTTTTATATTTCTGTTTTTTCCTTTTTATCCTTTATTAAGCAGTTTCCATGGTATCTATTTAGTAAGTCCAGTTTTGTCTTCCTTTCTGAATTTTTTTCTTTCCTTTTCTGTCCTGAATTCTATCATTTCTCTTTGTAAATGCTCCTGTGTGGCTATTCCCTTTTTCCCCATTTTTCTATTTCTGATGTATATTTTATACCTTCTATCATTTTCTTAATTTCTTTTAATATTAAAATATTATGCTACCATTTTCATCTACTTTATAACCATATTTTTGTGATGTGCTTTCATTGACTATTGGTACCTATTTGGTTCTTTTCCATCTTTTTCTCATAGAACCTCACATGGGATTGGATTGCATTCCTTTCTCTTGTTCATGTTTAAATTAAATGGATTTACCTGTACTTTAGGAGAAGGTTTCTGTGATGGAAATGGAAGTAGGCCAAGGTGGTTCTTTCTTAGTTTCATGGTGTGAAATTTTTTCCTTTGTTGCTTATGTGAAATATTAAAAAGTATGGCCACTCAATTAAAATTGGAGTGAGATACTATTGCATACCCACTAGAATGACTAATGAAAAAGATGAAAAATATCAAGTGGTAATGAGAATGCAGAGTAACTGGAATTCTCAAGCACTGCTGTTGGAAGTGTAAATGGATACAGAAATATAAGTGGAGGGATGCCTGGGTGGCTCAGTCAGTTGAGCATCCAGCTCTTGGTTTGGGCTCAGGTCATGATCTTGGGGTCATGAGATTGAGCCTTATGTCAGGCTCGGCACTCAGCACCCAGTCTGAGATTCTTTCCCTCTCCCGCTCTTCTCCTCCCCCTCCCCCAAATAAATAAATAAAATCTTAAAAAAATATAAATGGATATAAGCAATTTGGGAAGCTATTTGGTAGTATTTACTGAAGCATATGCATGTTTTTTGGTTCAGTAATTCTACTCAAAGATGCATGTGTACCAAAATAAGTGTACTAGAATGTTCATAGTACTGCTTATACTATTCCCCAAACTGACGTTCTGCCCAAATGACAATCAGTATAATATGTGGTAGAGTGTTACATTGATGGCCCCAAGTAAATGACATCTCTTGGTGTCTATGCCCATGTGTTGTCCCTTTGCACAATGATTCTGATTTTAACCATGTAACTTACTTTGGCCAATGGGACATTAGGCAAGTGTGGTGCAGCGGAAGCTTGATAAATGCATACACATTGGAGGAAAATACTCAAGTGGGAGAGGTCAGGTGAAAGAAAATTGAGGTACACTAGCTGATGACCAGCACTTAATGCCAGAGTAGGTGAGTAAGACCATCTTTGACCTCCCAACTCACCTGACCCTCCACCTAAAAGTAGTCAATGAGCAAATCCAGGAAAAGCCAGGAGAAAAACTGCCCAGATAACCCACAGAATTGTGAGAAATGAGGAATTATTTTAAGTTATTTAATTTTAGGGTGATTTGTCATACAACAATAGGAGACTGAATCAAAATTGATAAATTGTTCTATGTTCATACAATGGAATACTGTGGAGCAATGAGAATGAACAATCTGTAACTACATAGTATGTATGAATCTCACAGACCCTTGTGGAGCTAAAGAAGCCAGGCACAAAAGAGTTCAAACTGTGTGCCTCCACATACATAAATTTGCCAAGCAGGCAAAATCAGCAAATTCTGTTAGAAGCCAGAACCTTGAGGAAGCAGTGACTAGAAAGGAGAAAGTAGAGACTTCTGGGGTACTAGTAATGTTCTTTCTTGATCTGATTACTGGTTACATACATGTGTTCTGTTTGTGAAATTGTGGAATATCAACAAGTTGTTCACTTATCATTTCTCCTTTTTTGATTGTATATTTCTTTTTTTTTTTTTAGACTTATTTATTTCTTTTAGAGAGAGAGCAAGAGCAAGTGAGCACAAGCGGGAAGGCCAGAGGGAGAGGGAGAGAGAGAATCTCAGGTAGACTCTGAGCTGAGCATGGAGCCCAACTGGGGGCTCAGTCTCATGGCCCTGAGATCATGACCTGAGCCAAAACCAAGAATCAGTTGTTCAACCAACTGTGCCACCTAGGCACTCCTTTTTTTTTTTTTTTTTTTTAGGGTTTATTTATTTTAGAGAGAGTGCATGTGAGCAGGGGGAGAGGCAGAGAGAGAATCCTCAAGTGGACTCCCTGTTGAGTGTGGAGCCTGGTGGGGCTCTGTCCCAGGACCCTGAGATCCTGATCAGAGTCGAAATCAAGAGTCCAATGCTTAACCGGCTGAGCTACCCAGGCACCCCTGATTGTATGCTATCTTTCAACATAAAGGAAGAAAATGTCCTTTTATTTAGTCTCCTTTTTGTTATTCTCTGAGATTGACCTCCTTTGGGTCTCTCATTTATCCCTAGCAATGCCTTTTTGTTTGATTTGAATTTTATTTTATTTTATTTATTTTTTAAGATTTTATTTGTATTTATTTTTTATTTAAAAGATTTTATCCATTTATTTGAGAGAGAGCGTGAGCTGGGGGAGGGCAGGGAAGAGGGACAAGCAAACTCCTTGACATGGGAGCCTGACATGGGGCTCGATCCCAAGACCCTGGGATCATGACCTGAGCTGAAGGCAGATACTTAATCAACTGAGCCACCCAGGTGCCCTTTAAGATTTAATTTTTTAAGTAATTTCTACACCCAATGTACGTTTGAATTTACAACCCCAAGATGAAGAGTTATATGCTCCGCTGGCTAAGACAGCCAGGTGTTCGATTTGGATATTAATTCTTACAGTTTTCTTTCTCAGGCTTCTTATTAGGTTTTATCTTCCCTGGAAGCCTGACAAACTTTACTTTTCTTGATCCAATTTCACTCAAGTAGGGTCCTCTCTTTTTTAGAGTGATTGTTGGTAATTTCTTGTTCACCAGCTTTGTTAATATCAGAAGTCTCCTTTTTCTTCCCTCGTCTGCCCAGTTGCTGATCCTGAGTTCTATTTTTATGTGTATTTTAGTTCTGCCCACTCATCTGGGGTTCATGGAGCTACCTCATCACATAATTTTGTTGAACATCGTGTCTTTTGTTATTCTAACAGTTGTCCCATCTGTGTGTTTGTTTTCTGCTGAGATAATTGTAGATTCACTTGCAGTTATAAAAAATAATAGAGAGATTCTTTGCCTATTTGCCCCATTTCCTTAAATGGTAACTATATGCAAAACTATATTTATAATATCACAATGAAGATATTAACTGTTACGGGCTGAATTGTATTCCCCTCAGATTCATATGTTGAAGTCTGAACCCCCAGTACCTCAGAATATGGCTGTACTTGGAGGTAGGGCTTTTGAAGAGGTTATTAAATTAAAACAAGATTGTTAGGGTGGCCCTAATCCAATCTGCTGTCCTCGTAAGAAGAGGAAGTTTGGATGCAAAAAGAGACACCATAGACGTGTACAGAGGAAAGACCATGTGAGGACACAGTGAGAACTTGGCCATCTGGAAGCCAAGGAGAGACTTCAGAAGAAACCAAACCTGTTGACACCTTGATCTTCGGATTTTTAGCTTCCAGAACCGAGAAAATGAATTTCTGTTATTTAAGCCACCCAATCTGGTATTTTGTTATGGTAGCCCTAATAAATGAGTACATTGGCATTGATACAATCCACCCCTCATATTCAGATTTCCAGGTTTATTGGTACTCATTTGTGTGTATTAGGATCAGTACAGTATATTTTATCACCCACATGTTACTGTTTCTACCAGCCCTTCTATTCTGCTCACATCCTACCAGCCTATTTCTAAGCTTTGACAACCATTTCTGAAATTTTGTTGTTTAAAAAAATACTATACAAATGGAATCATATGTAACTTTTGAGATTGGCTTTTTACCATTAAGCATAGTTCCCTGGAGATTCATCTAGGTTGTTCCATGTATCAGTTTGTTCTTTTTTAAGATTTTATTTATTTATTTGAGAGGGAGCACAAGCAGGTGGAGGGGCAGAGAGAGAGGGAGACGTAGGCTCCCCACTGAGCAGAGCGCCAGGCGGGAGGCTTGATCGACACCCCAATAGTTTATTCTTTTTTATTCCTGAGTAGTAATCCATGGGTGTATCATAGTTTATTTAACTTCTTCTGTTGAAGGACATCTGGGTTGATTCCATTTCTTGACTTACAGATAAAGCTGTTATGAAGGGCGTCTGGGTGGCTCAGTCAGTTAAGCATCTGCCTTCAGCTCAGGTGGTCATCCCAAGGTCCTGGAATAGAGCCCCACATGGGGAGCGGGGAGCCTGTTTCTCCTCCTTCCCCCTGCTTGTGCTCATTCTCTTGCTCTCTCTCTCTCTCAAATAAATAAAATCTTAAAAAAAAAGTATAGCTGTTATGAACAGCTTTCTCTGGGATACATACCCAGGAGTGTAACTGCTGTATCATATGGTAATTATGTGTTTAGTCTTTTAAGTAACTGCCAAACATTTCCCAGGTGATCCAATCATTTTATATTCCTACCAGCAGTATATAAGTTATCCAGTTCCTCCACATCCTCGCTAGCATTTGCTATCATTATTATTTTAGGCATTCTGACTATGTGTAGTAACATTGTGGTTTTAACTTGTGTTTCCCTAATGGCTAATACAGCACATCTTTTCATGTGCTTATTTACCATCTCTGTATCCTCTTCTAAGAAATGTCTCTTTATGTCTTTTGCCTATTTTATAATTGGATTTTTAATTTTTTTACTATTTTGAGTGTTCTTTATATATTCTAGTTACTCGTCCTTTGTCCTTTGTCAGATACATGGTTTGCAATTTTTTTTTTCCAGTCTGTACCTTGTCTTAATCCTTTTCACATGGGTTTTCACAGCAAAAGATTTTAATTTAAATTTTACCAGTTTTTCCTTTTATAGGTTATGCTTTGGTATCAAATCTAAGAACTTTTTTTTTTAATCTTTTTTTTTTTAAGGTTTTATTTATTTGTCACAGAGAGAGAGAGAAAGAGAGCACAAGCAGGGAGAATGGTGGAGACAGAAGCAGGCTCCTCACTGAGCAAGGATCCCAATGTGGGACTCGATCCCAGGACCCTGGGATCATGACCTGAGCCAAAGGCAGAAGCTTAACTGACTGAACCACCCAGGCTTCCCAAATCTAAGAACTCTTTGCCTAGCCCCAGATCTCAGAGATTTTTTCCTATGTTGTTTTCTCCATGTTTTTAAGTTCTACATTTTATTTTTATTGTTTGTTGTTTAACATTTTATTTATTTGAGAGAGAAAAAAATCACCACTGGCAGGGGGAGGGATGGAAGGGAGAGGGAGAAGCAGACTCCCCGTTGAGCAAGGAGCCTAATTTGGGGTTTGATCCCAGTACCCAGAGATCATGACCTGAGCCAAAAGCAGATGCCTAACTGACTGAGCCACCCAGGTGCCCCAAGTTCTACATTTTATAGTTAAGACTGATCTGTTTTGTGTTAATTTTTATGTAAGGTGTGAAGTTTAGGTTGAGGTTCATTTTTTGCCTATGAATGTCCAGTTGCTCCACCACCATTTGATGAGAAAGCTATCCTTCCTCCATTGAATTGCTTTTACATCTTTGTATAAAAGCAGTTGAGCATATGTATGGGTCTATTTCTTGGTTTACTTCATCTGTTTTGTGAGATTTGAGGAGAGTCCAAACTAAGCCTTTGCTAATGTTCAGCTTGCTTAGAACTCCTTGTTCATTCTTAGCATAGTTTTTTTTTGTTATTATCTTGGAAATTTTTTTTTCTATCGATCAAAGGGAACAAATATCTTATTAGGTAAAAAAGGGGGGGTAAGATATGCAGTAATCTGATTCTTAACAATTTTTCGAGTTTATCTTCTCTATAATATAGTGATAAATCAACATATTTGTTTCAGAGAATTCAGTTCTTTTCTAAATTATGTGGGTTGTCAACATTTTCACGACAATTATGGCCCAATAAGTACACTTTATTTGACATCTTGAGAAAACGGAGCTCTGCATTAATGGGTTTTTGTATATCAAAAGTTTATCTCTCGGACAAAACTTAAAATTTTAATTATTTTTAGGAAAAATGTTTCCCACATGTGGTTAAATTTAAATAAAGGGTGGCAATTCAGTTACTTATGGAAATCTGCCAAAGGTCCTTTTCTGGCATCTGGATGAACACAAGCAGATAGAGAGAAATTTGTTTCTCTCCCCAGAAAATTCTTAAGCTTTCTGGCTCTGAAGTTTTGCAACTTTAGTGCAGTTTCCTACAACCAATGCAAGGAAGGTTCCATCCCCCAACTGACAAATCCGCCAAATTTACGGATTTACCAAACTTTGTTTAAATAGGCTTTGAGGATTTCTGTGAAATTTTAGCTGAAGGTATTCCCATTCCACCTTCAGAGCAACATTTTAAGGAATGTTCTGTTTGTGAAAGCTAATAGTTTTATATGATGGCTTAGCCTTCCTATAAATATTTTCTTTTTGAATATATGTAATACAAGTGAATATATTCAATGAAAAATATATTTTTATAAATAACATTCTGCCTGAGTATATTGTTATGAATATAGTATATGTGAATATATTCTTGATATGTAATACTTTTTTTTTTTTTTTTTTTTGCTTAACTGGCTGACTTCTTTCTGATGGATGAACGTCTTACCATAAATTATATTTCCTGTATACTAAGTATTTCTTTAGTGATGTGTTTATACACTGGTAAGTTATAAAATCTATGCTTTCCATTAATAAAGTAATTGCCTCAAATGTTCAGGGTTTTTTTTTTCTTTTTTAAGTAAACTCTACTCCCACCCCCACCATGTGGCGCTCAAACTCATGACCCTGAGATCTAGAGTTGCTTGCTCTACTGACAGGCCCAGCCAGGCGCCCCTGGGGTTTTTCTTACTTAAAAATTATTTTTAGAGTGAAAATTCATTCTATAGATTTGCCTTAATACCTTTTTAGTTGATGCCTCCAATATCCAAATAGGTATCTGTCTTTCTAAGAGCAAACTGTAGGACTGAGAAGTAAGCATATCTTTATACACTATGTAATAAGAAATATTTTTGTTAAAAATGAAAGAATGTAATTCTGTATAATGTTTTTTGAAAAAAGTGTATGTAGGTGAAAAGGTCACTCAGTTTGGCTATGTGAAAACTTAAACTTTTAAAGTTTGTTTTAAAAAAATGAAATTAAAAAGAAAGGCAACAGTTTGGAGAAAATGCAGTGATAGAGAGTTGAGGTCCTCATGGCACTGTATTTTTTTAATTTTAATGATTTACAAAAGAAGTACTAAAACTTTGGGGAAGAATAGGTAAGATGAAGAGCAGTTATCTGCCTCACTGATAATTAAGCATAAAATAATACAGAAGTCCATTTACTTTTAATTTTCTTTTTAAAAAATATTTATTTATTTTAGGCAGAGAGAGAGAGAGAGAGCAGGAATGGGTAGGACAGAGGGAGAGAGAATCCCAAGCCAACTCTGGGCTGAGTGCAGAGCCTGTCCTGGGGCTCGATCTCATGATCCTGAGATCATGACCACCGAAACCAAGAGTTGGAGGCTTAACAGACTGTGCCACTGAGGAGTCCTTACCTTCTTTCTATCTTTCCATCTATCTTTCTCCCTCCCTTCTTCCCTCCCTCCATTCCTTCCTCCCTCCCTCTCTCCCTCTCTTCCTTCCTTCCTTCCTTCCTTCCAGTATAATTAACATAGAGTGTTATATATTAGTTTTGGGTGTACATTAGTTTCAGCAATTCAGTGTTACTCAGTACTCATCACCAAAAGTGTACTCTTAATCACCTTCATCTGTTTCACCCATCCCCCCCACCTACCTCCCCGCTGGTAACCACCAGTTTGTTCTATATATTTAAGAGTCTGGTTTTTCATTTGTCTCTTTTTCCCCATGTTCCTTTGTTTTGTTTCCTAATCCATTTATTTTTATATTTCTTTATTTTAAAGATTTTATTTATTTATTTGACAGAGAGAGACATAGCAAGAGAGGGAGCACAAGCAGGGGGAGTGGGAGAGGGAGAAGCAGGCTTCCTATTGAGCAGGGAGCCTGGTGCGGGGCTCGATCCCGGACCTTGTGATCATGACCTGAACCTAAGGCAGAGGCTTAACGACTGAGCCACCCAGGTGCCCCATTAATCCATTTATTTTTTTAAAAATCTATCAAATTAGCAAAAATATAAAATGAGATAATGCCCATTGTTGGTGAGGGGAAAGGAAGGGAGGAAGTTATTCTCATATATATTGCTGATGGGTATATAGAATTTCTTTTTTGTTCTTATAAACTTTGAAGGTGTAATACTGTCTTCTACCCTCTTTGATTCTGTGGTTTGGCCTAAGAAATAAACAGATTAACAGGAGAAAAGCATACAAGTGTTATTTAATATTTTTATGTGCACACAGAAGTCTTCATAAGGCAAATTGAAGACCTGAATGAGCAGTTAGAACTGAGAGTTTATATATATTTTAAACAAAGAATCAATATATTGGTGGGGAAGTGACTAGACAAAGGAGTTTTACCTAGAGGCCATAAATTTTGATAAAGTGGTTAGAAAATATATGGGGGAAACTAATGGAAGATAAGGGTTATTTTAGTAGTTATATTTGTACAGATCCATTTTGGCATCATCTCCCAGTCTCTAGTGCTAAGAATGTTCTTCTCTTCCTGTATAAGAAGGGCACCTTTCTCATGGGAAATTTTATGACCTGCTTTTAGGTAGAGAGAGGGAGATCAGAGAGACCTTCCTGAATTTGCTATTTCTCACATGCTTTCAGCCCAAAATAATTGCCAAAGTGACATATTTGGCGCCTTCTGAACCCCTTCAAAATATAATACATGTACCAATAATAAACATATTGTGTCTATAGTTGATGAATTGTTACAAATTGAATAAATGTGACTAGCACTTATGTCAAGAAGCTGGACTTTATCAGCACCTTAGAGGAACCCCTTGTACTCCTTCCCATATCAAACACAATCTTCCTGAAGGAAAGCAAGTATCCTGATTGCTGAGTCATAGGGTATATATACTCAGCTTTAGTAGAGACTGCCAGTTTTCCAGAGTGATTGTATCGATTTATACTGCCATCAGCAGTGTGTCAGTGTCCCAGTTGCTCCACTTCTTCGTGATTATCATTTTGAAAAGCATTTTGACAGAATGTATCAAGAGCCGTAAATATATCTATACCCATTTATCTAGTAATTCTACTAATTGAAAGGATGGAAAAAGATGCATGCACAACTACATGCTAGGAATCAGAGATCAGAGACCAGAAGCCAAATCTGGCCATCTGTAGCCCAAATCCAGTTACAACCATTTGTTGTTTGTGGCTGCTTTTGTGCTACAGTTGAAGAGTTTAGTAGCTATTTCAGAAACCTTGGAAAGCAGAAAATATTTACTGTCTGGCCCTCTCCAGAAAAAGCTTTCTGACGCCTACATTAGAGCATTATTTAGAGTAGTAAAAGATTAGCAATAACCAGTATATCCATCAGTTGGGGAATTACTGGATAAATACTGGTGTAAGCACTTGATGGAATAGGATATAGCCATTTAAAATGATGATAGAAGTTATTCATCCAGCAAATATTTATTGGGCATTTGCTACATGTTAGGTACCTTTCTGGGTGCTGGAAAATCAGTAAATCATACCCTCAATGACCTTTAATTTTAGTGGAGAAGGTAGAAAATAAGTACATGAAATAACATGTTAAGAGGTGAGTGCTAAGATGGTAAAAAAAGGGAAAGGAGATACGAAAAAATTCAGGGTGAGGGCTTGACATTTTAGATTGCCTTCTTTCTCTGAGAAAATGACTTTTGCGTAAGGACTTAAAATAAGTGAAAGAGCTTGACATGTAGGTAGCTGGAAGAAGAACATTTGAGGAAGAGGGAAAAGCAAGTACAAAGGGACAAAGTTGAAAATGTGCCTGATGTGCTCTAGGAACAACCATAAGAGGAAGGGCTGTAATAGAGTGAAGGAGGGGGAGAGTAGCAAGGGATGAGGTTGGACAGGTAATGGGGGTGGTGGTGCCAGTGAAGACGCATCATGGTCAACCTTGTAGCAACATGAAAAATCCCTGTCATAAATTGTTGAAGTAAAAAAAAAGTGCTTTTCTCACTTCCATTTTCCCTCCCTCCCTTTCTGCTTAGTAATGACAATCATGTAAAACAATGCATAATAAGGAAAAGACTAGAAGAAAATAATACCAACATTTTTAATGTCCTGAGATTATGAATTATGCTTCTTGTCATACTTTCTATGGTTTGGTTATCTTTTATAATAAAATACATATTTAGAAACTTGAATGATTTCACATACTTTAGAAATCAATTACTTTAGTTGATTGTAGCCTGCCAGTGGATAGCACTTTTTTTTTTTTTAAGATTTTTTATTTATTTGAGAGAGAGAAGACCCAAGCATGCAGTGAGGGGAGGGAGCAGAGGGAAGGGGAAGAGAGAATCTCAAGCAGACTCCCCACTGAGTGCAGAGCATGTCATGGGGCTCAATCTCAGGACCCTGAAATCACAACCTGAGCCAAAACCGAGGGTCGAGCTTAACTGACTGCACCACCCAGATGCCCCAGATAGCACTGTCTTGAATCATTTAAGGAGTTGCTGGGTTTTTAATTATTAATTTTTCAGTGTTTGAACCAGAAGGAACTATGGAGATTATCTTTTTTAATCCCTTCATTTTATGTTTTATAGGTATGGAAATGATCTGGAGAAGTGAAGGAACTCAGGCTTTTAGTTCATTTTCTTAGGTGTTTGTATGTTCCATTACTATTTAATCGGAGGTTATTCTGCACTTCAGTGATTTTTGTGATCAATGACTTAATCTTTAACATAAAAAGAAAATCCCTGAAAATAATGAAATCTAAATCTGTGTTGTCCAAATCTTAGTGTGAAAACCAATGGAACAAATACGGTGTTAATAATGAATTCTTTTGGCCAGCATCCGGGTTAAGACTATGGATGTAGGAGAGCTCAGACTGTTTCGGTTTGTTTCTTGCCCTTATTATTGCTTAACCTCTCTGTGCTTTGGTTTCCATTTACAAAATGATTTGTTACTAGGTATATACTTCATAGGGTTGTTGTGAGGCTTAAATGAATTCATGTGGGTAGAATGCCAAGCACCTAGGCCAAATTATTGAGGCTTAAATATCAGGAAGGGAATTTATTTAAACACTAGGAACCAGAGAAAATTGAGTTCAACAAATACTTGAATTGTGTTGTTCAAAGTGTATGTATCTCTCTACTTTGACTTCATGGTTATCTTGTAGTAATTTATTAACATTTTAAGCATATCATCTTAATTAGCACCCTGGCTTCAAATTGTGCTGTTGTAGCACTTATGCTATAAGCCCTTCACAGATGGTTATCAAATTTGGGGGGAAATAATACTTATTTTTATTTGAGTAGGAGAACTTCTGTGACTTAGTTGAATGGCCTGAGTGGGTCATGTGACAAAACACAGAGCAAGATGAGTGGTAAAAGGCCACTGGCTGGCCTAAAAACTGGCTGGCACAGAGTCCAACTAGCTCTAGGAAAGATTGCTTGTTTACTGGAGCATGCAAGAACTTTGTTTTGTGCCTCTATAGGTCAAGGCAATAAAGAGTTCCATATACACAGACACACACTGGTGAAAGGGAATCAAGTAGAGTGATTAAGGATGTAACCTTGTCCTTTGAAGTATGCCACCAAAATTTTAGTATTTGACCTTAACCTCAGAGAGGCTGAGCACCATAGATCTCACATAATGGGTATAGTTAAGAATTAACACTTTTTAAAGTTTTTCTAGAAAATGACTTTCAAAATATATGATAAAACTTGTTAAAATTTGGTATGGGGGCACCTGGGTGGCACAGTCAGTTAAGCATCGGACTCTTGGTTTTGGCTCAGGTCATGATCTCAGGGTCGTGAAATCGAGCCCCCAGTTGGGCTCTGCTCAGCTGGGAGTCTGCTTAAAGTTTCTCTCTCCTCCCCCATCTACCTTTCCCCCCTGCTTGCTCCTCCCCTCCCAAATAAAAAGAAATCTTTAAAAAAGTTTGAAGTATGGATAAAACAAAATTTAACTTAGAGTACTTTGACAATTGTGAAAAAAAAGTTGTATTTTTCTTAGTGGTATTTATCTTAGTGAAGGATAATTTTATATACACACTGTGTCCCTAATGTATTTTGTGTTTGTGACTATTTGGGGATTGCATAAAATTCTATTCCTTTTTAGTGGGCAAAATCTGAAATCTTTTTGGTATGTTGATTTTGTTTTCTTTGGTACTAAGTCTTCAGAAGTTTTACTTGCTCAAGCTGCTACTTTTTTCTTTTTAACATAGCTGGATAAATGCAGTTGTAGTCAACAGTGTTCCTGCCACAATAGCTTCACAAGAAAGTTTCTGCCTTCCTTGCAGAATCATGGGTTGTAACTTAGGGTTTCTGTGGGCACATTAATTCTGAATAGAATCTGGGGATTGTTCTTAACTAGAAGTGTGGTAGTTTTGGTAGTGAGTTCCTAACAGGACTCAGGTACTTATATTCTCAGTAGGACATTGCTGTTGTAGCAATTATGGTATTTAATTGAACCTGAAGGTCCCTCGGAATTTTCCTAGTCCATTATATTAAACTGAGAAAGTTTTTAAAAATGCAATTCAGTATTTATGATTTAGTTAATAGTTAAGCTAAGGACTTTTAGAAGCATTTGGAGGTGGGAGGAAGGAAGCCATACATTTACAGAGACCTTCATGAAACACAGAATTGTGACACTGAATTAGCCTTTCTTTCATGGCCCTCTGCTGTTCCACAGGCTCTGGTCCAAAGAGTAGCATATGACTCAGATTTCCCCTTAACACCCCTGTTGTTGGGTTTGTTATTCTTTTCAGGGTTGGTTTGGTGTATCATATGCACATAGTTAATCTGAGTACTCAGGCAGGATGTATGGAATCTCTCTTTAGGTTTTAAGAAATGACTGTGATTGAATATTTTAGTTTGATTCTTTTGAGTAGGAATTTTTTGTTCTGTGTGATAAATATACAGCATTAGCACCAGGGGACCTAATTTCCTATCAACTAGGATATCAGTCAAACTTTCTGTTCCTGTAAGGTCAAGTATGACTCTGAGATATTGTGTCTCTTAGCTTTACTTGGTAATTCTTAATCTTTTTGTGGATTTTCAACCCTTTTGAGAATTGATAAAAAATTTGGATTATCTTCTTAGAAAATGCACATTTGCAAATACAGCATGCAATTTTGTATAAATTTTAGGAAATGTGTGGATCTTTCTGACACGTTATACTAACAACCTCTACTTTGTGTATTACATTTTAGCATATGACTTTTCTTCTGTTTTCTTTTTTCTTTTCTTTTTTTTTTTCTTCTGTTTTCTTAAGAATGGAAACCTTAAAGGTTTGAGATAAGGATTAGGAGAGTGAGCTTATAGGTTTCCAGGGAAAATTTATGTTTTTGAAGGAGGGGATATCATGAAATTTTTCCATCAGAGATCCATTTAAACTGTTGTTTCTGATAATGTATGAGTAGTGCATCTGGTTAAATCATTCTTCTGCACTGTAGGTTATGAAAAAATAGTGTCTTACTACTGGTACATTCACAAAGGCAGTCTAGCAAGGAAAAATTAAAAAGCTTAAATTCTCATTCTCATTTCTATGGGAATAAAG
Source organism: Potos flavus (assembly GCA_028534135.1). Taxonomy (NCBI): domain Eukaryota; kingdom Metazoa; phylum Chordata; class Mammalia; order Carnivora; family Procyonidae; genus Potos; species Potos flavus. Next base: position 17,961,062 of record CM052892.1, on the reverse strand, counting down.
AGGAAGAATTCATTATGTCAAGCATTACAAATAAGCATGTATTAAAGCGGCTACGTATGATGATGGCACATTGTTGGAACACCCCATGAAAGATAATTTGCATGGAAGATGATTATTCAATAGGGCTTTAATTTACAAGAAACATTCCACAATTTAATTGAGCCCTTTTTGCACACTGCTTCGCTTCAATAGATTGCATTTGTTTCCTGCATATGTACAATGCCATAAGGGTGGTTAAAATCTGTTTCAGTCTAGCTGGAAGGTGAAACAACAGCTGAAAGTCATGTCATAAAAATATACATTATTAAACATTTGAGAATTGTTTTTGAAATCAGTTTTCTGTTGGCTGATTTGTACCATAAAGCTGATTGTCTAGTTTTCTTTTTTCTAATAAGATTTGTATAAGATTGTTTGGCCCTGCTGGCCACTAATTAAACTACGTGGTTCAATTTAAAATTTTTTCACTTTTACAGGCTAGTCACCTATATTGTACTTTTGCAAAATGAGCATACATAGCCTGCATTTATAGTTATTATAGAAAGAAAATTATTTAGTGATAAAGAAGGCATTAAAACATTTCAATAAATAGCTGACTTGTGATTAAACTGCCTAGAAAGTTAATGCAGTAGTCCTCCCTTATCCATGGCGATATACATTCCAAGACTGCCAGTGGATGCCTGAAATGCAGATATACGCTATTTTTTTATTGATGTATGCCTATGATAAAGTTAAGTTTTTAAATTAAATACAGGAAGAGATTAACAACCAATAGTAATAGAACAATTATAATAATATACTATAATAAAAGTTATGTGAATATGGTCTCTCTCAAAATATCTTACTATACTGTATTTACCTATCATCTTGTGATGATGTAAAATGAAAAAACGCCTAAGTGATGAGGTGAAGCGAGGTGAATGACATAGAGTTAAGCTAGTATTGACCTTCTGATACTATGTCAGGAGGACCATCGGCTTCAAGACCACAATTGACTATGGGTAACTGAAATCTTGGAAAGCAAAACCTCAGCTAAGGGGGGTCTACTATATGTGCTTAGAAAAAAAAGAAAATAATGTAGGTATGTCTAGTGTCTTCTCTGTCTGTATTAGAATAGTATATGGATAAACTTTGTCCTAGAGAGGAGGTTTTGTGTGAGCCTGAACTGACACCTTGTAGATGTTCCATCCTTGAACATTTAAAATAAGCATTGTGAGAAGCCAGGCCCATTCTTGGTGGAGAAACACTAAAGGTATGTCCAAATGAGGAAAACACGGAAGACCTGCAGGTTAAGTCAGGAAGAACAAGATAAGGATGTCTGTTATCACCATTGTTTTAGAGTCCTAAGATAGGGCAAGAAAAATGGATGCGGATTTTGGAAAGGAAACCATATAATTATCACCATTTGTAGAAATAGTGATGGCATAGAGGAAAAGAATATTTTTGAGAATAAGATGAAAGTTTAAAGTGGAGGGAAGGAAGGTTGAAATATTTTCTATTGAGTACCCTCCATGTTTTTGGTGAATGAAGGCTTTCTGCTGAAAGGGGAGGGGCTAAGAGAGAAATGAGCAACTAAAAAGAATGAAAAGAAAGGATTTAGAGTAGCTGTGATGAAAAAGTATTTGGTGGAGCTCTAAGAGTTCAACTGAGGGTAAATTGTATGAAGTGATGAAAAAGTATTTGGTGGAGCTCTAAGAGTTCAACTGAGGGTAAATTGTATGAAGACAGGATGGAATCAGTCAAGAAAGGTTGGTTCCTATGAGTCAGGGTATTTCTGAATTTTCTGAGTATAAGCAGTTGATTACCTGTGTGGGTAGCTTGATGACGACCTGAAGGGGTAAGGAAGCGGTTCAACTTCTTCCACAAAAGTTTGCTCCTGAGGTCTGATGTCTGCCTCCATGAGACTCTGAAGTTGGAGATCCTATACGATCAATTATAAGTAAGGTAAGAGAAAAAGAAAGAATGGAACTATTTGGAGAAGAAGCCTGTGTTATTTTTGTAGTGGGCAGATCTGTTAGTAGAGGTCTCTGTTTATGCCCAAAAAAGTCTAGATGGAAATTCCTACTTCCTAGGGTTATTGTGGAGATTAAATTAGATACGACAGTGGGTATGAGTTGTTTCCTACAGTGCTCTGCATTATAGTAAGCTCTTAGCAGATGTCTGCTCTAAAACAAAAGCAAAAATCCTGTGTCTCATGAGCCCATTCTTCCCAGCCATTTAAGAAATTTTGTCTTCCATACGTTTTTTTCAATATTCAGCATCTTTAAGCTTTTTCTTTGCACTGGTTCTGGCCCCTGTTCCTTCATCCCTGCCTCTGCATCCTGAGAAACCTGTGCTTGAGCCTGCTACTTCTTGTCCCTATTTCCTTTCTTTTATAGCC
>CM052892.1:17764746-17958185 GCA_028534135.1 Potos flavus | reverse complement strand
GAGTCAGGGCTCGGCAGGTCCCTTTAACAGCTAGCCTGCGGCTGTCCACAAAGTTACTATGTGGAGCCCACTCAAGTGATGGGGTATTATGCTCCACCTCTTGTACAGTAGGAATTCTGTATGTAGATTTGTCTGTTCTCTCCCAGTTATTTATTTAGTCATTTATATCAGTATGGGTTCATGGTTATTTACTTTGTTCTTTGGTTTATAATCCAATACTACTTTATTTATTGCTCAAATTGTTCTAGTTTGGCCATTGGGAACTCTTTGAGTCGGCTCCTGTGTCCTTTTGGCATGCTCCCATTGGTTTGTTTTGTGAACACTTCCTTATTTTCTGGTCCTATAAGGGTATTCAAGTATGTATTTTTGAAAATTTAAGTAATTTCCCTGCAATGATTTTGTATAGAATTTGAAAATAATTTGATGTGCTTATATGAACTCAAGATTATTAAGTAGATAAATTTTCAATATTGTTTTTGTTTTGTGATGATTTATATAGCTACTTTTAATAGGTGAAAAAATATATGAGTATGAATTTTATCAGAATATATTGTGTTTCTCGGAATAAATAATGTGTAAATACTTCCTAGAATAATATTGTGACCAGTTTATACTTTGAATTTGTCAGGTATAACTTACACTTTGCAAATCATATTAGAGAATTTTTACATTCCTCTAGGTTTCAGGGACATTTACAGTTGCCAGTGGCTGAGCAGATATTATGCGGGAAGTGTTTCAGTGATTATGTATGCTGAGTGGTAAACTTGCTTAGTCTAAAAAAAGAACTTCATAATATTTGGCTTTTGGTTATAATTACCAGTCATTCTTGCCAGAAATTAAGTTTAGCTTTTAGAAGTCTGAAATTCTTCATATGTTTATCTCTAACTAAATATTTCAGAGACTGTTATGAAACTGTCAGTAATTCCATTATATATTATATGTTCAGCTTATTCTTGAGTTATAGATGGCGGAATAACATATAGCGAGTGATTGTATAGCAACATGGGAAATGCTTAAGATAATAGAATGTAAATAATATTTAGTTTGATTATAACTTTGTTTAAAAGAAAACTGATTACAGATACAAACAAAAGACCATTTGGAAAATACCAAAATGTTAACAGTGAATGTTTTCTTAGGTAGTGTGACACACTTTTCTGTTATTTTTCGCTTTTAAAAAATGGCCATGTTACTTATTTAATGAGGCAATGAGGGCATATTTTAAATTTAAGAAAAAGCATATTCTGTAAAGATTTTTATCAGGTGCTAATTTGTTCCATTTTAGATACTGAAAGTTAAAAGGCCTTTAAAAAATATTCTGTAACTCAGGTTGGTTTTTTCCACTTGTGAGCCAGTTCTTATTTTTATTATAATAATAACACTTTACAGTTTACAAGTTTTTAAGTACATCTTATTTCATTAAAAAAATCTGTATCAGATGGATTTTTACTTCAGTTATACACACAAATGGGTCACAGTATAAAGGTTAGCACTCGATGTTGATATAGTGAAACGAGGGCTTCATTAATGTCTGCTCAACTGGACAGAGTTGGAGACCGAGGGCTCTAAGTGCTGCACAGTGAGCCTGGATCTTACTGCGGTTGCTGCTGCGGTGCTGCCAGACAGACCACATTTTGAGGGACAGCCTCACATTCCTCTCATTGGAGACTGATGGCCTCAATAGATACCTTGGGGAGCCTTTTTGGATTAAAAATAGCTAGCATTATCGAGCTGCTTTTAATTTTTTTTAGCTTTTGGGGATGAGGAGGGAGGTGAACTGAGGCTTGGAAGTTGCAGTCTTTTGCAGGCTGAGGTCTCTGGGTGTCCATTGGATGGGTCATAGAAGATTACAGTTTACAAAAATATATTCCAGTCCTCAAAAAATTTGCAAAGGTACCACAATTAAAAGCAGATGCATTTTATATCTTTTCTTTTTGTAAAGCCTTTTTAAAAATTTCTAGTAAGGTAAACCATACTTTTCTTTTTAACTTAATGTTTATAGATAAATTCAAAGAGAATGTGTTTTTCATCCTTAAGCCAGAATAAGATTCCTTTTTTTTTCTTCCTAAAATGATCCTAGTCTCTAATGGCCAGTGACCAACCTCTTGTTCTCTCTGTTGCTAGGAAATATCATGATATACAAGAGAATAGGAACTGGAGTGGTCATTTCCCTGGTTGCCTCCTTGGGGGTGGGGTCGACTGTTTTGTTTTTGTTTTTATGATTTATTTATTTATTTGAGAGAAAGAGCGTGCATGAGCTGGGATGGGGGGTGACAGAGGGAGAGGAAGAGAAGATCTCAAGCAGATTCCCTGCTGAACTTGGAGCCTATCCCGGGGCTCCATCTCCCAACCCTGAGATCAGGACCTGAGCTGAAATCAAGAGTCAGACTCTTAACCAACTGAGCCATGTAGGCAGCCCTGGGGTAGACTGTTTTAATAGATTCTGACCTAACAGTGGTGATATTACTACAGCATTTGATAGCTCAGACCTGGAATTAGGATTGCGATGTCAAAAACTGGGTTTGTGTTCTAAGTAGCCTGGTTTCATGATGTTAGTGAGATTATTCCAGTCTTGCTATGTGCTACTGTGCACAGTATAATGTTGCCTTCTGTGTGCCTTGATAAACAAGTGTGCCTTTTAGTAGCATGCCCACGAATTCTTCATAATGAGATTTATCAGTACACTAAAATGATAATCAAGAACTATGCAGAACAGGGGTGCCTGGGTGGCTTAGTCGGTTGGGTGTCTGCTTTCAGCTCAGGTCATGATCCCAGGGTCCTGGGATAGAGCCCTGCGATAGAGCCCTGCATCAGGCTCCTTGCTCAGCGGGGAACCTGCTTCTCCCTCTTCCTCTGCCTGCTGCTTTTCCTGCTTGTGCGCGCGCTCTTTCTCGCTCTCTCTGTCAAATAAATAGAATCTTAAAAAAAAAAACCCACAAAAAAACTGTACAGAACTGTAACTCCTCTTTCCTTAATAATGGCCCTCAAAGTAACCCTTAGTAGTCACTGCAACAAAACTTGGCTGTCTATTTACAAACCTGTTTCAATATTAAGAAATCACTATGTATCATAATTTTAAAAAACTATTGTTAACATTTGTTCATTTTTGCTCTACCCATTTAAAATTTTTTTTAATTTTTTTTTAAAGATTTTAAATAATTTACACCCAACATGGGGCTCGAACTTACTACCCCAAGATCAAGAGTCACGTGTTTTACCAATGGAGCCAACCAGGCGCCCCTGCTTTACCTATTTTTATGTGTGTTACATATGTGTGTATATGATATCATGTATGTTAACACATAGACAGTTAAACATTTGGAAGTAAGTTGCAGATGGAACACATCATGGATTTCTTTCTAAGTGCAGTTTGTCTAAACAGAACCTATATTACATTGCTGCTACTTCCTTCCCCTCTTGTCACCCTTTCCCCACATTCACATCACCTATCTGGGTAACCCATATTGACATGATAGTATGTGTCCTTCCATAATTATTCCATGCTCCTATAATTACGTACATGCATATATTCATATACACAGTTTGGTAACTTTGACCTATGTTTGACAATAATAAAAAATTTGGAAAAACTCTCACTCAAATGTTTTCTATGATCACGTTGTAATATTTACATATTAAAATGTTAAAATCATGCTTAAAGAGGAAAATGCCTTAAACATCCCAAAATTATAAAATTATTTTTCTGGTCCTTTTGATTTTTAAGTTAAATTTCCAAGCTATTTAGAATTTCATATTCTGCTTATTAATTCCATTTTAAAAAATTTATTCTTTGGGACGCCTGGGTGGCTCAGTTGGTTAAGCAGCTGTCTTCAGCTCAGATCATGATCCCAGGGTCCTGGGATCGAGTCCCACATTGGGCTCCTTGCTCAGCAGGGAGCCTGCTTCTCCCTCTGCCCCTGCCTGCCACTCTGCCTGCTTGTGCTCTCTCTGTCTCACTCTCTCTGACAAATAAATAAAATCTTTAAAAAATAAAAAAAAATTTATTCTTTTTTGAGGTAGACCTTTTTTATTATTTTATTTTATTATTCTTTTTCTGGGTAGCATGTGGAAATAATGCTGTCTTTGTGATTCTCCTCCAATATTTTTGTCTATCATTTTGCCTTATTGTATAGGCTAGCACAGTTAGAACAGTTTTGAATGATACTGATGAGTAGGCATCCTTATTTTTAATTTTTAATGTCAATCTCTTATTCTAGTGTTAAGGTTTTGTGTTTTTTGATAAATACTATGTATTGAGTTCAGGATGTTTTCTTTTAACAATAAAACAGTTAAGTGAAACAGAGTAGTCAAGTCAGAGAATTAAAAGGAAAAAAAAAAGATGAAAAACAATTCTGAAAGGTAGAATGGAAATGATACCTGGAGGTAGATTGTGAAAATCAGCTGATGAGGCTGCTAGAAGTTTTAACATTGTTAGTTCTGTATATATTCCAAATCAGTGTTTGAGTAAAACAAGAAAACCATACATGTTACAGAGCCTGTCAGAGCTGAGAAATACTGGGATACCACCGGTACATGTCCAGATGAGTTTCATTGGGTAAATCCTGGGGCTGATATGTACTTGGTTGGAGATAAAAACCCTTCTAGAAGGCAGTATGTCAGTTCACGAATAAAAACAAATATATTCTTAGCACTGTTTTAAGGAATGTACATTTTGTCAAAGGTGAAAATTATCGGATGGGTCTGTTGCCTTGCGAATATATTCTTCTTGAATATATGCAATGAATATGATTGTATTCTTATGAGTATTTTCTTAATGAATCTGTTGATATTCATTAAATTTTAAATTGAGCTCAAAATTTTCCAGTATGGGTTAAGAGTACAGGCCATGAATATGAATATATGCTGATGAAAATATGAATATAGTCTTAGTGACTATATTGATATTCATTAAATTTTAAACCAAGTTCAAAAATGTCCCAATATGGTCAAGAACATAGCTCATGAATGTGAATATAAACTTATGAAAGCTTCATGAATATATTGATATTCATCAATTTTAAACAACATTAAAACATTTTCCCAATAGGGCAAAGAAGAATATATTCATGAATATATTCATAAGGAGGATATATTCATGAATATAATCATAAAGAATATATTCACATCTATTGAATATATTCATGAGGAATATATTCATAAGAAAACTAAACCACTCTACAACTCTTTGCTTTTTGCAAATTAAATAGTTCTAAAAATGCTATGAAGCAAATACTAAAATTTCACTGAAATATTAAAAAAGTGAAAGTATAAATTTGGTACAGTCAGTGAAATGATGTATTTATGAATTGACTCCTAGTGAATGGTTTTGGCAAATTAATTTAGAGCCCTCTGTTTCAACAAGCATTTTATTTATTGCAGCATCTATTCTGGGAAAACCAAGACAAGAAAGAGGGTATTGGAAACAACCGGGCTGTCAGAGTACTCAGAGATCGATTGATGACACTAAAGAAATGATGGTACCTCTTAGAAGGGAAGGCTTCAAGCCCTGCATAACATCCAAAGAGCAAAGTACTCAGGTAAATGAGTTTAATATGCCAGGCAGTGAGCGTAGCCAGACATTGTTGTTTTAACTTCCTGTTCATTTCCCTTGGGTTCATGTTCATGAAACTGTACAGTTTAGTAATAATAAGAGTGGGTTTCTAGGGGAGGACTACTTACAAAAGACTTCGTCTTTTTTTTTAATTGAGGTATAATTTACATCCAGTAAAATGCACAATTCTTAAAAGTATATAGATTGATTAATTCTTAAATATGTATGCAACCATGTATACACCATCAACATTAAGTATGGAGTACTTCCTTCACCCTAGAAGGTTTCCTTGTGCCCTTTTCTGGTCGATTTTTACCTTGTAGAGACAACCACTATGCTGACTCCTGTCCCTATAGATTGTTCTGCCTGTGCTTAAAATTCATATATATGGAATATGCAGTAAGTATTCTGATGTTCCTTCCTTCTTTCACTCGGCATAATATCTCTGGTTTATTCATTGCAGTTGTGTATATCAGTAGTATATTATTTTATTTTTGCTGTCCATTGTATGAATATACAACAAATTTTTTTTTAAAGATTTTATTTATTTGACAGAGAGAGAGATCACAAGTAGGCAGAGAGGCAGGCAGAGAGAGAGGGGGAAGCAGGTTCCCTGCTGAGCAGAGAGCCCGATGCGGGCTCGATCCCAGGACCCTGAGATCATGACCTGAGCCGAAGGCAGAGGCTTAACCCACTGAGCCACCCAGGCGCCCCTATACAACAAATTTTTAACCCATTCTGATTTGGGGCTGTTTCTAGTTTTGTACTATTAGGAATAAGACTATGAGTTATGTTCTTGTGCTTTCTGTGGACACATGTACTCATTTTTTAACATCTTTTTTGACGAAAGGATTATCAGCTATAGTGTATTAAATACCTAATAGGTAGTAAACAGCATATCTACTCTGCTTTGAGACAAATATAATGGTTAAAATGAAAGTTTTAGCAACAAAATACAAAATAATTATGAATATAACTAAAAGGACTGCCATCCTGATATTTATTAACAGATTTTAGTTTAGATATGGACTGGAGAAGTTGGAATGGGTCATTTCAGAATGAGCTTTACAGGCCACTTAGGGATCTAGATCTTTTTTTTTTTTTTTTCCCTTTTTCTGTAGTGAAGTGCCAGATATTACATTAGGTACTTTACTATACCTTTTCCTTTAATAGTCACAGTGACATTAATGAGTGGGTGCCACTTATATCATTAGATTGCAAGCATATCTAGGTTGCGCCTGGGAGAGGCGCATCTCTTTCTTTTGCTATAGGATAATTTAATGAATTTTCAAACCTGGAGCTAATGATATTCTGGAGTTTACTATTTTCTTTTGTTGAATTTGTAGTAGTTGGGAGCTGAAGAGTTTAGTTACCATCTGCAAGATGAGAGAACTTAAATTCAAAATGGAGGGACTCTGGGAATCAACATAGCTTGCTTTGTGAGTTTCTTACCTCATCTTTGTGTTTTGTAGTTCAGAAAGGAATGCTGAGGCTTCAGATAGTTTGCTACTCTGGATCTCATAAATCAAGCATTCTTCATGGCCTGTGTTCACCCTGAGTAGATTGAAACTCAGGATAGCTTGAACACTGCTCATCCAGAGGCTTTCTGCCAGCAACAACCCAAATTTCTCAACCCATTTATGTTAAAAAAAAAAAAAAAAAGCCACATTATAGGCATAGCTTTTGGGAAAACAGTATTATTAATTTTTTTGTAGATTTTATTATTTGAGAAAGACAGTGAGAGAGAGGGAGAAGCAGGCTCCCCTTGCTGAGCTGGGAGCCCTATGTGAGGCTTGATCCCAGGACCCTGAGATCACGACCTGAGCCAAAGGCAGATGCTTAACTGACTGAACCACCCAGGAGGCCCTAGAAAAACAGTATTATTAAAATCTCTTAATATTCCATGGGTATTCAGAAATAACCATCTATTTCACATACATATCTAAGTAAACAATTAACCATTAATGTAAATAAATAGATGCTGAGTGGTCCAGATCTTGTGAATATATATAATGTTTTGCATGTGATATTGTCTGGTGTTTGTACAAAAAATTCTGTAAAATGCTTAATTCCTTCACTAACCACTAAGCCATGAGCTTCTTAAGATCAGTACCCATGTCTGATATATATTTGCTGTGCTATAGCATCTGGCACAATTTATTGTACATAGAAGATGCTTAATCTGTATTTTTAAATGAATAAATATATGAAATATTGGTTATAGAAATACCTTCTTATGGATGATTATCATACCATTTGTAAGAGAGTTCACTTGAAATAACCCAAGTCATTGGAACATAGATTTTCCTATAATATTTACATTTTCCCATTAACTAGTTCAAGGAGGTAGGTGTGAACCCTTACCTCTTTTTGCACTAAAATCTTCTTTCCCTCAGTTCCATAGTATATTAGATTCATTTCTGACCCCTTTTCTTATCTGTGACCTTCTTTACTATAAAACAGAGGAAAACGTTTAGCAACTTGAAAAGTTTTTAAAAATTTTCTATACTGTTAGACTTGAAGTGAATATCAGATCTGAGAGGGTCCTGGGAGATCATTAGTCAACCCCTTTATTTTACTGATGGAAGAACCTTAAATTCTAATTATTTCCTCACTATAGCTCACACCATAGTGTTATATAATTGCTTAATTGTAAGCATTTCTAGCCAGACTTTAAACTCAGTGGGAATACAGACTACATCTCTCTTATTTAATACTGCATCTCTGGCACAAGCACAGTACTTGGAAAAGAATAGATATTCAGTTATTGGTGTTGAATAAATAAGTAAATGAATCAAGCTTGGTGAAGGGACTTGGAGCTCACAGCTGTTGAATCCCTTTTCAGCACACTAAAAGTTGGACATTTGTAATCTACTCCACTATCCTAGAGAGTAAGGGCTGTGGAAGTGATTAACTTCCTTAAGTGCATGCCAAACTCTACAACTTACACATTTCCACATGTTGGCTTTCAACATGCAGAGTACTGCTGTACAGAACAGCAGTTGACCAAAGAAACACCAGAGGATGTGCTGTCTCGTTTTTGCTCATGCTTGATAACATAAACTCATGAATGGTGTATGTAGAAGGGACTGTAACAAATACCATCTGTTTCAATCCCTTGATTTCTTTTTTTTTTTTTTTTTTAAGATTTTATTTATTTATTTGACAGGAGAGAGATCACAAGTAGGCAGAGAGGCAGGCAGAGGGAGGGGGGAAGCAGGCTTCCTGCTGAACAGAGAGCCCGATGCGGGGCTCGATCCCAGGACCCTGAGATCATGACCTGAGCTGAAGGCAGAGGCTTTAACCCACTGAGCCACCCAGGCGCCCCTCAATCCCTTGATTTCTTATTCCCAGTAAATTTCAGGCTCTTTAGCTTGGCCTTCATAGCTCTCTGTGCTATTCCAACCTACTTTTCTTATCTCATATCCTGTTTCCTTTCTTTCTTCCTCCTTTCCTTTCCTTTCCTGTCCTGTCCTGTCCTGTCCTTTCCTTTCTTTTCCTTTTTAAAAAGATTTTATTTATTTATTTGATAGAGAGAGAGAGAGAGAGAGAGAGAGCACAAGCAGGGGGAGTGGCAGGCAGAGGGAGAGGAAGAAGCAGGCTCCCCGCTGAGCAAGGAGCCCAACGTGGGTGGGGCTCAATTCCAGGACCCTGGGATCATGACCTGAGCCAAAGGCAGATGCTTAACTGACTGAGCCACTCAGGTGCCCTCCTGTTACTTTCTTTAACTCACTCTATTCTCAAGCAAATGAAAATATTTGCTGTTTTTCTTTACACCCTGAGCTTCCCACTTTCTTGTCTTTCTTCATTGTTTTCTTTCTGTAACTCCCATATTACTCTTTATATCCTGATCCTATCCATTTAGTCCACAAGTCTTTATTGAGACCTCATTATGTGCCAGGAGCTGAGAGTATAATGACTAATAAAGTTATAAGCCTTATCCTGAAGGAGTTAACACTCTAGTGGAGGTGGTCATTTATGTAGGGTGTCAGGATCCCAGAGGAGCAAACCTAAACGAGTTTTGGGGACATTGTTGAAGAAATGACTAAATCAGTGGTTCTCAAATGGAGGTGGGGTAGAGGGAAGCATTTGATGATGTCTGGAGACAGCTTTGGTTGTCACAACATGAGTGGGAAGAGTTTGCTACCGGCATCTAGTGGGTATAGGCCAGGGATACTGCAAAATATCCTATGCACAGGACAGTTCCCCAAACAAAGATTTATCCAGCTCCAAATGCAGAAGGATGAGAAACCACTAAATTAAGTTGTAAGGACTGAATAGAAAGGTGTTTAATCAGGGCAAAAAAAAAAAAAGTATTTTTTACTCATCTTTATGATTTGGAGCTGAGATACCATAGTGTGGGGAACTAGAATGAGTTTGTTAATATGACTGGAGCTCAGCTTTTGAATGGGAAGGAATTAGGTTTGAGAAGTAAGCTTCACTGCCACTGAAGGGTCCAGATCAAGAGGCCTCAAAAGCCATGTTGAGAAATTGGGACATCTTCTCTTTATTATTCTCATTATTCGAAGACTTTGATGGAGTGTTGTTAACTGTAGGCAAAACCATAAATACACATTAATGCAAATGTAAAACAGGTGAATAGTTAAAACAGTCTGGTGCTTTGTAACTAATAACAAATCTGAGTTTATCAGTAGACATCAATGGCAGGGCACTGTGGCTGAGAAAAACCATTCTAGCAAGTCTAAACTCTTGGTTTACCCATCTACTAAGGATCTTTGATGAGGCTACATAAGGGAGTTCCTTGTTAGCTGAGTACAATACACTTAAAGGGCATTTAAAGTAAACCCACTTCAAGTAGGGACAAAAAAAAATTTTTTTTTAAAGATTTTATTTATTTATTTGATAGAGAGAGACACAGGGAGAGATGGAACACAAGCAAGGGAAGTGGGAGAGGGAGAAGCGGGCTTCCCGCCAAGCAGGGAGCCCGATGTGGAGCTTGATCCCAGGACCCTGGGATCATGACCTGAGCCGAAGGCAGCCGCTTAACGACTGAGCCAGCCAGGCGCCCCAAGTAGGGACAAAATTTTTGTAGTAGCTAGTGAGGGCACTTGATTGGGACTCTGTGAGTTCCCAGGACCATCCTAGGCATAATAATTTGCTCTAAGAACTGACAGAACTCAGAAAGCTGTTACACAGTTACAGTTGTTACAGTGAAAGAATATAAATTAACACTAGCAAGGGGAAAAGGCAGGTGGGTGAAGTCCAGAAGAAACCAGGCATGAGATTGTCCCAGTGGAGTCACATGAAAACACACTTAATTCTTCGAACGTGTATGTGACAGAATGTGTAAATACTGCCAACCAGGGAAACTCAACTGAGCCTTAGTAGTTAGGGTTTTTATTGAGTCAGTCACAGAAGCATTGCAGTCTACCAGGTCTCCAACCCTCAAGATATCAAACCCATTACAGTGTGGCTCAAAGCCTTGGGCATACAAAAACATTCTTTTTTTTTTTAGATTTTATTTTATTTATTTGACAGAGAGAGAGAGCCATCACAAGTAGGCAGAGAGGCAGGCAGAGAGAGAAGGGGAGTAAGCTCCCTGCTGAGCAGAGAGCCCGAGGCGGGGCTCGATCCCAGGACCCTGAGATCACGACCTCAGCCAAAGGCAGAGGCTTTAACCCACTGAGCCACCCAGGCACTCCTACAAAAACACTCTTAGCAGGCAAGATACTCCATGAATTTAGAGGTTCTCTCTCAGGAGGTGGTCAAGGGGGAGTTTTCATTTCTTTGAATGTTCAGGGTTTAAGCAACCCTAACCTGCTGAATTAATCTTTTACTATATGGGGTTTTTGTTTGTTAAGGAAATTATATATTTCTGCTTTACTATGAGGTTTTTTTTTAAGATTTTATTTATTTATTTGACAGAGAGAAAGCACAAGCAGGGGAAGTGGCAGGCAGAGGGAGAAGCAGGCTTCCCACTGGCAAGGAGCCCAATGTGGGACTGGATCCAGGACCCTGGGATCACAACCTGAGCTGAAACAGACACCTAACCAACTGAGCCACCCAGGCATCCCAAAATTTCATTCTTTTTTAATACTGATCCTGCACAGGCTCCATCTTGAAAACATAAACTGAAAATTTTTGATAGGTTTTTAAAAAAATCTTATGTTTAACAAAGTTTATATATTTGAAGCACTGCGCTAATCTTTAGAATGAACAAGAAGAGGCTTGAGTGTTTGTTTGGTGAGCGTAGTTTTTCTGATGAAATCATATAAGAGCATAATGCAGTATCCTTCACCAAGTTCGTTTCATTCAATCTGGTCAGAAAGAGGAATGTTTTTGCAGAAACACTCTTTGGCTTTTTCAGTTTTCCTAAGGGCCTCTCTTAGTTCTGGGAGATTTAATCCATTCTTTTTTAAAGTATTTACTGTGTCATCTTTGAGAATTCTCTCCATTTGCTACTGCTGTAAGTCTGGCAGACATGAATCTATTAATATGGATCTACTTTGATTATAGTGGTTCTCTAGCATTTTTCAGCAACTTGTTCAAGTCATTTGTTTTTGGAAAACTTGTAGTTTCAGTTTTTCATTTCATTTTCATTTTTCATTTCATTCAGTTCATTTTATGTGGTCAGGTGAGTGATGTAAACAGGTTCCCAGAAATAGACACTAGTATTTGAGGGAGGGGGAGTTTGAGTGAAGACTAGTCAGCTCGTTGGTGAGTATTTTTGTTCATGACAGCTTTTACTGTTCACAATCTCATGATTATAGGGTTATGGTTAATGAGCATCTGGATAGTGAGGATTCTTGTACTTTATTTGTGGAAATAGTGAGTGTTTGTTCAGTGACCTGTTAGAGAATTTAATTTACTTCATTCACTCATTCAGGGCCTGAAATGACTGAATGTTCCTCACAGAAATCCCTGGAACGTGCTTCGTTAAGTTGTCACACTTCAAACTTTCAAAAAATTTGGCAAAGTAACAGAGGATTAAGGGTCTTTGGTTTTAAGCCTTTACGGTTCCTTTGTTTCTAATGCCTAGTCCACTTCACCGTATTCAGAGTAATCCATCTTTAGTGTTTACAGGCTTTCTGTACATGGCGAACATAAAAATAGAGTGGCAGCCTATGGCAACCAGGCTTCTGTCAGGCAGGGTCATTATAAGAGACAATCAATCATTCTTAGCCTGAGAGGCTTAAAAATCAGTAATCAATGGATTTCTCCCCCACAGCCTCATGAAACAGTGGTGTTTAATGTTCAAATATGCTATAATACAGAAATGATTACCAAGAAATCATCAACATGGGCGAGTTTGGGGTTACTAATTTAAAAACAAAGAAAATCCTCCTCCTGACTTCTCTAGCACCTTGGTCAGGTACTTGGCGGGGCGGGGGGGGGGGGGGGGGGGGGGGGAGAGGGGGTTGTGGAGCAATGGTTCCAGCTCTGAAAGTGAGAGGGAGGAGCTACACATCTTTAGTAAACTCTTTGATAACCCTCAGGAACTTCACGTCAGCATAGAGCTTGCATGCCTTTCCTTTGGACCAGCACATCATCCCTTTCTGATGAGGCAAGGGGAGGGGAGCATGCTGAGCCTGGTGTGGGCACAGGATTCAGGAACATCACTTAAGAGGTGTATAACGTAGTGTTTACTAGCATTGACTCAAGTGGACTACCTTGATTTGAATCCTGACTCCTTGACTTACTAGGAATGTAACATTGGACAAGTTTCCTAAACTGTCTGACTCAGTCTTCTCATCTCTAAAGTGGAGATAATAATAGTATTTCCTCATAAAGGTCAATGCATTAATATACCTGATGTGCTTAGAGTAAAGCCTGACACTAGTAAGTGCTTTTAGTGGGTGTTATTATTATCTTTATAGTTAACTTCATTTCTCAGGGGGGTTTCCTCTGACATTTCTGAATGGATCCAATCTCTGCTTTATAAGATCTAGTGGTACCACTTATAACAGTGATGATAAAAAGTACCATTTACTAGGTTTATTTGTTTGATTATTGAATTAATGACACTTTTTACGTAAGTGAGAGAAAGAATTATATTTGGTTTTGCTCACATTGTTCACAAGGCCTGATAAGTGTTCAATAACTATTTATTGAATAAAAAAGTATTTTATGGTTATAAAATAACTGCAGTGAGATGTCATTTTACCTCTAAAATTAGCAAAGCTTTTAAAAAATAATGCTATCATACTGAGGCAGAGAGGTAAGGAAATAGACACTATGAGGTACTGCAGTTGGGAGCTGTCTGCGGTAGACCTTACCTTGAGGGGAGTTGACTAAAAGAACTAAAGTCTCTGTTTGTTTGTTTGTTTGTTTTAAGATTTTATTTATTTATTTGACAGAGAGAGAGATCACAAGTAGACAGAGAGAGGGGGGAGGCAGGCTCCCCGCTAAGCAGAGAGCCCAATGCGGGGCTCGATCCCATGATCCCTGAGATCATGAGATCATGACCTGAGCCGAAGGCAGAGGCTTTAACCCACTGAACCACCCAGGCGCCCCTGTTTTTTTTTTTTTTTTTAAGATTTTATTTATTTATTTGACAGAGAGAGATACAACAAGAGAGGGAACACAAGCAGGGGGAGTGGAGAGGGAGAAGCAGGCCTCCTGCTGAGCAGGGAGCCCGATGTGGGGCTCGATCCTAGGACCCTGTGATCATGACCTGAGCCAAAGGCAGATGCTTAACAACTGAGCCACCCAGGTGCCCCTAAAGTCTCTCCTTTTGACTCCATGTCTAGGCATAGAGGTATATTAAAAGGTTAATGTAGAGGGACGCCTGGGTGGCTCAGTTGGTTAAGCGGCTGCCTTCGGCTCAGGTCATGATCCCAGGGTTCTGGGATCGAGTCCCGCATCGGGCTCCTTGCTCAGCAGGGAGCCTGCTTCTCCCTCTGCCTCTGCCTGCCACTCTGCCTGCTTGTGCTCTCTCTCTCTCTGACAGATAAATAAATAAAATCTTAAAAAAATAAAATAAAATAAAAAAATAAAAAAAAGGTTAATATAGAAAGATGTTCATTGTAGCACCTATATTAGTGAATAAGTGGAGTGAAACTAAACAAAATGTCTAAAAGTAAAGACTTATTAATTATAGTATATTAATTACTAAAAAATCATATAGAACCATGGTTCTCAAGTGGAGATTCTCATATTAGCTGCAAGACAGTCACCAAACACTAGATAAAAGCAGAGGCCCAAGGCCAACCTCTTGGTCAATGAATTAGAATCTCTACAGTTGAGCTAAGAAACAGGCCCTACATTTTCTAACAGGAAACCTGGGTGATTTCAGTGCGCATCCTGATTTAGGAGCCACTGTTGCAGTGGCTCTCTTGTTACACGGTGACTCTCAGTCAGCCGAGCCAAAGGTTCTACTCTTCTCTCTCTGTCTTTTTTTTTTTTTTTTTTTTTTTTTGAGAGGGAGAGGGTGGGGTGGGGCAGAGGGAGAGAGAGAGAGAATCTCAAGCAGGCTCCAAGTCCAGTTCAGAGCCCTACACAGGGTCCGATCCCACAACCCTGAGATCATGAGCTGAACAAGAGTCGGACACTGAATCAGCTGAGCCACCCAGGCATCCCTCTACTCATCTCTTAAAGCCAAACGAAATACCAACTGTATCAGAATCTGTGGAGACCCTCAAAAAAAAGAGGACTTAAGAAGAACCAGAAAAAAAAATCTGCAAGAAGGGAAGAAGATGAGATCAGATTATCCAGAAAGCTAATTAGTGCTGAGCATCTAATACACGCCAAAGAAATGTCATCTCTGTATTCTCCATGCCCCAAAAATTAGTGGATGAGTTTCCCCGAAGAAGTATTCTTCTTCTTTGTATTTAGAAGAATACAAAATATTCTTCTAAATATTGGGGCAGCAAGGCTTGGTTTGGAGGTGGTAGTTGTAGTTGCTAGTTGAAGTTGTACCATCTTCCTGGTAGAGAGCATCTACCTTAGAGCTCATCTCCAGGTAGCATTTTGAAGGAATATCTCATTAAGAGTGAGTGAACTCATTCATAGTTTTGGTCACCATGGACAGTCCTGAGATCCCATGAGCAGAGGCTGAGCAAGTAAGAGAGTTAGGGAACAAACAAGACTGAGATGTTGTACCACACTGAGTAGGTGATCAGGGTATTCATCCTCTTACTTCATAGGGACCCCTGGAGAGCCAAGTGTAGTTTGGAATAGTCTGTGACATCTCAGATCTCCCTTGAGAAGACCCATGTTGCTGTTGGTTTCTGCCTTTGTACTTCACAGGGGGACCCAGCTGTGTCAGCCTTTCCTAAGCACCCTCTGCACTGAGGGCAATGTATGCTGTCTTCAAAGCCACGTAGCTTCTGGCTGAGCTCCTTGGAGTGGAGCAGTCAACTGAAAAGTTGACTACCTAGTGTACACACACTTACATTCTCTTGCCTAGTTCATAGACCTTTTCTCTCTGATTTTGTTGTGATTTGCATGTTATTATACAGTCCTCTTCACTTAAACTTCTTTTGTGAGCAAGGCAAAAGATTGTAGGAGGCTTTCTGGGTCAGTTTCCTTCCCTTCTCTGCCTTTTCCCCTTGCCTTCTGATTTTGTTTTTAAGTCATCTCTACACCCAAAGTGGGGCTCAGACTCACAACTCTGAACTCAAGAGTTGCATGCTCTATAGACTGAGAGCAGCCAGGCACCCCTGTGGGTCATTTTTCAATAATGTATAATTTTAATTAAAGGCGATATATCCTTATTAAAGGAATTTTAGCCAGTGAATATTCCACTTGGATTGTTGACCCATTCCCCTTCTCTGAATTGCTGCTGTGCTTCATGCAGTCCTGTATGTGAGTGGACAGGAGTAGAATCTGTTCTCAGGTTGTTCAGGAAGTAGGGGGGCAGGGGAGACACACAATGCTAGGGTTGAGCTGACAGGTGGCAGAACTGGTGAGTAGCATATTTCAAATCAGAGAATTCATGAGAACTCAGTTGAGTTGTTCATTTAGTATATAATCATTTGATTTTTGTTTAATATTTATGAATGCCTTGTCTTTGTCAGGTTTTGTTAAAGGTGCTGAAGACACAATGCTAGCCAAAGTTTCTGCCCTCCAGTAGTCTGCATTTAGTGCTTATACAGGATTACAGGGTAAGAAGATGCCTGGCAAATAACTGCTTAGCCCTTGAGCAGTGTGTTTGTATAAAGTCCCCAAATCCTAAAAAAAAAATTTAGAGATCTAATTCTGGAATTTGGGCTTCGGTTGGGAAAATGGTAATGCCACTTACTAAGTGGTAATGCCACTTACTGAGATATTAATTAGAGAAACCTTAGGGAGTATTTGTCTGCTAACTAGATGCACAGACATGGGTGAAAGGATCACCTAGTGAGACAGTACCATGAGAAAAGTGTCAGTTTTGAAGGTCAAAAGAGCCAATGACAAAAATTGAGAAGTAGCAGTAGGAATGCAAGGTGGGTCAACACTGAGAAATCTGCAGGCTGTAACTTAAAAAAAAAAAAAAGATTTTATTTACTTATTTGAGGGAGCAAAGAGCGGAGGGAGGGGCAGAGGGAGAGGGAGAAGCAGACTCCCCGCTGAGCAGGGAGCCTGCCTCACACAGGCTTGCCCCACATAGTCTGTGGGGCTAGATCCCAGGACTTTGGGATCATGACCTGAGCCACCCAGGTGCCCCTGCAAGTGTAACTTCTAAAGTGAAAAAGAAAAAAGAAGATCAAATGTATATTTGACTAAAATTCAACATCCTTTACAATTAAGAAACCAGACAATATTTTTAACACAGTTAAGGAAATTTATTAGGAACAAATAACTGATAATCATAATTAAACACCAGAAGCTTTGCCATAATAGTTAGGAATTAGAAAAACAATTTTGAAAAGTAGGGATAATGAGAAGGCATTTGCCTTCCTAAATATAAAACTATATTCAGCTATAGGGATTTTAAATGATGCAGTATTAATTATAAAACAGATAAATAGATCAATAAACCGGAATACGAACTCTAGAAACATATGAGAAGGGATATTTTTGTGCCTTTGCAAAGAGACTATGGTCAACCCAAACTATTTCAATTTTCAAATTCCTTTGCATTTTTCAGGGAAATGGTCTCATTCCGTCACTCCTGTATGTTTTCTAAAACAAATGCTCTACCTCCAAATTGGATGGTTTAGTCCTGTTACCAGTGCCTGAAATTTAAGCCATTTTGATGTCTGTTCAGAATTTCTAAAATATTTCTTTATGAACAAAACTAGGTTATTGACATTCCTACCCCATGTCACTGACTCATCATCTCATCTGGAACAATGATACCACTTTCAGTACTCAACCATGCTTATTCCTAAAAACGAAAGTCAAAGTAGAGGACTATTAATATGGTATATACATAGTAGCTTCAAAATTTCATTCCCATGAGCAAATATTTCCCAATAATAAGAAAGACCTGTCTTCCCTTTAACTGAGAACCAGTAAGGATAAAATAATTAATTTATATATTTTAGAAATGTATCCATATATAAGAATAAATAATTGTTATCCATGTTTATTAACTTATTAATACATTTAAAATGTTAATTTAAGGTTTATCCACTATGCACAGAGAAGTACATCTCTGAATGTTTCATTTTTTTCTACAAGCTTTAGAAGTATAGTGGTAATATAAACAAGAAGCTTTGTAAAATCTAGTTATTTTGGAAATCAGTGACTAGAGAAGAATTCTTAGAATTGAACCTGTCCTGCAGATTCTTCTGCATAAAAATGTGAAGGACACTTTGGAGTCAAAGGTGATTTGGACTTTAGCCTCTGAGGAGGTAGTAATGCCATTTATTGAGCTATTAATTTAGATATTGTCAGGGTATGTATCTGATAACATCATAGGGGTAGATAAAAACAAAGCATCGTCTAGTGAGACAGTAATTTGAGAAGACTGCCAGGACCACTGGTAAATTTCTAGTTGTTTTTTTATTTTTAAGATTTTATTTATTTATGTATGTATGTATGAGAGAGAAAGAGAGCGAGTTGGGAGGAGCAGAGGGAGAGGGATAAGCAGACTCTGCACTGAATGGGAGGCCCAACGCAGGGCTTGATTCCAGGAGCTCAAGATCATGACCTGAGCCAAAACCAAGTGAGCCACCCAGGCGCCCCTCGTAAACTATAGTTTTAAAGCTCAAAAAGATGATGAGCCCCCCAGCAAAGGAAACTGAGAAGTAGCAGAGTGTGTTGGAAGCCAAGGAAAGAGAGGATTTCAGGTAAGGCAGAGAACAGCTGTTTGAGCTGCTGAGAAGCCAAGAGAAGAGAAATTGAGGAATTTGAAATTCTTGATGTGAAGGTTATTGGTGATCTTGATTAGAGCAGTTCCAGTGGAGAATGGAGTGGCACGTGATTTTCACATTGTTTTCTGAAATCTGGGATCAGCCTGCCTTTAGTTCATTTACTGAGATGGGGCTATATTTCCAACATCTAGGACAGTCTTCACTATAAGACACTGCTACTCAAGTCTTAGAAAATTCTATCAGGAGAATAAGGGTATGTAAATTTAAAGGTAGCTAAGAATGTTAACATCACACACTTTGAGATAGAATTTTCAGTTTTTCCATTTATAACACTTCTTTGAGTGGGCTGTAAAAAGCATGAACCGTCATGTTGAATCATGCTCACTGATGGGAAAACCACTTTAAAATGTAATTTGATAATATTACTAGTCAATACATATGGAATGCCATTAATTAAATTTAATCCTTTTCTAATAGTATGTAGTACAAACTTATGCTCAGTATAAACTATAGAAATTAAAAACATGAATAATTGGGAGTCATTAAGAATTCTGAGGTATTTATGGTTATTTTAGATGCATTAATATATTTTTGAAAGATTTTATTTATGTATTTGAGAGAGAGCAGAGTGACAGAGAGAGAGCACGGGTGGAGTGGGGAGGGGCAGAGGGAGAGGGAGAAGCAGACTCCCTGCTGATCAGGGAGCCTGATGCGGGGCTCGATCCCAGGACCCCAGGATCATGACCTGAGCCGAAGGCAGACACTTAACTAACTGAGCCACCCAGGTGCCCCCCAGATGCATTAATATTTTTGAAAGCATTTTTTATATAATATCAGGATCAAATTATTGACTAAGATTGAAATCAGTAAGGGAGGCAAACCATAAGAGACTCTTGACTATAGGAAACAAACTGAGAGTTGCTGGAGGGGAGATGAGTGGGAGAATGGAGTAATTGGTTGATGGACATTAAGGAGGGAACTTGAAGTAATGAGCACTGGGTGTTATATGCAGCTGATATATCACTAATTCTACCTCTGAAACTGATATAATGCACTATATGTTAGTTAAATTGATTTTAAATAAAAAAATATTGACTGAGTTTAAGGTGTTTGTTTTCCTTGACAGTAGGAATTTTATTAAGAATTGTTTTTTTAAGGTGGGGGCAGGGGCAGGTGGAGAGGGAGAGAAAGAATCCCAAGCAGGCTCTACACCCAGCATGGAGCCTGACATGGAGCTCCATCCCACCCCCCTGAAATGATGACCTGAGCTGAAATCAAGAGCTGGTGGCTCAACCGATTGAGCCAGCTAGGCGCTCCTAAAAATTATTTCTGTTTATTTATTTATTTTTTCAAGATTTTATTTATTTATTTTGAGAGAGAGAGAGAGAGCATGAGCCAGGAGGAGGAGCAGTGGGAGTGGGAGAAGCAGACTCCCACTGAGTAGGGAGCCCAATGCGGGGCTCTATCCCAGGACCCTGGGATCATGACCTGAGTCAAAGGCAGATGCTTAACTGACTGACCCACTCAGTTGCTGACTGACCCCTAAACATTATTTTTAATAATGAATTTGTTTTCTTGGCAAGTGCATAATTAGCTTGCATGATATAAATGTATATTTCAAGTTAAAATTTCTACTGGATCAGTCTCTCAAAGAGATGGTGAGCATCATTTGTTCGGAGGGTCTAAGTGAACTATGGTGGAATGGATAGGGCAAGAAGTACTTCGGGTAGTTGGGTCTATTATCTGACCTGTGTGTGGGGTCTTGGAATGTTTCAGAATAGTTGCTAAGAGTGGGTATATCATGGAATCCCAGAACTTTTCTGAGGTCCTTTGCTTGTACTTGAATTACTTGGAAATTTCTTCTCTCCTTCTGCCCTTTCCCCCTTTCTTCTGTGAATTCCTATTGATCTTTCAGCTCTTAGTTTAAATACTACTTTCTCAGAGGAGCTTTCTCTGATTCCCCCAAATAGAGTAAGTCTCTCTAGTTTTATACTCTCTTAGCATAAACTAGATAAAGTAGATTGCCTTTGCAGAATTTTTGTCAAAATTGCAACAAAATTATTTCTTGTATAGTTAATTGTCCCATCCCACCCTGAGTCCTTGAGTTCCATATAGGCACAGATCATGACTGCCTTATGCATGACAGTATTCTAGTGCTTAGTAGCCTAATGTCATTCAATATTTGTTGAATGAAAGGATGCCGCTGAAAAGTCCATATGATTTCTGTTAAAAGAAACTCTGGGACCAAAGTTTTCAGGTGGCTGCAGAGTAATAGATATTACAGCTGGTCTCAGGCCTGTTTACATGATTCCCAGGGATGTCGGGGTAGCTAGGCCTTGTTCTGTACTGCTGCTCTAAATTTAGTGTGTACTTTGACGAATCTGTGTTAGTCTAAGGAATCTGAGAAAGTTAAATGGGGATCTTATTCTTGACTGAGTATACCATAGTGTATTGGATGTTCTCTGGGTCTCATTCTTCCACAGGTGTACCGTGCCAAACTGTATGCTCTCTATAGTTATATTGTAGACCATCGAAAGGAGGAAAAGCCTCTAATTTCAGGTGAAATATTATCAAGTGATTGTTCTAAGCATTTTACAGTGTGAATTAGTTTATTCCTTACAATGGCACTATGAGGTTGGGGTTATTCTTTTCATAATTTTATGGATTAGGAAACTAAGATGCAGAGAGGTAAAAAGTAACTTGCCCAAGGTCACATAGCAAATGGCAGAGTTAGGATTTAAAATCACTCTGTCTGGCAGTGGAGTCTATGCTCTTAACCTCTGCACTGTCCCGTCTTACATGAAAGTGGTCCCTCATGCACATCCAGAATAACTTGTGGGCAGAATTTCTTCTGTTTTATGCATATTAAGATTGGGCTTGGAGGAAAGCAGTTGAGCCCTTCTGGGAGAGTCAAGGTTTTATCTATATCAGTCAGTGGAGAATGTTGCTGATACTCTGCTTTCTAACTGAATGACCCGATTTCCTTCTGTAGCCATCCTCCTATAAATCCTACTTCATCTCTCAGGTAACCTAGGCATTGACACTTGCCAAATGGTATCTGTGCAATCACACTTTAAGTTCGTACATTTAATTCTCTTTCATCTTAATTTCTTACACAAATGGCCAGAGAAATAGAAACATAGGGGGGAAAATGTCACTGCTGAGATAGAGGAAGGTTAGCCATGAATTGGCAAGGTAAGACGACCTTTCATCCCCCAAGGAACCCCCTACCAGATTTGAGTAAATTCCTGAATGAGCTCAAACTCCTTGAGCTCAGCAATCACAGGGCTATTGTTAGTGTTGTTTTGTATATTCAGTTTTTATTTTCTGTGTTACGGTTGTGCAGAAATGTTCATAGCTGTTTTGTATTTATAGTGCATCATTCCTTTTATCAGTCTCTTTATACCGTTCTATATATCCAACTGTCTATTTGGTACCTCCTTTGGGGTATCTTAAAAGCACCTCACAGTAACATAACAAAAATCAAACCTTTTCTCAGTGGTCAAGTCAGAATCTATAGCTTCTTTCTTCCTCCCACCTCCTTTATCGAATCTTTCATCTTTATCTCTTACTCGAGTTTCAAGTCTGTCCCCTTCTTTCCATCCCTCTGCTACTATCAAAGGTAGGTGACCGTTATATCTTACCTGAATTGCTATAGTGTGTCTCCTAACTGGATTCCTGCCTCTAGTCTTGATTTCTTCAACTATAATCAGAATGATGATTCTGAAGTCACTTTCTTGCTTACAACCATGTAATAATTTTAAATTATCTCTATAGTAAAGTCAGGGGCACCTGGGTGGCTCAGTTGGTTAAGCGTCTGCCCTTGGCTCAGGTCGTGGAATTGAGCCCTGCATCAGGAGTGGAAAGGAAAGGAAGATGGCAGATCTGTTACAAGGTAACAGGCAAATTGGTGTGAATTAAAAAAAAAGAAAGAAAAAAAAATTGGTGTGAATTGCTTTTGAGGGATGAGGGCAAATAGAGACTAGGCCAATTCCCAGGTTTCTACCTCAGGAGCCATGGTAGATTTGTTCTCAAGATAAACATCATTAAGAGAAGAGTGAATGTATAGGTTAGGAGTGAGGAGTTACTCAACTTTCTTTAATAAGGCAGTGAATTCAGGAATCACTGATTTTGAGGCATAACGTGAATACTCTAACTTACATATAAAAACCTCCCAACCTATAGACCAGCATAAGTACAGCTTTCTATGAAGAGTATGTCCTGTCTGACTTTGGAGAATCACTTAAGATAATTTTAAAATAATTTTTTAGGGGCACCTAGGTAGCTCAGTCTGGTAAGTGTCCAACTCTTCATCTCAGCTCAGGTCTTTATCTCAGGGTCATGATTTCAAAGCCCTGTGTTGGTCTCCACACTAGGCATGGAGCCTACTTTAAAAAAAAAAAAAAGGGAAAGAATTTTTTTTTTCCTCTTCCCAAGTGGAAACCATTTCAGTTGACTTTCAAAGTCATTCTAGTTATTCTAGGCTTCCTGAGTAAGAGTGTAAAATACGTGACTTCGGAGATTTTCACTGGTTCACCTTCTTCCTTGAGTCAAACATAAAATGTCACCTGTCACCCATTCTATCAATAAATATGTATTAGACATTGTGAAGCATTGACCTGACCCCTAAAAAGAGAAGGGTGACAAAGACAGACATTCTGTATCATCACAGAGCTTCTCTTCTAAGAAAAAAGAGAAACAATATAATAATTTCAATAAAGCATAGCAAGGGCTACAATAGAGATAGAATAAGGTGTTAAAGGAACATAACGCGAGGGCATCTAATTTAGACCAGGATGAGTCAGGGAAGATTACCTAAAAAAACCATATGATGTGCAAGTTGAGAACGAAAGGATGCATAAAAGTCAGGTGAAAAGCAGGAAAAGTAGACCTGTATGAAGGCCCAGAAGATCCTGAGGAAATGGAAGTTGTTTGGTATCACTGAATGGAAGAACAGGAGTATGTCTGAAAAAGTAGGCAAGGGCCTGATTATGATGGTCTTATAGGTTATGTAAAAGAATTTTGACTTTATTATAGAGATAATTTTTTGAAGATTTTATTTATTTATTTGAGAGGAGAGCATGCATGAGCAGTGGGGGAGGGGCAGAGGGAGAAGCCAGTTCCCCATGGAGCCTGATGCAGGGCTTAATCTACCAGGACGCACTCCAGTGTCTGTCTTTGCTTTCACATGGGTTTCTCCCTGTGTCTGTCTTCATGTGATGTCTCCTCACAAGGACACCAATCATAGGGATTAGGGGCCCATTCTACCTCTCTAAGACTTCATGGAAACTTAACTAAATTACATCTGCAATTACAGATTACCTAAGAGGTAACATTCTGAGGTTCTGGGATTTAGGACTAAAGTATATCTTTTTGGGGAAGAGGAGGGAACAATTCAGTCTATAACACCGTATTTAGCATATACCAGGTACTTAATAGATATTTACTGAATTGGAATAAATAAATGAAATATATATTATATATTCATGGCATAGAATTAAAAGCTTTTTTATTATGATTTTTAAATTTCCTAGGTACAAAGTATCTTTTAGATTTGTCTGTTTCCAAAAATTATATGATGGACTACATAGTACTTTTAACATTTGAAAATTAAGAAATATATTATCTTAAAGTAAAAGCACATATAGTCTGAATTCTTTATTTGTAAGCTCACTTTTAATGCTTGTACTAATTTATGTAACTTACAGATACTTTTTTTTAAACAATAGATGGGTTTTGACAGCTCTTTTTACCCTTGGGTCCTGTCCCCATAATTTAAAAAAACCACCCTTTTTGCACCCCCTCCCCAAATATGGGTATTATATTTTGGAAAGCACATTTTAGGCCTCAGTAGAAATAGAAAATAATTGATTTTTTAAAAAATATTAATCTTGTACCTGATTACTTTGCAAATAAATTTGTTTATGAGTTCTAGCATTTTCATGAATCCTCTGGAATTTTCAACATAAACAGCAGTATCATCTACCTGTAAAAAGTTTTACTTCTTCTGTTCTGAGTTTTCTTTTATTTCTTTTTATTGCATTATTTCAGTGTTACAGTGTTGAATAGAAGTGATGCAAGAGCATTCTTATCTTACTCCTGATCTTGAGAAAAAAACAATTCAGTCTTTCAGTTCAAATTTTGGTTCCACCACTGCTTTGTTCAAGTGACTTAGTTACTCATTTATAAAATGAGGATAATAATTTATTTAATTTATTAGGATTATTGCTATAATCAGGATTATTGGTATGTAAAGTCCTAGAACAGTGCCTGGCAATTAATAATTGTTCAATAAATATTAGCTGTAATAATAACTAGTTTTATACTATTCTACTGAAACCTTAATGATCAGTATTGGGTTTATTTTTTGTTTATTGTTTTAAAAATTTTATTTATTTTATTATTTGAGAGAGAGAGAGAGAAGCAAGCTCCCCACTGAGCAGGGAGCCCAACGTGGGACTCAATCCCAGGACCCTGGGATCATGACCTGAGCTGAAGGCAGATGCTTAACGGACTGAGCCACCCAGGCGCCCCTAGCGTTGGTTTAATAGTAGAAAGTCTGACTCTATATTTAATGGCTTTCTGATTTTGACTTTAATAATGTAAATACTAATATATAGAATGTCTCCTTGCCTAAGTTAACATACAGTGTGGTGATAATAACTTCATAGCTTTGTTTGCTAATTTAGGATAAGCAGATTTCATACTTAACCTAAACTCTGCTAGTCAGGACTCTTGGAGTTTTGTTTTGTTTTGTTTTTAAGATTTATTTATTTATTTATTAGAGCGAGTGAGCAGGGGGGAGGGGTTAGGGGGAGAGAAAGAGACAGAATCCTAAGCAGATTCCCCGCTAACGGGGGGCCTGATGCAGAGCTTGATCTCACACCCTGAGATCACGACCTGAGCCGAAACCAAGAGTTGGACATTCAACTGACTGAGCCACCCAGGCGCCCCTCTTTGAATTTGTTTTTAATCAAGTGTCACATGATAACTCTAAAGCTGAGTGTCTAATCCAATCATTGCCCATATCAGATATGGGAAATACTCTCCGAAGTTATTTTTAATTCTTGAAAATGTAGAAAAGGCATTATTTTTCAGTGCAGAGCTCATCATCAGACTGTTGAAGCAAATCAGTAGGTTCTAGAACTGATTTATTTTTAGCAATTCGGAAATACCTTAATTGTCTTCTTACTGATACTATTTTGTATTAAATATAGAATATATTGCAGTATATTGATAGCTATTCCTTGTCAGCTTGGACTAAATCCATTTAATTACCCTAAATATCAGCAAATTATGCTCTCACAACTACATTGGTTAACATTGGTTGCCTGGCTGGAATATATTAATAATGATACTGGAAAAATATTTTCATTTTATGATACTCAAGAAAAGTTTAAGAGCCTCTTCATGAGATTGCTAGTGAATTTCAAAATGTAATAAAAGTGACTTATGATTACTACCTATTGATTCTTAAAGATTGGTGATTATTATAGAATTAAATGGATAAGCTTTTAACAAAATTTAAAATTTTATCTATTTTGTTGTTTATTTTATTTGTTTCATTTTTTGTTTGTTTGTTTTTTAATATAATTTTTTTTTCTGGCTTGTGGGACCTTGAGCAAAGCTACTATTTTACTACTGTATAGTAGCTTTTACCTGAACAGTAAGTTCTTTTGAGTTCCACATGCTTATATAATTTTGTGTTTTGATTCTGCCACATTTTTACATATTTGAACTGTTACATCTTCATTCAAATATTGTGCCATAATGTATATTATTTTCTTTCTATGAACATATATATTTATTTTAACTCCTTTTATTTTCTCATTACTCTGTGACACTTAAAGTGGTGTTGTTTGTTTCAGTATCACATATGCCATTTTCATGGTGTCAAATCATGATGGCATTCATTTGCAAATTATTAATGCAAAAGACAAGTTTTATATTTACATATGCTAAAAAGGAAACAGCATGAATAGGTTTCCCAACAAATTAGAAGTTGAATCATGTCACTTTAGGTGATTATGGACGATAATGTGAGTATAGATACAAAGGCAATATTCAGATCCAACGTGATTATTTAGATGATTCATCATATGCTTATATTAATCATATTTTTACTAGAATCAAAATGAAAACAGTTATACACGTTTTGGAATAGAGTTGTAGACCTCCCGATAATTTATTTGTGGAGTCCATTCTGAGAAACAATTGTACTTGGGGGATGGTGCGGAGAAATTAAAGGATTCCACTCTGAGGTTCTAAAAACCAGAGATGGGGGCACCAGGGTGGTTTCGTTGTTAAGCGCCTACCTTCAGCTCACGTCATGATCACAGGGTCCTGGGATCGAGCCCACATCGGGCTGCTTGCTCAGCAGGAAGCCTGCTTCTCCCTCTCACTGTGTCTCTCTCTGTCAAATAAGTCAATAAAATCTTTAAAAAATAAAAATAAATAAAAACCAGAGATGAATATTATTTTTTGGGTATCAGTAATTGAGTTCAGCAGTATGTAATCAACTACTCCAACAACAGTGGCTTAAGCAAGATCAGGGCCTTATCTTTCCTTAAGTAACAAAGAATCCTAGATGGTTTAGAGTTGATGTAGTGGCTCTGTGATGTCAACAGGGACCCAAGCTCCTTCTGGGTGTTCCCTCCCATCCTTAAGTTCTTATTTCATGTTCCCAGTATGGCCTCAGGAGCTCCAGCCATCATGTTCTTATTCTCGGCCGAAAGAAAGGGAAGGACAAAGGAAAAAAGGCAAAAAGGCCAAAATCAGACAAGTCACTCAGTGACTTTTATTTACATATTATTGGCTGGAACTGTGTCATCTGACGGTTCCTATTTGAAGGGAAGCTGGGAAATGTGTTTTAGGTGAGCGTATTGCTGCCCCAACAAACTGGGACTCTCTGTAAGGAAAAAGAATGGATACTGGGTAGGCAAATGGTCTCTGCCATACCAATTAAATAGATATGTTAAGAAAGCTTAAAAGCAAACATCAAAAACCTCAGTCTTTTTTTTTTAACCAAGCTTTTAATTTTAATTCTAGTATAGTTAGCATACAGTATATTAGTTTCAGGGGTACAGTATAGTGATTCAGCAATTCTATACATTACTCAGTGCTTGTTGGGATAAGTGTACCAGTCTTTCTCTTTTATCTGAATTTTTACTTTAAAGTTATATAAAAGGAATATAAATAAATAAGTCCCTAACTTCCTAAAGTATGAAGGGAACATAAAGATCATATAGTCCTGACATTTTAGCTTAGAGGTAATTAGTGACTTATCTCAGGCCGCAGACATCAGTTCCAGGACTAGAACTCAAGCTCCCAACTCTGACACCAGTCATTGGTCTTTCCATTTACTGGGTTGCTTCATAAAATCTGGCAGCTCACTTATTACTCTCCTATGTTCAAGACAGCTGTGGTTTGGTTATACCACTGAGGAGAAAAATCCTCTGTTCCCTTCAATGATTACAATAAAAGTGATAGGAAACTTCATGTTTCTTATGTGAGGGTGTTATGTTTATTTTGTTAGTGTTGATGACATTGCCAGTATTTATATATTTATTAATTCATTCTTCATTTATTCATCATTAACAATAGCTTATAAGGTCACAAGAGCAGGACCTAATTGAAGAATGAAAAATTATAGCCCCTTATACTAAAATTTTAAAAATAAATAAAAAGTTAAAAAAATTATAGTTCCTGACCTCAGGGAATTCTCAGTCAAGTTTGAGAGAGAGACAAGAATGGCAATGATAACAGTACAGAGATAACTCAAGAGATGATAGAAATACAAGTGAAGAGTGAATAAGTAAATAAATATCTGAGGTTGAAAGAAGGTCTATAAAGACTTCAACAAGAGGTGGTCCCAAGTTCAGTTTTGAAAAGGTTTTCCAGATGAAGAAAGAAGAGGGCTGCATATCACACCAAAGAACAAGTTTGTGGGGTTTTTTTTGTTTGTTTGTGTTTTTTTTTTTTTTTTTAAGGATTTTGTTTATTTGACAGAGAGAACAGAGAACACAAGCAGAGGGAATGGCAGAAGGAGAAGGAAAAGCAGGCTCTACACTGAGCAGGGAGCCCGAGGCGAGGCTTGATCCCAGATCCCTGGGATCATGACCTGAGCCAAAGGCAGATGCTTAACCATCTGAGCTACCCAGGCGCCCCCCAAAGAATGAGTTTTTAGAGGCCCAGTGGGCATCAGAAACTGTTTAGAGGAGACTGTGAGAAATATGGGAAAAGCCCATAGTAGTAGGAAATGAGGCTTGAGGGGTTGACTCTAGCCATGACCACATCACAGAGGCCTCATAACATGTGAAAGGGTTTGAATTTACCTAATGAGGGGGTGCCATAGAGGTTCAGATGTGCCCTTTTGTATGGCCACGTGACGTTACAGTTAGACCTTGGCACCATAGTGCAGAGCCCACCTACAGTGAGGCACCACTTGTCACTCACAGCTACAGATGAGCAGGACAGACTAAACCATACATCGAGATCCTTGGTCCTTCCCCACTCAGTTTTCCCCAGGGTCTCCCTTTATCAAAAACTCATTTGACCTTTCTAATCACATGCAGACTCCTCATGTCCCATTTTACTTTTCTTGCCCATCATGTTCTCACTGTTACCCAGCCAAGGACCCATAACAAGTGATTCTTTTTGACCTCCGCCCTATAAAGAATGGTTTACTCCTATTTGGTAGTTGGTTATCCTTAGGTGCCCAGGAAGCTTAGATGGTGGAGTAAACCAGACACATCTTTTTACTTTCAAATGGTGAAATGAAAGGCAGTATTTCAGGAATTTCAGACAGTAGGGAGGCAGAAAGCCAGCTCCTAAGATTTGGTTAGAGTCCTGTCACCTGACCTGGCCCACCCATCCTTGCTTCTGGTCCACAGACTGCCTGTGCCCCTGACCCCAGCAGGCGCCCTCTAGGGGCTCTCCTCCCAGCCATTCTCCCTTCCCTGCTAAAGACTGCTTTTGCAGCACTTCATTCTCTCCTTGGAGTTACGTCATTTGTTTTCTGGTGCCCAGCAGAGGATTGACTTCCTTTCTGTGACTCATCCTAGAATGGACCTAAGCCTTTGTTGGTTCTGCCTTTAGTAATGAAGTTTCTGATGGCAGAGGGTAAAGTTGGAAGTGCATCCTCTTGGTTAATACAGATAATGCACACATTTTATTATTAAGGAACTGACTAAAACCTCTTTGTGACTTTGGAAGTAAAACATACCATGAAAAGGCTCACCTCTTTTTTATTGCTTTATTGTTTATTTTCTTTCCCACTTTTTTTCTCATGCAAATATTTTTTATGCAGATATTATTGTAACAATCAAGGAAAGTAACAAAAATCTTCTCTAACAGCCATAAGGCATCACTTTTTTTACTTTTCCCTGTATTATCTTCCAGTCTGCCCATGGGCAGTGATGTTAACTAGATAAAGTTTTGAAGTACATTTCTTTTTTATGCCACATGATCATAGTTCAAGGAAATTGAAGTAATAGAGATATGGGAATATCTTGGGTAATAATGGCTTCTTATTTTGATTATTTCCCTTTAGGAAAGACACTGCTGATCCTGTAACATGGAGGATTGCCTTCATACTTCATCTGAGAATCTGTCCAAATTGGTCAGCTGGGCCCACAGCCATGGGACCATTTGCAGCCTCATTCCAAACCTGAAACACTTGCTTTCGGAAGGTTCCCATGGGAACCTCACAGCAATGTGGGGCTGTAGTGCTGGCCATGCTTATCACTGGCCACTGACAGCTACTTGCAGAGCTGGGTCCCAAGAAAGGGTCTGTTTCCAGGATAACAGAAGTTTTAACTCTGATAGTCCCAGTATAATTGGAGTACCCTCTGAGACACAAACTAGCCCTGTTGAAAGGTACCCTGGGAGACCAGTGAAAGCGAAGCTAGACTGTAATCGGACCAGAGACTCTTGTGACTTCTCTTATTGCAGTGAACCCTCTGAACTGGATGAAGCTGTTGAAGAATATGAAGATGAAAACACCCTGTTTGACATGGTTTGTGAGTCTTCTGTTACGGATGAGG
Organism: Potos flavus; assembly: GCA_028534135.1. Lineage (NCBI taxonomy): Eukaryota > Metazoa > Chordata > Mammalia > Carnivora > Procyonidae > Potos > Potos flavus. The sequence goes on along the minus strand of CM052892.1, from coordinate 17,927,388 downwards.
ACAGTGACTTTGAACCCCAAACCCAAAGGCCTCAAAGCATTGCTCGAAAAAGGCCTGGAATAGTCCCATCTTCTCTCCATTCCAGCTCCCAAGCTCAAATGGTTGATGAATGCAGCAATGATGTCATCATTAAGAAAATCAAACAAGAGATTCCTGAAGATTATTACATTGTGGCGAATGCAGAGCTGACTGGAGGGGTAGATGGACCAGCCCTGTCATTGACACAGATGGCAAAACCCAAGCCTCAGACTCATGCTGGTCCCTCTTGCATAGGGTCTGCTAAGCTGATTCCCCATGTGACATCTGCCATTGGCACAGAGCTAGATCCACATGGTATGTCTGCATCCCCCTCTGTCATGTCCAGACCAATCGTCCAGAAGACTGCCAGGGTATCTCTGGCTTCACCAAACAGAGGACCCCCCGGTGCCCATGGCACCAGCCAGCAGGTGGCCATGCAGATGCCTGTGAGCACATCCCATCCTAACAAACAGATCAGCATCCCTTTGTCTGCCCTGCAACTGCCTGGACAGGATGACCAAGTTGCTTCTGAAGAGTTCCTGCCCCATCTGCCCAGCCAGGTTTCCTCCTGTGAGGTAGCTCTCTCTCCCTCAGTTAACACAGAGCCAGAAGTGAGCTCCAGTCAGCAGCAGCCCCCAGTCGCTCCAACCATAACCACTGAGGCCACAGCACAGTGCATACCAGGTATGGCACATGAGGTGACAGAGTCCCTCATCCGCGCACGTCAGAGAATTCTGCGCCGTCAGCACTTATAAAACCATTGGCTCAGTTTGCTCAAATTCAGGCCCTTATTATTCTCAGAAAGATAGAAATAATGAAATATATTCTATCCAGGTGATACTGAAGGAAATTCATCTGAGTTAAGGCCATCTGCCCATTCAGTGTACCTCAGGGCTGAGAGGACAGCTGTAGGATTGTGCTGTTGATATCACATAGCTAGATTTAAGGTTTGTATTGGATCTTAAGCTGAATAATTTTTATTTTTAATTATTTTTTAAAGATTTTATTTATTTTAGAGAGAGCAAGTAAGTAGGGGCAGAGGGAGAGGGAGAGACTCTCAAGCAGACCCCATGCTAATTATGGAACCTGACGCAGGGCTTGATCTCACAACCCTGAGATCGTGACCTGAGATGAAATCAAGAGTCGGACAGTTAACTCACTGAGCCACCCAGGCGCCGCAAACTGAATAATTTTTGTGTATTAATATTATCTTTGAAAAAATTTTTATGCTCTCCTATCAGTGTCAAGGTATTTTATGCTCTCCTATCAGTATCAAGGTATTTGGTTGCTGTTGGAAGCCAAAATAATAAGATGTTGGGTTAGGTGTATAATGACAATAGAACTGGTGCTTTTCCATTATTATTTATTTGTCTGAACCAGCTTGGCCTTTCTGTTCATTTTAGTTGGTGTTCAGAACAAGTATTTTAAAAGCAACAAATAATTCTAAAAGAAGTATTTTATCTTTTATCTCAAAATTTAAGAGTCTGGTAACTTGCACTCCTGGAATACATGGGCCTAACTGGAATGGACTGAGAAGAGAGGGAAATAATTGTATGAGGCCTCTATCTAATTTTGACATTCTGATGTTCTGTAATTCTAACATGCGGTGTTTATTTAATCTGGGCTATTACTATATACAGAGGGTTTGGGTGTCATGCATTTGGCTTCATTATTCAAATCTAACAAGCCAGAAGTAGACATGGACAAAGATGAACAGACATACAGAACAGAGTATTTAGAAAGCAGAAATTTGTGGCACGTTTTGGTTTGTTTCATTTTAATCCTTCTCAAGGAAGTCATGTATTTTGGGAAAAGTTTCCTAGAAGCCTGCAATACCTGTGCCTTAACCCAATTTATGATTTTACTGACATAGTCATGGTATTATTATAAGATATACAATGAAAATATTCATATCCTGATTCAAAGTAATACTTTTCAGTTTATTCATTTTTCTTTTTAAAATAATAGCTTCATTGAGATATAATTCACATACCATAAAATACACTTTTTAAAAAAATTTTTCAATATGAAAATTTTTCTGAGCCATTTTAATAGTTTACTTTTTTCCCCAAATACTTTTATTTTTTCAGTGTTACAAGATTCATTTACCAGATACACTCTTTTAAAGTATACAGTTCAGTGGTTTTTGGTATATTTACAACCATCACCACTATCTAATTCAAACCACTGTTATCACCCCAGAAAGAAACCCATACCTATCAGTAGTCCCTTTTTTCTTCCTTCCAGTCTATCAACCGCTGATCTACTTCATGTTTCTAGGGATTTGCCTATCCTGCACATTTCATATAAGTGAAATCATAGCATGTGACTACCTTCTTGCACTTAGCATATTTTTTTTTTTTACATTGTAGCATGTATCATTTCTTTTCTTTTTATTTCCAAATAATATTTCACTATATGGATATACCACAGTTTGTTTTTCCTTTCATAAGTTGATGGACATTGAGGTTGTTCCTATTTTTTGGCTGTCATGAGTAATGCCGCTAATAACACTCATATACAAGTTTTTGAGTGGACGTATAACTTCATTTCACTTGGGCAACTATCTAGAAGTGGAATTGCTGGGTGTATGATAACTCTGTTTAACTTTTTGAGGAGCTGCCAAACTGTTTTCCAAAGTACCTCCACTATTTTACAATCACCAGCAATGTAAAAAAGTTTCCTGTTTCTTAACATGCTGACCAATATTTGTTGTTTTCTGTTTTAAAAAAATGATATTTATCTTGGGTGCATGAAGTAGTATCTCATTGTGGTTTTGATATCCACTACCTTAGTGACTAATAGTGTTGAGCTTTTTAACAGTATGGTCTTTGGCTAATCCTGGCATAATTTAGACACATTTTTATTAGGCTCATGAAGGTCTTTGTACTACGTAGGAAATCTGACTCTTAATACATATAGGATATAAGTAGTGGTACCTTTTCACTTAAATAGATAGTTGTATCTGGTTTGCGTGTCCCCATTTTTTTTTTTTTAAATAAAATGGAAGACTTAGCCTGACAGTTTTCTACATTCTCACTTATTTTATATTTGAGGGTAGAATTCAGAATTGTATTTTCCAAAGTGGTCCAGTATACCAAAACAGCTTAGTAAGACTGTTGTATCACACATCCTTCCATGAACTTACCCCAGCATCCTTCTACTAACTTACCACAGCTTAGTAATATTGTTATTAACCCTTCCACTAACTTACCCCAGATTTCCTTGCATCTGCCTACTGGACGGTGAATGAAACATCGAGGCTCTTTACTAAACAAAATATGAATATATTATTATATAATTGTTTTGGAAAAGAAATCAGCCTATTTGAAAAGAAATATTTTAAACTATTTATTTTTGTATAGATTCCATCCTCTTAGGTTTTTTTCTTCTCTTAATGAAATTACACTTTTTTAAAAAAAATTACACTTTTTATAATAGCTACAAAAAGCAGGTATGGCCAAGTACGGCACATAATGAATACAGTCATAAACTGTGATTTATCTGTACTCTTGCAAAGAGAATTGGTCTGGCTTGGAATTGAACCTTTAAGGAAAAACAGTATGAAGAACTGGTAATGAGAAATTCCTAAGGAATCATCCTGATGTTTTGATCCATTGTTCTTTGGAAGGATATTTATTATATTGCTAAAATATTTTTAGCTTTAAAGAAATACTGTTTTACTAGAAACATCACTGGAATAAATAAAACTCTGATTGACATTTTTCTTTCATGGGAGTTAGATAAAGTCAACTTACAATTTACCTTTGTTCTATAGAGCCCAAATTAGACTCTGTGCTCTTAACAGTTTTGTTTTGCATATTTACTGTTGTAGATAGTCTTCATTCTAAACATAGATTTTTTTTTTAAATTTAGAATTACAGCACATCCAAATGTATGTGAATGAATATGTACAGATGGACCTTACTCAGTTAATATATAAAGTAGACTTGGGACTAAGCAAAGAAGAAAGCGTTTGAAAGAACTAGGTGAAAGCAAAATGAGGTGCTCTTCTTAAAACGGATGTTGTGTAAGCTGGAGTCCTTATCAAATCATTGTAGAAATACTGCATATCTTTGAATAATATTTTTAAAATAAATTTTCTGACAAATGACTATTGAGTCAACCAGAAACAAAGAGAAATTGTTTCATTTTGCTTAGTTTTACTGATGCCATTTAAATTCCATTCTCCTAGTAGAAAGTCATCCTTATTTATGTTCAAAACTAAACTCACAAAGTGATAAAATGTTAATCAAGGTACGGATAAAATTATTAATTTTCATGTCAGCCATGTTATGCTGCTCAACCCAAATCTTAGCAAACAGTAATGAGTAAAGAGGACGTATTATTAGAGGAATTATTGACTATTTCCCCAGTGGCTTAGATTCCATTACATTTTGAGGTTTTTAAATGTAAATTTGGGGCATTTGTCGTAAATTTAAATATCTATTGCATTCTGAGTTGGGTTTTTATGTGTATATATATTTTAAATATACACACATACACGTGACTTCCTTTATGATTTTATGCAAGGACCCCTTTTATTAATCAGCTTTTCCCCAGAAGTTTTATAGTAGCAAGCCATCAACTTTTCCTTATCAGATTTGAAATATATATATATATATGTTTTTTCTTTTGAAAATATACATCTTTAAAAGAAAAAATATACATCTTTAGTTATTTCTAATAAATTATATGTATTCCTTATATATTAGAAATATTAACTCCTAGTATATTTTGTATGTTGGAAATACATTTCTCTCTTTACCATTAAAGTAATTTTGGTGTAATTAAAGTAATTTTGTTGATGGCATTTTTTTGAGATGAATTTTCTTAATTTTTATGAAGGTTATTCCTTTCAGCCTCTATTTAGCTGTCATCTTTTTAACATTTGCTTATTTTGCTAAGGAAGTCCTTTCCCTCCCTTGAATCCGATAACTATTTACCTATGTTTTCCTCTGGTTCTTTTTTGGTTTTCCACCTGCTGCAGCTGCCCCCAAGCCCTGGGTCTCCTTTCTTTTCTTACATTTAACTCTGAAATCAGAATAGATTTTGGATTGGAACCTCACTTCATTATTTTTGCAGGTAGTCAAATGTTCCAACATCATTTATTGAATAATTCCCAGTCACTACTGAATTGATTTATGCATAACATTTTTGTTTATAATTGGGTCCATTTATAGATTTTCAATTCTGTTGTTATTGATCTCCTTTTCTTCCAATCTTTTATTATTTGATTATGTCTTTTTAAAAAGATTTTATTATTTTTTTTTAAGTAATCTCTACACCTAACATCGGGTGCGAACTCGATCACCTGGTCATCAAGAGTGGCATGCTCCACCGACTGAGCCAGCCTGGCACCCCACTATTTGATTATATCTTATACAAAACAAAATGCATTTATAGAAAAAGAAGGGTATAATTTATTTAATAGAGTACTTTTTGAAACGTCATGTAAAATTGAGTTCAGTAAGCTTTTAAAAGTTGATTAAGTCATATATTACTTCTCATTGTTTGGTATATGTTGACATGCATAAACAATGGTTTCTCTTGTCAAAAACAGAAAATCTGAGTTAAAGTAAGTTTAAAAAGAATAAATTGCTTTATAGTCCGAGGACGTATCTGGAAACAAGCTTTTAGCCAAAGGTTAAACGATGTCTGGTTTCTTTCTTGCCATTTCTCACCTTAGGTTCCTTGGTATTATAATGCTCTCCCTATAGATATTTGATTTCTGCATGGTCCCCAAGGTGGTTGCCAAGTGCTGCTAGGATTCATGTCTAGCAGTAGACGGAACCTGTGTCACAACATTCCCATTAACCCTTGAATCAGTTTCTGGGGCATTAGACCCCTGCCTGAAAATGGTATTGAGACCAGTTTACATAAACCACATAGCTAGGTGTGGAGGTTGGATGGGGGTGTTCTTCCAAGGACATTCTAGGTTCTCATCTTGAAAAGGACAGCAAACCAGAATTACCTACTGCTACTTGTGTATATTTTTGTTTTTGTTTTGGGCACTTAAGTTTTTTGTTTTTTGTTTTTTTTGTTTGTTTTTTATGTGGGCAGATAGGAGATATTTATATATGTCATTCAAGGACAGGATATACTCAAACAGTATTCTAATAATGTAAAGGATAGAAATATATATGAATATGTATGCTTGTTTGTATGTATGCATGCATATGTATGGTATGCATTGTATTTTACATATTTCCTTATTCCACAAGAAATATATGCCTCTTCTTGCTAAGGTAGAACAAGACTAAATTTGTTTTTTAAAGATTTTATTTATTTATTTGAGAGAGTGAGTGTGTGTGCAGGAGTGGGAGGAGGAGTAGAGGGGGAAAGAGGGAAAGAATCTTAAGCAGACCTCACGTGGGACTCAGTCTAACAACCCCAAGATCATGACCCCAAGATCACAACCTGAGCCAAAAGCAAGAGTCAGACACCCAACTGACTGAGCCACCCAGACGTCCTGACTAAATTTGTTTTTGTAGCCATACCCTTTCCTGTTCCTTCCTGCAGGATGATCTGACACATAAATTCTGAAGATAAAGACAGGCAAAGTGAAAATTCAGGCTCAGTTTATGTCATCATTTCCTTCCTTATCAACTGGGTTCTTATCTTAGGATTGATATGTCAGGCATTGAGATAGTAGAGATTAGTCGCTCAGAGTTTGAAATCAGACATGCCTAGGTTGATTCCCAGCCCTACGTCCTGCTAGCTTTGTGACCTTAGCTAAGTCATTTCATTTTCCTGAGACTGTTTTCTCATTTGTAAAGTATTAATAATGCCTGTCTTGCAGGATTGTTTGAGGGCCAAATGCAAAAACATAGGTAAAGAGAGTACCTGACATGTAATAAACATTCAGCAAATAATAGTTTCTACCATTATTAATATTTTTTTCGTTGTCATCACCATCATTGCCATTATTATGCTGTGCTCAATACTCTTTTTTTTTTTTAATTTTATTTATTTATTTAGTTGACAGAGAGAGAGAGATCAGAAGTAGGCAGAGAGGCAGGCAGAAAGAGAGGGAGAAGCAGACTCCCCGCTGAGCAGAGAGCTCGATGCGGGGCTCGATCCCAGGACTCTGAGATCATGACTTGAGCCGAAGGCAGAGGCTTTAACCCACTGAGCCACCCAGGTGCCCCTGTGCTCAATACTCTTTAAGTAGCAAAATAGACTCTGATCGTGTGCAGTTACATCCCTTCATCTAATAGAAAATGGTCCATGGAACAGTATCACTGGCATCAGCTGGAAACCTAGTAGAAATACAGAATCTCAGTCCCTATCCCAGACCCAAAGACTCAGAATTTGTGTTTAATAAGATCTGCACATAACTTGTATGGACATTGAACCTGGAGAAGCAGTGATACAAGGAATGCAAGACCCAGATTGTGGGACACATTGTTTCCATCCCGCTACCTAGTAACTTTGAACACTTCCTGTGTGAGAGAATTCCCTCCTTTGTACATCTGCATTTCCCTATTGGAGAGGCCAAAAACTTGGATTCCAAGTATATGTTTCAATGAGGGCACAGTCTTGTGAACTTAGGCTTTGCCAGTCAGATGCACTCACACCAGACTCTAATCAGAAGTACCTAGAAGAATCTGTTTTGCAGATTGCAAATCTTGCAGTTTCTAGAGGTAGCAAGAACAGCATCACTGCAGTAGTTCAAACAGTAGAGGCTGTCACTGGAGTTTGGTGGCTTTGTTGCCTCTACCAGAGCAAATCTGTGTTGGGTCAGGGCATTATTTGTGGACACCTCCAAACCTGATTTACTGGTGTTCTAGGAATTTCTTTGGCCTTTATTAAATTCTTTTCTTCCTAAGCTGGCTGGACTGGAATTTTTGTTTTAAATAAAGAATCTGGAGGAATATAACCTCTAAACCTAGGGAAAGGTGTTAGCCTCTCCTAGATGTCGCATGAAAAATAAAATAATTTTCTTTTTGTCTCTTCTGTATTTTCAGCTAAAATTAATGGCATCCCTTTGGTAATTAACCACTGATACCAGGATGCCCTATATTGTATATCTTGCTGTACAAACTGCACAACCAATCCATAGGCTGTGGATTCTCCTCACACTAAATCTTCCCTCCCTTCCCAGTGGGAGTTTTTACTAAAATGTGTCCCTTGTGAGGAGTGGTTGGAAGCACAGGTTAACATACTCCCTGAACCTAGAATAGGGGAAGAAGGTACTTAGGTACTTTGCTTTCAGCTATGGACTTTAAAGGGCAATTCTGGGAAATGAGAGAAATCCCAGTTGGAACTTCTTACCACTATGCTAAATATTTGTTAAAAGTTATTTTTGAATTATTACTTTTCCTTTAGGCATACCTTTTCCCACATGAACTCATGTGGTACTATTTCCTGAAACGATCTGTTTTATTTCTCTACCATTTCTTAAGTTAATACCTCTGACAGAGGGATTGAACAGCAAAATCACCTGAAGGTAGCCCAAATAGGGAGGATTTAGGAAATCTGGACATTGACATTATTTTTCTTTCTTCATTTCTTTTCTTCTTTCTTACCCTCCATTTCTTTCTCTTCCTTTTATAATTTTGCGCTTGAGTTACCATGGGTAGTGGTGGTAATGTCAAGAGTTCCGTAAGATCTGTTGAAGGGGATTGAGCTTTATTTCATTTGGTTTCTTAGAAGAAACTTAACGATCTAGATACTTACATAATTTATTGTGTTCCCCTTCTCTTTTAATGCTGAAGGAGGTTTTAATGGAACTATGCAGCACCCTTTTCTTCAATTCCAGTGCCTTGCACATGGTATGACTGTGATCACTGTGTTGGTAATTTTTTTTTAAACTATTTTATTTTATTTATTTATTTGAGAGAGATACCGATAGGGAGAGGAAGCAGGAGCAGGGAGGAGAGAGAGAAGCAGGCTCCCTGCTGAGCAGGGAGCCTGATACAGGGCTGGATCCCAGGACTCTGAGATCATCACCTGAGCCAAAGGCAAACGCTTAATGACTGAGCCACCCAGGTGCCTCGTTAGTAATTTCTTGACCGTGAAAATGTATCTTAGGGAAAAATTATGTACCTGGGACCACGAGTTTCTGGGACTCACTACTTGCTGTTAGCAACATCATCTAAAAAAGGATGGACTGGTCAATGAATGGCATTGGACATTTGGTCATGGAACAAAATAAAATTAGATGTTTATCTCACATCAGACATGAAAATAAGTCTCATTTAAAGATCTAAATGTGGAATTATAAAGCTTGAAACTATCTGAAGGAAATCTTGCAAAATAGCCTTGGTGTCAGGAAGAGTTTTTAAAACATGGCACAAACCATAAAGGAAAAATTGGAAATGCTAACAACCTTAGAGTAAAAGTCTGTAAGTAAAAGTCTTAGCTGGGCCAAGGGATATCATAAAGTTAAAAGATAAACAATCATGTGTGAGATGATTTTAATTCATATGACCAAAAATATTCATACACAGAATATATATTAAAAACTGCCTCAAATCAGTAGGAAAAAGATCAGATAATCCACTAGGGAAATGAGAAAAGGAAATGAAGAAGCACTTCTTTTTTTTTGAAGAAGAAGAAGAAGCACTTCTAATAAGAGGAAACCCATGTAGTTAATAAACATGAAAAATGTTCAAACCTAGGAGCACCTGGGTGTGGCTCAGTCAGTTAAGCGTTGGACTCTTGATCTCAGTTCATAGGTCATGGAATCGAGCCCTGCATCAGGTTCTGCACTCAGCGTGGAGTTGGCTTCAGATTCTTTTTTCCTTTCCTCTGCCCCTCCCCATTCACTCTCTCTCTCAATAAATAAATAAATAAATAGAAAGAAAGAAAAATGCTCAACCTTAATGGTAATCAAAGGAACATAAGACAACAATGAGATACCTTCAGAAAGGCAAAAAGTATTAATTTTAACTATCTCAAGTGTTGTTGAAAGTATGGGGAAAGGGGGATGTGCTCGTGGGAATGTAAATTAGTACAACCATTTTGGAGAGCAGGTTACAATATTTAATAAAATTAAAGATATGCATATTATCCAACCTAGGAATTCAGTTTCTAGGCATTTGCCCTAGAGAAACATCCATAAATATATACATGGAGAGAGGGAGAGGGAGGGATGTTTAGGAGTATACATTGCAACTTTGTGATAACAAGTTAAAAAAAAACATTGACAGGACACCTGGGTGGCTCAGTTGGTTAAAGGGCTGCCTTTGACTCAGGTCATGATCCCAGGGTCCTTGGATCAAATCTCACATCCGGCTCCTTGATGAGAGACTGCTTCTCCCTCTGCCTGCTGTTCCCCCTGTTTGTGCTCTCTCTCTCTCTCTGACAAATAAATTCAATCTTTAAAAACAAAACAAAACATTGACAACCTCAGTATCTATCAATAGAGAAATAAATTGATAATATTTTTCAGTGGAATATATGCATCAGGCAGATCTGCATTTATTAATGTAGATAAATCTTGGAAACACAGTTGCAGAATAATAGAATCCCATGTTTTAAAAAAAACAAATAATAGTGTATTGTTGTTATGCATGCATGTGCACAGGCACACCCCCCCATATATAATTAATTACGAAACATGGAAGGACATACCACAAATGATAGTGGTTGCCTTTGGGGAGGAAGGGGGATGGGAATGGGTGCACAGGAAACTTGAACTGTATCTGTAACATTTTCTTTCAAAAAGATGTAAAAAATATGACAAAATAATAACGTGTATTAAATCTGAATGACAGGAATATGAATTGTGTTATATGAGAGACAACGTAAGTGCGCTGCTTAATTATGGAAATCCAGACACACAACTGCCTGGATTCATATCCCAGCTCTACCAGTTATTTTTTGGGTGACTTTGGCAAGTTACTTAACTTCTCTGTGGCTTCACCTTTTCATTTGTAAAATGAAGAAAATAATGTATTTATTCTATAGGGTTGATTATAAGGATTAATCCGTACTAAGCCCTCTGATTCATGGTAAACATACTTTAGTATTATTCTGTATACTTTTCTGTATATTTAAAACACAATTACTTTTTAAGTATAGATTTTGGGGGCGCCTGGGTGGCTCAGTCAGTTAAGCATCTGACTTCTGCTCAGGTCATGATCCCAGAGTCCTGACATCAAGCCCTGCATCGGGCTCCCCACTCACTTGTCACTCTGCCCCTCACCTCTGCTTATGTTCGTGTGTGTTCTCCCTCTCTCTCTCTGTCTCTCTTTCTCTCTCAAATAAATAAAATCTTTAAAAAAATAAATATAAATTATGAAACAAAAATTGTGGAGTATTTATGAGATGAGGATATTATGACATTATTGTTACTACTGAACATATAGAAGGGGTTTTTGTAAGAAAGCAAACTTGACTAACATTGTCTTCTAGTACTTGTTTATGGACAAAGAATTTGGAGATTATTCTTAAAAATTTCAACACTGTGGCTTTCCTCCTCATGATTATAATGGGATGCTGACATGTAGAATTTTTTCAGGTTCTTCTGCTGGAATAAATAAAAAACAACCAATCCTCCTCCTCCAAATGTTCTCTGTTATCTCTTAGCACTTTTTATTTCCAAAATAACACTGCCTGAGTTCCATGAAGAAACAGGTTGTTTCTATTATTTTACTGATGGGAAATGAGGCACAAAGAAACTAGGTGACTGCTTACTTACAATTCCTGCTTGTTAACTCAGAGTCATTGAGTCATTGCTATGCACTTACCTTTGCTTGTCTTGGGATAGAAATAGCCTAAACCTCCGATTGCTTCCTCTTCCCCTTTTTTCTTTTTCAGGTTGTTTCTATCATTACCCAAATTTTAGGCTCCTAGAGTACATCTTAAAGAGATAATTTATTTTCTTTGAGAATCAATTTTAAAAGGACCCAGGGGGGTGCGTGGGTGGCTCAGATGGTTGAGCATCTGCCTTCGGCTCAGGTCATGATCCCCGGGGATCCATGGGGCTGGGATCAAGCCCCGTGTCGGGCTCCCTGCTCAGTGGAAAGCCTGCTTTCCCTCTCCTACTCCCCCTGCTTGTGTTCCTGCTCTCACTGTCTTTCTCTCTCTCTCGCAAATAAATAAATTAATCGGAATGAATGAATGAATGAATGAACGAACGAACGAACCCAGGGTTTAATAGAAGGGTTCACTGTACTAGGAGCCAGTCTTAGTCTTGGTCTCTTTTTCTGCTAAGCATCTGGCCAAGTCACTTGCGCTTGAATTTGTCAGACATTTTTTCAGGATCAACTATATTAAAAAGGTGATGAAAATACAAAGATGAATGTCAAATTCCCCGCCCCCATAATAGCATTGTTTATAGAAGGAGGCCAGTAAACCAAACACTTCAGTTCCAAGTGTATAGGAAGAAGTATATGAAATGCAGTGGAACACCCATGAGGAGCAGTTGACTTAGCCTTATGGTATGCAGGGAAGAGTATTTCAGGTAAACACAACAACATGAGCAAAGACATTCAGGCATGAACATTTGCAGATGACTTAAGGGAAGCATGGATTTGAATGTGGCTTGAGAGTAAATTTCCAGGGCGTCAGGAGAGTTGTTACTGGAAAGGTAGGCTGGAGCCTCCCATGAAGGACTGTATGTGTGATATCACAAACATCCTACATGGGAAACAGAGGACACAATTCATTATCTTAGAAGATTACACTGATAGCAGTGGGGAAGTAGAGGCTGGGACAGGAGATGTTTTATAGGATATTATAGTGATTCCTGTGGGAGATGGCAGTGAGTGCTCACAACACAACAACGAAGGCACTGGAGAGGAGGAGACAGATTGATGTTTCAGGAGTTAGAAGGTACAGATCTGGATTACTCTGAGTGGCCTCTTGAGATCTCTGTTGCTACCCTCATATTCTTTGTCCAAAGGCATAGCACTATTTTAGTAATACCAGAAGTTTTCAGAACACAGGTACCTACAATGAAGTCTTAATTCTCTGTGCGTAGGATAACACAGTGTTTGGAGTTCTGAACCATGCCGTGACCATTCATTCATTCATCCATTCAGCCATTGGAAGGCTATGAATTGCCAAGTTCCAGTTGGGTACCACTAGTACACCAGCATTCAGGGCAAATAAATGGTTCTTGTTGTAATACTGCCTACAGTCTAATGGGAGAGAGAGATATCCTAATGCTAACCCTCTCAAAACATCCTCATTTAAAAAAAAACCAAAATATTTTCTGGACCAAGATGCTGTTCAACTTTAAATGACTTTGTAAGACTAAATTGGTTGCTTTTAGATAATACATTTATGAAGGTTGTTTCTAGGATGATATATGGTTAATCGTGGTTAAGTTAACAATTAAGCCACTGTGGTAAATGAAAGGTGAGTCTTAGCTGGAAATTAAGAGTACAGAGACTACAGACAACCCATTCCACATCATTTATTTGAAATACTTTATATTCAGCTAAGCATAACATGAGCCTAGTTACATTAAAATTGTAATATTGCTTATTTTTGCGTACAACTAGTTACCTGTCTTAAACAATTAAAAGTATAATTGTTTAAGTTTTCCAAAAGGCAAAATAAAAAAAGTCAACCTAATTGCTCTCCTGTACGTATGCATAATGTTTTGGGAAATTCACTTGTATCAGCTTTTCTCTAGTGCTTGCACATACTTTTAAATATCATTTGTCTTAGTATTTCACAAGAAAATCTTCCCAATTGACTTTTTATTTCTCTAAAGTAAAGCATTTTTATTATACCAATGAAATAAGAGCTCCGTTATTTAATGTTCACCCAAAGGTAATTGAGACTTCCAAATATGCAAAATGTACCCAAATACAGCAGACCAGCAAATAGCTATAAACCTCAGTGTGTAATTTTCTTTCAGTGAATTTGGATTTGAGTAAGGCTGCTAGGAAGTTCAGAATTGAAGAGGCATTGATAGTCTTGGTATCCATTCCATGTAGTCTGAAGAGATGAAATAACGTACAACTTCTGAGCAGAAAAGTCAGTGCCAGAACACTGAAGGCTTCGCCTCAGCGTCCCAGGATTAAAACATCTTCCCTGTTTGCTTTCCTCAGAGAAGCAGCAGCTTCTGACCTCTCCTTACACATTTTGCTGTCTGACTATCTTGGGTCTCAACAGGGGTGGGCAGAGTGCAGGTGATCCCCTGCATCCTAGGCCCAGCAATAACTTCTCTTTCAATCTAGATCCCGTGTGTGTAACTAATGGCTTGTGTTCCCAAGAGTGTATTAGAATCAAAAGAAGTACTTACATAAGGTAGTAAAAATGATATATTATGCTTCTGTGGCTTCAAGGTGATTTTAAGCTTTATTTTAGTTGAGAAGAGTGATCAAATTTATAATCAGGTAAATCTGATTTAATGATTGATGCACCTTAGCTTATTGTCTTCAGCTGATTCTTTAATACTGCCTTAATATCTATAGGATTGCTTTTTTAGGCAAAACACTTCTTATTGTCTTTTTCAATTTTCTGTATTTTTATCAAGGTAATATATGCACGTGGCAGTCAATAAGATAATATTGCTAAACATTAGCAGTCTCTCACCTCAGCTCTCATCACTTCATAATCCCACTCTTCAAGAGAAACTTCATTTGAGCCTATTTTTAATTCTTTCCAAAATTCTGAACGTATTTTTTATACTTCTACTTCTTGATTTATCAACTTGAGAAAATATCTACAGACTCCTTGTTATGAATGATGACAATTTAGTTCATTTTTATTAACCTTACAATATTTTAGTTTTAGGCTAGTAAAATATTCAAGTAACCAACAGAAGAATAAAAATAATGAAAAAGGAAATAAATATGCTTTCTCAACTAAAGTTGGAAGATATTAGTGTCCCTATTCTTCCTTCTACTTTTCTCACCTCCCTTCTAACCATCTTCTTAACCTGACAAAGTTGTCGATATTTTTTTCATTGTCTTTGGTGCCCATCACTGAGTCTTTCCCTGCATTTTTTTTTTTTAAGATATATTTATTTATTTTGAGCGAGAGAGGGAGAGAGCATGCATGTGAGGTGGTGGAGGGGCAGAGGAAGAGAGAGAATCTCCAGCAGGCTCCCCACTGAGCCGGGAACCCAACTAGGGGCTCTATCCCAGGAGCCTGAGGTATCATGACCTAAGCTGATACCAGGAGTCAGACACTCAACCAATTGAGCCACGTGGGCGCCCAGTCTTTCCTGCTTTATCCTTAGGTTGACTCTAAGCATTCAAAACCATAACACCATTTATGTTATTTTGACAGTGTAAATATTGTTTGTAGCTATTAGTGTTCTAAAATTGAATCTCTTTTCATTCTGATGAATTTCACCGCCTCTGGGACACTGAAAGGAGGATGTTCTTAAGGGTTGTTAGATCAATGAATGACTTAACCCATGTAAAGGGCTTAGAACAATTCCTGGAACAGAGAGTAAGTCCTCAATAAGTATGTCCCTGCATTATTACTGTATTTGTTGCATGTGAAATGTCATGGATTATAAAATGTACCATTATTTTATGTTCCACAAAGAAAGAAAAAGCAATTAAGCTATAATTCCCAGGAATTGTGAGACAAATTTCAAAGATGTTAAAATGTAGAAATGCATCTTACAATCAAGGAAATATAGTATTATTCTAGTTTTTGGGTTTTTGTGTGTGTGTTTCCTTAAAATTTTTGGTACCATTTCTTGACAGAAGAGCACTGTGACGTCATCATATCTGTGTGGTCCTCCCAAGATTTCCATTTTGGGCCTCAGTCTTCTGCTGCAATTCGGATTAATCGATTTAGCATAACCCTGACAGAACCCTCCCATCCTGAGGTTTCTCTAGGTTGTATCGTCTGTTTCCATGATTTCATGTGTCCCTCTTTTTTCTCATTTGGCTGGTGTCCATCAGATAATTTCCCAAGACTGGATAGGTGAGAAGTAAACTCTGAGCCTTTAAATCACTGAAAATTTGTTTCCTCTAATACGAATTTTAAAAGTTTTTCTTTAGTACTTGTGCCTTTCGTAAGGATTATAGTTAAAATAATCTTTCTAATCTCTCATAATTTTGATTACAGGTTTTTAAAAAATTATCTTCTGTCCTTGTATTATCTTTTCGGTTAGTTTTTTCTGTTCTTTTTTTCTTCACCTTTCTCTTTATTGCTGCCAGTTTTCTTCTGATGCCTCCTCGAATTGTTCACATTTAAGAACACAGGACAGGAATCTGGTGTTGGTTTCTTCTGCAGTTGTGTAAATAGGTTTGCTTACTTTGGGCCTTTTCCTGAGTGAAAAGTATGTGGGACATATTGATTGGCAGGACTCTGGTTACAGAGAGAGGGTAGAGAGCTGGTGCTTGGTCAGCAAGGCCTCCAAAGACAAGTCTCAGGCACCAGCACCCACAATAGAGGCTGTGGCTTTCCCACATCGATTGGGTGATTGGGTTCAATTTCCTTAGCAAAGTTTTGTCTTTTTTTTTTTTTGAAGGGGGTGAGGGTGGAGCAGTGGGAAGGTTAGGGAGACTGATTTTCAGCTCCACTTCTCACTGTCACGCTCCCTTGCCAGTTGTCCCTAAGTTCAGAGCCTGCCTGGGGTTCCAGCAGAGTGATCGGCCTCTACTAGACTGGGGTGCTCAAGGCTCTCCTGACTCCATGTGTGGTCACCTGGCAGCTGTTAAAAATAGGTTTTCTCTTGCCACTTTAAAAATTCTCTTTGTCTTAGGGTGCCTGGGTGGCTTAGTTAAGTGCCCCACTCTTGATTGCAGCTCAGGTCATGATCTCACGATCATGGGATCGAGCCCCAAGTAGGGCTCCACGCTCAGTGTGGAGTCTGCTTGGGATTCTCTCTCTCCCTCTGCCCCTCCCTGCCTCCTGCATGGGTACACACTCTCTCTCAATATAATAAACACAATCTTTAAAAAAAATTAAAATTATCCTTGTCTTTAAAAAAAAATTCTCTTTGACTTTTTAAAAATTAAAAAAAAAATTTTTTTTAGGCGAGGAGAGGGGCAGAGGAAGAGGGAGAGAGAATCTTAAGCAGGCTCCACCCCTAGCACAGAGCAGAGCTCCATCTTTTGACCCTCAGATCATGACCTGAGCTGAAATCAAGAGTCAGACACTTAACCAACTGAGTCAGTCAGGAGCCCCATCCTTTTACCATTTTGATTATAATAGGTCGTGGAATACTTTTCAGGTTAATCTTACTTGGAGTCCTTTGAACTTTCTATACCTGGATGTCCATATCTCTCCCAAGATTTGGGAAATTTTCAGCTATTTCTTTAAAGAGATTTCTGCCCCTTTCTCTCTTCTCCTTCTGGAACTCCCAAGAGGCACTTGATGTTATCCCATAATTCACATAGCTGTCTTTATTTTTTTTCATTGTTCCCTTTTTGTTCTTCTAACTGGCTAATATCAAATAATCTGTCAAGGTCACTGATTCTTCTGCATGATCACGTGTTTTTGAAGCTCTCTATTGAACTTTTCACTTTTGTTACTACATTCTTCAGCTCCTGGTTTCTGATTGGTTCTTTTTCATGGTTTCTGTTTCTTTATTAAACTTCATTTTGTTCATGCTTTGTTTCCCTGGTTTTGTTTAGTTGTTTGTGTTCTCTTGCATTCTGTTGAGTTTAAGATGATTATTTTGCGTTTTTTGTCATGCAAATTATAGATCTCAATTTTTTTTAGATCACTTGAAGAGCCTTATTAGTTTCCTTTGGTTCCTTTATTCATCTCTTTGTATTTGCCGGATTCTTCCTGATCCTGTAGCCTTGCATTGCTTGTACATTTGAAGAAACAAACACTTCTTCCAGTTTTTACAGACTGACTTCAGCAGCTAAAGATCTTTTCCTGTTCCCCGGGCTGTTAGGATTACCTCTGGAATCACAGTCATGCTGGGCTGGACAGTTATAAGGCTGTTGCTGGGTTACAGTCGGGGTGCAGTTGGTACTCTTGTTACCAGCGGCTCGGGTGGTGTGGATCTTTTCTGGTCCCTGAGCACATGGGACTGTCTTGAGTACCTTGTTTGGTAGGGTAGTGCTGGGACAAAGGTCCACTTTAGGATCCACACTTCAGACAGTGGCCCTATTAACTGGGTGTGCAGACAGTTGTAGCTCCCACTGGGTCCCTGGAAAAGCTCCTGCCTCGTCACTGGATAAGTCCGTGGGTTGGCAGGACTGGCCCTGGACCATGGCCTAGAAGGCTATGACTGATCCCCAGCACTGGTTCTGGTTCCACAGCCATGGTCGAGGTCTGCAGCCATGGCCCCGGAGGCACGACTGGGTGTGTCTCCTGCCAGGTCCCTGGGTAGGCTACATTGCTCCTTGTCTGTGGCAAAAGAAGCTAGAGCTGAGTATAGGATTGTTTGAGGATCTCTTGGGGGCACAGACAGGAGTGTCTCCTGAAGATTCCCTGGACCAGCAGGAGTACTTATGGAGTATGGCTAAGAGGCTGGAGCTGAGTATCAGGCCCTTTCTGAATCTCTTGGTTTGCAGATGGGTCCTTGGACCTGCAGGGCTCCTGACAAACTGCAGCTATAAGAGGACTGGAGCCAAATATAAGAAGACCCTTTTGGAATTTCTGGAGGCACAGATGAGAGTGTCTCCTGCCAGGTTCCTGTGTCAGCCGGGTTGTTCTTAGGCTATGCTAGAACCAGCTGGAGCTGAGTTACAGGGCCTTTTGGAACCTATAGTCTGACAGAATTTGGCAGGGTTACCTCCAGAGGCTCCTGCCCACAGCCAAGAAGAGGCTGGACGTGCTTTACAGGCCACTTGAGGGTCCACATCCTGGACCAGGGTCTCTGTGCCTATTACTTAGTGCATGTGGGCATGACTCCCCCTGCGAGTCCCTTGGCATATGGTGCTGGTGACAGAACTAAAGCCAAATGGAGCTGTAGCTGAGTCCTCAGGGGTATGGAGCTGTTTGAAGATCTGTACTCAGGACCGTAGTTGGTGAGACAGCCACCTAGGTGTGAACTTGCCTTCTCAAAATGGCTATCCTTGGTCTTAGACTCTACTTGGGTTTCACAATCTCCTACCCAGTCCAAAGCTCCCACAAAGGTGCTTCTTGTCCATGCATGCATACCAAATTATTGTTGATAGGGGTGATGTTCAGATATCTTGCCAATATCACTCCCTCCCACCCCCAGAAACTTTTTAAAAAAATAACTTTCGTATTACGTAATTTTCCACCTGTTAACTTCATTCAGCAGAAAAACTAAAGAGTCCTTACAATCCAAAAAAAAAAAGAGTCCTTACAATCCAAGAATATGCTGTTGATATGAATTTTACTTTAGGGTTTGGTACATATTCCTTATAAATAATGCCTGACATTATATTTTACATAATTTTTTTAGTCTCTAGAGTATATTAAGATTTATGTTAGGGATCACTAACTTTTTAACACCTTTATATGTTATAATTACTGCTGTTAAATTATTCTATGAAATGAAAAGCCATCTCACCATTAAGAAAAAAGCTTTATTTTTCTGTTTTGCCTATACTTATAAGTGAGTAATAGAAAGCTGATCCAGGGCGCCTGGGTGGCTCAGTCGTTGGGCGTCTGCCTTCGGCTCGTGTCATGATCCCAGCGTCCTGGGATTGAATCCCACGTCCGGCTCCCCGCTCTTCGGGAAGCCTGCTTCTCCCTCTCCCACTCGCCCTGCTGTGTTTCCTCTCTCGCTGTGTCTCTCTCTCTCAAATAAATAAATGCAATCTTTAAAAAAAAAAAAAAGAAAGCTGATCCATGTAGAAAAATAATTTAATTTTTATTTTATAATGAAGTTTTCAAAAATATGTTTTGTTTTTACCCACTGACTTAAGTAGAGAAATTAATATTCTCCTATCCATTAAATTTTTACTACTTGAATGGAATTTAATGAATACTAGTAGACTAACTCAGAAAAAAGGAAGTAATTTGTTAGAGTTTTCTGCATTTCTATTTTTATGTGTTATCTGTTTTCCTTTGCATTACGTGCCATAAATCTTTTGTTTCAAGTTGATTAATAATTCCTTGGTTTTTTACTTTTTCATTTTCAGTAAAAGATGCCTTCACATTTTGAGTCTTACTAATTAAGATATGCAGTCCTATAAATTGAATGTAAATTTAAAGGAAGACCTGGTTTCTAATCAAAATTTTTTTTCTAATCACAATTTTTTATAACTATTTCTGTTGTGGTATAGCATTTCATTTCTTAAATTCATCAGCTGTTACCTAATATAGTGTACTTGTTTGTTTTCAGTCACTGAAGCCATAGCATTTTAGCAAACTCATGAAAAGTGCTTTTCAAATACTCAGTTCTGACTGACATACTGATGAGCTATTAACAAATGGTGATGATTATTTTTCTTCACAGGCAGGGTCTTATGCTGTTAGCTCTCTTTGATTACTACGTGCGAAATAGCAATAAAAATAGCCAATACTTATAGGGTGCTTATTATCTCACTAACTGCTTATGATAACTCAGTTCTCACAGCTCTATGAAGTCAGGACTATAATTAACTCCATTTTACAGATGAAGAAGCTAAGTCAAGAAAGGTTGAACTTGCTGGAGGTCACAGAGTAAGAGGGTGGGGAGCTGGGATTCTGACCCAGTCGTTCTGGTTCTCAGGTTCATGCTGTTAACCACCGGGGTCACTGGCCATGCTGATGCTTCTCTTCCAAATTTTGGCATCCTCCCTCTTAGCACTGAGAAGTCCTTTGAGGACCTGCACCAACTTTCCCTCAGTTTTCTTTATTTCTCCAAAAACTTCATTGCCAAAACTTCTCCTTTTTCACTCTTCCTTTTCTAGTCCCACTCTCCATCTGCTTTCATTGTCTAATTATCTCCACAAGGAAGGGGTGAAAATCAAAGTATTTAAACAGTTGAGGAGACATATGCAGACATGCCCAAGCCTGCCATGTTGAGGTACAAATGTGTTTTTGTTGAGTGTCAAAGTAAATATGCAAATGCTAAACTTTCTAGAAAGAGAGATGACTTTCATTTCTTCTACTATCTTTTGGGAAAACTCAAGCTGCTATGTGAGAACAGTTTGGAGAGAGGCAAGAATAGACATAGGGAATTTTCAATACTTAAGAAATTTGTGTGTCATCAGTGGATAATAAATCTAATGCCAAATTCTCATTTAGGTCTTAAAATCTGTAATTTTGGATGATCCACAGGAATATGTCAGAAAATAGTAACTTAACCTTAATTACTGTGTTAACAGTAGTTTTCCTCTTGAACATAAGACAAAGCAGTATTTCCAGAGAAAAATAAAAATATATCACAAAAGAAAACTGAAGTATATAGTTAGGATATAACAGACTAGACCCTTGGTGATTAAAGAGTCATACTTTTAATTAAAATTTTAGATCGGAAGGATATATATCAAAATATATGCAGTGGCCACCTTTGGATGATGGATTTATGGACAGTTTTTCTTTCTTCTTTATACCTTTATTTTCTGGGGAAAACTTTATATTAAACATGGACTACTTTCATGCTAAAACTAATAAACTCATTTTTATTAGGGGAAATATACATAAAATAACCTTTTCCTCATGCGAATACTCGTTAAACCATGTGTTTTTAAAACTTCAGATATTTCTAAATTTATGCAAAGCATATTTAAGGATACGTGAATTCACTGAAGTAAAATGCAGTCATGGCTGAATTCCTGACCTGTGTAAGGAGTGATTTTTACTTTTGAAAATGATTTAATGTCCAATAAAATTTTACTTAAGACTCAGATCTTGAAAGCAATGAAAGAACATATATAGGCTGATGAAATGATGCCTGTTTAACAGTATTCTGTGCTGTGTACGAATGGAGTCACCATAGAATAAACTGAAAAGGAAAGCCACATGAGTAAAGCTGTGACTTCATGATCGAAACTAGAAAATGTAAATGTCACATCAGTAGTGAATACCTGTATCTTCTACAACTGCCTTAAAGTGAGAACTAAAAAACAAGGTTCTTTTGGGAAATTGTATGTGATGTTTTATATATGAAAGTCTGATGGCAGTGGCTCACTCTATATTTTATGTATTATACCAGCCAAAGATATTTCAGACCTATCAGAAGGTCCTCTTGATTCAGTGTTGATGGCAGTATAATAATAAGAAAAAAAAGTGGAGGAGAAATCTCTGCAGTCTCTAATAAGCAGTATATCACTGAGTACTGTCAGATTCTGTAGAAAATTCCACAGCATGATTTATTACATTAATTACAGTCGTGTGGGTTTCATGCTGCTAAGCCTGAAAATGCAGCCACGTTCTACAGTTGATTTAAGACTATATTTTGGCCAAGACAAAAGAGCTCCTTATTGTGATTAATATAGTACAATATTTATTCTCTTGTTCTACTCTTCTTTCACCTTTGGAATGCTTAATTTCTTTTCTGTGACTTGAAATTAAGTTGAGATTTGAGAAGTTTCATCTAGTTTTTATTTATTTCTGTCATCTGGTCTCCTTTTTTTCTTTTTGTGCCATCTTAGTTGTCACTGAATGTTGCATGTCCTCTCTATGTGAAGCATGTTTAACTCCCTTCTGAGCAAATGTGGCTAGCCTAACAGCTGTCCCTAGCTAGCAGTGCTGACCCCAAGGCTTCTTAGGTTACACCTGTGATGCTACAGCTCTTTTTGAAGGGAAGGAGCAATTGAGGAGAAATCCTCATTTTCATAATGCAAAGAAGCAGAATTCTTAGAGAATTCCATGATTTTACCCTTGTTTAATACTGTACTGAATTCATAGTCACCTAATGTCTCTTCCTTAGTGACACAGTAAGCTTGTCACGTCACAGGATTCTAGGTGGTGTCGAATGGAAGGTTTCCTAAGAGCTGTTTTAGATACAGAAATTAATTCTGGTTGTTTACATATGTCGATGACAGGATATGTTCAGTTATGCACAAATGCCTAACAGTGGTGGCCTTTATAGATTAATTTGGATGAATTAGCAAATATTTGCTACAAATTAAAGAAAGCCTCAGTAGAGAAGAAACTCAAGTAAGATTTAGGGGGTTGGAACACATTTCTAAGAAATGATGTTTTTAAAGAGTAGAACTAGATGATTTATGTGCCCAACACTGAGCTAAGTGGTTTGTTTTTCTTTCTTACTCCATTTTTATACAACTCTTAAGGGATAGGTATAATTATTACACCCATTTTACAGTTGAAAAACTGAGTTTAAAAAACTTAACGTATATTCACAAAGCTAGTTAAGCAGTAGAGCTGGAGATTTGAACCCAGCCTGCCTGCCTGTCTTTCTTTCTCCCTCCCTCTCTCCCTTGCTCCCTCCCTTCATCTCTCTCTCCCTTCCTTTTCGTTCCTTTCCTCCCTCTTCCCTCCCTCCCTCTCTCTCTCTCTCCCTTCCTCCCTCCCTTCCTCTCTCCCTTCCTCTCTCCCTCCCTTCCTTCTTTTCCTTCCTTCCCTTCCCTTCCTTTCCTCCCTCTTCCCTCTCTCTCTCTTTCTCTCAGAGACACACAGAGAGAGAGCATGCAAGCAGGGGGAGGGAGAGGGAGAGAAAGAATCTCAAGCAGACTCCCCACTGAGCATGGAGCTCAGTATGGGGCTCAATTTCACAACCCTGAGATCATGACCTGAGCTGAAATAAAGAGTCGGACACTCAACCAATTGAGCCACCCAGGCACCCTATTTTTCTAAATTTTTATTAAGGAGAAAATTTTTTAGAGACTCTAGAGTTGCATAACATATAACTGAGAGAAATGAACAGATGACTAACGTTTATTTAAGTGATTTCTGTTTCAGCGAAAAATATTATAAAAAATCATAATGTATTGGGGCATCTGGCTGGCTTAGTTGGTAGAGCATGTGATTCTTGATCAAGGTTGTGAGTTCAAGCTCCATGTTGGGTGTAGAGATTACTTAAATCTTTAAGAAAAAAATCATACTGGACTGACTGGTACTGTTCTAAATTTTCGTGCTTCTGCATATGTATGTAAGAAATGTGTTTTACTCTCACTATTGGAAAAGATAAACCGAGCATTAAAATAATTTGCTGGTCAGGTAGCTATAATAACATACAAATCTGGCTTCAATTAGTCGTGTTAACAATCCTACATAATAAGGGGCGCTTGGGTGGCTCAGTCATTAAGCATCTGCCTTCAGCTCAGGTCATGATCCCAGGGTCCTGGGATTGAGCCCCTCATTGGGCTCCATGCTCAGCGGGGAGCCTGCTTCTCCCTCTCCCACTCCCTCTGCTTGTGTTCACTCTCTCGCTGTGTCTCTCTGTGTCAAATAAATAATCTTTGGGGGAAAAAAATCCTACAAAATACCCTGTGTTTTAAAGTTCTAGGAGAAAGCATATAAATGTACAAGGAAAGGCACCTGGGTGGCTCAGTGAGTTGAGCATCGACTCTTGATTTTGGCTCAGGTCATGTTCTTGGGATCCTGGGATTGAGCCCTGCATCAGGCTCTGCACTTACCGCGCAGTCTGCTTGTCCCTCTTTCTCTGCTCCTCCCCCTGCTCATGCTCTCTCTGTCTCTCTCTTTCAAATAGGTGGATAAATAAAATCTTTTTTAAAAATGTGCAAGGAATTCGGTGTTTAAAGGAGAAAGAAGACACTAATTTTTAATACATTTTATGGTAGTTACAAGGTTATCTCAATTTGTTTTCCGCTTTATAAAGAGATTTTTTTTCCCCAATTACTTTTATTTTATTTTTTCAGTGTTTCAAGATTCATTGTTCATATACCACACCCAGTGCTCCATGCAATACGACCCCTCTAAGTAATCTCTGCACCCAGGGTGGGGCTCTAACTCACAACCCCAAGATGAAGAGTTGCATGCTGCACCTACTGAGCCAGCCAGGTGCCCCTATTTTCCACTTTTATTTATTTATTTAAAGATTTATTTAAAATTTTATTTGAGAGAGAGAGAACAAGCGTGCGCAAGTGGGAGAAGCAGAGAGAGAGAGAATCTTTAAGCAGATGCCCTGCGGAGCACAGAGCCCCACGTGGGGCTCCATCCCATGACCCATGAGATCATGACCTGAGCCAACACGAAGAGTGAGGCTCAACTGACTGAGCCAGGCAGATGCCCCTAGTTTCCACTTTTAAAGTAAATACAGCTCACTTTTTTTCTCAATAAATTGCAGGAGTTAGGAGCTATTGCTATTTTCAAAAATGAGACTTGAATGTTGGCAAAATGCTTTTTATAACCCTTGACAAATAAAATTGGTCTATTTCCTAAGATTACCAACCAGGACATTTTTTTTTTTTTAAATACCAAGATCATTTTTCTTGAACATATGAAAGAGTCCTAAGAAAATTTAATTTCTTTCAAAGGAATACATTTATGGAAGAATTAAGTACCTAATAGAAAACATCATCGTGTCAGTATAATCTTTTTGTATTTTTATTATTTTTTAATTTTTTAAAAGATTTTATTTATTTATTTGACAGAGATCACAAGTAGGCAGAGAGGCAGGCAGAGAGTGAGGGGGAAGCAGGCTCCCCACTGAGCAGAGAGCCCGATGTAGGGCTCGATCCCAGGACCCTGAGATCATGACCTGAGCCAAAGGCAGAGGCTTTAACCCACTGAGCCACCCAGGTGCCCCTGTATAATCTTTTTTTAAAGTGAAGGTCAGGACTGGGGAGAGGGGAGGGGAGGGGGAACTAGCCCTTGATTTCATGGATATACTAATTCTAATATGGACTTTTATTAAAGTGTCATTTGTTTTTTCCCTTTTCCTGACAATAAGATAAAGATAATTGTCTTGTAGCCATTTGTGTGATAAGTCTTTTTTGTTTTGTTTTTTAGTAAGCTCTATGCCCAACGTGGGTCTTGAACTCACAACCCTGAGACTCAGAGATCAAGAGTCACATGCTCTACCAAATGAGCCGGCCAGCCCCCCCACCCCTTGTGTGATACGTCCTTTTATCTAAGGAATTAGCCCTGGAAAAGCTTCCAGTGGCCTTATAAGTCATTTCATAAAGTTATTACAGATGTCCATATCACCTGCCCCAACCACAACAGACTCTCTGAAGAGGCTTAATGAAGGAGAGGTAACTATGAGATTCTGATTGTGACCCCCAAAATTTAATTTTATGCCATCGACTTTTGTTTTTAAATACAGTCAGTATGATTGGTCTAAAGTGATTATGTAATTACACACACTGTTATCTCAGTAACTTTCCTTTTAGCTTTGGTGTTAATTCAGTCAAAAAATGTTTATTGAATGCTACTACTTCTCAAGTGCTTTTCCAGACCCTGTGAGTAGAGTAGCAAAGTCCTGGCTCTTACAGAGCTCACAGCTCACAGGGGAGAGACAGATGCTAAGGAAGGTATCAAATAGATATGTAGTATGTCAGACGGTGACAAGTGTACAGAAGAAAATAACAGCATAAGGGGAATAAAGAATGTCAGAAGTAGAGAAATGGGTTGTTGATTTATTTTTAAAAAACTGTTTCTGCGAATGTTTGGCATTTGGAGGTTCTTTGCACTTAACATATTCAGTTTCCTCTCCTGGTGTATATATTTATAATTACTATATAAAATGCTCCATGTGGCTCTCCTGCTGTTCTAGCTTTATTCCCCACTCCAACCCTTCTCCCACCTCCAGACCAGGATCAGTGGTTTAAAGTCCTCATGATCAGAAGCCAGACTCCCTCCCATCTCATTCCCTTTGCACATGCAATTTCTTCCTGGAATGCTTTACCTTCCTGTTTTTCTTTACAAAATGGTACCCGTTCCCCCATGGAACAGAGCTCCAACACATCTCAAGCTCTATTTGACTCCTCTCTCTTTTGTTTCTTAATTCCTATAGGACCTAAAGGTCATGCCACAAACACAGTGCCTAATTGCATAGTGCCATGTATGGTTATTTTAATTAATTTTATGTGTGTTAGTCATCTCTTCTAGCTATGATGTAATAATCTACATAACCATCAGGGACTTGCCTTTGACTACACCTCACAGGGCTTCTTGAAATGCTAGGGGGCAGGGTGGGTACTCGCAAATGTAGATTAAATATTAATCCCAACTACAGTCTCATAAATATAAATCTACTCACCAGATTTATTTTTTCTTTTTCACTTCTTTTTTTTTAAAGATTTTATTCATTTATTTGACAGAGAAAGAGGGAGAGAGCACAAGCGGGGGAGCAGCAGGTTGAGGAGAGGGAGAAGCAGGCTCCCTGCTGAGCAAGGAGCCTGATGTGGGGCTTGATCCCAGGACCCTGGGATCATGACCTGAGCTGAAGGCAGATGCTTAACCAATTGAGCCACCCATGCGCCCCTCTTTTTTAACTTTTCAAATTTAAGAATACATTCTTATTTAATAAACTCGTGGACTTAACATTCATTGAAAGAATTTGGACATCATTACTCTGTCAAGTGAAAAGACAAAATATTCAAGTAAAAATAAGTTAAATATCAAGAAATGTTTCTTATTGCTTCAGATGTATTGTTTTAATAAAATCACAAAAGAAACGTGATAGCTAAGTTTTATTTTTTGTTAAATCGAGTGCTACAGCAATAGAAGGAAATGGATCTGAATTTAAACTGAACATAAATCTCAAATTAAATGAGAACACAAGATACTGCACTAATTATGTGTTTTTCCATGCCATCTCCTAACAAGGGAGGA
Source organism: Potos flavus (assembly GCA_028534135.1). Taxonomy (NCBI): domain Eukaryota; kingdom Metazoa; phylum Chordata; class Mammalia; order Carnivora; family Procyonidae; genus Potos; species Potos flavus. The sequence continues at coordinate 17,899,875 of CM052892.1, read as the reverse complement.
AATAATTGGATTAATGGGGCATGAAGACTATGTAAATAAGTACAGAAAAGCTGTGTGTGTAAAAACTTTACTCAGGCTCTTGGTAAGAGTTCCTGTGCCAATGCTGAGGCTCTCCTTATGGCCCTTTTCCAGGTCACAGATCTCTTGGAAAACAGTAACCTAAAACTTCTCCATCTCTTGGCTACCTTTGTAGAAGACCCATTTCACTCTACTAGGTGTTTTTTTTTTTTTTAAGATTTTATTTATTCATTTGATAGAGATCACAAGTAGGCAGAGAGGCAGGTGGGGGGGGGGGAAGCAGGCTCCCTGCTGAGCAGAGAGCCTGATGTGGGGCTCGATCCCAGGACCCTGAGATCATGCCCTGAGCCGAAGGCAGAGGCTTTAACCCACTGAGCCACCCAGGCGCCCCTACTCTACTAGGTTTTATGGTATGGCTTCTCCTTTTGAGAGAAATTTAAGTGATCCTTGTGTATGATACAGGCAAGACATAAATGACCATTCATTCAAAGAACCAAGGTCACTCATACCTTCTACCTAAAGAGTTTATTCCCCCTCCCTACTTGAAACCAAAACCATACTAGTGGTGCATACTAGGAACAGCAAGGACCTCCTAAAATAGTAGTCCAGCAACATACAGTATGGGTAGAAGGGAGCTAATATAAATTAAAAGCCTGGAGGAAAGGCAGACATTTTAAAAACGCATTTTTGAAAGCCACACATGTCTAGAAGTTTTCCCTTTCTTATCATCTTCAGGTCAAAGCTTGAGATGTTTAATCTTAGAAATATATGTGTAGGATTTGTAGATTTAAAATACTTTCGAGGGCCCCTGGCTGGCTCAATGAGTGGAGTGTGCGACTCTTAATATCGGGGTCATGAGTTCAAACCCCATGTTGGGTGTGGAGATTACTTAAAAATAAAATCTTTAAAAAATAAAATTCTTTTAACAGTCCATATATTTATTCATTCAGTCTTCATACTTTGGGTAGTTCTGGAGTGCTGGAACATATGCCGGGTACTCGGGATTCATAGATGATGAATACATGAAAAATAATGTAATTGGTGGGGCATAGAGACTATATAAATAAATGTAGACAAGCTGCTGCTTAAAAATTTTACTAAGACTGGCTCAGTCGGTGGAGCGTGCAACACTTGATCTTGGGGTTGTAGGTTCAAGCCCTACATTGGCTGTAGAGTTCACTTAAAAATAGAATCCTTCTTTAAAAAAAGATTTTTCCTAAGACTGTCTCTAAGCATTCCTTTCTCCTCAAGGAGGTCACAACTAACAGATATGAGATGGAATGAAATAAATAGGGCAAGATAATGGAAGCATAGGGGTGCCTGGGTGGCTCAGTGGGTTAAAGCCTCTGCCTTCAGCTCAGGTCGTGGTCCCGGGGTCCTGGGATCGAGCCCCGCATCGGGCTCTCTGCTCAGCAGGGAGCCTGCTTCCCCTTCTCCCTCTGCCTGCCTCTCTTGCCTACTTGTGATCTCTCTCTGTGTCAAATAAATAAATAAAATCTTTAAAAAAAAAATAATGGAAGCATAATCCACTTATCAGCTGGTGTCTCCTAGCCCTCTAAGATCTCAATAAGATTAGCTCGCATCTATCAGCTCTATCCCACAATTTTTACAAACTCTAATACCTTTCCTTCTTTTGGGGGGTGGGTGGAGTGGGAAGGGTGAGGTAGTGGTTGACTTGGATAATCTTGTTTTCTCTGGCTTCTTCCACAGAGGTAGTTTATGCATCATTTCACTGTCTGGGAATGTTTTGCACTAGGTCATTCAGATGTGAACTTAGCCTTACTTATACAAGGCAAAGTTTATTGAAGATTTTCTTAGCATGGGAAGACATAAGTCTGCAAACCTATAGATAGGTTTATATCATAAAAAGCAGTGTGAACCTGACCACGTAGTTTTCTAGTCAGAAAACTGACTAGTTTTTTTAGAAAAACTAAGTTTTAGAAAAAAAAGTTTTAGAAAAAAACTTTTCTAGTTTTCTAGTGGTTTTCTTAGGATAAAATACAAAGTCATTAATAAGGCCTGCAAGGCCTGGTGTGATCTGAGCCCGGTGGGCTTTCAGACCTCTCCTTGTGCCTGTCTCCCTTTTGATTGCTCCAGGCACACCAATACTCTTTCAGTTTCTCAAACTTTGTTTCCATTGTAGGAACTTTTCATGTGCGGTTCCCTCTGCTCTTCCTGCTTCTACAGTTTATGTGACTGGCTTCTCTTTTTTAGGTCTCAACTAAAAGGTCTTCTTAGAGAGTCCTTCCTAGAACATCCATTCTTAAGTAGGTCCCTTATTCTTCCTCACATTACCCTGTTAGTTCTCTTCATAGTATTTGTGTCAGTTTGTCCAAGATTTCCGTAGTCGTGTCACCTTCTGTCACTCTGTGGTAAGTTCCACAAAAGCAAGGACTGTTTCCATTATACTTAGACTATGTCATGAAACTGTAGAATCAGCCTACTTAATTCCTAATATGTGTTAGTCACTCATTAAGTGTGCTTGAACCAGTGAGGTGGTTCGGCAGGGATTGAAGGATTAGCTGCAGAGGAAGGGGAACGCAGTGTGGAAGGTGGTGCTCAGGTTTCAAGCTCGGACAGATGGGTAGGTGGTGGAGGCCCTGACTAGGTGGAAGGGCAGGTTTGTGGGAATAGAGCCAAAGTTACGTTTTAGGTCTGAGCACATATAATGAGGAGGCTGTTAGGTGCGTTAGGTTCATGGGAGCCATAGGGACACGTTTTTGATGCCTACTCATTCACCATAAGCGAAATTGTATTTCTATTGTTAAATACCTGATCTGTTAGAAAACAGTAATTTGTACTTCTGTATTTTGGGCTGCTACCTTGTCTTCTCCATTTAGTTTCTAGGCCTTGGGATTTTAACCATATTCAATTTTTAAAAGTTGTTACTTAATCACAACTACCTATATATAATATGACTGTTTTGTTCATCTCAACGCATGTTTTTTTTTCATCAATAACAGTGACTCATTTGATTTGCTGAATGATATCCATACTTCTCTTAAGAAAATCGGAAGTGATCTTTGTAGAATATCTTTTGTTTGTATTGAAAACAATTTTGTTTATCATCAGCATTAGATAAACAATAGAACTACTAGAATCTGAGTTCTATTTCTTACCATGTACATTCAAACAAAATTTAACGAAAGTTGGTACTGAATTTTTGGTGAATGACAAAATCTTGAGAACTGTAACTCTTCTTCATAGAGTAGACTTCGTGTGATGAAAAAGCATTCAGTGAACATTTATGGGATCCCTGTTAAGTGCAAGGCACCAGGTTAGGGACTAAAAGTTGCAGCAATCTCAATTTATATGCAAAGAACTGGATCTGAATTCTGGCTTCTCTTTAAAATCACTTCAAAATAAGAAAGAGTAACAGAAACAAACATTCTCTTAAATTAAACTAGAAGTCTTCTGCTGCAACCACAGTGTATGAAGAAAGTCTGTTGGATAGTTAGGGATTTGGATATGACACCAAGAGACATGTGACACCTCAGATGGAGGTGTAAGATCTCAGTTTTCCACTGAGGATGGTACATGCTGAGCAGGAAAATTAACAGTCACTTTTAAAGAACTGGAACAGGGGCTACTGGGTTGGTCTTGAGAGCTTCCCTTGGCCCGGTTTGACACCAGAGACTAGCAGAGGAGGCAGGCCTGAGGCAAGAAACAAATACACACTTGCCATCTTTGTGAGAGGTGGTCTGCCAGTATGATAAAACAATGAGGATATACTTGAATTTATAGCTTGAAAGGGCATACCGTGTACCAAAAAAAAAGATGGGTACACAATGATCAACACTGAGGTAAAGCCTAGGAACCTTACTGCCCTTCACAGATAAACAAATAATCATTTAGATATGTAGGCCCCTGCCCTAAGAACAATCAAGAGATCTCTAAGGGATAAAGTCTATGCTGACCATTGACTTTCCTACACCATCATTGAATTCTAGAAAATACTTGAGCAATGCCGCTATTGTCCAGGGTGTGTGGGAGGGGCGGGGAATGGGGGGTATGAGTAGAGAGTCTTGTATGTAGTCAAACTGTTGTTCAGTTATAAAGACAATAAAAAGCTTAAAGACATACTCAAAAATTCAAGACCTCAGGAAAACAGTTTTCATAAATATTTTCTGAATAAGCTACTGGAGGACAAACTTTAGCTGAGATGAGACCGACAACACACTGGTGGTAAGCATTGATTTTATCTATTTTATTGTAAGACTGAGACCAAAATGTGGAAATTACGGTTAAAAACAGAATATTATAAATTATTTTATAAATATTTATAATAAACATCACAAGCCACAACAATGTGGAAATGTATAACTTTTAAGATTTTTAAAAAAATTTATCTGAGAGGCAGAGAGAGCACAAGCAAGGGGAGGGGCAAAGGGAGAGGGAGAAGCAGTCTCCCTGCTGAGCAGGGACTGATCCCCTGCTGATTGTGGGGCTCAATCTCAAGACCCTGAGATCATGGCCTGAGCCGAAGGCAGACGCTTAACTGACTGAGGCACCCAGGCACCCCGGAAATGTATACTTTTTAAAAGTTGGGAGGGCGCAGGAGAGATAATATGGGAAACTGTATAAACCAGGATTCAAAAGATATCACTTAAAGCTAACAATTCGAGTAACAGGATATTCAGATACTTGAAGGTATTCAGGTAGTATTGGAAGAACTAAACCAAATAGTAAAATAAAAGATAGTAAGTATAAGGACCAAGAAAAAATAAAATTGAAAATGATTAGTTGGAGAGATATAAGTGTATGGTATATTAATTTTGGCATTGCTTGTAATGAGGTATCAATATATGTTATATAAAAATAGATAAGCAAAGTTATCAAAGTAATGATAACCACTAGAAAAATTAGCAAGAGAACATAAACTAAAAGAGGTCTTTATACTCCTAAAGGTAGATTACTGGAATAGACAGTCCTTTTCAGCCTCTTTCAGGCTGTTTATCCTGCTTGTGGTTGAAGCCAACACAAGAAAGAGGATTCAGCCAAGAGAAAGAGGCGCTGAGCAAGAGCCCTGATATAACAGTAAAGACAGAGAGCCTGACGTATATTATGATCACAAGAACTAAGATTAAATGAAACAAATAGAAATGAGAAAGTTACTAAGTATATCCTAAAAGTTCTCACCGTGAGGAGAAATTTTTTTTCTTTTCTTTTTATTGTATCTATATGAGATGATGGATTTTAACTAAATCTATTGTGGTAATCATTTCACAATACTTGTAATTCAAACCATTATGCTATAATGTATAAACTTGCACAGTGATATATGTCAATTATTTCTCAATAAAACCAGGAAAAAGTCTATGCATTAACGTGTAGTGTGCAAAGTAACACAACTAATATTAAAACAAAGAAATGAGATAAACTTAGCGTTGACTCTAAAAATGGATCACAGTCCGAAACCAAGTGATATCCTATTTGGTGTTACTTTCATCAAAGAATGCATGCATTTCTGCAAACCATTTTGCAAATGCCACACTGAACAATGACAGAGCTTTTGGGGCAGACAACTCAAAGCCTATGTAACTTCGTAATCAGATCACTAACCAACCAAACTAATTCTAATAAGAATGACTATATAGAAAAATGTCAAATTGGTGCCTACCTTTTTACACCAAAATAAATTAGACAATTAAACATTTAATATAAATATTTAAAGAGTAAAAATGAAATTTTGATGAAATAAAATGAAAATGGAAAATGAAATAAAAATGTTTTAGAAGAAAACATAAGAGAATTGTTTTATGGTTTCATAATGGGGAAGATATCTCTAAGTATGCCACAAAATATAAAAAAAAATTTAACAGAGAGATAAACTCAATCCCATAAATGCGTAACAGTCACAAATACAAAAGGTAAACTGAAAAGAATTGTATATTTATGTGCAGACATCATTAAATATATCACAAAGGGCTATATATAATAATGATAAGACTAAGTAAATAGTATGAAGATAATATTAAGACTAAATATAAATGGAAAATTTCCTAAATGTATCTGTAGCTCCTAAATCAATATAAAGAAAGAAAATGGGCAGAGGCCAAAGAATTCACAGAAAGAAAATGAGAAAATATAGGGAGCTAATAAGTATTTGAAAAAAATATTAAAATCTCATTTATTATAAATGCAAAATAAATAAAACCACAACAATATATTTTACCAATTAAATAAGCAAAGATTAAGAAGATGGATAATACATTATATCTAGGAAGGTATGATTAAACCATCACTCAAACCTTGATACAACATAGATGCATACAGGGCAACAGCAACAGAGCAATTCCACTTTTTGGAAGTTACCTCTGTATATATACATACCCATATATGGGAAATATCATGTGTACAGGGATATTCACTGCAGCATTGTTTGTAATAGCAAAAGGATGGAAATAATGCAGATGTCTTTCAGTAGAGAATTAGGGATTAGGTAATGTGTTATAGTATATTCATTATAAGTACAGCTATTAGATTGGGGCAACTATATATGATGATATGGAGCTACATTGTAATACACTGTAATGGTAAAAAGCAGAGTTTGGAATAGAATATATAGTATATTCCAACACCCTTTTTCAAAGGCAGAAAGTAAGTGCATGTGCATAGAAAAATAAAAAATTATACCCCATAAAATTGGCAGTATTGGTTGTCATGCAGAGGGAAATGTGGCAACAAGGAGATGGGATGGGAGGATGACTTACTTTCACCCTATACCCATTTGTAACTTTCAGATACTGTGCTATATGCTGTATTGCCTATTAAAAGTTTATTAATTTATTAAAATCAAATGGATCATAGGCCATAATGAAAAAAATTAATCATAATTTTTATCAGGAAATACAGGTGGATGTTTTAGTGGATGGCAGACTGAAATGTGTAAAGTAAAACTATAAAGCTCTTGGAAGAAATAGATCTTCCATTACCTTGGGATAAGCAAGATTTCTTTTTTTTTTTTAAGATTTTATTTACTTATTTGACAGAGAGAGAGATCACAAGTAGGCAGAGAAGCAGGCGGGTGGGGGGTGGGAAGCAGGCTCCCCACCGAGCAGAGAGTGAGATGCGGGGCTGGATCCCAGGACCCTGAGATCATGACCTGAGCCGAAGGCAGAGGCTTTAACCCACTGAGCCACCCAAGCGCCCCATAAGCAAGATTTCTTAAGCAAGATGCAAAAAGCATGAACCAGTAAAGGAAAGAAATTGATAATTGGGTGATATTAGGATTAAGAACTCTTATTTATTGAAAACACTATTAGGAAAGGGAAAAGGCAAGCCACAGATTGGAAGAAGATATTTGCAATATGTATTTCTCATAAAGACTCAAACAGAATATAAGACCTTCTACATACAGTAGGAAAAGGGCAGACAATCCAACAGAAAAATGACTTGAACAGGTACTTCACAGAGAGAATATTCAAATGGCCGATAAACAGATAAAGAAGTGTTCGACTTTTTTAGTCACCAGGGAAATGAAAATTAAAACTACGGTGCAGTACCACCCCACACCCAGCAGAATGACTTAAAAAAAAAAGAAAGAAAGAAAGAAAGAAAAACTACTTAGTGTTGCTGAAGATACAGAGCAAACTGAACTCTCACTACTCCTGTTTCTGAAAGTAAATTGGTACAAGCACTTTGGAAAATTGTTTGTCAGTATCAGTTAAAGCTACTGAAACCTATGATTTCCTCTGGCCTAATAATTCCACTTCTAAGTAAACACCCAACATGATCATGTCATAGAATGTTCATAACAGTTTCATTGGAAATAGCCCCAAACTGAAAGCTACCCAAATGCCTGAAAGAATGGATACATAAATTGTGATATAGTCACACAGTGGAATGGTACAAAATAATGAGGGTAAATGATGTACAGCTACAAAACAAAATGGATGAAACTCACAAGCATAATGTTTAAATGAAGAAACCAGGCACCAAGAGTCCGTCCTCTTAGATTCCATTGATATTAGTTATAAAAATAGACCAGACAATTGTATTATGTTTCATCAGGATAGTTGTTATTCTTGATGGGAGGGAATAACTGGAAGAAGGGGACATGAGAAAGACTCTGGGCATGGTAGTGGTGTTCTTTTTCTTGATCTGGTTACTGGATTCAACTTGTGAAAATTAATTACATGCACTTAATGACTGGTCTACTTTATTGTATGTTTGTTATTCCTAATAAAAAGTTTTTAAAAGGAAGTGGATCAGAAGTTTTTCTAAAACTAGAGATAAAAGCAAGGTAAATGTAACAGTTTTATATTTTATTATCGATCTTCCCTGGTCTTATTTGATTGTGTAATTAGCTGAAAAACTATTACTTGACCTTAAAGCCATTTACTTCCACCTTTTCATGCAAAATGAATGAGGGTTTCTCTACTATTCTACCTCCTTTTGTGGCACATTCTGGGCTCTTAGGAAAAGAATTTTTTAGCTTTATTTTTCTCTAGATATAAGGGCTCTTAACTAAGATTGAGGCCGAGTAGAAAGAGGAGTAAGGCTTGAAACAAACCTGGGCTGAGGATATTGAAGCAGTGCTAATGTGTTGGTTAGCTGAAAGAGTGTTAGCAGACTTTCCAAGTGGGAATAGAGGAGATGCAGATGGGAAAAAACTGGCTGTCTCACCCAGGAAATTTGCAGAGTCCAGAGTCATTCGACTCCAGACCCTTCCATAGTCATCTCCACTAGTTCCCCTTACAGTATACAGCCTAAGGCTGCGTAACAAAGTCCAACAGACTTAAACTCTTTTATTCACATACCCCTCGAAAGAACTTTAAAAAAAATGATAGCCACTCACTGATATTTAAATGGACACCCGAAGGTTTTCAATAGTTTATTTTTGTAAAAAGGAGGTAGAAAATACTGAATATTTTATAAAGTGAAGATGAGGATTGACTGTAAGTAGAATTAATATTTCATGTATTTGATGATAGTTATTAAGCATCTTATGAACAAAAGTATGCTGAATCTGAAAGAACTGAATAGTTTTAAGCCTCTATCTTGAACATCCTGTTAGTCCTGCAGAATATTCTATTTCTAGTGAAAAGAACCAACTTCACTAACCTATAACTCCCTCAAAAGTCCTAAATTCACCCCAATTCAGACCCAAGTACCCTCCTTCTGATGGCAAATTTCACCTATATCAGAATATGTCTAAGAACAAAGAAGGACAAGACACGCTATGGATTTAATCATTGATTTATAAATTTTGTTTGCCTCCTCAAAGTCTTACACCCCAGAGTATGTACTGTAGTAGATTTGGGATGGCAGCACATGCAAACTCAGTCTTCGTCTCAGACAAATAAGTTTTATAAAAAATTCTATGTGAAACTTGAGAAACTAGAAGTTTTTTCCCTAAAGTTGTCTATGAATGTTTATTTCTTAGAAAGTCTTTGAAGTTTGAAGTCCACTGCGGTGGATATTTAAACAATGAGCCAAAATGAACAGATATGCCAGCCCCATTGGCTTTACATGTAAATAGCCAAGGAAGCCAGCCTGGTAAAAGGTTACATGCATAGCGTGCCTTCCATCCTTTTGATGGAAAGATACACATCTTTATTGTTGATATATAAACAATTTTCACGGGAAGAAAATGGCGTAATCGAATGAGGCATAAAATATACTTTTGTATATTAAATTTTAGATATATGATCTTTCAAAAATATGCCATAAAAATACCTAATTAGCTAGTTTAGTTTAGTTCATTTCATTTTATAAAGTTATGAGGATTTTGGCAATTATACATTCGAACTGTTATTTAAAAATAACATTCTCATTCATAAATATGTGTAGTAATACAAAAACTAGTAATGAAGAAAATTCAGTTTATTAGAAATTTTATTTTTATTATTATTATTTTTTAAAGATTTTATTTATTTGACAGAGAGAGAGAGAGATCACAAGTAGGCAGAGAGGCAGGCAGAGAGAGAGGGGGAAGCAGGCTCCCTGCTGAGCAGAGAGCCCGATGCGGGGCTCGATCCCAGGACCCTGAGATCATGACCTGAGCCGAAGGCAGAGGCCTAACCCACTGAGCCACCCAGGCGCCCCTATTTTTATTTTTATATGTGGTTATTAGAAAGACTTCCACTGAGCAACTTTACAAGTTAAAATTTTCTTAAAGAAGATAATCAGGATAAACAAAATATTTTACCTTATACTGTAGAATCAGAAATTACATTTTTATGTTATTTTAGATTAAGCTTGATGCTTGCCTCTCAACAATTGGATAGCCCAGTTTTCTATTGGTGTACTTTCATGTTTAGAATTTCTCTTTTTGAGTTACACCCGTCTGACATAACAGTGGTGAATTTTGACAAAACATTTTTATTGTTAAAGAGTCCAAATTTAAATTATGTATTAACAAAAGGGAAACCATTTAAATGATATCATTGAACTTAAAAAAAATTGAGTAAAAATAAAGAGTAGAGTTTCCTTCATAAAAGGCATAAGCACTAGAACTTTGTTTCTCAAAGACGTTTCTCTCAACCTCATCCTGAGCGTGGATTTCTGCCACAGAGGAATCTGATATTGATCAAGCATCCTAAGTAATTCACAAGTACACTGGAGTATGAGAATTGCTAGTCTAGAGCAACATTACTTAATTGCGTGTAATCCATGATGGAAAGAGGCAATCCTAGTCCTTGTGGAAGAGTGTAAATAATTAATAAAATAAAATGATTTGTCCAAGAGATATACCCCTTTCCTTACATCTGACTTATAGTAGCTTGATTCAAGTTTTACTGTCCTATCTTCACCCTATGAAGTTTTATCCTCATTACTTTACAAAATACCAAATATTTTTATTGCTTATTGCAAACTGCCTGCAGTTACATACAGAATATTTATAAACTGTATTTACCTAAATTGCCATAGAGTGTTGAATAAACTACTGTAAATAATCTATTTAGTAACTTTTAGATTTCTAGTGATGTGCTAAATAACAAATCTGAATATTTTAGTTCAATAAAATGGAACCAGTAAAACCTCTGGTTTCACAAATGAAGTGATTCAAAATGAGTGTGTCAGCTTTAATGGGGCCCAAGCACACTGCAGTAGGGTTTGAATAGCACATTTCTGTCTCACATTCCTCCTAAAGCAAAAGTTGCTCTGATCTCACTCTTCCCACAAACCTTCATGCACAAAACTTGTGTGTTAGTGACACGAGAAGCTCATTTTGATTGTAATGGGCCATACTCTTGTCTAGTACATCATTTGTGAAACTGAAGTTGGCTATTATAATGCAGCAGGTTTGTAAATAACATTTATGAGTGATCTCTATGAAATGGATTCCTTCTTTCCCTTTTCATTATAAGAGGAAACTTTATTTCAGAGTAGAAAGTGCATTGTCTGAACTCATCAACACCCTCTCTATCCCTCCCCTTCCCAATTTGTTGCAGACCAGGATGAAAGAGCAGCTGAGCTCAGCAGGGAGCAGAATGAGAAAACCATCCGGAGCACGCAGACCGCGCTCCGCAATTTCCGAGAGTTCCTCATCTCCAAGTATCCTTCTGAAACAAGAGAGATTTATGTCATCCCTTGCAAGGAGTTGGATGCCTACCTGGCCTCTTTCTTTGTGGATGCCAGGCAGAAGGATGGGTCCGAATATGAACCCAACAGCTTGGCCAATTACCAGTGTGGACTTGAACGGTACCTCAAAGAACATAGGTATGGCTACAGTATCACCAGGGATAAGGAATTCAAGCGTTCCCAAGAAGCCCTGAAACAGAAGCAGATTGAACTCCGCTGCAAAGGAAAAGGAAATAAGCCACACAAGTCCATGAAGCTCACCTTTGCTGATGAGCTCATTTTACGGAAAAGGGGACTCCTAAGCCGCTATAATCCTGAGGGTCTTCTCAACCTTGTCTGGCTCAACAACACGAAAGCTTTTGGGCACTGCACAGGCTTCCATGGATCTACCTTGAAGTGGGGTGATATCCGGCTCCGGGTAACAGAAACAGGGCTGGAGTACTTAGAGTGGATGGGTCAAGACACTGGTGACCTGAATGCCAAAACCAAGAGAGGGGGGACGGACTCTCGTGTGTATGCCACCCAGCACGCCCCACAGACCTGCCCCGTACAGGACTATAAGGAGTATGCCCAGCGGCGGCCTCCTGCCATGCGCTACGAGGATGCTCCTTTCTACCTGTCCATCAAGCCAGTCGTGAACTTGGCAGCTCTGCACTGGTACAACTGCCAGGCCCTTGGCAAGAACAAGCTGGCCAAGATGGTGAAGACCATGTGTGAGAAGGGTAACATCCCCGGCAGGAAAACCAACTTCAGTGTGTATCAGAGCTGCAGCACCTTGTCCGAGGCCCAGAGCAACCAGCTGGTGCTTATCTGTAACAATCTGAGCCAGCAGGCCGCCCAGTCCGTGGCTGGGCACTCCAACAGTGGCAATTTCATCGTCTCTGCCTCCTATGACTCTTCCTCAGACACTGCCTGACCAGGTGGCTTGAGCAAGACCCCAGTTTGGTTACTGTGTCCAGAGAAACTGTGATTATACACTGCTTCTCACTCCCTTTCCTCCGCCCTCAGTATTAACTTTATAAAAATATAAATAGATAATATATTTTTCTTTTGACAAATAAGCCAATGGAGATAGTTTAGTATTGCTAACATAGTATTTATAGGCTTAACACAAATGTACTTGTGAGTGATTAAATGTAATTGCTGTTACAGACTACAAAACCATAGTGGTTCTCAGGCAACACAAAGTAGAGAAGGAATATTCCGTTTTTAAAGAACTGTCAGAAAAGTAACTGAAAGGTATCCTAGACACTTGTGTCCTCAAATCCTGCTTTCCTTCCCACCCCACCTCTCATTTTAGTATAGTTAATAAATGGCTTTATTTTTTTAATTTTTAGAATTTTATATTAATCAGGAGGAGACAATATTAACTCTACTGCTTACACAGAACTGTATTCAGTCACATCCAGAATATGAAAGTGTTGATATAAGCTCAACAAATAATCTACATACTTTTTTTAGCTGAATTAGAATTTTAGCTCCTGTGCCTCATTTTTGTAATGTCTGAAAATCTAGATGTTTAGTTCTTTTGGGGGCAATAAAGGTGCCATTCTTTTTGGAAGATGTATAATTTTTAAATAATATGCAAAGTCCAATATTGTGGCAAAAAAGACTGTTAGTAGCTCATTTTTACTGTTGTGCTTGAACTTGGATAGAATATTTTTTGTTCCTAAGAAATCAGTTAAAATGAAGTGTGATTTTCAGATTTACAAAACTACCAAAGCTTTGAAAATGTTCCCGAGCGTTAGATTGTATATCAAACCTAAAGAGAAGGTAGAGAATGGGAGAATCTTATTAAAAATCCAGAAGCACTAGTCAAGACAACAAAAGAGCCCTACTCTTCAAAGCCCAGATCCCCTGAATTATTTATTTATAAGCATTAGACTTCGGTCTCTTTTCCCTAGGAGATTACTTGACTCTGTAGTTGAGATCAAAAGAGTATTGACACTCATTTTGGGTAACAACGTTTTGTTACCAGATTTGGATGAATTCAAAGCATTCTTGAAAATGTGCAGAGTTTCTTCTACAGTAAATATAAATTTATCTGTGATACCCTGCAATTATAATAATAATAATTTTGGTTAAACAACTCTTTGTGGTGGTTTTTCCAAGGTCTTTCTTTTCAAGTCTTGAAGCCTGTGGTGTATTTTTAGTTAAGATCCTTTGATAACAACGTACGTTTAGACACTAGGACGACAATAAAGTTGAGCTAGATTCCTATCCTGTATAATCATTAACACACAAAAAAATCCAAACCTTAATAGCTTTATTGGAGTCTATTGGGAAGTATTTGTTCTTCAAGGCAACCTCATAATTCACATTAGCTAGGAGGGTAGGTAGTATTTTATGTATTAATTTATTGTTGACCAGGACAAACTTCATTTTTTTGGATTTGCTTTGCTAAATTATCACATTAGCTGAGCTTTCCCATGGCTTGGCAGCTTTTTCCAACACCAAGTCATAAACACATAAAGACCCGTTCCTCTAAGCCGTGACCTTTCCTTTGGCTCCACAGTAGAAAGTCTGCTGTGGACTTGGTGTGGTGGAATCCACTTTACTTTGTGACTTTTCCTCCATAGGGAGGCATCCAGAAACAAGAAGAAAGGATGGGAGATATTTTGCTTTATTGTTTTATGCTAACAATGATGAGACCCACCATTTTTTGAGCTAGTGTGTGTGCCAGCACTGTGCAAAGTGACTTATTACATGCATTATTTATATAATCGTTACTAACTGTATGAAAATTAGAAAATTCAGATAAGCATAAAGAAAACAAAATATATACTCCTGAATCTGCTGGCCAAAATAACCACTGTTAATATTTTGATAAATATTTCTTTAGACATTTCAATACATATATATTTATTTCTATATATATTATCTCGAATCCTTTCAATCCTTGAAAGTGTTAGTTATCTCCATTTTATGTTGAGATCAAGACAAATCAGTTAGGTTATAGTTAAGGAAATGGTACTGTCTGTCATCTGACTGCAGAGTTTTTTCATGTATCTTCCTTATTTCCAACTCCTAGTCAGTTTCCAGTGATTTGAGCTAGAAATGGGGACACAGTGTCTTCCCATCTCTCAAGGCTATCTGATTAAAAGGAATGCTTGAGTGATCTTTCATGATGGCACACTGTGCTCCTTAATGCCCCCTCTTCTGTTCATTTTAAACCACAGGGCCTCTTTCTCCAAGTTCTCTTTACAAAACTCTCCTTATTCTATGCCTGGTTTGTAAGTGCACACGACAGCCTAGTGTAAAAGAATTCTTTTTTAAAAAAATAAGATTGTTTTTAATGGGTTATCTCTCATGTTTAAAAAAATTTTTTTTCTGTGAAACATTTAAAATGTGATTGCGCATTTTATTTTTGCATTAACATACTTTAAAAATTCTTAATATGTTTTTGACAGCAAAGTAAGTTTGTGATAAGGAAGAAGGGCAGTCAGTATGTACTGAGAAACCAGAACTAGGAGACTTTACATCCCTCTGCGTGTTTATTGAGGTACTTCTAAAATGAAAGTCTCTCCTATTTCATCTTACTGCATTTTCATTCAGAAGAACACAATTGAATTGAGAATGTGAATTACTTTTTATTTATTATATTTTGCTTTGGTAACTCAAACCAAATAGGAACATTGTGATCTAGATTTAGAAAACTTTTCTGAAGAATGGCTTGGTAGAAGTTTAGCTGAACTGTAGTATCTCTTTGGGTTAATGAAATTACAAAAATTATCTGCAACTACCTCTAAATTTTGTGTTTTTATATAAACAATACTGAAAACATGCTACTGCCAGATGCCATTTTTATTATTTGTTATTTTAGCTTAAAAAAAGTTATGTTCATATTGTAGCAGTGGTACCTGCCAAAATATTATATATGTGCTTTAGTGAAAATTCAGCAGTCCAGTGGGTATTTACTAGAACTAAATGTGCTGCCTTCCCAGGCAATCCTGTGGTTCATACAAAAACAGTAAAACCATTATTTGCGAAGTTTACTCTTTTAGGTCAGTGTAAGGTCATGTAAGAAAGAGAGTGCCCCTCACATGACTCTGGAAGTTTTGCACTGTCTACAACAAAAATGTCAAACCCATCTGTCAGCATTTGGGGGACATACCTGCAAAATTCAATCTTTTTTCTATGAGTGACTGTTGAAAACCATGAATGGTAGCAATTTTTCTCTAAAAACCCATAATGTCTGAAAAAATTAGAGATATTCAGGATATTTATCCAACAGAGCTTATTCTTAAAATTCCACTTCTTATCATGGGTAGGAGGGGTGGTCTGAATGTGATTTGTAATACACCCTCTACTTAAAATATTTGCTATTTTATAGATATTTTTCCCCGTGTTAAATTTTCCCTATGTTAATTCACTTTTCCCTATGTTAAATTACTTCCTGATGCACAAAAGAATAGCCTGAAATTTTTCTAGGGTAGATCAAGTCTCTTTGGTTTTTCATTTGGGTCATTGTTAGTGGAAACTTCCATCACATTAATTTGTCTAGGTCATATGGCTTAGCTTTTAGATGTCATGAAATCAAATGACTTCACTGGGATGAGAATTTATAGTCCTATCAAGAAGTACTTGAACACCTATTGTCTAGACACTGGGAAGGGTACAAAGATGTAGAAAATAGTCCCTGCCCTCAAAGAATTTATAAAAGATAATGTAATAAAAGTTTCATTTCATTTTTTGATAGCTCACCAAAAAAGTCTGCCAATACTATTTTGCATCATTTCCCAAACTTTGTACTCATGCAGTTTGTCTATTATTCAACCATTGAAAATGTTGGTTTGCTGTGAAATACGTAATACTGCTTTGAGTATTTTGAGGAGAATCTTCCTTAGAGCCTGTTTTAAAATCTGTATGAAGGCAAAGCCATTCCTACACCATCCATTGTGTTCATGTAGGTGCACACATGGATAAGAAGGTGTAGATTGTCCTCAATGACTATCATTTACTGAGTCCTTACAATGTGCCAGAGTACTAAGTGCTTCTGTAAATTGTTTCACATAACTCTCACAGTTATCCTGAGGGTATGATTATTTCTCCTTAATAGAGGAAATCCAGAGGAGTCAGATGGGGTTGCCCATATCACAGCTAATACATAAGAGCGTCAGGATCTGAAACCCGATCCAGGTACTATGAAGTACTGTCTTTTTCTGCTATAGCTGCTTGTTCACAAAGTGATTCTCTCGGCTTCTGTAGACTCTCTGAAGTGATCAATTTTAAATGAAATCCCTTTTGTAATAAAATCATCAATATTCATTGTCTGCAATTGACTGCGAGCAGTGCCATCACCTGGCATGTTTGTTAGTAAGACATTGTTTAGGCCTCACTATTTTAGTTTCTTTGAAATGGAACATTGGCACTTTGTTTCCCCCCTGGTCATGCGTAGAGAGCAAAAGTTTGTGTCATTTTTTAAAGGACACTTAACTTTGTCATGGAGGTGAGTGTGTGCACAAGTAATTATATTTTAAAAAGTGATTGTCATTTGTTTTTATAAATCGGACAGGAAAAGGAGAAGTTCTAGGCAGAGGGAATATCTCTCTTAAGCCCATAAGCCAATACTGCTATCTTAGACAATATTGATTGCCAGTTTGCGGTCAATAGGAAGATCAAAGGGCGTTTGATCTTGCCTGCAGATTTGGTGCCAGCAAATTAACAATATTTAATATAGGAATTTGTTGTTAATATTTTGTTTTTTTATCTATTGAGATTGTTTTTGGGACACCTGCCTGGCTCAGTTGGTAGAGCATGTGACTCGATCTCAGGGTCATGAGTTCAAGCCCCACATCGGGCATGGAGTCTACTAAATAGATGAATGAATGGATGAGTGAATGAATGAATGAATGAATGAATGAATAAAGATAGTTTTTAACAGAAACTTTTTGAGGAAAAATACTATCCTTATGATTCTCAGAATTAGAGATAGACTGGAAACTGTTCAGATTTTCTCTTATTTGACTATCTCCACAGTTCAATATGTTAGAGACAAACACTTATGATTTTAATCAGGCTTCTTGTGACTGGATTTCTTTATCTATAGGAAAGGAGTATTTCGATCTGTATTTCTCTGGCCAAAATATAGCTGTAATACTTAACATTTATAAATAAAAACTCTACTATGTGATAAAGGAAGTAAATTTCCAAGCCTAGAGGAGAAGTCAAGGGGAGTGTATGATCATTTGTTGCAGTAAACTATTTTTAAATGGTTCCTTTATGAAAAAAAAGTTATAAATACTAAAGAATTAAGTTCTCTATCAATTAGTTTAATAGATTTTTTTGTCAAATAGATTTCCTTTATATCAGGTCTTGGCATATTACCATATACAGGTACAGAGAGAGAGTTGCTTATTAGGAAACACACCATTGGCAAAGGCACCCTCAGTTGTGTTTTGTTTTTCCCTTAAGGCATAGTATTCAGCATTGCTTCTCCTCCCCACTTGGATCTGGCTGAGATGAAATGCATGTATATAGCTTTTCATAAGGCAAAGTGATGAAGATGGGATGATTTTAAGAGATCCTTGCCATAGAATATAACTTGGACACATAAATACACTGCATATATCATCCTTTAGTGATCGGTGTATTTCTAATGATATGAAAGCAGAAAAGGGGATGATGTTGGCAAGCTGCCAACAGCTCTGATTTCACTTCTAATTAGAGAAAAGAAAGATAATCAGAATTTCTCATGCTTCATCCTATCTGTAAATTGATCATTTGGGCCTGCCAAAGCTGAAGGAAACACCTGATTTGGTATTAAAGATTGCATTATTTTTTAAAGACAGCATTTTAATACATTTAAATTGAGTCATTATGTAAACTATGACTTTGTTGAATTACACTCAGTATTAATTAAGTCAGTACTAATTTGATCAGAATATTAATTAGGTCAGAATATTAATGTAAACCATCATCTTTGCTGAATTATAATCATAAAGGATGACCTGGAAAGGACCCAAGAGATCCTCTAGCCCAGTGCTGTTGAGTGCTATGAAGAGTAGGACTCACCATGTCCTTTTGCAGTTAAGGAGCAAGGAGAGCAAGGAGAGAAGAGATTGCAAAGGGAATCCTCAAGGCCGATTCCCCAGGAATTCTCATGTACCCTATGCCCCTACTTTCCTACTTTGAAACTCACCCGACTGAATGAGCTGCTACCTCTATGACACATCCTTCACTCCAGAGGCTGGAAAAAAAGATTGGAAACATCTACTCTAACCCACCCCTCTTTTTTACAAAAGAGAGAAACAGCCCCAGAGACATTAATGAGTGCCCAGGTATACACACCTTGTTAGAGTCAGAACCAGAACTAGAACCCAGGCACCCTGACTTCTAGTCCACAGATGAGAGTGGAGGGTGGTAAGACAACCCTACATTTCCACTGAGTAGGAAAGGGTATCTTTTCTTGTTTTCAAAATTGTAATAGTTTTTTAAGCCCTCAGTCAAGTTTGTACTAGGAGTGGATTCAAGCTGCCAGTTTCCAAGTAGGCTATTTTTGCATGTGAATTTTCACTTTTCATTTTATACTGTTACATCTTGATTTTAGCAACTTTTTCTTTTGAAATTTGATAGAATAATCTCTAAATGTAAATTTGCTTTTTTAAATGAACATCTCTCCACTTACCCCATTCATATATAATTTTCATTTACAAAGGGGAAAATTAGTTTTCAAGTATATGATTTCCCATTATAAATTATGAACTGAAAAGTAACTTTTTGTTTAGTGTGGTATTCATTTGTGTATCCAGCTGCATAGTATTTATATCGCTAGTTTTGAATGCAGTCTACAATACCCTTTTTTACTCTATGGAAAGGTTAAAATATCATCTTGAAGGTTTGGGACATATATTGAATCCAAAGGATCAAACTTCTATCAACATAATTAGGATGTTTCTGAAGTGAATTTAGTTATAGGGAGGAAGAAGAAATGGGAACTAATGGAAGACCTATAGCAGGAAGATGTTGAAATACAGAGTATTTGTAAATTCTCCTATTCTCCTCCTCGGCCTTCTAGAGAGGAATTCAAGCATAAATATAAAAAAATTTTACGAATTTTTATTTTACAAATTATATTTACCAGATTATAGCTGAAGAAAAAAAGGTGAAATTCTAGGTTTTTTCTTTAAGTACAGTGGAATTATTTGTCTTTTGAATGCAGTGTTGAATTTTGCTAGACTTCTGATGTTCTTCTTTGTATTACACTGGAATTAGAGAGTATTTTTACCATTCATTTCAAAGAGCTTTGAAAATGCTTTGGCATAATTTATTTATTTGTGGTAAGTAGAATTAGGAAGACATCAGCAATATAGAATCCTAACAGTAATTGTGCATACTGTATTTAAGTGACTTTTATGCCTGTTTACTTTCTGTAATTTTTACATTTTATAAATCAAATACCTTAGTATACTTCCACTAGAAATTAATTTATAATTGATTATTTATACTGGATGAAGTAGCAGGTCCATTTTAGTATTAATCCACTCAGATTAACTTTAACAATTTTTATATCTATGATTCATTATATTACAACTTTTTAAATAGCATTTATAACAGAAGAACTTTTGTTTTATAAAGTATTTGTTACAAAAAAAAACACCATCTTGCCAAAAACCATTACAATTTCTATGCATTATGTAATTATTCAGTGACGTCACTGTTGAGGTTTGCATGTTGTTGTAGGTGCTTTTTCATATCTGTGTTTGTGGTGTTTATGTGGAATTGTTAACCATTGCTGCTATCACTTATTGTAGTTAAACTGAAAAACTGTGCTAAGAGGCTGTGCCACTCAACATTTGTATGTGTAACTTGTGAAAATATGTACTTAGTTGTTTAATATTTTGAGCCAGCACTTAGTGGCCTCTACAGAAGGAAATATTGTAGTTGTCAAGTGGTGCCAACTTCAGAATCTTGTTTCACATGTGTAATTCCAGGTCAGATTTTCTTCCATACTTTCCCCAACTCTTTGAAAGGAAATTTTGCAAAAAGAAAAAGCAAGAATTCTTAACATTTCCAGTACTCCCCCCACTTCAGATCTTTTTTTGTTCTTCTGATACTTGAACACGTTATAGAGAAATCCAATAGAATGACAATGTGGCAGCATAATTACTTTTATCTGGTTATTTTTATCCAGATAAATGATTTATAACCAGACTATGAGGTGCTTACATTATTTTTGTTGGTCGTTATGGGTTATTGTTTGAAATGCATTTGATAAGAATATTTAGCTTTTTAAGTGTGTTTATTAAGGACGGTAGAAACCTCAGAGTTCTCAAGTATTAACTTTTATATTCAGCATTCACATGGGCTTATTTAACATATTTATTTGCCTTATAACCATCAGAATTTTTTCATATCCAACTGTCTTTAGTTTGGTTCCTAGTATTTCCATCTTGCCTCAGCAGTTACAACACACTCTGAATGTAGAGAGAAAATTATTTCAGTGAATAAATTTTATATTTTGTTAAAATTCCACATGGGGGAAATATCATTATACATTTATACTCTTAAAATGGAAGGGAAACTGTCATAAAATGTTAATAAAGAAGGCTATTTCCTTAAAAGCATTTAAATACCAACACACCAAAATTCCTTGCTTAGTGCGGGGTTTCATTCTGTCTGTTCAATGGGTTTCTAATTATGAGATTCCTTTAATAAAGGGATAATCTCCTGAATTATATAGAGGCTTTTTGTATGACTGTCAGATACATGGCGACAGCCAGTGCTGTATTTGGAAACATTGCTGCTGAAATTGCTGATTTAATTCTAAGAATATTAAAACTAATTCATCAAGGCCCCTGCCACTTCTTTGCTTAAAGGAAAAGAAAGGCAGATTTTAATTGTGAGCCTTTTCTCCAGAATATGCTTTAAACATTTACCCCTCAATAGAGGTGATAAAGCAATAAAAGGAAATTCAATTATGTATGTTCTAAAGAAGTTCTGCCCTTGTCCAGTGGCCTTTAGAGCAACACTAAAGTATTTCTTGATTTCTGCATTGGGGGCTTTCAGGCAAGGCCTTTCTACTTAAAATCTTTTTTATATTTTGGACACCAAAGATTATGGCATGATACATCCTGACGATTAACGGTTTCTATTAGATAGCTGTGGGCACGTTTATTTGAATCCTGCTCTTGGATCTTTTTACCCACTTTTGGTCTTCTGTACATTTTAAATGTCTGTCCTGAGGTCCTTATGCCCAGGGCAACTTTTTAATTAAATAATGCATATATATTTATTAGGCTTCTAATTTATAGAGTATGTTTCCATCATGACTTTCAGCTTTTTTTCACTGTTAAAATTAGACATAGATTTGCCCGATTAGCCCCATTATGAGCAATAGCTTGTACTTTTTTCATTGTAATCTGGAAATGTAACTGTAACCGCATAGGCCTGAGACCTGGCAAGAGAATGACTGGAAGCATTTTGGATTCAACGGAATCACTTAAATGACTCGTTTATCTGTTAAAGTGAAGAACTTTGATTGTTTAGTAGAAGGAATGCTATATTCAACTTAAATAAGGTCTTCCATTTTATGAATTATAAGAATAATTTTAAAATTTCTTTTACTCTACCACTTAGAAGTTAATTGGGATTGAAAAGGTAGACTTGTCAATGTATTCAGTATAATTTAACACCAGGCATTTTTTTTAAAGCAGAAGTATAACCATCACAATTAATGCTTAGAACAATTTTATGAAAAATGATACTATTCTTTGGAGATGCATTTACTTCCCCCCCATTTGGTAGACTGACATTTTTTGTATATTTTCTGGCCACTTGGCTTTTAACTGGTTTATGCGAAAAAAGCACATGTGTGCCTGATGTTCACTCTAATCCTATTTTAAAATTCTCTTTTTAAACTGCTGCAATTAAAATTTGTGAAAGAGGAGAAAGGTGTATTGGAAATGGAGGGAAATTTCTGTTAATATGTTAAGATGTGTGACTGTGATGCTCTTGGTTAATTAATCCTCTGCCAGTTGATATTTGTATTAATATGGTAGAACTTTTTTGTTAATAAGAATATCCTATTGGCTTCATTTTTATTTTTCTGCTCAATGCTTTTCACACTAAGGTGTTTTCATCTTTTTCAGCTCACTGTTTTTGCTTCATATTTGTCTATGTACTTGTGCTCTAAATAAAATTCTAGTTTTATGTCCCACTGGCTTATTCCATTGTATGTATAATATTTGTCTCTAATGTCACGTATTTTTCTATTGTTTTCAGTATTTGTTGATACAGCCTAAAACTTAAGGATATAAGGAAAAAATCCAGTAGGGGCGCCTGGGTGGCTTAGTCGGTTAAGCATCTGACTCCTGATTTCAGGTCAGGTCATGATCTCAGGGTCTTCAGATGGAGCCGAGCGTCAGGCTCCACGTGGGGCATAGAGCCTGCTTGGGATTCTCTCTTCCTCTTTCTCTGCCCCTCCCCACCTTACGTGTGTGTGTGTGTGTGTGTGTGTGTGTGTGTGTGCTCGCTCAAAAAGAAAAGAAAAAAAAAGTCTAATAAAATCAGCTAATGAGCATCAGTGATGTTTCCATAATGAGAGCATGCTTTAATCACAGTATTTTGTCTCTATTTGAATATGACCAATCTTCCTTCATTTAATAAGTGGTTTCCTGCAAAGCTGGCTGATGTGTGCAGCCACAAGAAACGATTTTGAAACAAGCCACATTTTGAAAAAAGTTGTCCTGGTCACTGTGCATTAGGCCCCAGGATATAGTCAGTGCATATTAAGCAGACTATTCCATATCAAGTGTTTCTTTTCTTTTCTTTTCTCTTTTGGTAGGCAGCAAAGCAAGTTTATTGAGCGATAGTACGAAGTTCCCAAAGAGAGAGGGGACCGGAGATGGTTGCCCCAGGTGTTGTTTCTAACCAGTAAGGAGGGGGAAATCATGGAAGAAGAAGCATTTCTACATGAGTATGCTCACACATAGCCCATACGGTAGGGAAGACACTTTCTCGGACAGCTGAATTAATCATATGCTTCCTGGACCCCCAGGTCCAAAAATCCCATTAATGAAACAGAGACTCCACTACAAACTCACTATCTCTGAGCTCTGCGGCCAATTGTACAAAGTTCTACCAAGCTAAGTAGATATCAGTTTCCAGACTTCCTTAGTTTTAGGAAAATCTTTTGGTCAGATATAATTCCCCATGTGCAATTTGTTGCATTTAGCATGTTTGATGATATTCTTTAGGCAGAATAGGAATGGTTATTCAAAATGATTATAATTGTTAACTTCAGGCATCTTTGTTGTGTCACTGAAATTATTTAATAAAGAAAAACATTAAAACACCAGAAAATATAATGTTCTTTATCACAGTCATTTGTCTTGTATTTCTTTCATATCTATGAATAATCTACCAGTCTTTACTCACAGAAAGCTGAATATTGCAAATGGAAGCAATAACTGTATTTTTGTATGATATTATTTTAAAGTTACTTTATAAATAGTTATAATTTAGTTTATGTTTTCCTGGTACTTCTGGAAACAAGGAACCTACCTTTAAAGTTGTTTATAAGTTATACATTTAAGACATGACTAAATAAATAAATATGTCAAATTTTATTTCCCCAATAGGGCAAGAATATTAGAATTCAAGCTGAGTAATATTTAGCCTACGACTCAGAAAATGTATTCTTTTAAAAAAAAGTTTTAGGGGTCCCCGGGTGTCTCAGTCGTTAAGTGTCTGCCTTCGGCTCAGGTCATGATCCCAGGGTCCTGCGATCGAGGCCTGCATCGGGCTCCTTGCTCAGCAGGAAGCCTGCTTCTCCCTCTCCCACTCCCCCTGCTTGTGTTCCCTCTCTTGCTGTCTCTCTCTCTCTGTCAAATAAATAAAATCTTTAAAAATAAATAAAATAAAAGCTTTATTTATTTCATTTATTCATAGTTTTCTGAAAAGGTATCAAGTAACTAAAATGTCTAATATGTACAAAATACTTCATGTTGGGATATATCATCTGAAAAGAGTATGTAAAAAGCAAACATTGAATTGGTGGCAAATATTTTCAGGCCAAACTATTGTTTTCTTAAAAGAGCATTTTCTTTCTTTCTTTTTTTTTTTTTTTTAAGATTTTATTTACTTATTTGACAGAGAGAGAGAGATCACAAGTAGGCAGAGAGGCAGGCAGAGAGAGAGGGGGAAGCAGGCTCCCTGCTGTGCAGAGAGCCTGATGTTGGGGCTCGATCCCAGGACACTGGGATCATGACCTGAGCCGAAGGCAGAGGCCTTGACCCACTGAGTCACCCAGGCGCCCCAAAAGCATTTTCTTTATTAAAATTTATAATGATTTTAAAGTGTTAAGGCAAAAATAAATGTTCATTATGAAAAATTTGACACATTCTAGTAAATATTATAAAAGTAAATAGAAATCACAGGAATTTTACTACCCATAAAAACAATTCAACTAATATTTTGCTGTTTTATTTTATAATTCTTATGCATAGATGTCCTTCAAAAATTGTAGTCAAGCTGCATTTACTGTTTCGTACATTTGTAAAAGATCTTTAGCCTTTGAAAGTATGATTATTATATAGTTACATAGTTTTCCATTACATAGTAGTACCAAAATCCATTTTACAGTGCTTTTGTTGGATTGGATTTTCACTTCTATAAATTTGCCTTCAAGAACATCCTTAAGCATACGTTTTTGTATGTATCTGTGATTAAATATTTAGCATAAATTTCTACAAGAGGAATTCCTGGGCCAAATAAAAAACATTTATTTTTCCTACATACACATTTCCAAAATCCTACTTATTTTTATCACTTTAAAAAATAATATATTCATTTTGTAAAGCTTACAAGTCTCACAGAGGTAAATGCTAACCAATGTGATGTGTATCCTTCCAGATTTTTTTCTAAACTAGTGGAAGTTCCCCCTATCCTAGCCAATACTTAGATGTGGACCTTTTTATATTTTTGCCAGTCTGATAAATGAAATACATCTTCTTTTGATTATATGCCTTATTATTATTAATGTTTTTGTTATTTGTTTCCTTCTATGAATAATTGCTTGTCGTATCCCGGGCCCATATTCTAGTGAGTAATCTTTTTCCAATTGATTTAAAGGAGGTTTTCGTATGTACTTTGTCACTTTATGTGTTATAAGTATTTTCTCCAGGTCTGTTTATTGTCTTTTAAAATTTATTCAATGCAGAACTTTTGAATTTTTATGTCATCTGATTTGTTAATCTTTTTTATAACTCTGGGTTTTATCATGCTGAGAAAGGCTTTTCTTACTCCCCAAATCATGAAAATTGTCTTCTTTATGGAAATAGCCTTTTGAAAAAGATCTATTTGGAAATGTGTTGTGTGTGGTATGAAATAGGAATCTAAATTTGCTTTTGTTTTGGTTTTTCCAACTCAATAGCTTATTATCTCAAAGCATTTATTGAAGAGTCCATCCTTTCCCCAGCAATTTGAATTGGAACCTTTGTTATATACTCAATTTGCATATTTACACAGGCCTTTTCTGGACTTTCTTCTGTTGCACTGATCTATTTCTCTCTTTTCTAGAACTTAAATTATGGCAGTATTATACTACATGTTTATATCTTTCAGGGCAAAGCCTCCCAAATATTATTTTAAAAATTGCCTTTCTTTTCTTATGCATTTACTCCCCCAGATAAACCTGATCAGTAACAACTTGGCCAGTAACAAACTACAAAAAGGGGGATTTTAATTAGAATTATACCACATTAAAGATTACTTGAAGAAATTAAGCATCCTTATAATATTGAGCCTTTCCATCCAGGTACATGATATAACTCTTCTTTTATTAAGTTTATATATACATATGAGGGGCGCCTGGCTTGCTCAGTTAGTTAAGTATCTGACTCTTGATTACAGCTCAGGTAATGATCTCAGGGTCTTGAGATCAAACTCCGAGTTGGGTTCTGCACTGAGTGTGGAGTCTGCTTGAGATTCTCTCCCTCCCCCTCTGCCCCTCCCCTCGTTTGTGCTCTCTTTCTATATAAGTAAGTAAATAATCTTATAATTTAAAAAAAAGTATTTTTTGAAAGTTCTTAGTGAATTTTACAGACATAAAAGGCCACAAATAATGTACAGCTTGGTTAATTTTTCTGCAGCAAGCATTCTGCTGAAAACACCACCTAGAGGAAGACATAGAACATTACCCGAAACCCAGAAACTTCCCTCCTGTACCCTCCCTTAGTTACTTCCCTCAGGCAACCATTTTGTTATTTCAACATGAGTCATTTTATCTGTGTTTGAATTACGTAAGTGGGCCATTTCAACTCACTCTGTTGTGTCGGGCCTCTTTTGTTTAACATTGTGTTTGTGGGCTTCATCCATATTTTTTATGTTTGTTGATTCCAGTACATTCCTTGTCATTATTGTGTAATAATATATTGTATAAATATTTTACAATTTCATATGCATTCTGTTGTTTATGAACATATGAATATTTCAAGGTCAAGGCTTTCTATTATTCATTTTTCTTTCATGAACACTCATATTACATGCCTTTCGGTAAACATGTAGATGCTTCTATTAGGTATATACTCAGGTGTAGCATTGCTGGATCACAGAATATTTGTATGTTCAACTTTAGTAGATACTACCAATTAGTTTCCAAAGTGGGTGTGCAAATTGATGTTCCTACCAGCTGAGTATGAGTGTTCCGATGGCTCCACATCCTCATCAATGCTTGATCTTTGCAGATTTTGTTTTTATTTTAGACATTTTGGTGGATGGATTTTAATTTATGTTTCCTGAAAAATTAATGATATTTTGTATTTTATTCAGTACCCATTCAAGTTTGCCCATTTTTAATTGGCCTAGCTGCCTTCTAGTTGGTTTGTTAGATATATGCACTTCAGATATCTTCTCTCACCATGTGGCTTGCCTTTGCACCCTCTAAATGGTGCATTTTAATAAATATCTTTTTAATTTTAAAGAAATTCCGTTTGTGGTGCCTGGGTGGCTCAGTGGGTTAAAACCTCTGCCTTCGGCTCAAGTCATGATCTCAGGGTCCTGGGATCGAGCCCCACATCAGGCTCTCTGCTCAGCAGGGAGCCTGCTTCCCCCTCTCTCTCTGCCTGCCTCTCTGCCTACTTGTGATCTCTCTCTCTCTGTCAAATAAATAAATAAAATCTTAAAAAAAAAAAATCCCGTTTATCAATCTTTTACTTTTGAGGTAATAATATTGATGTTCCATTAAAAATATGCAGCTACCCCAAGATCCTAAAGATGGTCTCCTATGTTTTTCTCTAGAAGCTTTATTGTTTTACCATTCACATTTAGGTTATGATCCATTTGGAATATTTTTGTTTGTTTGTGGTGTGAGGTAAGCATTCAATTCGCTCATATTATTTTAAGGATTTTTGTGTCTGTTTATGAGCTGTGTTGGCCTGTAATTTTCTTTTATTGTATTGTTCTTGTCTTATTTTTTTTAGAGAAAAGTTATGCTGTCCTGAAAAAGAAAATGGGTATTATTCTCTTTTTCTATTCACTAGCAGAGTTTTTAGGTTTGGCATTATTTGTTTCTTACATGTTAAAACAATTTGCTGGTGAAATCCATCTCAACCTGGAGAGGGTTTGTGTGTGTGTGTGTGTGTGTGTGTGTTTTGTGTGTGTGTGTGATATTTCAAACTACAGATTCAGTTTCTTTAATGGATGTAGGACTATTTAAATTTTATATTTCTTGTTCAGTTTTAGTAAGTTGTGGCTTTCCTATGTATTTGCCCATTTTATCCAAATTTTCAAATTTATTGGCATCAAGTTGTTCATAATATCTTTTTACTATCTTTTTACTATCTGTAGGATCTGTAGTGATAACCCCTGTTTCATTCTTTGTGTTGCAATTTGTGCCTTCTCTCATTTTTCTTACCAGTTAATTAATTTTGTTAATCTTTTTAAATCTATCTTTTTGGCATTACTTCTTTTTTAATTATAAATTTCCTATTGCACTGATTTCTGTTATGTGTATTGTTTCCTTTTTTCTACTCTTTTGAGTATATATGTTGTTCTTTTTATCATTTCCTGGTTCAGTTGATATTCAACCCTTCTTTCCTGATCTCTGCATTCAATTTTATAATTTTCTCTATAGATACTGCAATAAGTGCCTCCCACAACTTTGACATATATGTTATTATTATAATTTGGTTTGATATATTTTCTTTTTTTTTAAGATTTTATTTCTTTATATTTGAGAGAGAGAGAGCATGAGCAGGGAGAAGGGGTAAAGGGAGAGGGAGCATATCTACATATGCTCAGCAGGGAGTCTGATGCGGGTCTTGATCCCAGGATCCGGGATTATGATCTGAGCCAAAGGCAGACGCTTAAACCACTGAACCACCCAGGCACCCCTGAAATATTTTCCAATTCCCATTGTTTTTTTCCCCTTCATCGGGGGTTTATTTATTTAGAAGCATATTATTGCTTAGCGGTTAAAAGTTATATTCTTTTAATTGATTTATATTTTAATTCTGCTGATGTTCTGAATGATTTAATCCTTTGGAATGTTGAAGTTTGCTTTTATGTCCTAGTATTTCTATTTTGGTAAAAGGGCCATGTATCTTTGAAAAGAATGTGTCTTCTGCAGTTGTTAGATATGTTGTTCTTTGTGTATCAGTTAAGTATAGTTTGATATTTGCATTGTTTCAGTCTTCTATTTCTATACTATCTTCTGTGTGCACTTGTTCTGTCAGTTATAGAAAAGGACATATTAAAATCTTAGTTGTAGATTTGCCTATTTCTTTTTAAAATTCTTACAACATTTACTCTTTTTTTTTTTTTTAAAGATTTTATTTATTTATTTGAGGGAGAGAGAAAGTGAGAAAGAGCATGAGAGGGGAGAAGGTCAGAGGGAGAAGCAGACTCCCCGTGGAGCTGGGAGCCCGATGTGGGACTCGATCCCGGAACTCCAGGATCATGACCTGAGCCGAAGGCAGTTGCTTAACCAACTGAGCCACCCAGGCGCCCCGCTCTTTATATTTTGACGCTATGTGATTAGATAGAAATTTGGATTATTATATCTTTCTGTTGAATTTTAAAATATTTCTCTTTATTTATAGTAATACATCTTGCCTTAAAGTCAGTTTTGTCTGATATATAGCTATACCAGCATTCTTTTCTTTACTGTTTACATAGTGTACCTTCTTTTCATCCTTTTGCTCTCAACTTTTCTACCCTATTTATTCCTGTGTGTAAGGAGCACATAGGTGAGTTTTGTTTCTTATCCAGACTGACATCACTTACCTTTTTTTTTTTAAGATTTATTTATTTGAGAGAAAGCATGAATGGGGGAGGGGCAGAGAGAAAGAGCATGGAGCCCAAAGTGGGTCTCAGTCTCATGATCCTGAGATCATGACCTGAGCTGAAACCAAGAGTCGGATGCTCAACCAACTGAGCCACCCAGGCACCCTGACATCACTTATCTTTGAATTGGACTATTGATCCTGGAATAATTGATACATTTAGGTTTAAGTCTATAATCCTACATTTTTCTTTGTCCCATCTATTCTTTGTGCCTTGTTTTTGATTAAACAAGTCTTTTTATTCCATTTTCCTCCTCTATGAACTTATACTCTTTCAATATTCTTGTAGTGGTTACTATGGAGATTAAAATATGCATCCTTGCACTGTTAAAGTCTACTTTAAATTAGTGTTTTCATCATTTTCTGAATAATGCAAAGACCTTTCAAAACTAGCTCCAGTTCACTCTTTTGTGCTATAGTAATGAATATTAATTCTACATGCATTTAAAGCCCCACAAGACACCATTAGTATTGTTTTAAACAGCTGTGTTCATTTAAATTCACCTACATATTCAATTTTTCCAGTATTATTTATTTTTTGCTGTATCAACGTGTTTCCATCCTGGATCAGTTATTGCCTGAAAAATTCCCTTTATTATGACTTAATACTTGACTGCTGATAATAAATGTATTCATTATTTTGTACAACTTCCCCTGTATTTCACCTTTATTTTTGAAGGATGCTTTCCTTAGTTTGAATTCCATACTGTCATCAGGCCACCCCCATGCAGGGAAGCCCTATTCACTCCAGTAAGACTCTGACTTTTCACATAGGGCTTCTTCCCATATTTCCCACTGCTGTGTGGGTGTCCTCCTTACCCTGCTCAGGCAATCACACCACATACCTGGCTACCTCTGCATGGGATGTTTGTTTTTCTCTCTGAGTTCAGGCTCTGTTGCCTCCCAGCCTCCCACTAAAACATATTTCTTGCCCCAGTCAGTTTCCTATACCCCTCAGTGGGCAGGCTTCATGCCTCACTCTAAGCCCCCACAGCCCTTTCAACACACACATACTCCAGGAAGACAGATAACTACTTTGCTCTGCCCCACCAACAGCTTTGAAACTGAAAAGTTCAGGAAGAAAATGGAAAAAGAAGAGGAAAGAGAAGAGGAAGAAGAGAAAGAAGGGAGAGAATTCCATAATTTCCATTTTGTTAATAGATTCTAATGCTCTGGTAAAATTCTCTATCTTCTCCTTATTTCCTTGAACATATTAAAATTATTTTAAAGTCCATGTCCATCCATGTCTGACAAGTTCAATAATCTGGATAATCATGTTGGCTGATTTTTCTCTTGTATTTCATTTGTTTGGTTTTTTTTTTTTTTTTTGGTCTAATTTTATAGTATGCCTGTTAACTCATTATTGAATTCTGGCCATTTTGTACGAAAACTTGTTGAAGATGTTATCCTTCCTCCAGAGAGGATTTAAATTTCTGCTAGCTAGCAAATAAGGTAGGCAGATCACCTTAACCCATTTGAGACTGTTCTACAGATCTTTCTTGACTTACAGTGGGGTTATATCTTGATAAACCCATCATAAGTTAAAATGTTTTAGGTAGAAAAAGGATTTACTAGGCCTAACCTACCGAACATCTCAGCCTAGCCTACCTTACATGTGCTCAGAATACTGATGTTAGCCTATAGTTGGGCAGAATCATCTAACACAAAGCCTGTTTTATACAAAAGTGTTGAATATCTCACATAATTTACTGAATACCGTACTGAAAATGAAAAACAGAATGGTCGTGTGGGTACAGAATGGTTGTGAGTCTCTGGTTGTTTGCCCTTGTGATCACGAGTTTGGGAGTTGTGGCTGGCTGTCTCTGCCCAGCATCACAAAAGAGCATCCTACCACATATCACCCAGCCCAGGAAAAGGTCAAAATTCAAATTTTGAACTATGATTTCTACTGAATGTCTATCACTTTCACATCATCGTACAGTTGAAAAATCATAAGTCGAGCCATCATAAGTCAGGGACCATCTGTATTTCCAGTGTTTCATATTCTTACTGTTAAGCCCTTCCTGGGTCTCAAATGAAAGCCCGTATTGTTACCAAGTCTTCTCCTCCTTAGGAGGCCTTGTTACTATTCTTGACTCCTCAGCGCCATGGAGTTTCCTCTTAGTGATTTCTCCTTTCTACTTGATTTCTCTGCATCTTGCCTGTGCATATTTAGCTTAGGAATCAGCAATTCCTGGAAGGAAAATTGCATGCAAAATGTTGGCTCACTTTTCCGTGGTTTCCTTCCTCCAAGATGTCCAACTCTCAAGTGCTGGCTGCTTCTTAGGCCTGTAGTTGAATATTTGTATACTTGTTTCCCTGAGATTACTTAATGTAGACTTCAGGCTACTTGTTTCTGTTTGGGCTCTATGACCTGCACTGCAACTCTTCAAATGATTGAAGAGGAAAATGCAAAACTCACTTCTGTGCATTTCACATCTCTCCAGGATTTTTGCTCCTTGAGTTCCAGTTACTTTTGTTTTCCAGTGCATTTTATCTAGCCTTATTCTCAGCAGGGAAGATAGTATAATACCAGCTACTCCATTATAGCCCTAAGTGGAAGTCCTCCTGACATCATTTTTAAGTTTTCATTTCTTTTATTAACTTGTTCTTGGATGCTGTGTCTTTCATGATTAAAAATATCTTTATTTTGCCCCAGCGCTTGAATGATACCTTAAGTAGCTAATAGAATTCTTCATTTTCTAGTCTTTTCCCCTTACAACTCTGAGAAGACAAGAGTCATTATTTTTTAGCATGTTGTGTCACAGATGAGAAATCTGATTCTTGTTACTATGTTAAAGACATTTACCCTCTTACGAGATAAAGATTATCAAATTTTCTTTTTGTTCATAGACCTTGGAAATTTCACCAAGATATGTTTATATATATCTTCTATAAGGAGATATGTCTTCAGTATGTATATTTGACCGTTCAATGTATATTTAACACCCTAAAGATTAAAATCTCTTTGATTATTGGAAATTTTCTTATATTATTTCTTTCGCTATTTATTTTATCCTATCCTCTCATAATTTTTCTTTTGAATTCTTATAAGCTAGATTTTGAATTTCCTGCCTCAGTCTTCTATGCCTCTTAACTTCACCCTCGTAATTTAAAAACTATTATGACTTTGCTTGCCCTTCCAGGAAAATTCCTTCCATATCACTAATTTGTATTTTAGCCATGTTCATTCTAATACTCAGCTCTTCTATTAAGTATTTTTTAATTATGTTTTGTCAGTTATTTTAAATTCCCAAGGTCTTATTCTCTTATTTTTCCTTTTCCGATGAAAGCTGTTCTTGTTTTAAGGATGAATTATGTTCTCAAATCTATGTAATGATTTATTTGTGATCATTTGAATTTTTTCCCATTGAATTAATTTTATGAGAGAGTGGGAATATGGAATTAATTGCTCTACTTATGTAACTTGGTAACTTTCATGCTATTGGTTTTCCCCAGGTCCAAGTGATACTTGTTTGTACGCTCACAATTTTTTTTAAAGATTATTTATTTGAGAGAGAGAGAGAGAGTGGGCAGGCGAAGGGGCAGAAAGTAAGGGAGAGAGAGTCTCAAGCAGACTCCCCACTGAGTGCGGAGCCCAACATGGGGCTTGATCTCACAACCCTGAGATCATGACCTGAGCCAAAATCAAGAGTCCATCACTTAACTGACTGAGCCACCCAGGCGCCCCGGTGAGCTCACATTTTAAAATGAAAGTCTAGATTTATCATCACTGCTAGCTCACAGGGATTTCCTTAGACGTTATTAAAGGCCTTGTTTGATATATCTGGACACAGCTCACTCTTGAAGGTAATAGTTGAGCACAGGGTTTTGCAAGTGGACTTCAGCCAGCTGTAATGAGTGGACAAAGAATTCCCCACAAATAGGCTTTTCTTCAGGGTGTATAAGTGGAAAATAAGCTGGGAATTCTCAAATGTAGACAAAGGGGAAGTGTTACCTGACAGAGGCATGCATTCAGCCATTTTTTGCTTTTTGCAGCTGCTTTTTGGCTGCCTAGAGTTTCCTGAGGCAATGCCCTTTCTCTCTCTGACTCTGAGGGTGGGTTTTCACAGTGATTTCCCTCACTTTCCATGCTGTGCTTGCCAACACTTATGCTATAAATGATGTGGTGGTAATTATGCATAGAGAGCAGGGTAGTTGTTCAGATCTGGCCATTCTTAGGCTAAGTGCACGACCCCACGGTCCAGCCCTGCTCCCATGGCCAGCTCTTCCAAACTTTGAGCTTGAAGTTTGCCTGTTCTCTAATGGAAGAAAAATGCAAGTCTTTTTTTAGTAGTCCCCTCTTTCTCCTGTATTCAGTTTTAAGTCCTCACTTTTGTTTGTTTCTCCATCAATAGAGCCTCCTAAAAATTTCCTTGGCACGTAGCTTTATAACTTCTACCAGAATTTTTAAAAAGCAATGTATTAAGTAAACGTATTCACTATTTAAATGTAATTATGATAGAACCATATGTGTTGGGGTGCCTGGGTGGCTTTCATTAAGCGTCTGCCTTCGGCTTGGGTCATGAGCCCAGGGTCCTGGGATCGAGCCCCGCATCAGTCTCCCTGCTCAGTGGGAAGCCTGCTTCTCCCTCTCCCACTCCCCCTGCTTGTGTTCCCTCTCTCGCTATCTCTCTCTCTCTGTCAAATAAATAAACAAAATCTTTAAAAGCAAACAAACAAAAAACAGAAGAACCGTATGTGTCATTTAATCATTTTCACACAATTTCTTTCCCATTATGTAAGCATACAAGCATTCTTTACCTGTTTCTCTGTGTCCTAGGATTCTGTTTTCCATTTTCAGTGTACAGTCTCTGTCCTCTGTTAAAAATGAAATTACTTAAGGCCATATAATTGTTTTATGTAATAATTAAACTTAAACATCCTATCTTATAGTGTGACTTTTTTCTACTCCTATGCTATACCGAAATGATGAGGACTGGGCTGTGTTACAAATAAATCTTTTGTTGTGGTTGTTTAAAAACAAACATAGTGGAACTGTAGTGGTTGTGTAAATTAAATCAGACTTAGTTCTCCTCGCTGAAGGTTAATACAAGTAAATATTGGGGACCTGAGTATACTTTTCATAAGTGGCTAATATCTAAATTGTATTCCATACTGAAACTTTATCCATGTAGTACATGATTCCTTTGTTGTGATGGTCAGAGCATAGAGTCAGTGGGACCAAGTCCAAACCCTAGCTCTAGCACTTGCTGACTCCATGACTTGGGGCAGTCCAGTGCCTGGCACAGAGAGGGCACCTTGGTAAATATTGGATGAGTGATGTATGAATTTACTAAATGACGCCCAGTTTCCTTATGTGTAAAATAAGTATAACAACGCAGTTGCTTAGTGATTACAGATAACTCTTGGCATATAATAAGCATTCAATTAACACTAGATGTAATAATAAATCTTATACTAGAATCCTTTCATTACTATCAAGCAAGTCCCAGAAACAATATGAGTTATCTCAGTTTATGAGGGTGGTGAGAGGAATATACTCACACGACACAGTGGCTTCAGATTGCCTTTCTAGCATTGCTTATTTCTCTTTTGCTCTAAGCATTTATTAAAGCGGATTGTGTGTTTAACAGTTCAACAGCAAACTTAAAGGGTAAAGACACAGTCTTAAGGAGCAATACAAATGAACTGGAGATGTTCTGGACACGATTCCGTCACAGTTCTAAGGAATAATAAAGCAAACGTGAGACACGTACTGGAGAGAATAAGGGGCGTTCGGTTCATGTGGGGAAGGTTGTGTAGAAGTGAATTTGGAATTGGAAATGGGAAAAAAGGCACTATTTGGTACAAAGACCATGGGGAGATTTCTCAGGCTACAGGTCGGGAAAGTTGGTGTGGTGTCTTGGGCACACGCGGATGCTGGGGACACAGGAACTGGTGCTTGGGAGTTCCTCGGTGGGGGCGGTGGAAGGTGAGATGAGTTAGGCACCTTGAGAATTGCACCAACTTTCTGTTTTGCTATTTCTCAGCCTCTTAGTACCTTGTTTGAACATAGAAACATTCCAGAGAGGATCAGAGCCATTAGATAAACTAGAGGTTGGCATTGTTTTCATTCTGAGGTGGTCCACTTTGTTGTTGTTGTTTTTTTTATTCAAAGACCACAATTTAAACAGTTTAAGCTTGGTTTTAGCAGATCACAGAGTATAAAGAAGGGCCTAATGCTTATGGACTCGATTGTCTGTTTGGTATCCATTAAAGTGGGCTCCTTGAGGGAGGACCGGTTTTCATCTGATTTAGTTTGGCAATTGCAATTTAAAATCTGTCCTTTCTCCTCTGAGATAATGTGAGCCCCTCTGGCATGTTCTCCCTTCTTTCCTGTGAAATTATTCTCGCTTTACCTTCCATTCTGATTCTAAGCCAGCTGATGGGTTGGGGAGTCAGGGTTTAAATATCTCTTTGTTCATTTGTGAAAAGAATTAAAGGAATATGCCAACACCATTTAATACAAGGCTGTCCGGGATGGCACAGAAAACACTATATTACAGAGAATAACAGCTCTGTATACACTGAGGGTGAAGAGAAAGGATGTGTAACTTGTCCTCTCTTATTCCTTCTATTTTTGTTATTGTTATTGTTCACATAAATGCCTTTTATTTCCAGTGAAAATTTTAGACGGAACATTCTTTGTTTTCCTGCATTCATTTTTTCCCTTCTGTTATTGGAATGCCTGCATTAGTGCATCAGTTGCTATATATAGCAAAAATACTAGGATCAAATGCAAGGTTACCACACTGATTCCATGCTAGAAATATTGTCCCCTACTTTATTTATTCTAGTATATGTACACTTGATGGACATTTCATTTTTTAAAGTGTTATCTCTTAGGGGATTTCTGTTATTTAACATGATCCCAAGATGTAATTCTCTGAAGAAGGGAATGGCACATTATTTTAATGCCTTTTATTGTTTTTGTTTCTAGCCTATTCTACTAAGCTCAACAAATTTCCTGTATTTAATATTAATGATGACTTGAATGATCTGTGTACCAGTGCAGTAAGCCCAAACACTACCAAAGCCACACGGTATGCCCTGAATGTGTGGCGATACTGGTGCGTGACCAACGGGCTCAAAGATCACACGGACATCACCAAGGTAAGAATCTCTTGAGTTCACTTCTTCTCTCAGCCACTTGCAGAGCTTCTGAGTGCTGGGCATTCTGTTAAGCATTGTGGGGGAACGTTGAACAGTTGCTTTTTGCTTGAGAAAACCTTGAAAGAGCCTGAAAGCAAAAGAAAAAATATACACAGTACAAAGCAGAATTTAATAAGTGTTTTATGAGTGTACAGATCAGATATGCCAAAAAAAATTCAGATGGATAAATTAATTTCAGTTTGGTGAAACTAGTGAAGGAATTGATATTTAAGCGGTGTTTTGAAGGAGAGTGGGAATTTTAGTAGAACTGGGTCACCTGGGTGGCTCCGTTGGTTAAGCAACTGCCTTCGGCTCAGGTCATGATCCTGGAGTCCCAGGATCAAGTCCTCTATCAGGCTCCCTGCTCAGCAGCGAGTCTGCTTCTCTCTCTGACCCTCTCCCCTGTCATGCTGACTCTTTCTCTCTCATTCTCTCTCTTTCCAATAAATAAATAAATAAATAAAATCTTTAAAAAAAAAGAATTTCAGTAGAACTAGATGAAGATGGGAGTCTTCTAGGCCGAGTGACATGAGGAAGAATAAGATTTGGAGGGATAGACTCACTTGCCTGCAGCAGAGATTTCAGATATGGGAATAGTGGACTATAAAACCAGATTTTGATAAACTCTTAACCAAACTAAAATCTGTGACTATTGGGAAGCCGTCGAAGTTTTGTTTTGTTTTTGTTTGTAAGGAGAGACTTTCTCCGAAAGATTATTGCAGTGGGAACAGGGAAGGGACTGTCAAAATAGGGAGAATGCTCTGACTATAAGATCTAAAGGGTTAGGCAAAAGGGAAACCCCTGAAGTTTCTTTAACAGAGAGGAATATGGTGAAAGAGATATTTGGAATAGTTAATGGGAAATGATAAGCAAAAATTTATTTAGTATCCTTGGTCCTCAGTTTCTCCAGTTGTAAAATGAGCTCTTAAAATCTCTTCCAATTTGAAATGTTTAAGGTTGATGAATGGAAGGAAATATTTTTGGACATGTAGAGACAGAACAGAAGGCATATTTTGATTTGGATATACTGAGTCTAAAGCAGACAGACGTCCAGATGGACATGTCCAATAAACAGATGGGAATGTGGGATTCAAAACATAGGAGAAAAAGGGGCACCTGCCTGGTTCAGTCGGTAGAGTATGTGACTCTTGATCTCAGGGTCATGAGTTCAAGCCCCACATTGGGCCTAGAGCTTACTTAAAAAAAATAAAAAATACAAATAAACAACAAATATGGGAGAAATGTTAAAGCTGGAGGCATAGACTTAAAGGTCTTGCACATAGAGGTCATAACTGAAGCCCAAGGCAGGTCACAGTGTTTAGGGCACTAACAATAGATGAAATAAGAAATCCAGGTTTCTACTTCGGACAGCATGGGGCTCTACATACTGTGAGGGGGCTTTTTCTTCTATCTGCAAAAAGGAAGGGAAACATCCACAGTACATACACACATACACAGGACAGCTGGAACTGGAGCGGTGAGCAGTAGCACATATGAAAGGCAAGGTTCTCCCTGAAGGCATATATTAATAACATTATTAAGGAAGGGAAGAGACAGATGCACGGAAGAATCCTTGCTTTAGGAGAGGACCCTGAGGGGCGCCAGGGTGGCTCAGTTGGTTAAGCAACTCAGAGTCCCAGGATTGAGCCCCGCATCAGGCTCCCTGCTTCTCCCTCTCCTCCCCACTCATGCTCACTCTCTCGCTCTCTCTCTCAAATAAATAAAATCTTAAGAAAAAAAAAAAAAGGAAAGACCCTGATTCTGGCTCTTCCCAGAGTCATACGCTAAAAATCTTTGAAGAGAAACACCCAAAATGTAGGGCTTAGGTTTTTTTGAAGATTAAAATCAACTAAATATGTGCTTACTTAAAACACACACACAGAAACAAAAAAACCCAAAAACTCTGCCACTCAAGGAAATAGATCACCACGAATGAGTTTGCATAGACAGAACAAACAACAGATTTAGACACCAAAGACTTCAGATACTATATTATAGACTAATATGTATGGAATATTTATAGAAATGAAATGAATTATAAATTGAGCAAGCAACAACATAGTAATCAAAATAATTCAGCAGAATTGAAAATAAAAATGTCCACTTGTGGCCATAGGGAGACTAGGGTCCAAAATTACTCTTCTGCTGTAACAACTAGAAGACTGAGCACAATATGTGCAACAACTGTTCTCAGTCAGAACAGACAGCATAGGATTTGATCCCTTAGAGAAAGGTAACAGATGAGAGTACTGAGAAACGTCTTGCACCAGATGTAGAGAATAGTTAGCTCTAGACTGAACTCTGCTCTGATCCCACCCAGCAAATCTTAAAAGCTAGACCCAGGTGCATGAAAAGGTGCTAACATCACTAATCATCAGGGAAATGCAAATCAAAACTACAATGAGATACCACTTCACACCTGTCAGAATGGTTAGTGTCAAAAAGACAAGAAATAACAGGTGTTACTAAGGAATGTGGAGAAAAGGGAACCTGGTGCACTGTTGGTGGGAATGTAAATTAGTACAGCCACTGTGGAAAACAGAGATTCCTCAAAAAACTAAAAATTGATCTTCCATATGATACAGCAATTCCACTTCTGGGTATTTGTCTGAAGGAAATAAAAACACTAACTTGAAAAGATTTATGCACCCCCATGTTCATTGCACCCTTATTTACAATAGCCAAGATGTAGAAGCAACCTAAGTGTCCATTGATGGATGAATGGATAGAGAAAATGTGGTGCATATATACACAATGGAATATTACTCAGCCATAAAAAGAAGGAAATCTGGCCATTTGCAACAACATGAATGGACCTCGAGGGCATTATGCTAAGGGAAATAAGTCAGAGAAAGGCAAATACCATATGATCTAACTTATATGTGGAATATAAAAACAAAACAAAACAACAGCAACAACAAAAAACTAAACCAAACTCATAGAAAAAGAGAAAAGATTAGTGGTTGCTTGAAGTGTGTGTGGGAGAGGGGAAAGAATAAAATGGGTGAAGGTGGTCAAAAAGTTCAAACTTCCAGTTATAAAATAAATAAGTCCTGGCAATGTGACGTACAACTTGGTGACTATAGTTAATAATACTGCATTGTATATTTGAAAGTTGCTAAGAGAGAGCTTGAAAGTTTTCATCATAAAAAAAATTTAACTATGTGTGATGATGTAAATATTAGCCCTATGATAATAATCATTTTGCAGTACACAAAAATATTGAATCATTGTGTTGTACACCCGAAACTAATGTAGTGTTATATGTCATTACATCTCAATTCTTTTAAGTAATAACAAAAAAAAAGAAAGAAAGACAAGACCCAGAAGGATTGAATGATTTTTCAAGTAACCTGACTGTGTCCCAGAACAAAGCTTGAAAATATTTATAGAAACATAAAAATATCCAGAACCAAAGAAATAAAATTCACAATGTCTGGCAACTAAACAAAAATTATCAGACATGCAAAGAAGCAAGAACATATCCCTTAAAGAATGAATCAATCAAAACCAGCCCAGATCTAACATAGATTTTAGAATTAGCAGACAAGATATTAAACAGTTATTATAAAGAAGATAAACGAATCGCCAATGAGCACATGAAAAGACGCTCAACTTCGTTAGACCTCAGGGAAATGCAAATCAAAACTACATGAGATTCCACTTCACATCCAACAGGAAGACTACAATAATAGTAATTTTGCAAAAAGATAGTAAGTGTTGATGCGAATGTAGAGTAACTAGAACTCGTACACTTCTGATGGGAATATAAAATGATGGAGTTGCTTTGGAAACGGTCTTGAATTTCCCCACAAGTTAAACATAGAGTTACTCTCACCCAGCAATTCCACTCCTACGTATAGACCCAGAAAATTAAAAACATGTATCTGTACAAAAAGTCATACCTAAATATATGTTGTGGCTTTATTCACAATAGCCAAAACAACCCAAATGCCCATGAGCAGATGAATAGATAAAATGTGGCATATCCATACATTGGAATATTATTTGGCAATGAAGAGAAATGAAGTACTAATCAATGTTTACAACATAAATGAACCTAGAAAATAAGTCAGAAACAAAAGAAAAATATGTATTTTTCCGTTTATGTAACATATCTAGAATAGGTAGGGTCATAAAGACAGAAAGTATGAGAGAGGTTACCAGAGGCTCAGAGGAGGAGGAAATGCAGAGCTATTGTTGAATGAGTACACTTTCTGCTTGGAATGATGCAAAAGTTCTGGAAATGAATAGTGGTGGGGATTGGTCAATGTTTTAAATGTACGTAAAGCCATGGAATTTTATACTAACAGATGGTTAAGATGGCAAATGTTATATATGTTTTACCACAATTTAAAAAAAAAACAAATAAATTAGTAAAAATGTAACTATTTCACCTTTATTAATAATAATTTTTAAATTCACCTGTTTTCACAGACCCCTATCAGCATTTCTTCATCACCACTAACCTTAACCTTTTCTAGGCCCGAGGATCTTGTCTTTTAGACTTTGCAGTTGTGTTACTGGGAGCCTTTACGTTCCCATGCAGAAATCCCCAAAAAGAGCCTAATTTCTCCACTCTCCAAGGTTTATATAAGTTCTGCATCCCAGGGGGAAAAATGTCCCATCTGTCCTGTAGAGTATGCTTTATCATTGAACTAGTATTTCTTAGTTTCCCCTGTGTTAGCTAGAGGAATCGTGGATGAGAAAGAAGATAGATTTCAGTCTTCTGTAATCTATTCACATGGGCCGCTCAAACTAAACATTTTTAATAATAAATTCTTAAGAAAGAGGCCAGTATCTTAGAGAATTAGCCAATATTTAGGAAAAAGAATTGTGGTGTCAAAGCCCATATTCTTTTTTTTTTTTTTTT
Source organism: Potos flavus (assembly GCA_028534135.1). Taxonomy (NCBI): domain Eukaryota; kingdom Metazoa; phylum Chordata; class Mammalia; order Carnivora; family Procyonidae; genus Potos; species Potos flavus. The sequence continues at coordinate 17,858,016 of CM052892.1, read as the reverse complement.
TTTTTATCCCCAAATACTTTTATTTTATTTTTTCAGTGTTACAAGATTCATTGTTTATGTACCACACCCAGTGCTCCATGCAATACGTGCCCTCCTCAATACCCACCACCAGGCTCGCCCATCCCCCCACCCCCTCCCCTCCAAAACTCTCAGTCCCTTCTTCTGAGTTCACAGTCTCTCATGGTTCTTCGCCCCTCCGATTTCCTCCAAATCCATCCCTCCCCTCCCTCTCACAATGTCCTCCATGTTTTTCCTTACGCTCCACACGTAAGTGAGACCATATGATAATTGACGTTCTCTGCTTGACTTATTTCACTCAACATAATCTCTTCCAGTCCAGTACACGTTATTTAATCTCATTTTCTTGGTCTCAATGCAAGATATTTTTAATCTAGATGTGTCTTTAAAGATAGATAAAGGGGCATCTGGCTGTCTCAATTGGTAGAGCATGTGACTCTTGATCTCGTTAGTTCAAGTCCCACGCTGGGTGTGGAGCTGACGTAAAAAAATGAAGTTAGATATAGCTGGCAGCAGACAAGCTGGGTAACAGCTCTTGATCATGGTTTGGTAACTGGTGAGCCTCAAATTTAGTTGTGTGTTCAAGGGAAAAAGGAAGGAGTCAAATCAGACTTCAAAATGTCATCTAAATAAGCAGGGTACACACTGCCAGCCTCACACAGTAGCTAGTGTGTAAGTTTCACATAGTATTTTTCCTGCTGGTTCTTTTCACAAGTGTGATCTGATCCTCACTGACCCGTCTCCCTCAAGGTTGCTGCCTCACTGACTTTTAGACTCACTTTTGGAAAAGAATGTCTTTCTGAATAAAGTAAAATACGATTAATGGCAAAAATGAAGTCATTTTTGGTGTCAGCAAAGGTGACTTCAAGATTCATTTTATTCGTTTTATTCTCTTAGAAGAATACGTGCAGTTCATAAGCATTTCTCCACTTTCTTTATCCCCCTCGATAAGATATCCACAGAGGGGTTTGAGGCCTTCAAAAGGAACTCTTGGTTTTACTTGTCTTAGAACTCTTTCAAGTGTGAAGGTTTACTGTGTAGTTCTGGAACTTCCGGCTTCAACATACAAGTCAGCTTTCTCATATTCTGTTCTTTCTGGAGTCATCTACCCCATCTACCAAGGTTTTCCTTCTTTTTGGTCATTTTTACCTCAAGGAAACCAAGTTTATAATCCATGGTGAATTTTGACATGGTAAATCCACAAAGAATTGTTAATAAAGAAAAATAGTTTTACGCAGTGTCTTTATAACAAATCAACAAATCAAAGACCTTGGTAACCTGGGCAAATAACCACCAACCAAAACTCAGTATGAGAAAACTAAGGAGGCAGCCAATGTGAGCCAGAAGGAACGGTTTCTTGTGTGTAAACAGCATAAATTTTGTGACTTGACATTTCTCTCAGAATTGCTTTAGCTGTGGTTTTACTTTGAAACCTGTGGTATTCCATGTAAATCAAGAAAAATAGTCTGCATCTTAGGTCAGCTTAGTTCTCCTGATTGCAGGGTTACTTCGTTGACTTAAACCCACATGTATGATTCACTGTGGATCACTGATGTCCTGCAGACCTTCTGCTCTGTGTTGAAGACCCACCTGGTCACATGTAAGATGTAGTTCTTGCCTTCAGGGAGCTCTCAGTCCATGTTGAGAGACAGACAGACATAAATAGATAAGAGGCTGTGCACTATGAAGAGGACCATAATAAAAATTTAAATTCAGTATTGTGGGATCCTACATGAGAGAGGAACTTTGCTTAGGGAAACTGGAAAAGCCTTTATTGTAGACAGCAGAATTTGAGCTAGATCTGAAATAACGAACAGAGATTTTCCAGATTTAGAGGAAAAAGCATTCTGGTCATAGGAAGCAGCGTGCCTAAAGACTTAGAAAGCTAAGAGGGCCTGGTGATTCCTGTGAACAGCACAGAATTCAATGAGGCTGGAAAATAAAGTACAAGGAGAACAGCAGATCAGGCTAGAGAGAGAGTGTGTGTGCCAGTTAACTATTGCTGCAGAACAAACTGCCCAAACACCGAGTGGCTTAAGGCAACATTCATTTTATTTGCTCACGATTCTGTGGGTTGTTCTCAGCTGGGTGGTTCTTCTACTGGTCTCACTTGGGGTGTCCATTACGTGGGTGCAGCTTGTCTCGGCGTCACGTGTGCCTGTGCTCTATCTAGGCTTCCTCACACGGCAACATCATGTACTAAGATGATGAAAGCAGAACCTGCTGGAACCTCTAAGACCAAAGCAGATAAAAGCAGCATCTCTGAAGCCCTGGGTTGGAATTCACACATTGTTACTTCTGCCACCTTCTTTGGTCAAGATAAGTCAGGTTCTTCCGACCTAAATCTGGGCCAGCCCAGATTTCAAGGGTGGGAAAATCGATCCCACCTTTTGATGGGAGGACCAGCAAAATCACATTGCAGAGGGGTGAGGAGAAAGGGAAGGGTAGAGCTACTGTGGCTCTCTTTGCAAACAACGTACCAGAGGGTGAAAGCAAATTATAAAGTCTTGCTTACAAGGTGAACAGTTTGAAATTTATCCTAAGGGCAACAGGAAGCTATCAGGAAGAGGTTGTTGTTGTTGTCTTAAAGATTTATTTATTTTAGGAAGAGAGAGTAAGGGGGTAGGGAAGAGGGAGGGAGAGGGAGAGAGAATCCTCAAGCAGATTCCCCACTGAGTGAGGAGCCCGACTTGGGGGTTGATCCCAGGACCCTGAGATCATGACCTGAGCTGAAATCAAGAGTCGGCCACTTAACTGACTGAGCCACCCAGGTGCCCCTAAGAGGCTGGTTTTGTTGTTGTTGTGTTTTTGTTTTAAGTACTACAGTAGTAGGATTTTCTGCTCAACATCCCTTATTAAGGAACCCTTCCTCTCCTACAATCCCCATGGTTACTGAAGAAGCCATCATGTTAGTACGTGGGCTATTTATTTATTTATTTATTTATTGGTGCAAAAAGGTGATTTTATTAAAGCATGGGGACAGGACCCTTGGGCAGAAAGAGCTGCTGCCGACCTACCTTTTGGTCAATTGTTTGGATCAGGAATGGGCTAACCAGAATCCTTTCTTTAGATTTTTTTCTACTTTAGTTGAGAATTGAACATTGCCAGTACCCGAAGCTGCAAGATGCAAATCTTAGGGAGTGCTAGGGAGTTATGTTTTCAGCTATATAAAGAAAGCCACGCTGCACAGAGAGGCAGAGGTGAGAGACAGAGTCCTGATGGTCTTGGAGTCCCCTAAATCTGACATCCCTCTTGGCCTAGGCTTATTCAAACGTGGCTTAGCTCTTGGGACCAAACGAATCCCAGCTAATACAAAGAGAGGTTAACACCTGCAAGTAGGGAGCTGTACGTGACAACATAAAAATCTGAAACCAGTTGAGTTTGAGAGTCATGGTTAAAGTGACAGGTTTTTACCGGTATGTAAGTAAGCTGTTGCTTTTCATATATTGTATGTAGCTACCCTACTGATGGCTTTTTAGCTGAATCTCTTGGAGTTTCCTAGACCAACAAGCAGATTATCAGAAAACAATTATATTTTATCTTTTTCCTTTAGTATATACACATATACGTACGTGTGTGTGTGTAATTTTTTTTTCTTGTCTTGCCTGGTCTGCTAGAACCTCCAGACTACTATTATATACATACAGTATCAGATACTCGGCAAACTCATCCTATTCCTGACTTTATAAAAAAACCATTCTAATGTTTCCATCTTAGGTATAATTTTTATAGTTCTTGTCTGTAGAATACTCTTCATCGCAGTAAAAGTATTTTTCTTCCAATCTAAATTTAATTTGAATTTTTAAAAATTTGAAATGGATATCAAACTTTCAAGTAATTTTTCAGCAATTAGCAAATTCGTATTACTTTCTCTATGAGTAAGTCAATTACATTAACATATTTATTAAGATTGAATCATCCTTACACTCTGCAACAATCCCTACTTGTCTTGATGTAGTATTGCTTTCCTGCAGTTCTGAATTTGATTTCCTAATATAGGCAGTCCTTGTTTTGTGTGGTACCATGTTAATTGCTATTCGTGCATATCAGAGCTTTGTATCAGAGCCTTGTGCTCGTTTTTCAAGGTGATAACATGCACCTGTCTTACTTAACATAACATAGCACTATGCAAAACGAAAATACCCTGTTTATATTTATATTCATAGACTTTTTTTTCATGTATATTAGATTTGGACTCAAGAAAAATGAAAACCTTTTCTCTTTCCTATGCTCCAAAGCTGTTTAAGTCCAAAAGCTAAATAGACTCCATAAAACCATCTCCTTAGAAGTGATATACATCTCTGACAATCATTTCTCTCTATTTTGGGGCTCTTCAGATCTTTTACTACTTTTTTTTTTTTTAAGATTTTATTTATTTATTTTTGAGAGAGAGAGCACAAGCACAAGCGGGGGGAGGGGTAGAGGGAGAAGCAGATTCCCCGCTGAGTTCCAGGGAGCCCAATGCGGGGCTCCATCCCAGAACCTTGAGATCATGACCTGAGCCAAAGGCAGACACTTAACGAACTGAGCCACCCAGGCGCCCCTATTGAGACTTTCCTTTGTCCTACAACGTGTACTTGGCCTGAAAGGACTATGAGCAAAGTCTGGTTTTCTCTTTCTAGCTCCCTCTTTTTTTTTTTTTTTTAAATTATTTATTTATTTGTCAGAGAGAGCGAGAGAAAGCCCAAGAAGGGGGGAGTAGCAGGCAGAGGGAGAGGGAGAAGCAGGCCCCCTGCTGAGCAAGGAGCCCAATGCAGGACTCGATCCCAGGACACTGGGATCGTGACCTGAGCCGAAGGCAGCCTCTCAACCAACTGAGCCACCCAGGCGCCCCTCTAGTTCCTTCTTGAGAATAAAGCTCTCAGGGCGCCTGGGTGGCTCAGTCAGTTAAGCATCTGCCTTCAGCTCAGGTCATTGTCCCAGAGTCCTGGGATGGAGCCCCAGTTGGGCTTCCTGCTCAGCGGGGAGTTTGCTTCTCCCTCTGCCCCTTCCCTTCCCCTACCCCACCGTGTGAGCACACCTACTCTCTCTCTCAAATAAAATAAATAAAATCTTTTTTTAAAAAAGCTCTCTTAATGCCCAGGCTTCCTTCTCCCAACATATCCAAGTGAGGAGCTCTCTCTCATTGTCAGTGCAGTCATTAAGCTTTTCATAGCTTAATGAAAAGTATTGATATCGCAACCCTATGGGTCATTAAGCCAGTGATATTTCAGGCCTGTTCAGATATATTCAGGTGAAGAATTAAGGTCATGAACTTGCTCTACAATCCGGACATACCCGTCGTCTTTCCCCAACAGCACTGTGTTTAGTGCCCGCAGGACCCAATAGTATGGCAGATTTTGAGGAAATTAATGCTGGGAGAATTCAGAGTTTGTAAGTTTGGTTCACACATTCTTTAGAGAGAATGGTTGGATTTTACTGAAGGAGAGAAAAGGAAATGATTTGCCAGAAAAGAAAAGAAAGGCTTTCTGGAGAGGAATAGAATTGTGAAAGTTACAAAGGCCAGTAATCATAATTAGTATATACATGTATATTTATGTATGCATACGTGTATGTGTATTCTCCACTATTTACAAACCCTTTCGTGTCCCCTCCTTTATTTAAGCATTACAATAATCCTTTGAGAAGGTCTTGATTATTATGTCCCATTTTGCTGCTTGAAACACTGTGGTTCCAAGTATGGAACCGAGATCTTCCATTTGAAGTTCTTTCACTGTATCAGGCCAGGAACCAACCCGCGAGAGGCCACAGAACGTCCTGTCCACAACAGGGCCCATGGGAGGACGAGGAGAAGGAAGGGGTCTGGCTCTTTGGGCGTCCTCAAATGCGTAACCCCAGTGTTTGTCTCATTTGAGATCCCTGCAGCGAAGTTGAACGAGCTGCTCGAGAATTTCTACGTCACCGTTAAGAAGAGCGACGGCTCCGACTTCCTGGCCACGTCGCTGCACGCCATTCGCCGCGGCCTGGACCGCATCCTGAAGAACGCAGGCGTGGGCTTCTCCATCACCAGCAGCACCTTCAGTTCTTCCACCAAGAAACTCAAGGAGAAGCTGTGGGTGCTGAGTAAGGCAGGGATGTCAGGGGCTCGGTCTCGCAATATTGTCTACTTCTCTCTTTCCGATGAGGAGGAGATGTGGCAGGCGGGGTGCCTAGGGGATGACAGCCCTATCACTCTGCTGTCCACCGTGGTCAAGTACAACAGCCAGTACCTGAATATGCGGACACTGCAGGAGCATGCAGATCTGATGTACGGTGACATCGAGCTGCTCAAAGACCCCCAAAACCAGCCCTATTTTGCCCGGACAGACAGTGTCAAGCGGGAGAGCCGGAGTGGTTCCACTAGAGTATGCCACGGGAAAATCTACCACGAGCATTCCAGGGGCCACAAGCAGTGCCCTTACTGCCTCCTCTACAAGTACATGTACATCCACCGGCCGCCCACGCAAATGGAGGCCAAGTCCCCCTTCTACCTTACGGCGAGGAAGGAGGCCACAGACACGGGCAGCGTGTGGTACGAGGAGCAGAGGATGGGCCTGCGGTCTCTTCGGGGGATTGTCCCCAACTTAGCCAAGAAGGTCAAGCTGGAAAACTGTGAGAACTTCACCTTTGTCTCGTTTACTCAGGTCTCCAGGAGGCTCGGCTCCCACAGTTGCTGTCAGTGAGTCTCCCCTGGGCCCAGGCCCCTGCCCTGGTCCCCTTGAGGGGCAAGCTCCCTCAGGCGAGCAGGGCCAGAGCTCTGAGGTGGCAGTGAGTGACGGCAACCTCAAGGTCGAGCTGGTCTCTGGCAGGGTGACCTGCTATTTCTTTGACTTCGGGGTGTGTTTTTCTAACTGAAAGTAGAGGAGTCTGAATAATTAGGGTATTTTATCCAAATGTGTGTCACCTTTGTTAAAGTATAGAATCTAACACCATGTATAATTGTTCCATAAACAAGAGGGAGGAAGTTCATTTTATCTAGTGCCTTTTTAGCACAGATTTTCTTAAAAAAAAAAAAAAAAGAAAAAAGGAAAAAAAAAGGAGACTGTTTAAGTAGTCATTAAAAAATATTCCCAGTAGCCTAGTAGCTCTAGAACGTTATGAAGACTATATATACTTTGTTGAATTACACTCACAATAAGGAACTGGAAGGAGAGAGGCAGACACGTTAACTATTTCCAGGAGAAAAATTGCACTTGACACTCCTCTCTCTGTTTTGTTGATGGACAGCTTGGTTCTGCAGAGCAAGCGGCTTTGCCTGCTAGAAGCTGACGGGGCTGCACTCGGTAGTGCTGATGGGGTGGGGGCCGCCCCCACTGCCCTCAGCACGGGGAGCAACTTGAGCCCCGCGCCACCGGGGACAATTTTAGTTTTATGAAAAAAGATGAACGCGCCAGATATTTGGGATATTTGAGAGAGCAAGGTTTCCAGTGAACTGGGTGGTTTGTACCGTGAGGGAATTTCCAGGAGTGGCTTGGAAAAAGCGATCTGTGATCAAAATACGAAAACCTCCTGAAGCAGAAGTGCCTACGTGTTCTTTCTCAGCACCACGTGAAAGCTATTTTCATTTTAACCTTTCTTTGGAATTTTTAAAATCTGTCCTTTATGTCATACAGTTGTGCCATCAGCATCTGGCCCCAGATTTGTTAAACGACCACAGGTCATTTTCAGGCTTCACCAGGAAAATCCAACAAAGCAAGCTGCAAAGAAAGCAAATGCCCAAACGTGTTTATGAAAGTACTTTGGAATATGTTTATCAGAGGTTGACTTTTTTTCTGCCACGACAGATGTCATCTTTCCAGGCTGGCTCCTGTGCGTGGGCCATGATGACTGAGGCAGCCTGCCAGGTAAGCGGACTCAGCACTAAGGACACGCGTGTAAAAATCAGAGCGTGCTGATAGGTCATTGATGCACTCAGGTAAACTGCAGCCTGACCGCATGTTATTGAAACATGAGCATAATTTTCTGGTAACTACTCTGAATGACAAGAGAAAAAGGAGCCCAAAGAGTGCTAATTAATAATAACAATAATTTCTAAGAAATTAGATTCCAGAAATCTTTATGTTGTATCTGAGGAAAGACTGCTACAAGATTATGTTCCTACGTGCGCTTTCTAATCCAAAATTGAAATTCCGGTATAAATTCATGTTGCAAGAGTCCTGAAATCAATCCTAGTTCTTTTTCAAAACATTACTGTAGTATTTATTTTAATTAATTGTTCTTAAAAATCATTCACCAGTTGTTGAAATATGTAATACTTCCTTTACCAGAAAAGACTCAGCCAATGCTGCCTTAAGGTTTAATGTTGTTCCCTTGTTAGGTAAACTGCACATTTATGATTTTGTTTACTAGTTGATCTTTCCTGAGTATGGGTTAATTTTGGTACGTCTCTGTGTGTATGTAAATAACAGGTCATATTTAATAATCAGTGTTATGATTTGATATTGCATATTATTCTGTTGTGATTTTCTATAGTGGTTTTAGGGTTTTGCTTAAAAAAAGACACAAAACATTAGGTATAATTTGCTAAACACCCAAAGGATATTTTGTTTGTGGAAAGCAGGTGGTGATCTTTCCTGTCAGTTCTGTGCTAAAACAGAAATACAACCCATGTGAACTTTTGGGCAGACAGAGCCTGCAGCCTAATTAAATAAAACCTCCATTTTTAATTTTAAATGGATTCAAGAGGAAATCGCCATTAGGAATCCCTGGGATCTTTTCAGATTTCAACATTTCCATAAGTAGCAATAACTGACCCGGAGGTTGTCATCCTTCTGTTGGTAGGGGCTTTTCATCAGCTGAATAACCACCTCTGCCTCACATTTGTTGCTTCTCACTGTTTGATGTGCTATAAATCCCCAGAGTTCTGAAGTGAATGATTTAATAAAAAATCAGGAGGTGGCATCTTCAGTGATATCTGATGGAATGAAGGAACTGTATCTCAGCATCTACATGCCATGCATTTCGTGCCTCCCTCGGGGCATGGGAGTTAGATTTAGCAGGTGCTACTCTGTGCCACCCGTTGAACAAGGTACTTTGTTACGTGTTTGCGTTCGATGTGTGTATGTGTGTGTGTGCAACACACACTTTAAATGCGTCTGCGGTGACGCCTGGTAAACCTGCTAAGGGGGCAAAGCCCCTCTTCTTTGCATGGCCACGTCCGTCCTCAGATGAGCTGAAGCGGGGCCTGAGGAGCTACTTCTAGAGGGCAGCCTTCCAGCCACCCTCACTCACGCCCATGGGAGGACTCCATGATTTTCTGCTCTTGCCTAAGCCAGGAGAGAGGAGAATCCCAGGAGAAGGAAGGGGGCGGCGGTGACGGGGGGAGGGGGCGGATTAAGGGCATTTCCTCCACTACCTTTATTTATTTATTTATTTATTTTACTCAAGAGTGGGAACGAACATCAGGAGCTCCCAAGCTTGCCGAAGCACGAGTTGCCTCTGGCTCGGCGTCAGGAACAGCGGAGCCGCACGTGTTAGGGCGGAGCTGGGCAGTGCTCTGGGCGAGCTCTTGCCCTCGGCGCCTCCTGTGTCTGCTCTACCACGAGCCCAGCTTGCTAGATACCTCCCCTCCAGAACCTAACCGGTCTCCCCTCGGAAGCGTATCCCTGCAGACGTGATGGGGGGGCAGATTGGAAGGGTGTGATCCCACTAAACGTGAAAGGTTAACACAGCACTAGGTGCATAGCAAGCATGCAGTATATGTTAGCTAGTTCGGCTACAACTTTTGGTGATAGTAATAATTAATACTATTCAACTAATCTGCATCGCATCAGTTATTTCTTCCATTGTGGAGATTCTCCCTCCTTTAAACTGTTAAACTCGAAGAGGAAACCAAACCTGATGATCTGGTCACATGTATGCCCATAAATTCTACCTCCAACACAGCCAAGCCTTGTTACCTCAGCTGTAAGCAAAAACACGTGAAGAATGGAGATGCCTTAAGAGGCTTTATGAGAAAGCTTTTGCATTGTTTCATGTGTTTGCAAAGGGGAGTATTAGGGAAGAACCTAACCAAAGTTGTGACAGAAATGGTCTCCTTGGTTGTGTGGCATTTTCCAGCTCTCCTTGGATTATGTGCTGTATTAATCTTGCCCTGACTGATAAATGGTGTTCAAAGAAATGTGAAGTTGTATTACTTTGATTTTTATTTCAATTCAACCTTATTAAAAGGATCAAGCACTGCATCCCAGCGTGTTCACAGACAGTTATTGGGAGAATCTGGACGAGATAACATTCACGTGGAAGCTGAAGCCTCTTGCAGGAGTAGAAAGAGAACTTGACTGGGAGCTCCTTCCCTACTCACTCGGCGGTTCTGGTCTCACTTCCGTCGACGATAAAGTGGGATCATTGGAATGGGTCACCTCCAGCGTGAACAGTGCTACATTTCCCGAAGCCCATATAGTTAGGAAGTGGCAGAACTTGGAAGCAAAATTCCTAATTCCTCAAGGTCATTTAGTGACTCTCCTAAATTTTAAGAGCTTTTCACTCTACTGGAACACTTTCTTTTGAAAAAATAGTTTTCTTGAATGTTCAGGTTTCACAGATTTTAAAATTATTTTTTGCTATCTCTAGGCAGCAACATGTTGATTACTTTCCTCAGTTTAGGCTAATGCTGACCGCAGTTTAATTACTTCAATAAAGTAAACAGGATGTTTAAACATTGTGCTTATCAACATGCATCTCTTTGTTGTTACTGAAATCTGGATTGCTCAACTCTTTTGACCTAGGAACCAGTTTACCTTTAGGCATCGATAAATGCAAACAACAGAGACCTCAAATTTACCTCATTTTCTCTATACGAGATCCAGTTTTGTCTAAGTTAGGGCTCATGCACATTTAGAAACCGTTAACAGTCCTGAGCAGGAGAATATATTAAGAGTTTCAAATTCACATATATCTTTAAGTATTTTTGCTTTGGGGTTGAATTTTTAATGCTCTGTATTAAAAGAAAAACATCCAATGGTTTAGTCAGTGTTCTTAAAAATCTTTGTTGTTTTTTTTCCCCATGTGAATTAATCACGTTAGCAGAAACATGAGTAGAGGCAGAATTTAGTGGTGACTAAGGACACGCTCCCTTCCTGAGAGAAGAGAAGGTCTTGGGGGGTAATTAACTTATCTCTGGGAATTCCTATGTAATCTGTGTCCATGAGTTCTGACATCACAGGATTTCCCAAAACTCCTTTGAGGGAGGCTGCCCATCCTTCTAGCAAAGTTTGCCTATTATGATGATGATTTATGTACTACTAGTTCTTCACAGTCCCAAGAAATCCAGAGATGTTTCTCATGTTTAATTTATTGACCAGAATCAGATTTCTGTGCTCAATTAAAGTGCTTTATTAATCAAATGCCCCTGATATGGAAGTTAATTTCAGGAAATATTTATTAAAACCAAAAAAAAAAAAATCATTGGGTTATATTGGATGCATACTGCTTCCATTACTATTAAAAGCATTTAGATAGATCCCTCCCCCACAGTGAGAGGAGAATGAGCTCCTAAATATTTTATGGTCAAGATAACTGACTTGATTAATTTGCATTTAACTGTAGTTATTGTTACCGTTCAAAAAAGTTTCTAGAAGGTTCACATTTGACTAACACTGTGATAAGTACTTTCTTACCGCTGCCTCATTCTCATCTAATCTCACAACAGCTCTGCAAGGTAGGTTTAAGTATTCCCATGTTACTTATTGAGAAACGCAAGGCTCAGAGAAGTTAAGTAAATTTCTCAAAGTCTCACCGAGCTTATAAATGGGAGAACTTAAGTTTTAACCCAGGTCTTCTGACTGGGTTAAATCCAGTGCTCAATCTGTGAGACAAAACTGCCTTCTTTGGGGCTACAGAGGGTCCATTTATCACAGAACTTTTCAAAAAGTAAACATAATTTCTGTTTAGGAAATACTTCATTTCTCAAGTCATACAGTGGCACACCTCTTGTGTACTCTTTTACTAACTGATTGATCACTTGGTATATGTTTCAGTAGTTTCTGGAAAGCCTGATGGTTTTCTGTGAACTTTCTGCGTATTGAAAACTTTCTGTCTTTATCCAATAAATAACTTGTATTATCTATTAACTACCCTAAAGGGCAGACGGTCATGCCAATTTATTCTAATAAAAGTCAAATAGTTTACTAACTGCACCTGTTTTGACACTGGTATCATTGCTTAAAATGTAAAGGGCTTCCTAACCTGTGTCACAATTATGTGCTCATGTTTTTTACTTTTTTAAAAAAATTTTGGTGTCAAAGGATTTTTATAATCTTTAGGCTAAAGCACCCTCATAGCAAAATATACTTACTTAGTCCTTTGTTTTCTATTCTTTTTTCCTTTATCTGAGCATGTTTATTTTCTGTTTTGAGACGTAAAAAACAATAGGTTATAAGTAACTCTGAGATCATGTAGTCAAATTCCCTCATTTTACCAATAAGGAAGTCAAAGCCCAGAGATTTCTGAGGGGCCGTCCAAGGTCAGCAAGACGGTAAATAGATTTAGGACTAGAATATTCAATCCAGAACTCTTTCCTCCATACCATCACTGGGAAGATTTGGATTTTTAAAAACAAATTATTGAATCGTATCTCACAGAATGACATATGGCTAGCAGAAGCCCCCATTGAACTCCTAATGTCCCAAAGAAACACTCATAAAAACCCCCAAGGAAGGCCAAATCTCTGTTCTAGACTCTAGAAGGAATTGGTACAAGTTATGAAGCATATGGTGGTGGATTGAGGCAAAATCTTCCAGGTGGTAGCTCAGGATTTTCTCCGGCTTCATGTCATGAAATCTACATGCTGAGAAATAAAAATTTGAAAGATATTTAGTAACTCGTTTTCTTCACTAACTGTGTCTGCCTGCTTACTTAGGATCAGATCTCCCAAGCCAGAGAAATAACTGACTGATCCTGTCTCTTAACCAGATGGCACGCGATGAAGATTCTCTATCCCACCCCCTCTGCCCTCTCCCTGCCCCCCTCCTCTTCATTCAGCCCAAGACTCCAAACCTTAGGGCTAAAACGTGAGCAGAAAGATCTCTCAGAGGCATGGTGCATTCTCTGAAAAATGTCCTTTAGGTGAAGAAAAAAAAAGGGGGGTATATTAAAAAATGACTGAACCAAGGAAAATAAACAACTTCCAAGAGCATTTGAAAATGAAAGCGGTCTACTGCGAGAAACAAGAAAATGGTAGGATTCTTCTTGTAACTGAAGGAACAGAAGAATTGCTTCCGTGCAGCAATAGTTATCTCAGACTGGGAGTGGGTTTAGAGAAAAAGACGCTAAAATAAAATGAAAAAGAAGAGAGATTAGAATGAAGGATTGCAAGGAAGCTAAGAGCACAGATTACAATCCACACTGGAAGCAGAAAAGAACAGGACTGAGTTTAGAAACGCTCAAATCAATAACGTGAAGGACAGACTTGAGATTTTCTTCTTCAAGTTCTTTCGAAAGAATTAAGATGGCAACAATGGGGAAAGATAATGGATTTGGAAGACTAGGAACATTAGCTGATATTCCTGAGTTTTGCTTTCCTGATGGAAAAACTGTTGAGAAAAAAATACATCATCAGACTACAAAAATGAAATCTTTCCTGAATCTGTGTATGTAGGGTATATAAAAATCTGTGTATGTAGGGTGAAAGGATTCGGTGCATTCCATCCCCCCTCCCCGAAAAGGGGAAAAAGAGACCTGCACCCAAGCACCTCCTGGCAAAAATTTAACTACCGAGGATAGAGAATGAAAAATCCTGTCAGAAAGTAACAAGTTGCCAATCAGGAAGCAAAAGAGCTTTCTGGCTTCAACCTTCTGCTCTAGTACCAAATGCCAGGAAACAATAGGGAATTCTGGGAGGAAAACGTTGTGGAATTCTGGAATTTGATCCACGTTAAATACAAAAGGATTTTTAGTTATGACAAGCATTCAGGAAATAAACCATCTATGGGTTAATCTAATAAGCTGTACTGTAACCTACGAAGTTTGGTTTAAAAAAGAGCAATTTTTGCTTAATATAATTTCAAGAGACTCTGGGGGTATTAAACATCAGATCATTTACCCACGAGAAGAAGGCTATGTATGCTCTTAAATAGGTAATATGGCTGGAAGCCATGTATCTAAAAGTGCCCAAAGTCCTCACACGAATGGGCTCCCCTAACTCAAGAAAATGTACCTGAAAATAATTGTCATATCACAGCGTCGTGTTCCTTCATTTCTATTACTGAAATGATGCGTTGTCATGATCGTATAAATAGGAAATTCAGATACGTTCCTTACAAATAAAATTTAAATGGCCCTCAGTTTCCTCTGCTCCCGCCTAAAATGCTATTCTGAGAGATTTCTTGCTTCCAAGTGAGAAGAGGCAGGGGGTCTGAGAGCCTGGATGAGAACTTGCCGAGGCTATCCCACGTGCTCGTCCCTTTTCCTCAAATCCAGAACTAACAACAGGTGCCAAGTTAGAAAATCACGGAATCAATATCTGTGTTTTAAAAAGAGAACCAGGGAAAACAAACCTTGTTTTAGAATATAAGGAAAATTTCGTTTCATCAGCAGGAAGCTGGCCTGGGGCAGTGACTGTGCTTTCCCTAGCCAGACTCAAAGTTTTAAATTCAGATATTAAAGGAATAGAAGCAACTAACCACCAACCTCCCTCCCCCCCACCCCCGCCGCCAAACTAATTAATTACTTCTGGAGTCTCATGTCAACGTTAGAACTGAAGCTGGGTTGTTTTGTTTGGTTTTTCATTTGCTTGCACTGGAAAGACTTAAAAAGACCCAGGAATGTTGAGTATCATTGGCCTTAATGCTCAGTTCCTTCCTGGCAGTCTAAAGGTTTATCTGTTCCCCCAAATTTCCCTGGGATTTAAACTCTAAATTAAAATTTCAACACAACCAGCATGTTTGCTTTAAATTTAGCAACAGAATGGTTAATAGGTTGCTTTGCGTTTGCTTCCTTTTTCATTCCAAAGCACAGCAAACCTCTTCCAGATGGAGAGAATCTCTTCTGGAGAGTTTCCAAGTGTAACCTTTTCCAGGGTCCCCTATTGCTTGGCTGTGACTGACAAAAGTCTGTTCACTGTAACAACTTAGATGAGAAACGCAATGCTTTTCTTTAAAACTTTAAATATTTTCTATGTGGCTGTATGTTCCAAATGATGGCAACAAAGCTGTGTCCTAATGTTTTCACTGTTCTGGGTATGTTGGGTTATTTTTATTTTTATTTTTATTTTTTTAGTGTAGAGGAGGATATCCATCATTTCTTAACACTGGAAACATCGTTCTGAATAATAAAAGAAACGGTCAGTAACTCAAACGATTTTAATGTACCATTTTCAGCTTTTTCTTTCTTCGCCGACTGATGTCTGCACGTGGGAGCACACGTGTGGGAAAGCCCGGGTGGCATCAGTCTTCTGTCACAGAGCGTCAGAGGTGGAAGGGACTTTCTTGTTCATCTAGTCCAGCTCTCTAGTTGATAGTCTTTTAGAGTCTGTTAACAATTTGCAAGGTTCTGGGTTTTTGTTTTTGTTTTTGTTTTTAAGTTGTTGTTTGGTTTATGTATGTGCAGCTTGACTGTTTAACCCAGATTTTTTAAAATAAAAAAATTAATGTCTATTTTATGTCTGTTTTATTAAAATAACTTAATTAGACTTAATCAGCAGTATGTATGGTTTCTGAATGTTTTTTATTTTCATATCACATTCCTGGAAATAACGTTTTCCTTTGTAGTTTGCAATGTAAGGACACTTTGAGCAGTTCTTTGCCTAGAGGCTATGCTCCTGAGCTAATGCCCGGAGTGAAATTGTTCTGGTTGACCCTCCCTCTGGTTCTCTGACTCGGATTTCTTCACTGGGTGGCTAGGAGCTCATTTGGAAAGCCCTTGTAGGTGACTGTATATCGTCCATGATATAGGTGCCTCTAGTTAATGTTTTCCTGCTCTCTAAATTATTATTTTTGGTTTTGAGAGAGTATATTTAATCCTGAAAACCTTTAAAAGAGACATTTACAACTCTAAATCATTCCTAAAAAACAAGTTTCTGAAAAATCTTTCCAAATGGGTAAGATGCTGATGATGTTAAAACGATGAGATGTTTCATTGAGAATTATTGACCCTCAGGCAGACTGACTCTCTTCTCATTGTCCCACTTAGAGCAATGATTTCTTACATTTTAGACTTCTGGACCAGTTTAAAAATTTAATGGAAGCTATAGACCATTTTCTCAGGAAAATGCATATATGCATGCAGCATTTTACACACATAAACCCAGGCTTAAATACTCCTGCATTCAATTTTTTTTTTTT
Source organism: Potos flavus (assembly GCA_028534135.1). Taxonomy (NCBI): domain Eukaryota; kingdom Metazoa; phylum Chordata; class Mammalia; order Carnivora; family Procyonidae; genus Potos; species Potos flavus. Next base: position 17,841,739 of record CM052892.1, on the reverse strand, counting down.
TTTTAAGAGCTGCCTTTTTGAGATATAGTCTAAAAGATTTAAGGATTTTCTTCAACATAATCCAGGGGGGTAGAGTCGGTGGAAACATAGAAGATACACAAATAGGCTTAGAGTAAGATCGCTGTTAAAGCAAGTCAAGGGGTACGTGAGGGTTTGTTATAGTCTCCTCTGTTCTCTTGTATATGCTTGAAATTGTCTATAAGGAAGAGTTTAAACCAACAACAACAAGTTCCCGGAGATTCTGCAACCCTCCTCACGGATTCATATAATCAGAGAATCTTCCTGCTGAGAGGAAGGACCTGAGGAGAGATGAGAGTAAGGATGCTGACAAAGCCAGGTAAGACACCCCCCCCCCCGCCCCACAACACCTGAGGGCGATTTTCAGGCCAGAATGCTGGGTTGGAGCAGGACTGGCAAGAACCAATGACATTTGAATTGTTACTAGTAGCGCGACCTACCAGATGGGACACATTTTGTTCTCTCCCTTTAATGCAGAAAAGTAGCTCTGTGGAAATCTTGGGGGGCTGGTTCTGGCAGCTGTAAGACAGCTGTAGTCATGACGTGCAGATTGAGACGGGATCCGATCCTGCTGAAGGTGCCGTGAAGATTGCACACCGAGCCTGGAGTTCCAAGGGCCTGGGATAGCACGCGGCTTTCTAGGCCTCCGGGACAAACACGCCCAGGGGTTGCCATGGAAACCATGTGCTACCAAGACCTTGAAAGGACCAGAGAATGTGCAGGCGAGCACCAGCAAGTGGTGTGGACTGTGGGTACGTGCACCATTGGCCCGATGCGCCCTCACTCTCTCCTGGGTGTCACGACATTATCTTCCAGGGCCTGGAGGAGTGTCTCGTGACCAGTATGTTTGGCTTATTCCATCTGTTCCATTTTCTGGCCCTCTCCGCGATGAGGACCTGGAGCCCCAGGAGGTGTGCATCCTGTCTTCCTTCCCCGGTACATCTCCTTTTCCTTTTCTTCCTTTCTGTTTCCCTGTATCAGTTCTCCCTCTGCTTAGGAGCATTTTCACTCCCGTTTTTGCTGGTGTGACACCAGGGACAGACATGAAAGATATTAAACAAGATATATTTCAGCAATAAACAAGATTCTTGTATTTCTCGTGGGATCCCAAAGAAATAATGATGAGATATAAAGATTCCTGCTGGAGTATTTACAATGTACTCAGCTGTTGAAATGCTCAAAATGCAATCAAGGAAGTAATTTAGCACGTTTCTAATACACTTAACTATGGTCATAATATTGAAGAGTTTGGCCGAATTTTAAAAACCCCGTGAATCTTTTAAGACATTATTAAGGAATCTAGCCCTCATAAGAACAGGGGCATTTGTGGTAGTTAATAGTTAATACCGTATTTGTGGTTTGTTGTTATCGTCTGTCCCTAGGATCATGGCCCAGAATTGAAAGGATGCAGTTTGACCTCCCCCGAGGCAGGGAACAGTATGATCCAGATGTTTCCTTTTGTGCTGTGGTCTCAGGACATGTGTCGACTGTGTTTGGTCCACTGTCACGTATTTCTCTTGCTTGCTCGTGTCACTCATGATTTTTCAGTGTAAGTCTCCAGTCAGGGCACAGTTCCTCAAGTGTCCATCATTCTACCTCATCCACAACTGTTGTGAGAGCTGAGTCCGCTTAGTCTATTATTTATTTGATGCTGTCTTTAAATTAATTCATTTTTTACTAGAATCCATTTTAAAGCAAATAATGATAATAATAATAACTTTCTTTTAAGTGGAGTTTCTCAAATCAGACCACTCAGGTTCAAATACCAGCTCTGCTTCTTACTAGTTTTGTGAACCTGGGCAAATTATTTGACCTCTCTGGGCTTCCATTTGTTCATTTTTAAAAGGGAAACAACAATATCTATCTTATAAGGTTGTGGTAAGAATGAAGTAAGAATATTAATACATATGAAGCACTTAGAACAATGCCTGCTACAAAGTAACCGTCAAAAAAAGTAACATATGCTTATTATTTATAACATAAATGCTGTATTACTTGAAATACACACATAACTATTGCAGTTTAAGATATTTGCCCATGTAAACTCCAAGAATCATCCCTAGCATCATCAGTGACACAATAACCACACTTTAGGAAAGAGCTTGACCACCCCCCCCATCCATTTTGAGATTATCTTTCGTTGGCTTCCATGAGAATTTAAGGTGTCACAGTCTCCTGGTTTTTCCAGTGTGTCCTTAGACTGTCTCCCAGGCTCCCCATCCCTTGACTCTCTCATTTATACTAATTCAGTCATATATACTTTCTCAGGGTAATTTCATCCACTCCCATGGGCTTAGCATAAGGAGACATATATTATCTAAACCTTTCTTGACGAGGGTCCTTCCTCTGAACCACAGAATGCAGAAAATGACTCAGGTACCTAACTAGTATTCTTTACTAGTACTCAAGTACATAACTAGTACTCTGCTCTATATATTCAACAGCTAAAATCATTCCTAAGCAACAAGTTCTGAGTGCAGAGGAGAGACGTGAATTCATCCCAGACAATGGAGGCTTTAGGTCATTAGGATTTCCTTCTCCAGTGGAACTCCAGTTGAGAAGGGCTCCTCAACCGCATGTCCCCACCCTATATTTCTTCCTAAGGAAATGGCACCCATATCCACCTCGTTGCCCAAGCCAGAAACTGGACAGTTATTCTAGAACCTCTCTCTGCCCTCTCCTCAATCTTCTGTCATCCTCATAATCATTTTCCGTTAGTGCGTAATTCTGTCTACCTTAGTATCCTTTGAATCTCTTCCCTTCCTGTTCTCCTCACTGCCATCAGCTTGGTCAGTCCATACCATTTTGCTCCATGATTATTTAAAAGCAACCTGTGGTCTTCTTGCTCCCTCCAGTCTACCTTCCACTGCTTCCTGGGAAAATTTCACTAAATATAAATCTTATTCTATCTTTACTCCTTTAATGGCTCTCCAAAGCCTTTCTGAGAAGCTCCAAACCCTCCACATGGATTGCTGGCTCGTGCAATTACACCATTCCCTCCCTCCCTCTGCCACTGGGCCTACTCCCAGCTCACCTTCTGCTTGGGGGGCCCTCTGGCTTTTACCCACTCCTCTGCCATCACCCCCTTCTTCCGGAAAATTCTTACTTACCAGTTTTCATCTAGCATGCTGCACATGTGAGCTCCTCCTGGAGGGGCAGTCAATCCTCTTGGCTTCTGCTGTCTCAGAAGTTGGCAACATTGAACAGAACGTACAAGCCCATCGTGTCACCCTGCACCATCTCCTGTTCCCAAGGAGCCAAGCGGACTCCAAGGGAGCAGCTTTGCTTCTGTGAGCATTTGACTCACAGGGTTGTGAAGCTGGGAGAAGATCAGTTTTCAAATGAAGCTCTGTGCCTCCGGAGATGGAGGGCAGTGCCTCGGTCTGTGGCTGCTCAGAGCCTGCACTTCTACTATTGGATGTTTTCCTAAGATAACTTGAATTAATAGCTCAGTTATGAAAAATGACGGGCTGGCATGGCTGGCATGCACTCTTGTTTTCTTAGCAGAACTGCGGCTGCCAGCTTTGCTGTATTTGCTACAATATTGCAAGGCTCCGAGTCTCCTGGGAGACTCCCAGGAGTAATCACATCTGTGGCATTGATGTTTCCAAAAGGCTGCACTGGAGAGGCATCCAAAGACAGATAGCAGCTACATTATTATTTTTTTTAAAGATTCTCTTTATTTAGAGAGAGAGCAAACAAGTGGAGGGGAGGGGCAAAGAGTCTCTAGCAGACTCCATGCTCAGTGTGGAGCCCCGTCTCATGCCCCCAAGATCACAACCCCGAGATCACAAGCTGAGCAGAAACCAAGAGTCGGACGCCTAACTGACTATGCCACCCAGGTGTCCCAGCTAAATTATGTTTGATCAGTGGATTTTAACCTGGCACTCATGGCTGGGCTTCAGGGAGTCTGGGAACCCCCCTCCCCCAAATCATAGGTGCTGTTTTTTTGTGTATGTTCATGTGTACACTTCACTTGCAGGAAGGGTCCAGTGCTGAGGACCAAGATGCCATTGTTCCCTTTGGATGATCAGACTTACTTATTCATTAAAATATTTGAACGCTTGGGGCCTCTGGGTGGCTCAGTCAATTGAGCACCTGATTCTTGGTTTTAGCTCAGGTTGTGATCTCAGGGTCGTGAGATCCAGACCTGTGTTGGGCTCTGCACTCAGCCTGGAGTCTGCTTGAGATTTTCTCTGTCTCCCTCTACTCCTCCCCCTGGCTCTCTCTTTCTCAAATAAACAAATAACTATTTAAAATAAAATAAAATAAGATATTTGAACACTTACCTGATGTATTAGTCACTGTCCTAAGCGCTAGGGATAGTGGAAAAAAAAAAAAACACATAAAAGCATCTGCCCTCACGACTCTTATATTCTAGTAGGACAAGGCAGACAATAAACAAAATAAGGAAGTAAATTACATTCTATTTTATAAGGTGCTAAGAGCCACAGAGAAGAATTAAGCAAGGTTGTACGGGGGAGGGAGATGAAATTTTAAATAGCGGTCAAAGCAGGCATCATTGAAAAGCTGACATTTAAGTAAAGACTGGAGGAGGGAGCAAGCTACATGGGTAGACGGGCATGCCAGGTAGAGGGCACAGCAAGTGCAAAGGCCCTGAGGTCCCAGAGGTATCCAGAGGACTCTCTCGTCAAAATCGCTTTTGCTTGACATTAAGGCAGACAGCAGGGCTAAGAAAACATCATCACCTTTCCGAAGAGTGGAACAGCTGAGCATCTCAGGTCAAACTATTTTTTGTTTGATGGACCAGGCTGGTTTGCCTAACCAAAGATGCCCAGAACAAGGATATTGCTCTGGATTAGGGACTGACATTCATTATCATTCAGACCTACTGGTTCTCCAATGGGACAGAAACACATATGCTTTTGGCTCAAATTCCAATTGTTATTTTGATCATTGGCCACTCTCAATAGATGGCCTCTCTCGGTAGAAGTACTTAATAACTCCAAGGGGGAAAGCGAGAGTACATTAACATTCAAGGGGGGAAAAACTTTGCTTTGTTTTCAGCTAAATTCTTCTTGTTCTAACAACTAGACTCATTTGACAATATTTTGTGTATTTGTAATCCATTGTAAAGATTTTGACTTTGACTCTTAGTGAAATGGAAACTCATCAGAGAAGAAAAATGACATGTTCCTACTTATATTGTTAAAAATTTATCGTGGTAACATATACATAAAGTCAACCATTTTAAACGTTTGTAAGCGTTAGAGTTTGGTGACATGAAGTACATTCACGTGGTTGTGCAACCATCACAACTATCCACTTCCAGGACTTTTTCATTCTCTGTTCTGTAACCCCATAGCCATCAAACAATGACTCATCATTTCCCCCTCCCTCCCAGCCCCTGGTAGCGACTGTTACTTTCTGTGTCTATGAATTTGACTACTCCAGCTCCCTCATATTAGTGGAATCACACAACATTTGTCCTTTTGTGTCTGGCTTATTTCACTTAGCATAATGGCTTCAAGGTTCATCTATGCTGTAGCACGTACCAGAATTTCATTCTTTTTAAAGGCCAAATAATACTCCATTATATGTATATACACCTTTTGTTTATCCATTCACCCGCTGATGGATATTTGGGTGATTTCCGCCTTTTGGGTGTTGTGAATAATGCTGCTATGAACATGGGTGTACAAATATCTGTTTGAGTCCCTACTTTCAGTTCTTTTGGGTATATGCCCAGAAGAGGAATTGCTTATCAAATGGTGATTCTATATTTGATATTGTGAAGAACTGCCATACCATTTTCCACGGCAGCTGCACCATTTTACATTCCCACCAAGAGTGCACAAGGGTTCCAATTTCTCCACATCTTCACCAACGCTTGCTTTTGGTTTGTTTTTTTTTTTTTAAGATTTTATTTATTTATTTGACAGAGAGACACAGCGAGAGAGTGAACACAAGCAGGGGGAGTGGGAGAGGGAGAAGCAGGCTTCCTGCTGAGCAGGGAGCCCAATGCGGGACTAGATCCCAGGACCCTGGGAACATGACCTGAGCCGAAGGCAGACGCTTAGCGACTGAGCCACCCAGGCGCCCCCTTGCTTTTGTTTTTGATGGTAGCCATCCTAGTGGGTGTGGTCTTAATGATTGCTGGACCAGGATTTGGAATGATGCTGAGCATCTTTCCAAGTGCCACACTTACATTTCACAAGCATCGCTCTGGCCGCTGTACTGAATGGTCTCAGCTACATGGTAAAGTGGAGGGCAGGGGGCAAATGTGGAAAGAGGAAGACCGGTTGGAAGGCTATTGCGGTTGTCTAGGTAAATCACAATGGCGGCTTGGAACAAGATGATAGCAGTGAAACTGGTAAAAGAATTCATGGGATTCTGGATAGATTCTGAGGCTAGAGCTGATAAGATTGCAAGAGGAGTGTGAAAAAGGAGTCTAGAATGACCCCTATGTTTGTGGCTGTGCAAATGGCCATTTACTGAGATGGGGAATGCTAGGGAAAGAGTATGTTGGGCAGGTGAGAAGTCAAGAGATCAATTTTGGGCATGTTAAGTTTGGATGCCTATTGACTTCCAAGTGGAGATTTCATGTTGACAATGGGTATGGGAGTTTGGAGATCAAGGGTGTTTCAAGTCTTTGTGCCTAATAAAATACTCCAAAGCATAGAAGTTTGAAATAGCAACAATTTGTTATTTCTTAACGATTCTGTGGGTTGACTGAGCCACTCTGGACCATCCTGCTCTATGTGGCTTGAACTGGGGTCACTCACTGGGCTGCATTCAGCGGGCGGCCGGCCTGAGCAGGAAGGCCCTAAGTGATTTCACTCACATGTCTGGCACCGCAGTGCTCCACCTTGTGGCCTCCCATGAAGTGAGCCTGCGGCATGGTGGTCACAGGGAACTGCCTTCTGACACAGTGGCTGGCTTCTCCAGAGACATTTAGAGCAGAAGCTGTCGGGCCTTTTTTTTTTTTTTTTTTTTAATTAACATGCGGTGCACTATTGGTTTCTGGAGTACAGCTATCAGGCCTCTTAAACGATAGGTCCAAACCGACATAGCATCTCTTCTGCTCTATTTGTCAAAACAAGTCACCGAGCCAGAGGAAACAGACTCCACCTTTTGATGAGAACAGTGCCCTATGCCTGTGGGGATGGGAGGAATCGATGGCAGCCATCTTTGGAGAAGAACCACCACAAAGGGAGAGATCAGGGCTGGTGAGAGAAGTTTGAAAGTAATTGGAAGATAAGCACTCTTGAAGTCATGGTACTGGATAAGATTACCCAGGGGATGACCCTAGGTAGAAAAGAGATGGAAAGGCTGATCTCCAGATATTCCAACATTTTTCATTTGGAAAGGGAAGCCAGTAAATGAGACTGAGAATAAACAACTAATAAGTGGGAGGAAAACCCAGGAGAGTGAGGTGTGGCTGAAGACAGATGCAGATAGCATTTTAAGAATGAGGGTGTGTCAGTGTGGAAAATGCTGCTGAGAGTTCACGTGAGACTAGGGATGGAGGCTGACCACTGGATTTGGCCAAGTGGACTGGGGTGTTAGTTCAGCGGAGGCTGTCGGTGTCCTCAGGGTAACAGCCGAGAAATGCAGAAGAGATGAAGACTGTGAAGTAGGAGTCAAGGTCCTTAAGGACTGTGAGGGAGTACCCAGACATACTGTCCAGGACACTGGCATGGCATGACTTTTTTTTTTTATGGCATGACTTTTTTAAGGGGGAGGGGACATGCATTTTTAAGAAGTCAGTGTAAGTTCTTATTTAAATTCCAGTTAACATACAGCGTAGTGTTAGTTTCAGGTGTACAATGTAGAGATTCAACCCTTGCATACATCACCCGGTGCTCAGCACAAGGGCCCTCCTTAATCCCTAACACCTGTCTAACCCGTCTCCCCACCCGCCTCCCTTCTGGTAACCCGCAGTTTGTTCTCCATCGTTCACAGTCTGTTTGTTGGTTTTAAGAAGTGAATTTTAAAATGAAGTTAAAACAATATTCCGGAGTTCTAGCAATGAGTGAGCCAGAAGCCAGCTGGACCTCCAGCCAAGGTATGAACCCCGGAGCTACTTCCTCCTGAGGCACGACACGCCTGCAGACCTCGAGAGAAAGCCAGGTATCGGTGAGGTGGGGAGGGCGACAAAGGAGGGACTGAGAAACAGATGGAAAGCACAGACATATTTTGGTAGTTGAAACAAATTCCAGAGATCACGGCGGGGTAATCGAGAAGGAACATGGCATGGAAGGGTTCAGATCAGCAGGGACAGGGCAGGAGACTGAACTGCAAAGGTGAGAACACACGGGCAACTAGCTTTGGTGACGATGAAGACAAGCATAAGGCAGGGAGCAGCGGCGGCACTGTGTGGATGTGAGGAGAGACGCGGGTTTGAGCTCTGCTTCCCCACTGCCTAGCTGTGCGGCGTGTGGCTAACACCTGAGTCACCAAGTCAGTGCACCTCACGTGAGGGCACTTGGGTGGCAAGTGACAGAAAACCTACTTTAAATTGGCTTAAACAAAAATAAGGATCACCTCCCATACCTGGAAATTCTGGAGAAAGGTAGCATCTTTTGGGATTGTTTGACTCAGCAACCCAATGATGTCATCAAGGACCCAGTTTCTTCATATTTCTCTGCTACCCCTTTTATGTTAGTGGCTTCATTCTAAGACTGGTTTCATCTCACAGTCACTATATAAATTGTATATAAACATTGGTATTTCCTTTTACACATCCATAGAGAAAGACTCCCTTGTGTTAGCATTCTCAAAGGTGAGAACATGTCTTTGCCGTAAGCCTGGCAAATCTCTCCTGGAGTCTCATCTGGGTTGAATTTGGCTAACATGTCCAATCCTGAACCCATTCCTGTGGTCTGTAAAAGGCCATGTCCTGTACACTGGCTGTGCCAAAAATTACGTGGACCGGCATGTCCCGTCCCCCCTTAAAACCAAACCAAAACAAAATGATTCTTGCTCCCATTTTCTTCTCCAGGGGTGGAGGGGTGGGTCCCTCAGCCTCTGCACTGCTGTTGAAGCTCCCGATGTAGACATTGGCCAGGACCTTTGCGAGCAAGCCGGGCCAGAAAGGTTTAACACTGACCTCCCTCCCCCCTCCCCCCACTTTAATGAGGGCATTGATCTTCTCCTCACCGACTGTCAGCTCATCGTTGTGCAGGATGACGGCCCAGCAGATGCAGGCGGGCTCCGAGACGGAGGCCGTGGTGGGGGCAAGTGCTGCCAGGCCCGGGCCCCATGCTAGTCGCTGGATGAAGCGGCCTCAGCGTCTTTGGAAAGACAAGCATCTCAGCGCCTTGGCCTCATTTCTAATGATCACAGTATACGAACTTACCCAAATCTATCCACACAAGTCCAGCCAAAATGGACTTTAGGTGCTTTACAATGGCCCGTCTGCTCTGCCTTTGTGCAGGCTTTTCCTTTGCCTTCACTGTTGCTCTCCTGGCTTCCTGGCTGAGATCGTCTCTCAGAAGCGAAGTCCAAATGCCCCTTTTTAAAGTAAAGCTTTATTTAAGTAATCTGTACACCCATTGTGGGGCTCAAACTCATGACCCTGAGATCAAGAGTCAGATGCTCCACGGACTGAGCCAGGCAGGTGCCCCTCAAATGCTTGTTCTGTTGTAGGCTTCACTGGCCTATCCAGGCTCATCCTCTTACTAATAAGGGGCAACCAGTGTTATCTACGGGCTTGTCTTACCCACTCTATTATCAGGTTGAGGACAGTGAAATTCTCCTCCTCCTCCTGTATTTGCTCATTTAAAAAATAATTGTGTCCACTGTGCATACAGAGGTGAAGAACAGTGTTCAGTAAGCAGTGGCTGAGCTGGTGTTCAAATGGGACTCGTGCCGGCTGGCGGGGACGCTGGTTAGTGGCATGGAGCTGCACCAATGACTTGACGTTCTCTAGGCTGATCTTCTATTCTCGGTGTAACCATATTTGGCAAAACCCTTGCCTCAGTGGGCCTTAAACTCATAGAAAGGCTGAGTTTCTACTGCCAAAGTGAAGGAAAGAACTGAGACATTTTATAGACTGCTCAGGGGAAACAAAATCTCTCTTTGAAATTACTGAGTCATTTTAGTTTTAATTCCAGAATCATACAAAGCACTGTCATCTTTATTATTATTATTAGAGAGGGAGGTAGGAGGGAGAGAGAGAATCTCAAGCAGATTCCGTGCTGAATGCAGAGCCCGACGCAGGGCTTGATCTCACAACCCTGAGAGCATGACCTGAGCCGAAACCAAGAGTCAGACACTTAACCAACTGAGCCACCCAGGCGCCCCTACCATCTGTATTATCGAGCAGAGTCTTTCGCAACTTTGTTTTGAAAGTTCTTCCTTCCTTCACTTCCTTCCTTCCTTCACTAAGCACATACTGGTCACCTTCTATATGCCAAATACTAGTCTAAGCAGAATACAGTCGTGAACAAAAAGGAACGGGAGGAAGAAACACAAATTATGGCCTCGAACACCTTACATCCTGGTACAACATACAACAAACAAAGTAAGTAGAAGACGCACAAGCACACAGAAACAGAAAATTCATGAAACAAAACCTATTACAACATGCCATGTACTCTCATGCTTCCCATTTTTTGAGAAATACCAGTCTCGACAATTTATAAAGTAGGCCGTGTGCTGCTCCTGCTTCACAGGCGAGACAGAGTGACATGCCGAGAGAGGTGAAATGAGTTACCCCCATCCCCCCCAGGCCGGGGGTGGGGGGTGGGGGGGGCGACGCCGAAGCCTCGCCTCAGGGCTTCTGACTAGTGTGCTGCTCTTCCTGTCGTCTCTGCAGTCCTCCCCATGGTCTTAGTCCCTCCTTCTCTCTGATTGTGCGACCACGACCTTTGCCTGGAGCAGCTCTTCCCGCCCTTCCAGGTGAAACCCTACCGACACTTCCAGGTCCATCTAGCCCGCCGGGTGCTCTGGGGGCCTCTTCTGTGGCGTGCTGCACTCTGCCTTCCTTTGTCATTTCTGCTGTCCCGCAACAGGCTCCTCCCACTGTGACCTCCTTCAGAGCAGGTCTCCTCTCTCACCTTCCCACACCCCCTCCATACTCCGGTGCTTCACGGAGTGCGTACTCACACACACACGGAACTGACCTGACTTGGTAAGGGACTCACAGCACAGGGGCGGGAGCAAGGGCTTCCTAGCCAGGACTGCAGGATTTAACAGTATCTACTTAAAAGGCTAAGAGATTAGAAAAGATACCGCTGGAAAAACGATCTCTTTACCTAGGTTATAAAAGTCACATATTAGGTAGAGCCTTCAATAGTATAGAAAGTATATAATCCCAATTGTTTACCTCCTTAGCATCAGTAGACAGATTTAGAACCATGCCAGTCGGTTATGTGTTGCATAGAACAGACACTGTCAAATAATTTAAGAAAGTGAGGGCCACTGTCGAAGGCCCAAGGAAGCGCTGGACGGACCTGAGGCAGGACAGGAGCCAGAGGTCCTTGGGGACCTGCTCAGCCCCCGGGAGAAGGGCACTTTTGCTGTAATGGTGACTCTACAATGGGAATGGCTGTCACCTCACCCAGATGCAGAAAATCAGTTCCAATTCTCAAGAGAAAGATTCTAAATGACACGGCCAGGTCTAGAATTCTCCACTCCTGCTTTAATTAGTTTGGGTTAACCTAGGGCTGTGCAGTTGGTGCAAATATCTAGGGAAGGAAGGAAAGAAACTCTTTGAAAAGGGAGATGAACTTCAATTAAATATTGACCCAAACTGGAATTTTAAGTTTAAATTTTATCCTACCACCAGAGATGATGGGGACTCAAGGCTAATATGAGGTCAATTACAAGTAGTTATATCAAGTACTATATGTGCGATATAGTATAAAATATAATTTCAATCCTATTAAACGTAAAAAAATAACACATGTAGATTTTAGCTAATTTTATCTAAGTCTCAGGGACACAGAAATCTATGAGTTTATATATCTATGATACAGATAGATAGATAAAAGGAAAATTGAATTCCTTACCCAGGTTTTTCAGACTTGGTTTTGAATTAGAGATTCTAATTCTCTAGGACTGGGGTAAGGTAGGAGGGACTGCATACTTAAATAAGCACCCCAGGTTCTGTTCACGATGTGTCATATTGAGAAACTTGCTTAACCTAACTCTTTAGAGAAATTAAAAAGGGGCTCAACTTGCATCTGTTTTTAATTAGAACAAAAATGGACAATAAAACGTGGGGACACCATATTTGTAGTAACACTAAATAATAAGAGCCCGTACAAATTTTAAAATCACATGTCTTATCATTGTTTTTAATCGCATTTAGTCACATAATTTATAGTAGCATAGGTTTATAAAAGATATTTAAGACTGGCTGGTAACTTACTCTTAGATTTTCTTTGAAAATGGAGAATAAGGAGTTAGTCATGAGTTAAAAGAATATTTCAGGATGACAAGTTGACTATAAACACAAAAGGTACACTGATAGCAATTCCACAAACAGCAAATATGAATGTAACTTATTTAAGCCTATTGGTTCACATTTTTAAAAGCACCCTCATTTCTTTCAAGTTAAGTACTATTCATGAAAGTCTACTGCGGACAATGATCTATTCAATCCACCTAGCTGGGGGGTGGGGAGGTGAATTTATGTGACCATCCAATTCAGAGTCTGATTTGGGTTCAAAATCAAACTGTGTTCCAAAACAGTCACAAGTAGCATCATCAGTTCCTCAGATAATACAGCTTCCAAAGCTCTCATCCTCCTGGTGACCCTCTTTTTCTGCTTCGACATACGCATGCCTTTCTTTTAAAGAAGCAAAAAAGTATAAAAGCTCACCAAAATTCTGAAAGTCACAGTTTGTGTAGCACTAAGTGATAGTAGCTTTGGCATCTGATATTACAGTCACTTTTGTTACAAATCTTTTCTTCATTCTGGGTCAAGGCGAGGTAAGACGGGAAGAATAAGGTTCCCAAAGGCAGAGTCTTGAGTTATGAAGTATCCAGATGAGTGTGCATGAGCGTGCTAGGAAAGAGTTACAAAAAACAAAAGGCAATTAAGCTATTAGAAATCACAATTTCCCAACCAAGGCATTAAAACTACTTCTCTTTTCTGAGTGTTTAAGACCAAATTTATTTTAAAAATCAGTTCTGCTGCTGCTAATTTTGTTTAAGTGCACAGGAGATGGACAGTAATAAAGAGTTTATATTAACAAGCTGCACCAGGCACTCATTTATCAGACCCCACTCTGTCCTCTGTGATTCTCTAAAGTCAATAAGGAGTCAAAGACATGAATTACTTTGTTGCTTGGAGTGGGGAAAACTTGAAACAAAGATGCCCCCAAATTTGCCTTTGATCAACAAAGCAGGAGCTTGAGAAAGAAGGGCAGTAGTTGGGAAGGGATGGGGGTGGACAAGGGAGCCGATTACTTGTGATTAAGATCCCAACATTTTGTAGAGAATGTTGAAATGTAAGTAACAGAAAGCCAACAGTGACCGCCCTCTGTCACTAGAGAAAGGAAGGCTGTTTTTAGGTTGCCTTAAGTGAGATGATCTTTTATGTCTCTTTCAATTCTGAGATTCTAAGGTTTAAAAGCATAGGTAATGACGGCTTGTTCAAGCTCTCTAGGAATTTTAGTCACACTATCCAAGATCACAGTAATACTAAAATTGTTTATTACTATGAAGAACAGTATTTTTTTTAAACTGATGGATTATCACATTCCTATGGTAAGAGTTAGTCTTTAAGCACTTCTGGCGCAACAGGTATGCTGACCATTAAAAAGAGAATCCAAACAACAATAAACTGGTAAGATTACCAAGGGGTGTAACAGCATGACAAATTTGAAAAAAATGCATATGTACTATTAAACTAGCCAGTTCAGCTTTTAAGATCATTCTGTCCATCCAAACATCCTAAACTCTTGTACGCAAGCAATCCCTTGCCAGCTACAGCACCGAATCAATCTTGACCATGTCAGAACCATAAAAGATACTTTCATTACTGCTGTACTGGTCCTTCAAATCCTTTGGGCATGACTGATCATCAGAAAACCACCGCAGTTATGTGTGGAACGTTTTTATTGATATCGCGCCACCGAAATACAAAATAGGAATTGTGCTGGCTTCCAAGACCCAGGAATCCTCCAATGAGACAAGAATGTCAGTTACCCTTTGCTCACCTGTAAAGCTGCCTTTTGTTGGGCTGCGATGTGCTGCTGCTCGGCGTGATCCCGGAAGTCCTTATTAAGAGAGGGTCTCGAGAGTGCAATGCTAAAATGGGAATCTTGGTTATCTGGCTGTTTAAGGTAGAAACTTCCTACTTCTGAATCACATTTTTCATTATATATTCTTTACAGGGATTAAAAAAAAACGGGCCTTCCAGAATAAGTCTTTTTTTTCCTTCTCCCACTGTTTACCTTAATTTATATGAAGAAAGCCTATATTACTGAGGCTTCAAATGACCTACATTTTTGGTTATTTTGGGGGATGATCTATGGTCCCCAACTTTCAAACTGATTTGAGGTACTCCGGTCTATCATAAGGTTACATTTATGATGAAAAGGGAAGCACTGAATGTTTCAAGCAGAGGTTCGGCATGTGAAAAGCCCAGGGCTAAAGACCTTGGCGTGTTTGGAGAAATTAACAGCTCAACAGGACTGGAGGACAGGGTTGAAAAGGGGTGAAGTGGGTTGACAGAAAATGACACAGGGGAGAGAAAGCCAGGTGCCAGGGTATCAAAAGTCTTGTGAAATAAATTAAGAAATGTAGACCTTATCCTCACAGTAAAGAGAGACCCCCAGAGAGTTTAATACAGAGGAGTGACATGATCACAAGTACCACACGACGACTCGGAAAGACCACCGCTGGGCAGACCGTGCAGGTCACCTCCTCGACAACTGTTCATCTCCCTACTTCCTTGCTAATGGAATCCAAACTTCCTTCAGTTATTGGGGGTCCCATGCCTCAGGGCCGGCCAGGCTCATCCCTCAGGGGATGAACTCTGATGGGTGTAAGACAATGCCATTTCCCTTGCTGGTTTCTGGTTTAGGCAAGAGAAAGATGCACAGTTCTGGGCAACTAGACTTGACGGGCAGTCTGCTGGAAGGCTGCTGAGAACATTCTCTGCACTCTTACAAAAGGAATGTAGGACAGGAACCTTTCTGGCTTTAGCCTCCATAGGTGGCTCAGTGTAGTATGAAGCTGAGACTATGGCAGTCCTATCTGGACCGTTAGGGAGCCTCTGGCCCACAGAGAAAGGCGGAAAGGAAGGCGGGACGGAGGAGGCTGGAGCACGCCTCACACTGTTGGCCGCTGCACAAAGCCACTCTGGAACCACCGGCTCTTCCTTCCCGCTCCTGGGAAGCATACACCCTCATGTGTATGCCAACTTTCTTGGCTTCCGTTACTTCCAGATTAAAACATCCTAACTGACACAACTGATAAATACATTCAGGAGGACTGAAGACGACGGGAAATTCAGTGAGGAAACAGTCATCGCAATGGAGGCAAGAAATGGGAGTGGCCAGGACAAGGGTGGCATCAGTAGCCACGAGCAAAAACAGGCAGATCTGAGACATGTTTCAAGGTATACACGTAAGAGAATGACAACTGCTTAGAGAGGGACACGAAAGGGAATAATAAATGAAGTCCGCTCTTCTGACATTGAGAACTAGCAGAACAGTGCCATTCGCCCAGAGAAGAAACCCAAGAACAGTAAGTGGTCAGTGAGAGCACGGGAAGGGAAGGAAAGAGGAGTTCAGCTTGGGACACACTAAGTTTGAAATGCCTAAGGGACATCCGGGTGGAGCTATCCAAGAGGCAATTTGGGACTTGGGAGAAAAGTCTAGATAAAAGTTATTGGCACATAAATAACAGGTTGTGGAAGTGGAGGCAACTGGCCAGTGGAAAGCTGTGCAGAGACAGGAAACTGGCTGTAGGACTGAACTCAGGAGCATGGACATTCCCGAGACAGGCAGTGGAGATGTGTCTGCAAAAGAAACCAAGACAGTGTGACACTGAGCCAGTGGAAGCCAAGGAAAGAGTATTTTAAGGACGGAGTAATCAGTGGTGTCAAACAACACTGAGATGTCTAATAAGAGAAGGCCCTCGTTCTACCAGATTTAGCTACCATGAGCTTGCAAGTGACCGAGGCGGACACCTTTTCTAGGGAAGGGGGGCTCTCGAGTCAGATTGGAGTGCGCTGAGGAGTCAGTCAGTGAGAAAGTAAAGATGAGGACAGACAGCACTTCCAGGAAGTCTGGCTAAAAAAGAGGGGCAAGGCCAGGGCGGTGGCTAAATGCGATGGAAGAAGGCAGAAACTGAACACAATAAAGACTAAGCCACCTACACATTTTACCTACTTTGCAGAATGCTTAAAAAGTGGGATGCTGACAGTAATTTCAGCAACAAAGACCATACAAACCCTTTTCTTTTTTAAAAAGTAGGCTCTGGGAACCATTAAGTATTCCAGTTAGAAATGAAATAGTCAAGATCTAATCAATTTGTCTAATTTTTTCAAATCTAACTAAGAAACAAAACATAACGTGTAAATTGCAATGTTACAGAGACAAACGTCTGCCAACCAACTTGAGGTATTTTGTCCAAGATCTTTTTTATATTACTGAATATAAAAAACACATTATTCTTCAATACCTTGCTCCAGGATGATTAGTTGAAGATTGGTTTTGCATTAGTAATTTTCTCTTCTCTTTGTCCAGTTCTGCCAAGATTGCAACTCTGTTTTTGTTTTGAAAACCTAAAAAAGGGGGTACGGGTGAGGAGAGAGAGAGAGAAAAAAAAATATTTTAGAGCTATTTTTATAAACCCAGGCCATCTAAAAACCCAGCAAGTAAATTCTATTCTCTAACAAGATAATGAACCCACTAGTGAGTAGTTCCCCTAGATGGTTACACCGTTTTCCTACTGCTTCCCAGCAACTTTACCAGCACAGAACTGTAATCAAGGTTTTCAGGAGGAAAACAGCAACAGACATGCTCAGATCCAAACAATATTTCTTTTTCTCAACTGCTTTCATTCAGATGACACAGTCTTTCAAGGAACAAGTCAAAGAAGTGCAACTGACTACATAGCAATTCTGAGAAAGAAATGGAGCATAAGAAATGGGACACGAACATGTGTGTCCTTTATCAAGTACTTAATCCTGGGCGTGATTTTGATCTTCAAATTTCCTAAGATCTAGAGCAGAGGGTGCAAAGTGCGGGCCCAGGAGCAGCAACCAACTAGGTTTTAAAATCTGAATTCGGGGCACCTGGGTGGCTCAGCTGGTTAAGTATCCTCTTGATTGCAGCTCAGGTCATGATCTCAGGGTCATGAGATTGAGCCCCACATGTTTGGCATTGTGCTTAGTGGGGAGTTTGCTTGAGATACTCTCCCTCCGCACCCCCCATGTGCTCTCTCTAAAATTAATTAATTAATTAAAATCTGAATTAAATGCCAACATGTAAACATTGAGAGAATATAAACAAAATCCTCAGATTTCTTGCTTCTCTTGAAACATCTCAAGCACTGGCGACAAGGGATCTGGATACCCCCATGGTAAAACTTAACTAAAATGAAGAAATAATCATCACTGTTTCATCACATTAAAAAGACACCACGCACTCTGTACCTTATTACAGTCCTTATCAGATTTATTTATATGCTTGTTGGCATTTGAGTCTGATCCCTAATTTAGAAGAAAACAAATGGAAAGATAAAAGGCTGGAAAATGAAGCCCACGGTAAGTTCTCTGTAAAGTGAAGAATGCTTTCCCAGGGAAAGTAGCACTCCCCCATTTGTATATATGAAGATGCATGTAACTTAAAGCAAGTGTACCGCTAGGTGTATTTCTAACTAATGTGTTAGAAGAGGCTAATGTGTTCTTAGAATATAATTATGTAGTTCTATCTTTGTAGGAATTGAGAGATACTGTAGATTTAAAATCTGATAGTGTCTAAATTATGTGATGAGCAAAATAACCCCACTCATAAGTACTGATGTGCTGTGTACAGATAGATCCATTTCTCTCAAGATTAATTTGTTCACAAATAATATTTTAGGATCACTATCAGTAAAGAAATTGTATATACATAAAAATTGTATGTACAAAGCATTAAAAAGACTACATGAAGATAATTTGATCACTAATGTTCAGATCAATACAAGCACAACTGAGCTTTTCAATGCTCTTCAATGTGTTTAAGCTTTCCTATATTATTTTTAAATGTCTGTCCTCTGTGAAAAGGAACTTTCTAGGAAAAGTACTAGTTGCATGTTTTAGCGCAAGAAAAAGAAAAGAAAACAAGATGTGCCTGGAACATCTTGTTGTCAGAAAGCAAGGAGTTGTTTTTTTTTTTTTTAAACATCCAGGGTAGTGCTGAAAGAACAAAGAAGTCAGGCACCTGGGTGGCTCAGTCAGTTAAGTGTCTGCCTTCAGCTCAGGTCATGATCTCGGGGTCCTGGGATCAAGCCCCATGTTGGGCTCCCTGGTTAGTGGGGAGTCTGTTTCTCACTTTGCCACTCCCCCATTCACGCTCTCTCCCTCACTCTCTATCAAATAAATAAATAAAACGCTTAAAAAAAAAAGAATAAAGAAGTGAATCTGAGGTTAGCCAGGCTGTCACAATTGGAACATTAAAAAGAATAATAATTATAGCTAAATGGAACAAATTGAGTCTATGATAAGTCATGACTCCATAAGATACAAAGGGAAAGTTAAAACACATAAAAATACAGTTGTAAAGAAGGGTGAAAATAATAATTATTATAATTAATAATTAGGTCAGTTGTAATAATTACAATTAATGATTAGGTTAGTGTTAACATTTAGGGATTTATTTCTCCTATTAAGTATGTCTGTTTATGAAGTATAGCTGTATACTTTTTTTGTTTTCGTACACGGAGGAAGGGGTAGATACAGGGAACTGGGGCCAAGCCAAACAGTTGCAGAAGAAGCAGGTTCGGGACCAAGAACGAGAAGTGGATTTAGCACAGGTTCGCGCACACACACACGCACACACCATTTAAAAGGAGCCCCAGTGGTGATGAGCACCCATGTCACACAAAGACCAAGCAGAAAATGTGAGTTCTAACTGTATGAGTTAGTGAAATTCCTAAAGAGAGCTAACTGTAAGATCCAATGATCCCTGACCTCTTGGGAGATGAAATGCATTAAATCTTGGCAGTAAAGCTACCAGAAAAGGGTAATTCATAATGAAAACAGAACACAGAAGTATTTCATTTAGGGGCTAACTCCAGGCTGCAAGAAACTAAAAATCTAAGAGACAGGCATGAGCTTAAAGAAATCCCATTAACTCAGCAGGTCAAGTTTAATGACAGAAGGGACCCAGTGCACACCAACACAGCTTTTAAATCATCTTTAAAGGCATAGCCAAATCTTGTGTTTTGGCTGAGAATCAAACTTATCAAAAAACACTATATTTTGACTTACCTGAAATTTTGTTTTGTTTTGGTAGTTGTAAGATTACTGTAACCCTAGGAAGGTATAGAAAGATTACTATAATCCTGGGAAAGTACAGAAATAAGAATCTGGGAAGATTATTATAACCCCAAAAGACATAAAAAAACAAGTACAGAAAGAGTAAATTAATTAATTAAGCCCACGGGTTAATATTTTAAAATAGATTTAAGTATACTAAGTTTTGCAATCATTACAAAGTATTACATAATCATATTAATTATAATTCTAATTTATTATGGAGAATTTAACAAAATAAGTTTATAATAAATTCTAAATCTTTAAAAAATTTTATTTTAGAAGTTACTTTATTAGATGAGTGTAGGTTTAATATACCAGTAATTAAATTATGAGCAGTGATGAGTATTTTTCTCCATGCATGAGATCCCCTTGGACTTTAAAGAACTCATTAAAGTATTTAAACAAGGGATCACTGGAGTGGGCTAGCCCATAGCCTTCCCTCCCTGGTAAAGATGGGATGATGCCTGTCTCTGTATCTCATTTATTGCCCCATACTCCCACCCAGAAACCCAAGTTTTATCCTTATAACCCCTCCCTCTTATTACCCACATCTAACCAATCACCAAGTCAAATGAATTTTATGTCCTGAATGTCTCTAAAATAACCTCCCTTCTCAACTCCTTTTCCAGTCTAACCATGCAAAATTATCTTTTGCATAATATTCCACACCTTAATGTGTACCTACAGGCAGCTGAGAGCCACAAAAGCTACTTTACAGGGAAAGGGTATGGTCAGGTCTTCTAGGCATTTAGTTTCTGATCTTGTCTAATGCTCCTGAAGTCTATGCTTCCCTCTTGATTTTTTAAAAAACAGTACAATATTATTTTACATGTCTGTTTTGCACAAAATGTTTACATTATCAAAGTACATAAAAGTCAACAGATAGCACTTAGGAAATAATAATAGCTTATTTCAAATTTGAAACTTAAGGCACAAACTAGGTAATCTATCTGGTTGTATGAAATATAATGTTCTATAGTATGATTCTCCCACCTTCCGGGTTTATACAAACGAACTCTAACTAGGACATCAATACATAACATTTAACTGTTTTATTACACTCACAGGTTTGTTTTTTTTTTAAACATACACCTATCTCTTGCCATAATTTAACTTTTGACTTTTACATTCTTTTACACATATCATAACTACATGTAACTTTTACATTCTCAGAAGCATGAGGGTGTTAAAGACATACCTCATGTAAAATACTTAATATTCCTTTATAGTTAACCTTTTTCCTAATAAAATTATCTTAGATAAAGCAGCACACTCTAAAATAATCCTACATTTAGAACTATAACCCTATCTCCATTCAATATCATATATATTTTCATTTCTACATCCATTCACAGAAACATATAACTCCCACACATTTTTTTTTGTCACTAAAAACATTCCTGAGGAACTGGCATCACATCAAATTGCATTTAAAACCTAACAGCTGATAAGCACTTTACATGAATAGCTCTACCTCACTTAAATAATCACTAACTGGAATTCTTTTTATTGGAAAAAATCTAAAGCTAAAGAATGAAAATTATTCTAAAATATTACTCAAATCCTTTCAAGTGGTTATCCTACAGGCTATATATTCTTCACGACTATACATTAAATCAACGTATCATACTTAAGATACCTGCTTAGTATTAAAGGAAAGTCACTGTGGCACTATTAGTTTAACATGTTTTAAGTTATTTACTGAATCAACATATATTTATTGTGTATTCATCATATACAGGCACTAGATAGGTTCTAAGAATACAATGATGAGCCAAAGCTGGACATGATTCTAGCTTTCATGGTTCTCAAACAGTCCAGTGAGGATAGAGATGATCAAATAATTACAGCAATGAATGTATACTTAGAATCTAAGATGAGTAGTCTGAAATAAAGAAAGAAAATTCTATAAGCATTTATAACAATCCATAACTGTGGGAATCAATGTTGAATAAACTTGACCTAGTCTGGGAGTAGGGGGAGCAGTGAAGGCTTCCAGAGAAAGTAATGCCTGAACTGAAATCTAAAGGACAAATAAATAAGTTCACTGGGGTAGGGGGAAAATAACACTTTCCCCTATCACAAGAGCACTGTAGCTACGGTGTTGAGAATAGGCTAGATAAGAGGAAACAGGAGACTATGATAGCAGAACGAGCTAGAGATGACAAAAGTTGTTACCGGCCAGGGAAATGGAAAGATAGGAACAGATCCAAGAGCTATTTAGGAAGTTAAATCAACAGGACTCTGACAGAGTAAATATGAAGAAGGAATGACGAAGAAAGTGTCGTGGATGGCTCCTAGATTTTTGGCTAATATAGTTAAATGGTGAATTATTTCTACTTTTCTATTGCTGCTGTAACAAATTACTACAAACTTATTAGTCTCTTAAAACAACACAAATCTATTATCTTAACAGTTCTGTAGTTCAGTGGTCTTACTGGGCTAAAATCAAGGGCTGCATTTCTTTCTGAAGCCTCTGGTGAAGAATCTGTTTCCTTGCCTTTTCCAGTTTCTGGAAGCTGCCTGAGTTCCTTGGATCGTGGTACCCTTTCTCTGCCTTCAAAACCAGCAACACTGTTATCTCTCTGACCATAGCTAGGGAAAAAATGTGCTGCTTTTCAGGCCTCATGTGATTAAAATGGGCCCACCTGGATAATCCAGAATAATCTTCCCATCTCAATGCCCTTAACCTTAATCACATGTGCAAAGTTCTTTTTGCCAGAGGAGGTAACACAGTCACGGGTTCTGGGGATTATGAGGTGGGCATCTTTGGTGTTGGGGAGGGAGGGGATCATTTTGCCTACCACACTCCCCAATAACATATGTAATGTATTCAGTGATTAAAGCTCAAACCTCATCCAGGGGAGACTGCTTGATGTCTAAGTCTTAGCAGAATAAAAGCATACAACATTATTAAGTTAACGTGAGTTGGTTAGTACCAATAATTAGTCTTTTTGGTATCTAGTTAATGGCAAACAATTCTTGTATCTGGAGAGACTGAAAAAATTATTCAATTCGGGGCACCCGGGTGGCTCAGTTGGTTAAGCGTCTACCTTCAGCTCAGATCATGATTTCGGGGTCGTGGGATCGAGCTCCACATCGGGCTCCCTGCTTAGCAGGGAGTCTGCTTCTCCCTCTGCCCCTCTGCTCATGCTCTCTCAAATAAATAAATAAAATCTTTAAAAAAAAAAAATTATTCAACTCTTAGCTACTTTTTGGACTTTACTGAAAATACATATCAAAGGAAAGGAATGAACCCTAATGTCTGGTCAGGTGACCTCCCTGTTTTCAAGTCCTCTCTCAGTCCTCAAGGACTTAACTCCTTGTACGCTACTGCCACTTTCTCTACCCATTTAAGGTTTCCCTCTTCAGGACTGGCTAAATAAGATGAGTTATCTTCTGCTTGAACCGACCTTTCCTCATCACTCATTTTTCTTTTCCTCTTACAGATAAACTCCCAGGCCCATTTCATTGCAAGGATTTTCTACTTAATAACAGATGCAGAAGAAATACAAAGATTTAGAAGTCTTTTGCCCCTATTCTGGAGCTCCCAATTTTTTTCGTAGATGCTATAATTAGAATGTTCTTTTTTTTAACTTATTTATTTATTTCTTAAAGTTTATTTATTTATTTGAGAGACACCGAGAGAGGGAATACAAGCAGGGGGAGTGGGAGAGGGAGAAGCAGGCTTCCTGCTGAGCAGAGAGCCCAATATGGGGCTTGATCCCAGGACCCTGGGATCATGACCTGAGCTGAAGGCAGACCTTAAGGACTGAGCCTCCCAGGCGCCCCGTAATTAGAATGTTCTAGTCCCTTGGCTAAAGTGCAGTATAGAAAAACAATGAACAGGGTACTGGGGCAAGAGAATCAATTTGACTTCTCATATCAGTACTACCACTTACTATTTAATATTGGGAAATTATCTCATTAGACACCAGTGGAGACAATAGTAACTTTGAAGGGTGGTTATATGAGGTACAGAAAATCGAAGTAAAATACCCTGCATACAATGTGCCACGTGGTAACTGCTTAATAAATACTAGCTATCACTGTCATTACCTAGCATTCTGTATTAGTGAACATCACTAGATTCTTCTCAGCCCCACTGTGCCAACTCACTTTCAGTGAATAGTTTTTCATTACGAAGAATACAACTGATGAGCATGCAGCTTTCTAGGTTACACTCACACGACAGGCCTCCCACGCCAGTCCGAATGGGCCCGGGTATCTCAAGCTCTCTCCTAACTATACATAAGATCTGAAGCTGCTTTACAACATATTCTGCCTCAACTCAGTTTCATTCCTAATTCAGCCTGCGGCCTACAGATCATTCCTAGCACATCAGAAAAATACTGTACTCTGCCTCTGCAGCTAAAAATGAGACAAAAAGAAATCAAGCTTTAAAAACCTACTGCAAATTGCATCTTTGCATCCACACTCTCTTCTTTAAAAAAGTACAAATACAAGAATTTTAAATTATTTTTACGCATCAGCATAAATTTTAATTTACATTTAATTTACATCTTAATTGAGAGGTAGCATACCTTGCTTTTCTTCTGCACCATAGATGGCTTGGGGTAAAACTTGTATTTGGGCCTGAGGCCAAGCAAGACACCTCCAAGAGCTATGCCACCCCACTCCTACATAGTACCTTGAAATCACACCTAAGAGCATCCAGAATGGCCCCAAGCCAAAAGTTCCCACCACCTGATCTGCAGGACTTAGAGTTATTACTATAAACATTTTAAGATAACTAGAAACTAAAAGAATCAAAGAAAATAATTCACATTTCTTACTCAGTATTTCACTGGGTTTCTGTGTGTCTGAAATCAGGTGCCACCACACGATCATAGGACCTTGATATTCACTAGTAATGAAAGATTCTTTACATAGTACGTTGGCCAAATTCCAGTTTGAGAATCTGCCTCTACATATTAAAACTCTCAAAATGTTACTTATCAATCAGGTAGTTATTAAGAACCAACTAAATGTTTCATACTATGATGGATGGTAAGGAAGAGACTTCAGTGACAGTGTGCCAAGAGCTTATGAAATTTAGCAGTCCTGACTGCTACCACAGTATGACAGACTGTTGGATCTGCTAGACGGCCCAGTGAACACAATGGCATTCTGTCTCCTACACCAGGGACCTTAACAAATTGCAATGTACAGATCAGCATTTCTTTTTTAAGTCATGGTTCTTTCAGCTATCATTGTAAGATAATTAAGGCACTTGGCATTTAATTCTGTACTAAGTAGTTCCTATACACATAAAGAGTACAGAAATAATTTAATATAGAAAGTAAAATGCAATAGATCCAAATAGATTAGAATTTTAAAATTTTCACTGGGAGTCTGTAGAGCATGATATGGACTCCCTCTGCTGGTGCCTAATAGCAGCTCAGGACACCAAAAAAAAAAAAAAAAAAAAATCACTGACAAAAGAACAACAGAAGCCAAAGGCTAATCTAAATTCACTTTTACTTAGATTAGAGGATGTTTCTCAGCGGATATATTTATGGACCAAAGACAACCCTAAAAATGATTGCGTTTTATTGCAAATGCTAAAAAAAAAAAAACCCAGCAAATCGTAAATCTCGATTATTGTGCTATTAGAACAAATAGATAATTTAAAATTTATTTTCGTCTGGACTGCACTGTGTGATTTTTTTTAGCAGCATATTTTCCTTCCAAAATAGACGTATCTTTGTTTTCGTTTTGGTTCAAATTAAATTATTTTTCATCTGATAACTTCGTGAAAAGAAGAGATCAAAGATCAAAGCGAATGTTGACCTGTGATGAATCCACAGAGCACACGAATCGCACACGGTTATTTGAGAGAACAGAACGGTATTAGCTAGTTACAACGGTCACCGTAGCTAGCTTTTCACAATACTACACTTCTATAAAACTCATGCAACCGTTAGTGTGCCCTAAATGCAACTAATATACTAAAATGGATTTACATATAATGAAACAGCAGACTTCCAACTTCCAGTAGTAGTAAAGTTTCAGTTAGACGAACTCTGCCACAGTATAATAAATTCTGCACAAAAGATGAAAAATTCATTATTTGAAGCACTAGAGACTGACCAAAATCAGGCAGAAACTGCAACTCCTGACTTTGGGAATTTGCGACCTTTTGTTCGATCCACAAACAGTTCAGATAGCCTCACCTCACTGGCTCTGAGTTGTCAGAGGCTGGCAGAGTAGCCAGAAAATGAGGGGAGAAACCAAAAGGGAAAGGCAGAAGGAGTAAAGCTGCAGACATGCCTATACAATCCACCCAACGTTTCTGTTTCCTGCTAAAACTACACATGGAGACCCCAGGGGGATCCAGCAATAAAGCAGCAACTGGAAGCTGAAAAGACTAAGCAGAGATTTCAGCTACTGTCCAACACCAGGAAGACAAGAGTTTGGAGTTTGAGTTGAGTTGAGGGCTTGCATTTGCTAGAACAAAAATCACATTTCAGAGCAATACAAAAGAATCTAGAGTTTCTACAATGTATTAGTCATAATATTCACTATCCAGTAAACGAACACTGAGTATAGCAAGAAAAAGGTTACCTATACTCAAAAAAAAAAAAAAAAAAAAAAAAAAAATTCAGTCAACAGAAACCAGCTCCAAGATGATCCACATATGCAATTAGCAGTGACAAAGGACCTGTATCTAGACTCTAAAAAAAAGAAAACTTAATGATAAAAATAAACCAATTTTTAAAAAATGAGCAAAAGACTTAAACAAGTAAAAAAAGAAAAAAGATTTACAATGGCCAGTAGGTACAAAAAAAGAGTTCAACATTTGTCATTAGGGAAATGCAAGTTAATACTATAATGAGATGTCATTTTACTGCTAAAATTAAGACGACCTGTAACACTATATATAGAGCACCCAGAATTTTCACACGTTGCCAGAGGGCATGTAAATAGGTATAGCCAGTTTGGGAAAAGGCTTAGCAGTTTTTCTTTTCTTTTTTTAAAAGATTTTATTTATTTAACAGAGAGAGAGAGATCACAAGTAGGCAGAGAGGCAGGCAGAGAGAGAGGGGGAAGCAGGCTCCCTGCTGAGCAGAGAGGCGGATGCAGGGCTCGATCCCAGGACCCTGAGATCATGACCTGAGCCGAAGGCAGAGGCTTTAACCCACTGAGCCACCCAGGCGCCCCAAGGTTTGGCAGTTTTTAAAAATGTTAACAATATACCTCAGCTATTAATCCAAATATCTACAAAAAGACTTATAAATGAATATTCAAGCAGCTGTATTCACAATGGCCAACACTGAGACAACCCCAAAGCTCCTGAACAGGAGAATGAATTTTTAAAAAATGGTGGTAAATACATACAGGAGAACACTACTCCACAAGAAACAGAATAAACTATTGATACATGGCACAACATGGAAGAAACTCACAGTTTAGTGAGTAAAAGAACCTGGACACAATCAAGTACACATTTTATGATTACGTTTATATGAAGTTTAAGTTAAGACAAAACTAAGGTTAAAAAAAATCAGAACAGAGATAAATAATAAAAAATATGGGTCAAATGAGTTTAGAGTTGATAGGGAAAGGAAATAGAGGTTTGCTTCAAGTTTTGAAACAGGACGTAACTTACAAAGTGGGATTTAATACTTTCTTAAGATTAAATTGTACTTTTTAAAACTTATTTTTAAATAAAAACTTCTCTAGGATGTGTCTGACCTGATTTGCTTTAGAGAGCTTCTAAACAGAGGTGATGTGTATCAAAATTTCTAGAGAAAATGAAGATAAAGGCTTGGATATTGCCTGGTGACAATATAACCTCTTTAAAAGTGCTTCTGATTTCAAGTAGAAGAGAACACAGATGTCAGAGGCGGACGTAAGATTTACAATGTGAATAATCTTTTTGTTTTATTTTATTATTTTTAAGATTTTATTTATTTGTCAGAGAATGAGAGAGAGCACGTGCACACGAGCAGGGGAAGGGGTAGAGGGAGAAGCAGGCTCAGAGCTGAGCAAAGAGCCTGATGTGGGATTCGATCCCAGGACCCTGGGATCATGACCTGAGCTGAAAGCAGACGATTAACCAACCAAGCCACCCGGGGATGCCCAATCTTTTTTTTTTTTTTTTTTTTTTAAGAATTTTATTTATTTGAGAGAGAGCGAGAGCAGAGCAAAAGAGATAGAGCGAGAGCACGAGCAGGGTGAAGAGGCAGAAGGAGAGGGAGGAGCAAACTCCCCGCTGAGCAGGGAGCCTGATGTGGGACTCCATCCTAGGACCCCTGCGATCGTGACCTGAGTTGAAGGCAGATGCTTAACCATCTGAACCACTGAGGCGCCCCAGATGTGAATAATTTTAACACAGGTTAAAAAAACAGGATTAATAGCTATTAAGAATGTTATACACCTGATACAATGTTGGACTTACTTCAAATATAGGGTTTTTACTTTGCTATTCATTTTTTATTCTGCCTACAGTAACTGCCCTAACCTAACTTTTCTATTAAAACATGTTTATTAAACGGGGGGAAAAGTTCCTAGTAATAACAAGTTCCAGCGTGCATTACCTTGTCCTGAAGGGTTTGCTGCCATATCTTCCTATTTTGTTTCAACTATGCTCAGTGGCAACTCGTCAGCACTTTATAGTCCCCTGTAAAAAATATGTGTACACATATATAAAATGCACCATACTTTAGTAACAAACTAAAAGTTGTCAGGAACAGCTAGCCTCCCTACAATGAAACGTTTTCAGTTTTTTCATCTCTTCAGAAATATACATCTGAAAAGCGCACAGACTTAAATCACAAATTTAAATTCTGCAAGCCCCTCAAGTATTTAATTAGAACATTAAGGTTAAATGTTTACTCTTCCAGATGTTGATACCAACATTTAGCATTGCTGTCTTTAATATACACCATTAAGTTGTATTTACCAAACACTACCAAATATATCAGCCAATTGATAGCATCAACAGATCAGTTCTAGGCAGAAAAAAAAAAATCATTCCTCTATGGTGCTGCTTCTTTTTTTTTTTTCTCTATGGTGCTTCTTGATTCACTTAAAAAATATATCCAGCAACTACTATGTATATTGAAAGCTAAAAAGGAAAACACGCCTAGAATTTAACAAGTACATACTCTGCACCATACACGGTGTAAGATGCTTGAAATTCTTTTATGTATCACCATTTTATAGATGGGGAGATCTGTGCCCAAGGCCACAAAGCTAATAAGAATACTTTGGGCTGTTAACTTCCTAACTTTGTGGGTTTTGTATTAG
This sequence comes from Potos flavus, assembly GCA_028534135.1. Taxonomy (NCBI): domain Eukaryota; kingdom Metazoa; phylum Chordata; class Mammalia; order Carnivora; family Procyonidae; genus Potos; species Potos flavus. The sequence continues at coordinate 17,813,013 of CM052892.1, read as the reverse complement.
GCCTTGGGGAGATCGCAAAAGAGCAAGACCCTACTCCTTTCTTCATGGAACACAGAGTTCCAGCGGGAAAATATACTCTAATTCAAACAACCATACTGAAGAGTTTAAGAAACACGCTCTTTAAAAGGCGCAAACAGTGCTCGGGAAGCAGAGAGGTACTGATTCCATTGGCCTGATGAGGGATGCCCTTAGGGGAACCGGGGAAAGTACAAGGGCTGGCAAACAGATTTCGATTTTGAACAAAAATATCCTTAGGTGCTCCTGCGGCATAAGCACAGGGCGAGCCAAGCCCGTTGGGAAGAGAGGAAAGAGGGCCATCTAGTGAAGGGAAACGTAAAGCAGGGATGTGACAGGCCGGCACCTGCGTCTCAAAGGGTCCTTGCAGAAGGGCGTGGAGCGCAGGCTGGGCGGGGGCTGCGGCCGACAACATCCAGAGAAAGGGAAGTGAGGAAAGTGGGGAGGCCGCTACCCTATGGCAACAAAGACAGCAGGAGCAGACCAGCGCCGGGGCCGCACACTTCCCTCCCCGCCGCCGTCAGGCGGTCCTACTTACCCCGGCCAAGAGAGCGCCCAGGACCCTCCTCGCCGTCCGATCGCTCTCTCAAAGGGGGCGCGACCACTTAGAGACCTGCAAACAGAGCCCAACGTGCGGCTCCACAACCTTCCCGCCCCCGCTGCGCTTCCGCCTCCTGCCTGACGTACACCCGAGGGAGCGGACGTCCCGCCTCCCGCATGCGTCCAGCGGCAGCTGCCCGCAGTGATCCGTGTTTTAACTGCTGCCCGGTGCAGAAGGCCACTTCCTTTCCGAAGAGTGGCAGCCGAAGAGGCTCATGGGAGATGCAGGCCGCGCTGTTGGGGGCGGGGCCCGAGTGGGGCGGGGCCCAGGCGGGGCGCGGAGACGCTTGCCGCCGGCTAGGCTGGACAAGGGCGGGGCGGACACCAGCGGGGTCCCTAGCACCGCGAGTGGCCCTTTTTTCAAGGCCATCACGGTTCGGAGAAAAGTCTCCAGCCCCGCCAGGCCTGAGACAATAGGAATGCACTTCAGCTGGGAGGAGAGGAGGGCCAAACCTCACAGGCTGGGCTGGCTTTCGAGATTCAACAACCATCTGGGGTTGCGCGCCCTCACACATCCTCAAATCCCAGGGATTTGTTTTTTTTTTATAGTTCGTATAATTATACATAAGAAAAGCACAAAACTTGCAGAAATTTTTGCTACTGTGCAATAATGTGTTCAAGAAATGGCTGTGCCACATCTCAGAACGCGAAGGCCCTCCTAGTGGGTTCACCTGATGCGTGATTTCCGTGCAATGGATCGACGTCCTTACGTTGAAAGGTAACCATGTATTGATGTGTGTCACCTGTTCTGTGGTCGGTAACCCCTGTTACGCATATTTTCTAGGATTTGAACATACGTTCTTAATAATTGGTATTTGCTCAATGGTAAATGTTTATAATGGCCAATTTTGTTGTGCATGGATCTAGGACTGAAGTCATAACACTACCAAGCATTTAGTGAGTGCCTTCTGCATGCTAGGTTCTTCTTGTGCATCAGCTCTGGTCCTGTCATTTCCTGATTTACATATTTACATATGAAACTCAGAAATGTTGAGTTACTTTATGTCAAGTAACAAGCTGAGTTTCAAAGGAGAGCATGTTTGCCAGATGCTAAGGCCCACCTTCTTAAATCTCACACATTGTCTGGGTTCTGGAGGAAGGAATTCCTTTGAGGCCAGCTCTTGTTGACATCTTTAATACAGTTAGAAAGTATAATACGTGAGCGTTTTGGGAGTTGGCCAGGGCCACTTCTCAGTTGAGGCCTTTTTGGGTGGCACCTGGTTGGCTCAGTCGGAAGAGCATGGGACTCTTGATCTCAAGGTTGTGAGTTCGAGTCCCATGTTGCATGTAGAGATTACTTTAAAAAAATATATTTACAAAAGGGGGGGCATTTTTGAGTCCTGGGCTGACTGAAAAGACAACTGGGATGTATATGGCTGACAAAACCTTAATGAAATTTTTTTGGTTTTAGTGGCCTGATTAGACAATACAGAAACCAAGGCATAAGAGAGTGCCAGTCTAAGTTTGATTTCTTTATTTGTTTCAAGTTTTTATTTAAATTCCAGTTAATACACAGTGTAGTATTAGTTTCAGGTGTAGGATTTAGTGAGTCATCACTTACATATAACACGCAGTGCTCATCACAAGTGCCCTCCTTAATGCCTGTCCCCCATTTGGCCCATTACCCACTCACCTCCCTCCAGCAGCCCTCCATTTGTTCTCCATAGTTAAGATCTGTTTCCTGGTTTGCCTCTCTCCCCGCCCCCTCCCATGTTCATCTGTTTTGTTTCTTAAATTTCACATATGAGTGAAATCATATGGTATTTGTCTTTCTCTGAATGACTTATTTTGCTTAGCATAAAACACTTTAGCTCCATCCATGTTATTGTAAATGCCAAGATTTTATTCCTTTTTATGACCGAGTAATATTCCTTTGTATATATATATAACCACAACTTCTTTATCCATTCATCAGTCGATGGATATTTGGGCTCTTTCCATAATTTGGCTATTATTGATAATGCTGCTACAAACATCAGGGTGCATGGGTCCCTTCAAATCAGTATTTTTGTATCCTTTGGGGTAGATACCTAGTAGTGCAATTGCTAGGTCATAGGGTAGCTCTATTTTTAACTTTTTGAGGAACCTCCATACTGTTCTCCAGAGTGGCTGCACCAGTTTTCATTCTCCTCAACAGTGCAAGAGGGTTCCCCTTTCTCCACATCCTCCCAACATCTGTTTCCTGTGTTGTTAATTTTAGCCATTCTGACAGAAATAGGTGGTATCTCATTGTAGTTTTGATTTGTATTTCCCAGATGATGAGTGATGTTGAGCATCTTTTCATGTGTCTGTTACCAGTCTAAGTCCAATGGACATTCTGAAAGATGCCCATTTATGGAGAAAAGAAAAAAAAAAGAGTTCTACCTCCAGAGCAATATTTTGTAATTTCCTGGCAAATTCAGCCTCCAAGCGTTGGGAGAACATTATCAGGAGAAAGATAAATTTAATTTGCTTCTATTTTATTTTTTTTTTTTTTTGCCCTTTACTTGGTGGGTGTTAGCCCTTGAACCCCCTCTGACTTCTCCTAGAGAGTTTTGGAACTTCTGTCTCACAGAATTTGGACATATTGGTTTATAGTGGGTCAGTTTACTTGAGTTCAAAGCCTGGCTCTAACACTTAATGGCTGTGAGCCCTTGTTTAACCTTTCGGTTCTTCAGTTCTGTCATCTATAAAAAGGAAATAAAAATTAAATGAATAACCACTTCACGCCCATTGGATGGCTACTATAAAAAACAGAAAATAAGATAATAAGTGTTGGCAGAGAAATTGGAACCCTTGTGCACTCTTGGTGGGGATATAAAATGGTACAACTGCTGTGGAAAATAACATGATGGTTACTCAAAAAATTAAAAATAGAATTACCATATGATTTAGCAATTCCACTTCTGGATGTATACACAGATAATTGAAAGCAGGGCCTCAAAGACATATCTGCATGCCTGTATTCATAGAGCACTATTCACAGTAGCCAGGAGGTGGAAGGAATCCAAGTCCATGGACAAGATGAATAGATAAACAACATTGGTATATACATACACTATAATGTTATTCAGCCTTAACATAGAAGGTAATTCTGATATACGCTACAGCATGCATGAACCTGAAGGATGTTATGCCAGGTGAAATAAGCCAGTTGCAATGGGCAAATACTGTGTGATTCCCCTTGTATGAGGTTCTTAGAGTAGTCAAAATCATAGAAAGTAGAATGGTGTTTGCCAAGGGCTGGGGGGAAAGGGAGAATGGAGAGTTGTTGTTTAATAGGTTATAGAGTTTCAGTTTGACAAGACGAAAGGAGTTCTGGAGATGGCTGGCTGCGATTGTGGCAACATTTTACTGCACATCTTGGTATTCAGGCATAGGTCAGCTGATAAATACACAGATCCTCCACATCAACTAGGGAAAAGTCCAAGACCAAAGGAATGCATATGGCAGTCCTGTGACTCTGCCGATTGATAAGGAAAGGCCAGGTAGCAGTCTACGAAGGCCTTATGATTATTATGGCCTTTATTATCAAAGTAGAGAGTTGAGAATAATTCCCCGCTTCCAGTTGGAGCCACCTTAACTCTCTTTTGCTATTTTGTGATTAAATATTTATGGGAAATGCATTAGGCTAGACAGCCTTTAAAAATAAAGTGTGTAGAAGTTTGAGACAATTGCCATATTAATTATCTACTGCTTGTAACAAATTACCTCCAAACTTGGCAATTTTTAAAAAGATTTATTTACTTATTTATTTATTTGAGGGGGGTGGTGAGGCAGAGGGAAAGGGAGAGACAGAATCCCAAGCAGACTCCCCACTGAGCGCTGAGCCCAGCGCAGGGCCGGATCTCCGGACCCTGAGACAATGACCTGGGCCAAAACAAAGAGTCAGACGCTTAACCAACTGAGCCACCCAGGCACCCCCAAACTGGACAATTTATAACAACAAATGGACATTCTCTTACAGTTTCTGAGGGACTGGAGGGTAGGCAGCATGGCAGAGTCGTTCTGGCTTAGGGTCTTTCGTAAGGTTGCAGCCAAGATCCTAGCTGGGGTTGTAAACATTTGAAAGCTCAGCTGGATGGAAGGATCTGCCTGCAAGTTCATCCACGTGGCCAAAGGCAAGAGGCTTCAGTTCCTCAGCCTGTGGGCCTTTCCACAGGGCTGCTCATGACATGGCGACTCAGAGCTGGAGCACGTGATACAAGAGCCAGAGGGAGTGACCGAGACAGAAGCCACGGCAGTGTCTTTTATCACCTGATCTTATGAGCGACATCCATCTCTCCTGCCATACACTGTTGCTCGCAGACGGACCCTGAGACAGTGCAGAAGGGACTGCAAAGCATACAGGGAGATGGGATCACCGGGGACTCAGAATACCATAGACTGGGTGGCTTCTAAAGAACGATTTTATTTCTCACAGTTCTGGAGGCTGGGAAGTTCAAGATCAAGGCAGCAGCATGATCTGGCTCTGGTGAGGGCCTGCTTTCTCATTCATAGACAGCTGTCTTTGTGCTGTATCCTTATATGGTAGCGGTGTTGCCCGGTGGACTGGGGAGACCCCTGGGCCCTGAGACCTCCACCCAGCCCATCCCCCAGATGTCACTGGAGGCTCTTGATCTCCTGCAAGAGACCATTCAAGGACCGACCAGACACAGTGGTTGAGCAGCGCAAGTGAAGAGTTTATTAAAGTGAGAGTACACACTTAAATAAATAAATATTTCGAAAAAGGGACGCCTAGGTGGCTCAGTTGGTTAAGCATCTAACTCTTGATTTCAGCTCAGCTCATGATCTCACGATCCTGGGATCGAGCCCCAAGTCAGGCTCTTCGCTTAGTGGGGAGTCTGCTTGTCTCCCTCTCCCTCTGCTCCTCCCCCTGCTCACTCTCTCTCTCTCAAATAAATAAATAAATCTTAAAAAAAAAAAAAAAAAAAAAGCAAGCGTACACTCTAAAAATGTGAGAGCCAGAGAGCCCAAGAGAGAGCTGTGCCCGGGGTTTGGGTCTCTTTTATTGACAGTTGTTAACTGGGGGGTGGAGTATTTATTACTTGGGGAAGGGATTTCTCAGGGTTTTGTGCCTTACTTGGTCAGGGTCTCTGGCCTCCTTTATTTTGGGCCTGTCTGGTTTAATCCAGCTTCTTGCGGCTTTGTTTTTGGAATGCTGCCAAGACAGGTCTCTAACTTTCCTGATAATGGGCCATGACTCCCCCTTTGCTGGCCTCCAGGCATCCTGTCAAAGCCTAACTAACTGCCTACTCTCACAGTGGGGTAAAGGATCTCTCTGAGGTCTCTTTTATAGGGGCACTAATCCCCTTTATGAGGGCTTTACCCTTATGACCTACATGCCTCCACAAAGCCCCACCTCCAAATACCAGCATGCTGGCGACTAAGATTTCAACACACAGATTTTGGTGGGGACACAAACATTCAGTCCAAAGCAGGGACCATTATAGAAGCTGGCTACTAAAACTATATGCTTTAAAAAAATATTCTTATTTCAGATCCTGTAACATAAAATGGGGTAAAGTTAGTTCAGGAGACTCTAAGCTACAAAAAAAGGGGTAGAATTGCCCACTCGTTGAGAGAGCAACCTCTAGAACCAAACTATCTGGATTAAGATTCTGACTCTACCACTTACTGAGTTAACACTCTTTTTTTTATTTTATTTTATTTATTTATTTGACAGAGAGAGAGCGATCACAAGTAGGCAGAGAGGCAGGCAGAGAGAGAGGGGGAAGCAGGCTCCCCGCTGAGCAGAGAGCAGAGCTCGATCCCAGGACCCTGAGATCATGACCTGAGCCGAAGGCAGAGGCTTTAACCCACTGAGCCACCCAGGCGCCCCCTGAGTTAACATTCTTCAATTACCGTTCAATTGTTCAATTTCCTCATCTGTGGAAAGGAGGAATAATAGCACCTTCTACCATGATCTGTATGGTTGGACTCGAGCATTTTCCACCTTTTAGGAATCTCAGAGAAGCTACCCTTGAAGGAGAGTCAGTTTCAGTTAAATCAAAAGGTAGACAGATAGTCTGATGATTTGATTAAGGGGAATTTACATACCATGAAATGAAACCTCGGGCAACTTTAGAAGTAATTGGTATCCTTTATGGAATCTTTACTATAATGCTAGGACTCTACTTGCACTGCCTCAAGACTAAACTTTGAGAAGGATACAATGATCATCTTTCAGCTTTAAAGGTGTAGAGATATGGGGCGCCTGGGTGATTCTGTCGGTTAAGTGTCCAACTCTTGATTTCCACCCAGGTCATAGTCTCTGGGTCATGGGTTGGAGCCCGGCGGGGGTGGGGGTGAGGGGCTCTACACAGGGAGTCTGCTTCGGATTCTGTCTCCCTCTCCCGCTGTCCCTCCTCCCACTCATGGTCTCTCTTGCTCTCTCTCTCAAAGAAGTAAATAAAATCTTTCAAAAAAATAAAGATATGGAGACACTGAGACTTTGAGAAATGAAGTAAGTTTTCTAAAATGCCACCATTTTCTGTTTACAATAATGAACCGTTAAAGGACAAAAATTCCACCCTCTAATTGGCTATCTAACAAATAGAAGGATGCTTTAGGACCTGTACGAAGTGGAAGGCTTTCATAGGCAGAAACAGGTCAGGACAAGGCAAGTTGCAGCAAAAGAAAAGAAAGGATTGTTTCAGGCAAGGTCACCTTCCCTTAGAGGGAAAGGGCGTGGGGTCTTACCATGCAGATTTCTTCACCAGTGCCGATCAGGAAATTCCAGACAGATTGGTTTAAAATTTCACCCGTGGGAGAGGCTGACACTGCAATTAGTGTAGGTATCAAGTCTCGATGAGACTTAACATAAGTGACTCCATTTTGAGCCTGTTTCTTTTAAAGTCAACCACTAGGTGAAGCCACCCCTTGCGTTTATAACCCTGGCCCAGGATAATAGTGTGTGGCATGGTCACAGCCACCGGCTGGTGCAGATGGTGGCCCCACGTGGAGTCAGGTCCAGCCCACAGTTTGCCGGCCGAGTGTGTGTGGCACAGACACCAAGGGGTTAGGTCATTCTGCCTCCTTCCCCATGGAGGGAGGTCAAGGGGTACCTCTCCGGGTGGGGCAAGGAGAAGAGGACCACAAGAGTGGGCAAAATTAGCTTGGGAATGTTTTATTTAACAGATTGGTTGACCTTAAAAAGTAAGAGTTTTATTTTACCTCTGGTTTGTCCCTTTATTTTATTTTTTTTTAAAGATTTTGTTTACTTGTCAGAGAGAAAGAGAGAGCACAAGCAGGGGGAGCAGCAGGCAGAGGGAGAAGCAGGCTCCCCATTTGGCAAGGAGCAGAATGTGGGACTTGATCCCAGGACCCTGGGATCATGACCTGAGCCGAAGGCAGACGCTTAACCGAGTGAGCCCCTCAGGCATCCCTGGTTTGTCCCTTTAATTAAATCGAACCCTGACATTTTCAGTGGGCCATGAAGCGGACTTGCAAAATTGCATTAGCTCCTCATGGAGCATGGCAGCGTGAGCACAGAGTAAGGCTTTGTGTCATCTACTTCTAACCTGGTCACCTCTAAGGGGCCAGGTTTCCAGTACCTTTTGGTATCTTCAAAGTTTCTGCCAGCGTGCTAAGCAGACACACCTACTGACTGATCTTTGCTTTAAACCCAATAGAAGCCAAGCTGTGCACTTTGGTTCATTTATTCAACAAACATTTAATGAAAACACAAACGGAATGATCTGTCCTTATCTCTAACATGAGGGTGCGGGCCAGAACCCCATTTTTGCTTTTTCACTCTTTTGAAAACTAATCTATTCCTAAAGGATGCTTTGTGGGCTCTTACTGTAGGCAGCTAATATGAGAAATAGTGACCTTCAGCATGACTCTTCCATCAAAATTCAAGGTGTGTGCTTGTCTTAAACTATTATGCTAGCATTATTAATAGCTCCTTCAGGCTTCGTGCCCTTTGTAAATTTAATAAATTGCCTGAAGGGCTTTGATTGGAGCTCATTAATGATAAAATACCAGCCCCGTGCTATATGCTCCAAATCCCCCAGCGTTCTTAAAATTCCTTTTTAATTAATTAGTACCTTTAATATACTATTCTTGGGCCAATTTTATTCAACCCCAACCTTAGGAATGAACTGCATTCCTACTGTGACCAAAGGTAAAGTTATTTGTGGTCAGGTCCTACTCCCTGGAACCTGTCAATGTTACTTTATATGGAAAAAGGGGACTTTACAGGTGAGATTAAGAATTTCGAGATGGGGAGGTCTTCTGGGATTATTATCCTGGTGAGCCCTAAACGCAATCACAAACGTCCTTATAAGAGAGAGGCAGGGAAGAGTGTCTGGCTGGCTCTGTTGGTAGAGCATGGGACTCTTGATCTCAGGGTCATGATTCAAGCCCCGTGCTGGGAGGTGGAGCCCACTTTGAGAGAGAGAGAGAGAGAGAGAGAGGGAGCCTTGACATAAGCAGAAGAGAAGACAGTGTGCTAGAAGAAGTATAACCCAACCAAACAAGAGGTCATCTGCCCAGGACACGGCAAGCCAGTGAAAAATCTGACCCCAAGCTCTTGCAGTGACGCAAGCTAGGCTGCGTGCTGGTGTGGCACCACCCAGAAGGGGGAACTGATGCTCAGAGTCCTGAACTCCCAGATGGCTTATGAGCAATGGTTTTCAAAGGGTGGAACTTCAGACTAAGGGACTCAGGGTCGTGGATCATGCTGATTGATTAGGATTTTGACGGCTGTAATAATTCCTTTCTTGATCTTCCCGTCCCCTGGGCTGACTCCAAGTCTGGTTTCAGTGTGACTGTAGTGAGGCGGTTGTCCCACGCCAGGGGCCTGACCCTGCCAGACTGTGTCAGCGACGTCCACTCCTGACTACGAAGGCGAGGGTTCTACATCCTGTAGAACTGAACTGCAAGCTCTTACTTTTTTCTTGCAAACACAGCACATTATGTCTGTTATCTTAGGCAGATCAGCAGCCCACAGGCTTTTCAGGAGGCAACTTCATGATATTTCTTGAGGCCGTTTTACAGGTTCCTTTCTCAGTAACTCAGGGGTCTGTGATTCTGGTCAGAGGCAGCCCGGAGCCGTGTGTCCTCACCGTGGTGTCTGCGGGGGCTGGCATCTCCAGTTTCCGAAGCAAGGGACCCTCTCCTCTCCTGCGGATGGAGCGTGGCTTTGATTTTAGCACAAACTGATTTCGAACTTTTGGCCTCCAAAACTGTGAGAGGATCAATTTCTGTTTTTGTTAAGATTTTATTTATTTGACAGAGAGAGAAGGAGAGAGAGAGATTGAGAGAGAGAACAAGCACGGGGAGCAGCAGAGGGAGAGGGAGAAGCAAACTCCCCTCCGAACAGGGAGCCCGATGCGGGGCTCGATCCCGGGACCCTGGAATCATGACCTGAGCCAAAGGCAGATGCTTAACTGACTCAGCCACCCAGGCGCCCCTAAATTTCTGTTTTTTAAGGCACCAAGTTTGTGGTCACTTGTTACAGCCCCCACAGGAAGCTAATAGAGTGCTGTTCCTGGCCCCTTGGAGCACATGTGAGAATGCCTGAGAACAAATACTGGAGAGGCTTTTTTTGTCTAGGTTGCATTTTATTTTGTTTTATTATTATTATTATTTATTATCACTATTATTTTAATGTGCATCTGAATAAGCCAAGAACCTTCACATGTTTTATTAGGAAAATATCATTGCCTTCACTTACACACAACAGTCAGGGCTCCTCATAACAAGTGCCCTCCTTAATCCCCATCACCCATCTAGCCCATCCCCACCACCTCCCTCCATCAACCCTGTTTGTTCTCTGTCATTAAGAGTCTCTTATGGTTTGCCTCCTCCTCTCTCCTCTCTTTTTTGCTCTTCCCACATGTTCATGCGTTTTGTTTCCTAAATTGCACATATGAGTGAGATCATATGGTATTTGTCTTCCTCTGACTGATTTCGCTTAGCATAATACACACTAGCTCCATCCATGGCATTGCAAATGGTAAGATTTCATTTTTTTTGATAGCTGAGTAATATGCCAGTGTGTGTGACACACATGCACACACACATATATATATATGTTATTAGTTATTATATATGTACCACATCTTCTTTATCCATTCATCAGTCGATAGACACTTGGGCTCTTTCCATAGTTTCCATATTATTGTTGATAATGTCTGGGTTACATTTTAATGACCTGTTTTCAGGTTTCTAAAAATATGTAGCTAATAATATAATAGACACCCTGGAACGTACCACTTAGCCTAAAAACCAAAAGGCTTGAAATATATTTAAATCCTCCCAGACACCCTTCCCATCCTGTTCTCCTCTCTTAACCTCTGAGGTAACCCGCTTTTCCTGAATGTAGCCTCCTTCCTTCCTTCCTTCCTTCTTTCCTTCCTTCCTTCCTTCCTTCCTTCCTTCCTTCCTTCTTTCCTTCCTTCCTTTCAAAGATTTTATTCATTATTTGATAGAGAGAGAGAGCACAAGCAGGGTTAAGGGCAAAGGGAGAAGCAGACTCCTTGCCAAGCAAGGAGCCTGATGTGGGGCTCGATCCCAGGACCCCAGGATCATGAACTGAGCCGAAAGCAGACACTTAACCAACTGAGCCACCCAGGCTCCCCCTGAATGTAGTTTTCATTGCTCTAATACAGACCTTTAAACTTTTACTACATTGTATCCCTAAAACATATCTTACATTATTTGGTAAAAGTGCGTATGACCTTTTGCAGTTTACCTTTTTTCCATAACTAACTGAACTTTTCACTGAGTGCTTTCTACATGCAAATCACTGTGCTGGGCAATGTGGATGACAGAAGACAAATCAGACAGGAAAATGTTGCACCGACATGAGCCTGTTAGAAGAGTTACAAATGTAATCCCTTACGGGTATTTTCCCATTGTTTTAAAGGAAGCTTCCTGTTCATATCTACCATCTAATACCTAATTGGCAAGAGGAATGATGATTTTCAATAATCTCTTAACATCCATAAATCAGTAAGAGTCCTGTGTCTTTGCAAGACTTTCAAAGTAAATATGATATTTCTAAAAATTAAGAATTATTTAGAAATCAGGTTTATGGCTTCAACCCAAACAAACCTGCAAAACCAATACACCCAAATCAATACATTACCTTTTATGTGACAGTTGATGTTTTGACAAACTCAAATCTCTGTTGACAGTGTGAAGATGACGCTCTTTTTTTTTTTTTTAAGATTTTATTTATTTATTTGACAGAGAGACACAGCGAGAGAGGGAACACAAGCAGGGGGAATAGGAGAGGGAGAAGCGGGCTTCCCGCAGAGCGGGGAGCCCGATGCGGGGCTTGATGCGGGGCTCAATCCTGGGATCCTGGGATCATGACCTGAGCGGAAGGCAGACACTTAATGACTCAGCCACCCAGGCACCCGAAGATGACGCTCTTAACAACAGCATGCATTTCTCTGGGTTTGCTTGCCTCTCCCACCAGTTTTCTTCATTCAAAACGTAGCTGTGTTCCAAGCAGCCTAAAAGCTACGTATGTCTAACTCATTAACCAGTGCCTTCTAGCTTATAGCTCGACTAATGATAGCTTCTTTGAGATCTCAGCAGAACACTGACCCTGGGGAAACAAGGAACCAAGTGTCCCCAGAAGATCAGGCTTGACCACACTAGAGAATAGCCTTCCTTGATGCCAGCAAATTTGCAAGAGATCACGTTGAGAATGCTTCCCCTGCATGTCGACCCTCCCCACTTCCTCGTGCCTCCCCCTTAAAACAACACTTGCTTGGTCCGGGACTTTGGGAAAGGGTCTTCGGACATTAGTCCACCATCTTTTCAGGTTGCCAGCTTCCTGAATAAAGCAAACTTTCCTTTCTAACCAACACTTGTCCCTTGAGTACTGGCTTTCAAGCTGCAAGCAGCCGAACTTGGGTTTTGGTAACAAAATGACCGTAAAATCTTGCCCTCTGTAGCATAGTGTGAGGTCATTTGGCTTTCATTGAGCCCAGGACAACCTTTGGACCGAAGCAGGAGGGGCTTCTGCCCCCACATCGTAGAGGATTCCGTATAACACACACATGTACACACAACCTACACACATCTGTTCAAGAGCGGATGGAAACCTCTGTCCCTTAAGACCTGGCGGTCAGCCTCTGGCTCATCATAGCCTAGAACTTTGGACATTTGCCACCATGACTAACACTATTCAGGCCCCATGGAAACACTTCGTATCTCTGGCCCTATTTTTTTTTAATAAAATATTTTATTTATTTAAGGAATCTCTACGCCCAATGTGGGGCTCAGACTCACAGCCCCAAGATCAAGAGCCACACGCTTCTCCAACTGAGTCAGCTGGGTGCCCCTTGCCCAATGTTCTTGACTCAAAAGGCGGCTGAGGTAGACAGTTTTGAGGAGTTACGGGTTATGCCCGTCAGGTCTGAGCTGGGAAAAACCCAGTCTTCTTGTCTCCTGTGCTCCCACACTGCCACCAGCCTCACGGCGCTTGCGACACCCGGCGGGAGCGTGCGTCTCCCACGCCGCGCATTTCTGTAGCACCAGCTGGGTGTCCGCGGTGTAACCAGTCCTGATACCGTCTTCCCGGAGATAGTGACGGAGCCCACAGGTTCGGGGCTCCGTCCCACGAGACTGCTGTCCCTCTCCCCACGCTTCAGATGCCAGCCGCAAGTAGAAGGTCCTCAGGTTACCCATAACCTGTGTCCAACTTGGCTACAAATTGGAGGCTCCTCCCCCTGGGATCTGATTATTTGCTAGTACACCTCACAGAAGTCAGGGAAAGGCTTGTTTTCATTTACTTTCATTTACTGGTTTATTAAAGGATATGATATGATAAAAGGATATGGTAAAAGATCTCCAGACGAGGAGATGGATACGGATCCAAAGGATATGATAGGATATGATAGGATAGGATAGGATAAAAGGATATGATAAAAGATCTCCAGACGAGGAGATACATAGCGTGAACTCTGGGGAGGGTCTCAAGTCAGGAGCTTCTTTCCCATGGAGTTGGGTTGGGTCACCCTCCTAGTAGGTAGATGTGTTCACCAACCTGGAACCTCTCCAAACCCTGTGCAGTTGGAATTTTATGGAAGCTTCCTCCCAGAAGCATGATTGATCATTAACTCCATTTCCAGCCCCTCTTCTTTCTCTGGAGAAAATTCCAAGCTTCTGGCCCCCTTTCCTGGAGCCATGCAGAGCCTACCCAGTCACCTCATTAGAACAAAAGACACTCCTGTCACCCAGGAAATTCCAAGGGGGTTAGGAGCCCTGTATTGGGAGTCAGGGTCAAAGAGCACATTTTAGAACAAAGTCGCTCTTGTGTTCTTATCATTTAGGAATTACAAGAGTTTCAGGAGCTCTGTGCCAAGAATGAGGTGGAAGAGGGGGCAGAGACCAACGTATATTTTTTTCTGTTATCTCACAAGGCCAGAAATGGACATTGTTTTTTAGTGCAGGGACTAAAATGAGCAGCAGAAGTACTTAGGTAAGACAGAAACCAAATTCCAAATATGGTGTCTCAGATGAGATGTGAATTCAATAAATTCTTGCATAACCAACAGTTATTTGTCTTTGGTGCTGAATTTTCCATTTTCTTGCTTTTCTTCTGACTGTTATTTGTGATCCTGGAGTTGCTCATGAATTAACTGTGGTATTCACAACAGCTACTAGTATCACAACAGATACTAGTGGCTGAAGAATATTTCCATAATATTAAATAATTGATATTCCTCCTAGGTTTGTTTGTATGTCAGTTTACATATATTGAATGAAGCATAATACTGATTCTTTTTTTTTAAAGATTTTATTTATTCATTTGACAGAGAGAGATCACAAGTAGGCAGAGAGGCAGGCAGAGAGAGAAGGGGAAGCAGGCTCCCCACCGAGCAGAGAGCCCGATGTGGGGCTCGATCCCAGGACCCTGAGATCATGACCTGAGCCGAAGGCAGAGGCTTTAACCCACTGAGCCACCCAGGCCCCCCAATACTGATTCTTTACCGTATGACTCTAGAGATTGCTTTAAGAGATGGTAAATATTTCAATGTGAATGATAATTATGACACAATTAAAATATATTCTAACATTCTGTGATGATTTATTTTTTTCTGTGATAATTTATCATCCATCCCCATTTCAGTGTTTTAATGATATGTAAAATTCGTGATTCGTTTCTGCATCTAAGTATTACTTTAAGAATTTAATTGGCAATTTCACTTGTTTCCTTACCAGAGAATATATTTCCTCCACACTGAAATTAAGAAAAAAAAAACTTTCTAAGAACTACAATCACTAGAAAAAATTTAGTTTGTCTAATTCGCCATCAACTGTTGTTAAATTAATTAAACAAGGAGGCCATTAGACAGGGGTGGCTCTAATGTGATTTAAGCCTGTGCATGCTTCAGGGTAATGAAATTGAAACCTCAGTACAACCAATCACAAAGAACCATCTAAACTTTCAACTACAGCCAATCAATAATTTCCTTGCTTTGCTTCTGTCTTTCCTTTATAAAAGTTTCTCCTTAGCTCCTGTTGGTGGGGGTCGCAGTTTGGCGCTGCCCCCATTTGAATAGTTTTTTGCTCAAACTCTTAAATTTTTAAGCATGTCTCAGTTTATCTATTAACCCTGTCAGTGATACACAATTTATGTGAAAATTCTTACAATCTCATAATGTAAATAATTATTTTGCTGCTATGAAGGCAAGGAAAAGTTTATGAGCTGTGTATGTATTTATTTTATGGCTCATATCAAATATCCACAGACTACCAGCCGTGAAAAATAATAAAGTTAGTTGTCTTTGGTATTCAGCCAACCTTCAGTCATTTCGAAGCCATAACTTTATATGTATTTATTAGCTTGATTTATAACTTGTAAATATTTAGACATATGGGGTCTGCATCTGTGCCACAGCCCCAGACCCCCCAAATGCTCAGATGTGCCTGACCAGGCACAAATTTACATGTGTTACATTTGTCATTAACATAAAGAAATTAAAGTTGAAGTATTTGGTAGTTTCTTGATCTTAAATATCAATGTGGGAACTGATATCTATTTCATTAGTCAACTAAACAGTGGTAACCCAGGCAATTCAGAATATGCTGTTATATTTTAGATATATGTAGTATTCAGAATATTAAAAAAAAAAACCTTTTAAGATCATCAAAAGGAGATGCTGCGAACGTACCAGTTCTGGTTAAATTAAACACTATATATACAGTTAGCAGCAAAGAGACACATACTTCTGAAGTGTTAAAGAAATTCTAGGGGTGCCTGAGTGGCTCAGTCTGTTAAGCGTCTGCCTTCAGCTCAGGTCATGATCCTGGGGTCCTGGGATCGAGTCCTGCATTGGGCTCCCTGCTCAGCAGGAAGCCTGATTCTCCCTCCCCCACCCCCCTGCTTGTGTTCCTTCTCTCGCTGTCTCTCTCTTTCTCTGTCAAATAAATAATCTTAAAAAAATTCTAATAATGGGGTGCCTGGGTGGCTCATTGGGTTAAAGCCTCTGCCTTCGGCTCGGGTCGTGATCTCGGGGTCCTGGGATCCAGCCCCGCATCGGGCTCTCTGCTCAGCGGGGAGCCTGCATCCCCCTTTCTCTGCCTGCCTCGCTGCCTACTTGTGATCTCTCTCTCTCTCTCTCTGTCAAATAAATAAATAAAATCTTTAAAAAAAATTCTAATAAGTAAAATCAAAGTTTTTTCTAAAATTGGAAATGCTTCTGGAATGTACATCAGATTATATGATATGAATTCAATCTTGCTGGTTAACACATGTCCCAGGATGCACCTGATAAAAGTAAGATAGGACAGAACGGAGTATGTCATAAAGTGGAGGAGAGGGGTAGGACATAGCTGTAAGGTGGAGGTCTAGAACTGTGCCTGAATTTGTCTTTGTTATTGTTTTGTAGCATATAAATATAATTTGAAATAGAAAGTGATACCGGATTGCAGGGGCGCCTGGGTGGCTCAGTGAGTTAAGCATCCGACTCTTAATCTCAGCCCAGGTCTTGATCTCAGGGTCATGAGTTCAAGCTCCGCATTGGGCTCCAGGCTGGCTATGCAGCTTACTTTAAAAAAAAAAAAAAGTGATACCTGCAGCGCTTGGCTGGCTCAGTCAGTAGAGCATGTGACTCTTGATCTTGGGGTTGTAAGTTCGAGCCCCACGTTTGGTGTGGAGATTCCTTAAAAATTAAAAAAAAAAAAAAAGGGATACCTGTCATAAGAGATTTTTTTTAAGTGCTGTTAATTGGGATATAATGGAGCTATCTTAAAATTCTTATATCACTTTAGGAGTAGAGAAAGGTTAAATAAATGGCTGACTTATACAGAGAATATTGCTTAGCCTCGGAAAAGAAGTAGGAAGTATTGTAAATATGTTTAACTCAGATATTTCATACTTTGATTTAAAAATTGTTCCTTGTCAGAATATTTAAATTACAAAAGAAATAAATGCTCTTTGTAATTTGTAAAGGGAAACAATATGAAGTTCTAGAAAGAGACTGTGAATCTGGTCTACTCTTGCCCTGCTGCACCCTTACCCTAAGATAAAAACCTTAACTGTCTGGTGCATATCCTCTCATATTTTTTTGTTATTCTCATATAAACCTATACACACATACATTTGTATATGTATATATACATATGTACACTCATATATAGTGATCTCACTATGCATGTTATTTCACCACTTGTTTTTTAAAATTTAATATATCATAGACCTTTTTTAAAAAATATTTTATTTATTTATTTGAAAGAGAGAGAGATCACAAGTAGGCAGAGAGGCAGGCAGAGAGAGAGGGGGAAGCAGGCTCCCTGCTGAGCAGAGAGCCCAATTTGGGGCTCGATCCCGGTACCCTGAGATCATGACCTGAGCCCAAGGCAGAGGCTTAACCCACTGAGCCACCCAGACGCCCTATCATAGACCTTTTTTTAAAGATTTTATTTATTTGAGAGAGCATGAGAGAGAGCTTGTGGAGAGAGAGTACAAGCAGGGAGAGGAATAGAGGGAAAAGCAGACTCCCCGCCTAGCAGGGATCCCAAACTCAATCCCAGGACCCTGGGATCATGACCTGAGCCAAAGGCAGATACTTAACTCACTGAGCCACCCAGGAGCCCCGTCATAGACCTTCTGATACATAAAACTCTAATTTTTTATTGCTGCATAATATAGCGTGATTGTACTATAATTCATTCAACCTTTCCCCTAGTGATGTATATGTAGGTTGCTTCCACTCTCGTTGTCTCAACAAACAGTGCTGCAGTAAACCTCTTTGCACATACATCTTTAGGGACTAGTGCTTTTATTTTGGTAGCGAAACAAGGTTGTGCCGACACTGAGGGCCCCCGGTTGGCTCCCTGTACTAGTAGTGGACGCGGAGGCAGATTTCGTGAAGCTTGTTTCAGGGCTCTCTGCTTGAACAGGTGCCCCTACACTGCTGCCACACCCCCACACCCCCGCCCCCAGGCCTTGGGAGAAGTTTAGCAATGTGCTCACAGGGATCTGTATTTTTGTAATACTTGAAAAAGTAGGTTCCTTTATCCACAACCATTTAAGACAACTGCGTCTTTTCCCTCCAAATTTTCCCTCCCTTCACACTTACCCTTGGGTTGTATGGCCTTGGAGTGGCTTATAGAAAATTCTTCCCATCATCCAACTGATAGAATTCTAAGCACGTGTTTCTCTTCTATCAGGGATACCCTTGGTGAAGCGGTACATACAATTATAAACTCACCTGGAACACAATAAGATTCCTGTGTCTGTGGGTTAAAACTTTGTAACAGCACTACAAACAGCAGATGTGTTTGGTGGTAAGCCACGTATTTTATGCCTGTCAACGTATCAGGCTGGGTCTTAGCACATTACCAACAATGAATTTGGGGCTGAAAGAAACTTTTCTAAATTATCAGTAATAAAAATGCAAATTTCAAACAGCCATGCTAGAGGAAAGACTTCAGTATCTTTCTGTTCTTTCTATAGAAAACAACGTTATAAAATAGTTGTCTTATGAAAAAGTTCTTAAGAATTAGGCATCCAAAGGCTATGAAAAATAGTATTGTAAGGGTGCCTGGATGGCTTAGTCAGTTAGCATCCATTCTTGACTTTGGCTCAGGTCATGATCTCGGGGTCTTGGGATTGAGCCCCGAGTCAGCCCCTGTGCTCAGCAGGGAGTCTACTTGAGGTTCTTTCCCTCTGCCTCTCCCCCTGCTCACACACGCTCTCTTTCAAATAAATCTTAAAAAAAAGAAAAGAAAAAGAAGAATAGTATTGTAGAGATTGTAGAGGTGTGATAGGCAGTTAATAAGCAACTTAAATTTTTTTGTGATATTTGCCATCCGATGCATAAAATTTCTCATTATGGTGATTTCTCATTCTAAATAAATATTTACCTCTGTACCAAGTTTTGTAATGATAATTTAAATTCTTTTGCTTGTAAAGGGCCCTCAAATTATTTAAATTTCAGGCCTCATAAAGCATGAATCCTCACCTAATTATAATTTATTGGTCTTTCAATGTTTGCCAACAAGATAAGTGAAAATTGTATCTTTTTGCGTTCATTGACATTTCATAGAACTCTAGTGAAATTGAACATTTTTTTTACATATATATTGGACATGTATATTTCTTCTTCTTTGAATTGACTATCTACATTCTTTTGTCCATTAAAAAAAAATTTTTTTTAAAGTACTTTGGGGCACCTGGGTGGCTCCATCAGTTGAGCATCTGACTCTTGATTTCAGCTCAGGTAATGATCTCCGTGTCCTGAGATTGAGCCCCACCTCCAGCTCTGGCGCTGTGCTGATCATGGAGCCTGCTTAAGATTATCACTCTCACGGGGCGCCTGGGTGGCTCAGTGGGGTTAAGCCTCTGCCTTCGGCTCAGGTCATGATCTCAGGGTCCTGGGATCGAGCCCCACATTGGGCTCTCTGCTCAGCAGGGAGCCTGCTTCCCCCTCTCTCTCTGCCTGCCTACTTGTGACCTCTCTCTCTCTCTCTCTCTGTCAAATAAATAAATAAAATCTTAAAAAAATAAAAAAGATTATCACTCTTAGTCTCCCTCTACCTTTCCCTTACCCCTCCAAAAAGTAAGCTCTATGCCCAATGTAAGGCTTGAACTCATGATCCCCAAGATCAAGAGTCACACACTCTACCGACTGAGCTAGCTAGGCCCCCTCGTTTGCCCATTTTTTGATTGTTTCTTATTAATTTGTAGGGGCTGTGCTCAAGGATATTTGTTACAGATAATTTTCTTTAGATTATCCTTTGTCTTTTTTTGTGTAATAGCTTTAGTGAAATCTAATTCATATACCATACAATTCACCCACGGATTGATGAATATTCTCTTTTTCCAGCTTTACTGAGGTATAATTGACAAAAATTGTATATATTTAAGGGGTGCCTGGGCGGCTCAGTCGGTTGAGTGCCTGACTCTTGGTTTCGGCGTGGGTCATGGTCTCAGAGTTGTGGGATCGAGCCAAGCGTTGGGCTCCGCACTCAGCAGGGAGTCAGCTTGGCGTTCCTCCCTCTGCCCCTCCCCTGACTCTCATGTGTGTGCTCTCTCTTTCTACAAGAAATACATAAATCTAAAAAAATTGTATATACTTAAGGTGTACAATGTGATATTTTGATATCTGCGTACATTGTGATTATCGCTATCAAGCTAATTCACATATCCATGACTTCACCCATTTAAAGTATACAATTCAGTGATTCTTTCTATGTCCACAGGGTTGTGCAACCATTTCCAAAAACAATTTTAAAACATTTAATCACCCCCAAAAGAAATCCCGTATCCTTTATCTACCGCTCTCCATCACAATATATCTTTTGACATATGGCATTTTTAGTATCAGATTTGCTTAATTTTCCTATAGTCAAATATTTCTCTTTTCTTCTACAACTTCCAAGTTTCCAGTTTCCCGTGTGGCTTAAGGTCTCTGCTCTAAGGTTCTTAAACATTCTGCTACTATTTTATTTTTACATTTATGTCTTCACTTCATCTAGAATGTATTCTCAATCTTCCCCTCGTCACTGATCAATTAGAACCCCACTTGTTGACTAGATTTTTGGGAAGGGATTAGTGTATCTAATGGGAGAGAAGTTTCTCTTTCAACAGGTTTGGGGGGGAAGATAAACCCTTGAGGGCCGGGGACAAAGAGCAAGAACAAGGATGAAGAACATTCCCAAGAGGCGGAGTCTTGATCATCCCATGTGTGGTTGCTTAGGGGAGACCACGGTGCTCGTGTGATGCTTTGAGACCTGCCTTGACCACATAACTTTCTCTTTCAAATAAAGAGTTGAGAATGGGGTCCTAACCACAAAGGTCAGAAAGCAGCCAAACTGCACTCAGCACTGTGTTTGCAGAGACTACGGGACGGGGAGGGGTGGGAGCGGGGAGGAGTAACCACGGGAAGAAACCAAACACTACTTGGGTCAGGTCATCAAGGTTAACATCGTGATGACAAATCATGTTGATAGTGTGTCCCTTTGATATGATACGATGAGAACAGCACTTTACTTTTGTGGTCTGCCTCCCCAAAACCCATAATCCTGGTCTAACCACGAGAAAAACAACAGACGAACCCAAATTGAGGGGCATTCTATAAAATGCCTAGTTGATATTTTTCAAAACCAGCAAGGGCCTCATAAATAAGGAAAGTTTGAGAAACTGCCACAGACCAGAAGAGGCTAAGAGGCATGACTACAAAATGTAATGAGGTATCTGGTTAAGATTCTGTAACAGAAAAAGAAACACTAAGGAAAAAACTAACACAATCCAATAACGTATACCATTTAGTTAATAGTAATGTGCCAAGGTTGCCTCCTTGGGTACATAATAATGTACCATAATGATGTAAAGTGTTAACAATAGAAGACGCTGCGTGAGGAGTATGTGAAAACTCTCCTACTATCTTTGCAACTGTTCTGTAAATCTAAAAGCATTCTAAATTTTTTTTTCATTAAAAGGGAGGGGGAAATATTTTTGCTAGCCACATCCTTCCTGAGGGAGTATATCTAGGCCAAGAAAGCATCCTGCTTTCCCAAAGAGTTGGTGCCTCTAGAACCTAGTGCTTAATTTGAACAAATTAAGGTCAGAAATGAATTTTGAAAAGTCATTTCTCTTGTTCCAATTCTCCAGCCAGCTCAGAGCAGCCTTCCAGGATAGCTGATTCTGGCTGCCCTGGGCACTCCAGGCCTCCCATCCCAGCAAGTTCAATGGGTTACCATGTTATCCCTCATCCCCTCCTGCCCCAAGATGCTGCTCAAGACCCCCACGAGGCTCATTGTTCCTAGTTCTTGAACCCTGGTTCTTTTCTTCACCATTGACAATTGCTTTTACCACCCTCCCCCCTCCTCCCCCTTGCTTTAGTGACCAATTCAGACCCCTTACCCTGGTTTTTCTATCTTGGCTTCTCATTTTATTCAAATCTGCACAGTTTCATGACTTCTGTCTGAAGTTGCAGGTGAGAGAGATTCCTTTTACCATCTTTCCCTGCCCAACTAGCCTCGGGCCCCCTGGGTCTCTGCTGGGAGGGGCAGACACTGTAGCTTCTCTTACCCGTGTGACAGAAGACCATCAGCAGCGGTATTATCAAATATAAAAGGCATCCTCTCTACTCCAGGAAAATTACAGGAGCTGTCCAGGTGAGAGTAGCTTAAAAAAATACGATTCTATTAGTAATTATGCTGATATATCAAATTATAATTGTATAGCTTTTTTTTTTTTTTTTTTAATGATGGGAGCAGAAGCACGATTTAGTTTCTGGTATTGCCTTAAAGTTTCCTGATCCCCAGGCAGCACTGGCCATGTACCCTGGTATTAACTTTCTAGGCGGTTCTGGGTAGTGCTGGTGCTGATGGAGACTGAAATCCAGAACAGAGCTTTACCCTCAGACTGTACAGAAATCTCGTGATCAAAGTGAAGCTATAACTCTGCTCTCATTTCACTGTTAAATTACTTTACCTGTATCAATAACCTCCTAAGAGGCCACTCCGAGGGACTGCATGTGAAGCTTTTCCTGGGAAGGACTTAGGTCGGCTTTGACTTGATGACGAGAAGCAGCCGAATGAGTGGACTGGGAAGACTGATGACCTCACAGGGATACTGACTTGGAGGAGCCAAGATACAGCACACGCACTGGAAATTGGAAGTTGAATGAACCTTCATCCTAGTGTAGGACAGTGTGGTTTAAGAATCTTTCAAGGGACTGAGATTGATTTTGGAAGAAGTGAGCATATCAACAAGATAAAACTAGAAGTTTCCATGTATTGCCCTCAACTCAAAGGCTACTGCTCCAGCAAGCAGAGAGAATCAGACTAACGGGCATGTGGTGAGTGCAGCTTCCTGAATCTGCCGTTTTCTTCACAAGTGGGTGGTGATGGGGGGCTGCCTGCCACATCACCAGAGGCCCCGAGTGGGAAAACCACACCTCCTGCTCTGCCGGTCAGAGAACCTGACATAGCGGCACAATGTAGACGGCGGTGTCGGCGAAGCCCTGCCTTTAGCAAGTCACCTCACCTAGACTGGAGGTCTGCGTGCCAAGTGTAATTTCCTGGCTGTGCCCCCCTCACCATCCTGCTATGCTGCCCAAAGGTCCTGCAGAAAGATGAGGCCTCCTGCCCGCAGACTCCTTCCTCTATAACGAGGACGAGACTGTAGGCCTGCCTCACCCGGTTACAGAGCACAGGAGGGCCCGGGAGGAGGAGGCCTGGCTAGAACTCTCACAGTGGTCGAGCCTGGGCCCAGGGTCTGGGAAGAGCTGGTGGAATTCTGAGGCTTTGGGAGGGCTCTGCCTTCGGAAGCCAGAAACTCCCTATTCCTCTTCTGTTTTACAGTGTTTCCTGCTTGAGAGAACAGTGTTTCTCAACCTTTTTTCCTCATCACTGCCCTTAAGGGGGGAAAAATGAAGTAGATTTCCATTTGCCCAAACACGAAAAATTAAATATTAAGGACTAAAATGTTGCTGGGTTCGCTTTGGAGATCCATAAACCGTTGTACTCTCTAAGACGTGTTTGCCCTACTGCGGCCCCAAGAACCCCAAGTTTTTACCCCTTCTGGGGACAGTAATGCCCCCTTTGAGAATGCATGCCACGGAGGGACGCTGCTGCCCACAGAGGGGGGCTCTCTTCTGAGACCCTCTCCTGCCTGCTTGATTGCCTCTTCTCCTGAATCCCTAGCGATGAGTTCAGCTGCATGTCCCAGGGATCCCGGTTCAACTGTCTGGGAAGCTTGGGAGGTTTACTTTTTACTGAAGAATTCTGGAGCCAGGGACACCCGAGGAGTGGGGATATCCCCGCTCACAGCCACAAGATGGCTGCAGCAGCTCCTGGCACGTGCCGCCCTCACCAGCCTGCCTGCAGAGGGAGGGAGGAAGAGAAACAGGGCAACCAGCAGGGAAAGGGGCCGGCGACTGGTAGGTAAATAATAGCCGCTGACTCCGCTCTCTTTTTTCTTCCTTCTGCCCTCACGCCTTTACCTTTTACTTAATCCAGTATTGCCCAAGCCCACATGTGAAGCACTGTGCGTCCAAATGGGCGGAAGCACTTAACAGTAGGACTGGCTGATTGCCCTCGAACAGGTTACTTAATATCTCTGGGCCTCGACTTCCTCATTTATGAAGTGAGAGGCGTAGACTCGTTGCCTTTTTTTTCGTTAACTTGGACCGAAGCCTAACATAAAGGCTCACAAATCATAACTGCATTGTGTGAACCAGCCCGCAGGTCAAGAAAGAAGATTACCAGTACCCCAGAGCCCCCCACGTAGGTCTCACTGTTCTGACTCCCACGGCCGCATTTCAGTTGTGCCTGTTTTTTGAACTTCAGACAATCGGGAGTCATAACGTAGATGCTCTTTCTTTTTTTTGAGTAGGCTCCATGCTCAGTGTGGAGCCCAATGCAGGGCTTGAACTCACAAGCCTGAGGTCAAGACCTGAGCTGAGATCAAGAGTTGGATGCAGAACTGACTGAGCCACCAGGCGCCCCAAGTCGACACTCTTTTGTGTCTGGCTTCTTTCGTTCAACATTGTGTTCGTGAGGGGCGCCTGGCTGGCTCTGTCAGTAAAACGTCAGCTCTAGATCTCGGGGTCGTGAGTTTGGTGCCTCCCCAAACTCCCGGATAGGGATTGTTTTTTTAAAAACTGTGTTCGTGAGATTCACTCTCTCCATGCTGTTCCTCCGCTGTCCTTGCTGTCTAACATTCCCTTGAGTGACTATAATACTGTCGGTAGGGATGTAAATTGTTTAGTTTGGGCTATTCCAAATAGCGCTGCCGTGGAGATTCTCAAGTCCATCGTTCGATGAATATACACACGCGTTTCTGTTGTGCTCTGGGAGTGGAACTCCTGGGTCAGAGGATGTCTGGGCGTTTACCTTCTAGATGCCTTTTAAGGGGCACGCCTGGTGATGCAACCAAAAACCATCCCGGAGCACACGGCCAGAAAATAGGTTTTCCTTCCTTTGAGACTTCCTGATGAGACTCAAGGCCAGGGTTTCCGGGACTTGTCAGCTCTGTGTCTTCTCCAGCTCGCACTCTCTACCGGGGAGCCTCCACAAAAGCTTACACACACACCCACGCCCTCCAGAGCCTGCTTGTGAAGAAGGCCGGGTGGCAGGTACCCTTGTGAGGGGGTGAATGGTGTTGCTAGGGCCAGTCAAAGCCCAGTTCCTCGCTTGCAGGGCCAGAGAACTTTTTTGGGGAGAGGCTCTGAAAAATACCCACTCGATGGTGAGGCATGTCACAGAGCTATGAAATGAATCTGTCAACAGATAATTTTGTTCATCTATGCTCTTCTCCCCAGTTTTAAGCGCCTGGTAGATGCTCCATAAAAAGAACAGTAGAAGTTTAGGGCAGAAGATCCCTGTGATAGAATTTTATAAGAGACATTTGTCTTTTAAGAAACTTTTCAGCAAACGGGAAATTTCTCCAAAGCAAGCACTTAAAAATGCTGTTTACCGAAGGTGGTTTGGAATGTCATCTTACGGTTTAGAGCAGAGGGTGGAGCTCAGAGTGTCTCTCAGAGCTTATAGACCAGTATCCGCGTCACCTCAGGGGGTTGTGGAAAAACGTCGATTCCAGGCCCAGCCCAGAATCAGAATCTCTTGGGTGGGGTCTAAAAATTTGCCTTTTGACAAATTCACAGGTGGATCCGAGGCACCGACTCCACGGTCTGTGTTGCATTATCCACTGCCGGAGGGTCTGTATGCTTTTGGGGCCAGGAGTTTCGATATGGAAGTGTAAAGTGATCCTATCATTTACCCACAAGCCTCTCTGCCCATTCTGGGGCAAGGTCCAATTTCTTGTTTGCAAAACTCTTCAGATCCTGGCCTCAAGTGGACCTGCTGGCCCTCGCTTTTTCCTGGGACATCACTGGCTGAATTAAATTGTCCACACAATTTTGCTTGTGTTGGCGATGGTGTCTTCTCAGTGGCCCCTCTTGTTTGAGACAGCCTTCTGTGGCTTTCTACATGTCACTCTGAAAGCTCTTTGAAAACCTCCTTTGTCCTCCTCAGCCGTCCACTTCAGCAGTGATGGTGTTATTCTGAGGCAGGGTTTGGGATGCCATGTAAAATAAAGCTACGATTGTATTAAAAACCAGGAGAGGATAAGCAGCTAACACAAACATGAATAAGGCCTAAGCACATGCTGTACCAGGGGAGAGAAAGAGGGAATGCTTTGTTGGGACTCTTGCTTTGTTTCTGAGGTCTGAAGTCTGGGCGCTCGTGGAAAACCCTGCTAGACTTGCTAGTGAGGTCTACAGGATTCCAGCCTGGCAAACTTACCAAATTCCGGGGTCCAAGGCCCTGTCTCCTGAAAGGTGCCTGCCTAAGCGCCTGAGATTCCCTATGGATGGTTGAAAGCCCACCCCGTCCTGTGTTCTTTGGTTTTGGTGGCATCTGCCCCGTATCCCCGGGCACGTAACCTCCAGTTCATTCTTCCTCACAGCTCAGCCCTAGAGATCCAAGCTTCCCTCCAGAAATTCCAACAAACACTACAAGCTTCTGTTCAGATGTACAAACTTCCTGTTTCTTCCTTCCCACCATGTTGCTCTGAAAACTTTCAGTAGAGGCATAGTTACATACTCTAGGACACTTAACGTTATTTCAGGGACAATTTCCCACCACAAGGAGCACTGAAATACGACAGGAAGTGGTGAGGATGAATAGGCAGTCCTGGGCTAAATTCGAATGGTGGAAACTTTATACCAAGATGTTTTCCATAAAAGTTCACTTTCTTTAGTTCTGATGACTACCTACCAGATCGCTGTGGCCAGATGCCATTGACCAACCAGGAAACGGGAAAATAAATGAATAAACTCTTTCATATGGCCTTTTAGGAACTCTGGTTTTTCTGGGGGAGGTGGGGGGCCGTTTGTTTTTGGTAGGAGCATGAAAAATGGCAGTCTGACCCAAACAAATAGAGGAGTTTGGAGTGCAGCACGTTCAGTTATGAAAACTCTAGGATTATCGTTTTGTAACAATAGCAGAGAAAACCTGATGGAGAGGAAGGGAATGAACATTTAGGGACTATCTCTTCCACACCAGCATTTTGCTAGGAATATTACATACCAAATATGCTGTTCCACAACCACCACCAATGCAGCTGTTATTACCCGCTCCCTCCTCCTTTCTAGGTTAGGAAACGGGTTCATGCAGGTTAGGTAACTTGCTCATGGTCACCCACTCGTAGTGACTAGCAGGAGTCCCAATGTGGCTCTCTTTTCAGTCTTCCCTGGTGACCTGAGGAGAAAACGGAGCGGAGTCTTCATAAAGGAAGCTCTCTATTATGTTAAGGTGGTCGGCTTGTTAAAATAAATAACACTATTCAGTAAGAGACACCTGCGTTATCCATCTAGAGAACACTGATTCTAGTTATAGCCATGCTATTCATTTTGATGCTAATTAGAACAGTTAATAGGGTCCCTAGAGGTTGTAAGCAACCCTTGAATATAAAAGTATTAATTTTACCCACCTTTAGGAAGACCAGACGTTGACATTCTTGTGAGGTAGACAGAGGCAGCATTTAAAATTGTTCCCAGTGCCCTCTGAATCCTATTCTTCCCACCCAAGGCAGACCCATGTGGGGGAGAGAAAAGATGATCATTTGAGGGCTAAGGCCCAGCGAATTACACCAGGGGAAATGAGGTAAGGTCTTTGAAGCACAGTGGGTCTCAGCGATATTTTGGATCAGGTTCAACTCTCTGCATTGTCCTCCTCCTGAAGTATGACTTGTTTTGTGATAAAGTTGTGGTGGAGAACACGGTGAATTCCAACTTCAAAATTTGTCAGGTTAAACTGGACAAACCTCAAGAGGTTGGAAATCGACAGGAAAAAGTGCACCCTCACAGTGAGCCGCCCTACCCTTTATTTTGCTAGAAGCCATCCTTTCTTGTGCGGACTGATGCCCTCTACTGACCTGGTTCTAAGAAAAGAAGCTGCAGAAACAGGTTAGGTGGGAAAAGGAGGTGAACTTCCACCCCCGAGAGCTCATGTAATGCCTTGACTGTCTCCACTCTGACAAATAAGAACGAGAATTCAGCTCAGCCAAAGGCCTGGAAAGGAAGCACAAACGCATGAAAAATACGGTTCTCCCAAAAGGCAGTTGGGTGAAGGTGTGAGTTTGAACCATACGTCATTTGTAGCACTCCCTGTCTTTTCTGATGCGCACTGAGGGTTGGCCTTACACGAAGTGGGCTTCACTGCTGAAGCAAGATGGCCTGGGGATCTCGGCGCGCCTGGGAAGAAACCTCCCACTGCCTCCTTGAATTCCCTTCTACGTTCCCCACCCCATGTCCTCCAGCTCCCCTGCGCCTCAGGGCCTTGTATGCCATTCTTATAATACGCAGCGTTATTCCTTCCGTTTCGGGTTATCTTCGAGGCCAGAAGATCCCGACTCACGTGCGGGCCCCCAAGCCCCCAGCGCCCCGCGTGGAGGCCGCGGACGCCTCAGTAAACGCAGGTGGAATGGAACAGGATGCTCCAACGTCTTTTTCCACCGCTGATTTCCGTTAAACATTTGTCTGGGGACCGCGCGCAGTCCCCCCAGGGCGGCCTGTCGCAGGCAAGGCTGGCCACGCGGACGACAGCGGCCGAGGGCTCCCGGCGCACTTCCTGCGGGGCGGCGGGCGGGGGCGGGGCTTCGGGCGCGCCTCCTCGTCCCCCTCCCCTCCTCGGCCGGCCTCCTCCCCTCCCGCCTCCTCCCCCCTCGGGGGCCGGCCGAGGCGCCGCGGGGGCGGGGCCGCGAGCGGGCTGGGCGGCGTGGCGGAGCGGGCTGGGCGCCCCCGGTCAAGGTGCGAGCCGACCGCGGCGGGCTCCGGCGCGGAGCGGGGGCGCGCGGTGCGGAGCAGCCCAGCCCGGCACAGCCCAGCACAGCCCGGTCGCAGCCCGGCCCGGCCCCGCGCGGCCAGAGACGAGCCGGCGGGTGGCGGCGGCGGTGGCTCCCCGCCCGGCCGGTGCAGGGCCTCCGACCGACCGCGGCCGAGCGGGGCCTGGGCGCGGGCGCTGCGGGAGCCCGCCGCGGCGGGCACAGGAGGAAGCGGCGGCGGCGCGTCCCGAGCCGTGCGCGCCATGTCGGGCGGGCCCCCCAAGGCCCTGCAGTCCACTGGGCCCCACTCCCTGCTCGACATGCCGCACCCGCTGGCCGGCTCCAACAGCGAGGAGGCCGTGGGCGGCGACAGCACGCCCAGCCCGGACCTGCTGATGGCCCGCAGCTTCGGCGACAAGGTGGGGCGCACGGGGCTGGGGACCGGGAGGCGCATTTCGCTCTCGCGGGGGATGGTGGACCCGCAGCTCCCTCCGGGCTCCGGGCCGCGCCCACCTTGGCGCCCCTGCCCCGGGGGCGGGCGTGTCCTGGGCCCCAGAGCCTTTGAAAAAAGCGTCCCTCCCTGCCGCCCCCGCGGGTCGTAACCGCGCAGAGAGCGGCCGGAGGGGGCGGGCTCCAGTGACAGCTGGTGGGGAGGGGTCCTGCCCGCGTGTTGGGGCCGATGGCGGTTGTGCGGTGCCCGGCGCGTGTGTCCTGGGATGGGGTCCCAGGTTCCTCCAGGAGCATCCCCGAAGGCTGAGCTGCCGGGTAACTTGTGGCTCCCCCACTTTCCTGGGACTGCAAAGGAGCAAGAGTTAATGGTTTTCCGTTGTAGGACTGGCAGCCTTGGTCTTACTGCCAGAGTCATTTTCCCCACGCTCTTGTCATGTGGGGAGTGATCTTTGTTTAGGTTTGCTGTGTGCCCTGCGGAGTCACCTGACTCAGACCCCAGCCGGCGAGGGGAGAGTCTCGCTGTGGTTTTCTGTCTGGGGCTCGGTTCACCTCTGACGGCCGTCCACACCGGTTAGCTTTGGCAGAGGCCCGTTTTGTGGTTGATGGAAAGAAAGCTCGCCCTTTGACCTTCTTTGTGCAGAATGAGGCTCCTGATTTTCTTAGAGCAGCGTAATCCTGGTGTTGCTTTGAGAGACCGCAGAGTCCAGCGAAGGGTTAAGAGGCGGCATCCCCCACCCCTCCATTTCAGCTGTGACCAGAGCTTGAGCTGTGATTCTATCTGCCCTGCTGTGGCCACCTACTCCCCAATTGCAGAAACTAGAATTGCTCTTAACACTTGTGATCAGGATTCCCTCCTCCCGGTAAAATACTAAATGAATTCTTCCTAGTCCCAGTATTAAATGGGATCAGAGGACCTAATTCTTTTCCCCATAGATTGGAGGGCATGTGGTACAATAAAAATGAGTATTTGTGCACGGAGCACTCAAGATAGCTATGGAGGGGAACTTCATGTACCTTAAAAGAGTTTATGAAAGCCAGGAGTGGGGAGTAGAGCATTAGGAGCAGAAAGACTTAAAAAGCTAATGAAACCAATGGATTGAGCAGTTTGAGGTGTGTGTTGGGGGGGCTGTTTATGATTATTTCTCTTTATTTTATAGATGATGCACTATATGAAGGGTTATGTTGCTTGGAAATACCTTGTGTGTATTTGACATTCAATGAGCAATTGTTGAGTGATGGGATGAATAATTTGTTGCTTTCTTCTAGACGGAGAAATTGTTTCTACATGCATGTAGGACAGGGACTGAAGTTAAATCCTCTGATTTCCTTCTCAGGATAGTGAATTAATCTATTGCTGTGTAACAAATTACTCCAAAATTTAGCACTGAAAATAGTGTGTGTGGGGTCAATAGTGTCAGCTAGGAGCAGCTTGGCCGGGTGGTTCTGACCTTAGGTCTCTTTTGAAGTAGCAGTCAAGGTGTTGACCAGGGCTTGGGTCATCTGAAGGCTGGGTTTGGGGAGGATTTGCTTCCAAGCTCACTCACTCGGCTATTGGCAAGGCCTTAGTTCCTCTTCACTGGGCTGCTTGACACGGCAGCTAGCTTTCCCCCAGAACAAGTGGTCTAAGAGAGCAAGAGATCCCAGGACTCAAGCTACACTCTTGTCTAATCTAATCTTGGAAGTGACATAATTCCGCCATATTCTGTTTGTCACACAGACCAATGTTAGTACAAAGTGGGAAGAGGGTATAAATACCAGGAGGTATAAATATTGGAGTCGTCTTGAATGCTGGTTGCCGCTGATGGCTATTTTATTTTTGAAAAGTTTGTATTTATTATTAATATTATTGTTACTGTTACTATTATTTTTCGTAATCGCTACACCCCGTGTGGGGCTCGAACTCATGATGCTGAAATCAAGATTCACATGCTCTTCTGACTGAGCCAGCCAGATGCCCCCAATGATTTAAACATTTGCTTAATGATCCACTCTTGGTGGATACCTGTCTCAGAAATATGGGCATTTTACTAATAAATACTGGCAGGACAAATGCCCCGTACCACTAAGATCTTGTCAGTGGGCGGGAAGTCAGGCCCAGGTCTAATTACTGCTGGCTTCCTTTACGGGGACAGTTCTGTGAGAAAGACCATCTTGAAGCCGTTATTATTAATTATTGAATATTTAATAAGTCTCTTGCAGCTGTAAGAAGCATCAAAATGACATCACTCCCAAGGGCCTGATTTATAGTAAGCCACTTTTCCTTAGAGGTTAAGTAATGTAATTTCTATCCCTGACTGGAAGTAACATTTTCCTTGAATCTTGGCATGCACGTGTGTTCTAGCGACTGTGGAGAAATTTCGGTAGAGAGACGCTAGCATTCAACCGAGGTGAGTCAGGACCAGTGGAAGGAAGCCTTCCCTTTGGCCTCTTTCTCTTGCGCCGGGAGCAAGGGGGTCATTGGAGGACAGGTAGGAAAGCCGAGTGCTCTGATCTGTCTTTAAAAAGAAAGCTGTGTTCTTGCCTTTTTGGACAATGGAGTTGTGACCCTGGATGCCTGGTTCAGAGTCCGTTC
Source organism: Potos flavus (assembly GCA_028534135.1). Classification (NCBI taxonomy): domain Eukaryota; kingdom Metazoa; phylum Chordata; class Mammalia; order Carnivora; family Procyonidae; genus Potos; species Potos flavus. The sequence continues at coordinate 17,781,148 of CM052892.1, read as the reverse complement.
TAGGCTTGGAGAACGAGGGTTTGACTGGCTGCTCATGGCACAGGGTGGTTGTATTATGCAGAAGGGAATTGCTTTCTATGGACCCAGGGTGTTGTCAAGAATGGGGAAGCCTCGTGTGTTGGTCCAGCAGACACCTCTGAGTGGCATCTGGGATGCTTGCTGGAGAAGGAAACAACCACCAAGTATGATGGCTCTTTCATCCACTAACTTCTAAAATCATTCAGACCCTGGAGTTATGAGAGAATCCTTCCTGTCTTCCAAGGGTTGCTAGGACTAATTCTTTTCAAGCCTCACCAGGCCTTCTATCACTACATCCTTCATCTCCACCTAAAATGTAAATAAACCACTTGGCCTGACTCTTGTCTTACTTTCATCTGCAAACCGCTCTGGGCTGCTTCTCCCCTGGCTCAGCCTCCAAGCTTCTGTGTGCCTCCCAACACTCATACACTGAGCCCATTCCTGTGTGCCTCCCAACGCTCATACACCGAGCGCACTCTAGCCCCAGCTGTGGTTAACACCCCTTCCCACATCCTCAACCTCTTCACTCAAGACTGCTTCCTGTCTTCTTCGGTGACGGCTTCTCCCCAAGTCTTCAGAGTGGAGGTGTCTTTAACTCCCTAATATCAGGATTGGGAGATGGGGGTCGGCGTCCCCTTCCCCCCACTGCCCTTTACAAACCAAGCTCTTCTCCCCGGAGGCCCATGTCATTTTATTGGTTCAGTCACATATTTGAGGGCCTGCCAGGAGACAGGTGCTGTTCCAGGAACTTGAGCAGAGTCAGCCGGTTGAAGACCCCTGCCCTCACTGGGCACTTCTCAATGAGTACATCCTATGTTATGTAATAAATGGTATGGGAGGGAGAAGTAGGTCGGGGAGGGGGTTCAGGATCACTGGCTGTGGGAGGAGGATTTGGATAGGGCTTCCTGAGAGCTGGAGATTTTAGAGGCGTGGAGGAGGTGAGGGAGGGAGTTAGCGAGTGGATGTCTGGAGGAGTGTCCAGCTGGAGGCTCGCAGGCATCTGCCTGGTGTGTTATGGAATGGCCCAGAGGCCCCCGTGGCTGGGGCAGAATGGACAATGGAGAGTTGTTGACGTACAGCAGAGAGGGGAGGGTTCAGATCATGGAGGACCTCAGAGACCACCCTGAGAATGTTGGCCTTTGCTTTGAGCACCACATTCAGGGTCTTGAGCAGAAGGAGGGCATGATTTGACTTACGTGTTGAAAAGGGTCACATAGGCTGTTGAATTGAGAATCCTTTATTTGGCTATTCCACTGAAATTCGTTTCCTTTTAGTTAAAAGGACATAAACCAAATGCAAACTGGCAAAGAGAAAAAATCTACTGGCTTAATGTTTTTGAAAAGCCCCAGGTAATTTGGCCTCAGGAGTGGCTGGAACTAGGTATTCAAATGATATCGGAAATCTGTCACCCTCCCGTCTCTTAGCTCTGCTTTCTTCTGTATTAGTTTTATTCTCAAACTAGGGAAGGGATATGTTCTATAGATAAGCCTCTTCAGCAGAAAGAGTACCTCTTTCCTGATAGCCCCAGCCAAAGCCCTGGGCTGGTGTCTCATGAGCCTCAATTGGGTCAGGCACCGACACCAAGCCTTGTTAACTCTGATTGCCCAGACCTGTAGCCGGTCCTTATCTTTGGAGCATGGAGAAAGGAAATGTTTTGTAGGTCCGTGCGTTTGAATTGTGAAATGTACATATAAAGTACATAAAATGTTTAAAGAATAAAATGTATCTCTACAGTTTAAGAACAATAAATACTCATGTGCCTCCTATCCCCCAGCTTCCAAGAATATTGTCAGTATCTTAGAAGCCCCATGTGAGCCGGGGGAGGATGGAGGTGGTTTCCAAAGCAGAATCAGGACGCTGCTAATAGAAGGAGGAATGAACAAATGGGGGACAAGCAGAAACAAGCCTCCATTTTACAGGACTTCCATGACTTTTTCGTTCCCTATCATTTCTAACTCATTAAAATCTCTAGAGCTCGGGGAGCCTGGGTGGCTCAGTCGGTTAAGCCTCTGTCTTCGGCTCAGGTCATGATCCCAGGGTCCTGGGACCGAGCCCCGCATCGGGCTCCTTGCTCGGTGGGGAGCCTGCTTCTCCTCCGCCTCTCTCTCTCTGTCAAATAAATAAATAAAAATTTAAAAAAAAATCCCTAGACCTCAACTCACTGTCTTCTCAAGTCATACCTTCCCCTCAAGAGACCCTGTTCAAACCTTCAAAACTATCAGCTTCTTAACTTTATCTCCACACACCTTGACCTCTTTTTTCAGTCCGGCTGCCCTCTCCCGGCCACACCCTTGTGTTCAAATACCCGGAATGGCTTGGGCTTTGAGTCAGGGCCCCGAGATACCATCTTCTCTTGCCTTCCCCGCTTGCAGTCAGCGAGTACGGAGGGCACCTGTTCGCGGCCTGCTCCTGTTCACCTCCCGCCTTCACAGTGCGTGGCTGCTCTCATCAGCTCCTCTTGCCGCGTCCCGTGCCCTTGCTCTCCTTCCTTCACACCCAGCCTGGATCGTTCCGTGGGTTCGGGTCTTTTGCCTGCCCCTGGGCTGCGAATACACCTTGGGAATCGCTGCCGGGGTCAGTTCTCGGGAACCAACCCCAGCGGGGGCCTCAGCGGCGCCGTTCTTGCCACAGGGGCTCCCGCTGGGCACCGGGGCTGAGCCGAAGCTTCTCTGCGTCGCTAACCCCGTGGGCCCCTCTCCTCTGCCCTCCTGCTCTGCTGATGAGAAGACAGAAGAGCTTCTCGGCCTCCCTGGGACCGTGTGGGCCGCCTGTCTGGCCTCTCGGAGACCTTTGCTCTGTCCATCACCCTCCTTCATTCCTGTGTCCTCACACTCCCTCTCGCCTGGCTCATTCCGTCAATATTTAAACACGCTCAGGTCACCCCTCACTCGTAAAACAAACGAGGAGTAAAGAAAACTCTGCTGTGGGGCTTTCTTCTTCCCCGTCTCATGATCTCTTTTGTGACCACTCTTCACAGCGGAACTTTCCGAAGGCCTGGTCTGCCCTTCTTGTCCTTGCCAGCGCCTCAGCCCACTGCTGTCTGGTTTCTGACTTTGCTCGTGACTTCCTTCTTGCAAAATCCAGTAGCCACTTCACCATCCTCGTCTATCCTGATCTTCCCTTCCTCCAGCCCCTGTTTCTGTCAAGTACTCTCCTTCTGGAAACACTCTCCGCTTGGCACGCCGGAGCCTGGCGGGCCGTGTTTGCATCCCAGTGCTGCCTAACACAGGCTTTATGACAGCAAGTTATTTAACCCCTGAGCCTCAGTTTCCTCATCTGTAAAGAGGAGACCACAGAAGCAGCTCTTGCACAGGGCTGATGTGAGGATCTGGGGGGTTCGTACTCAGAGTAGCGCCTGATACATAGGGAGCCTTTAATAAATGTGAGGTGGTGACGGCGGTTATGCCTAGGGGTTGTACTCTCCGTATCTTCTTTCGCATTTCTGCCTGTTCTTTGTCCGCGTCTGTACCAATTGTGGTCCCATCAGGATGAAAAACCTCTGTAGGTATTTCAAACTGAAAGGCTGTAATACAGGGAGTTCGTTACATAGGAGATGGAAGATGAGAGAAGTCAAGCAGATGCTGAGATTAGAGAGCATTAGCAGCGAAACTGCCGTCACCCTCAAGGCCCGGAGGGTCAATGGAAGGAGGTGATGTTAAAATCCAGGAGTTTCTGTGGGAACTAGAAGCATGGCAGGGAGGCTCAGCAAGGGTGGGGTCCCCTGAGGAGGGGAGGCCCGGAGAGGAAGCAGCTGCGGCCGGGGATGCTCTCTGAACCCGAGCAAGAGGCTCTGGGCAGGGGGAGAAGCTCCCTGGCTTCTCTTCTCATCCTGTCTTCTGGTTTTTCGTCAGTATCTTCCATTGGCCAAAATAGCTTCCTTGGTGGACATGTGACTCTAGGAGAGCCTAACAGTGTTTGTTAGATTGGCTCAGATGGGTGCTGGGGGAAAGGGTATCTCTTTCTGTTAGATTGTGAACCTTTGTTTGCTGCGATGTGGAGAGGGGCTTACGAAGAGGAGAGCTGGGAGAGGAAGAGGGGACAGGCCCTGAGGATCACTGGAATCCTGGGCCCACCTGTGGCCGCGATGCGGGAAGCCAGCACTGGTGCTTGGTTATGGGAGCTCGTGAATTCCCTTTTACTGACACTCTTTTCGGTTGGGTTTGTCATTTGACACTTAAAAAAAAAATCGATAGATACATTGATCTTAAAATGTGAAGTAAGAATTGAGTTTTACTTTGGGACTGTGGAGGAGGGGTGCTTCGTTCCTGTCGGTCAGCCCCGCTGTCGGGGTGTATGTCTGCACCTAGCTGAGGCGGCGGCGGTGGTGCTTTCACCCGCTCCTTGGAGTCCGAGGAGCCTTTGGGGTGCGAGGCGGGGGAGGGAAAGCATCACGGGCTGAGGGAGAAGCCTGGGCACAGCTCCCGAGGTGGGAAAGACCTGTGCCCGCCAGAGGCGAGTCATGTGTTGGGATGGGGTTTGAGGGTCTGGAGGTGGGGATTAGTGAGGAGTCGGCGGACCCGGGACTGCTCTGAACGCGGGGATGGCCGAGGCGGGCTCTCGTTCTTGAGGCAGGAGTCAGCCCTCGGGGGTTTTGGAGCAGCGGACTCAGGGCCTGGGCCGGGAGAGGCTGGCGGTGAGAGGCAGGGGGCAGGTGTTGGCCTGCAGGAAGAAAGACGAGAGGTGCAAAGGCGCCTCGCTTTGGGCGAGCGGGGGTGCCTGGCGCCCTCACGGGGCGGGAAGCAAGTGTGAGCACAAGACCGCTAGGGCGCAGTTTGAGGTCAGGAGTCAGGACGGAGGTGGTCTGAGCCCCACCTCTGGAAGCCTCCTCAGGGTTCAGGGCTTAGCCCGGACGCTGCTTCCAGGAAGCTCTGCCTCGGCGCGGACGCCCAAGCCCGCGGTTCCAGCCGGAGGCGGTTGCGCAGTCGCCGTCGCTGAGGGGCGCACTGGCAGGCACGCGGGAGGCGGGTGCGGCGCTGCGGGCGCGGGGAGGGTGGCGGCGGGGCAAGAACAGGGTTGAGGGAAGACATTTGGCGTCGGGCGGACTTGAGGCCTAGTAGAGGTTCCAGGGACGAAGACAGCTGTTTTGTGCGAAAGCACAGAACAGCTTGGCAAAGGCGCACCGATTCGCGGGTGAGGGACGGGGTTTGTGCATCAGGTGTCGGGTTAGTGGTTTTCGCGTCCGCTCGCCCCGCGGAATTCCTCCCTTCGGCCGCCACGGCAGCGGTCGGGACGCCGTTCTCCGTGTGTGCGGCCGCGGCAGAGTGTGCGGCCCAGGGCGGCAGGGTGTGCGGGCAGGCCTTTCAGGACTCCTGCGTGAGCCAAGGCCCACGGGCGACGAAAACACACCGCGTGTCTGGGGAGCAGAGTGCAGGCGCTTGAAAAAACCTTTACGTCTCAAGCATGTGCTTGTAGGCCTGGCTCTGTTAGATGCTGAGGACATTGAGGAGGATTAAAATAAAAAGGAACCGCCCTCTAGAGGTCCTTGGTCTAGTGGCGAAGAGGTGGTTACAGTAGACTGTGAAAAATCTGAGCTGTATATACTGGCTCTGAGGCCTTGGGCAAGTTTCTTCACCTCAGTGTCCCCCCCATCTAAATTCGGGGTTATTTTCGCGGGCGTGTTCCGAAGATGGAATGCACGTTTGGAATAGTGTCTGGCATACGGTAAACACTGTGAGAACGCTGGGTGTTTGTATCGCCGTAGAAGCGCATCCCGAGAAAGAGTTTAACCACTAGGAGTGTATCGGAGAGGCGAAGGAGAGCGAGGCAGGGAAGGGAAGGCACCAGAAGAAGGTAAGTTACCAAACCAGTTTGCACCCCTCGGAGCCTGTACAGAACACACACCTCGGTTGTCCACACCGGCTGGGGGCTTCAAACGGCAGCCTTATCGGCCATTGGTTCGTGCTCCACGGATGGTGTGTTTGGGCTTTGAACCCCCAAGCATTTTCCAGCCTGCCCGGTGGACGGGCAAAGTAGGGGAAGCAGTCAGGCCAAGAAGTGTGGGTGCTGGCAGTTGGAAGTCAGGCCAGTGGGCCCTGAGCTGGCCAGGGCGAGGGGACACGGGTGGGGCGCCGGCCTTGTCCACCACAGTTATTATGAGAGTGAAGTACAGGGATAGAAGTAGGGAGTGCCCGTGCTCAGGAGAAGGGTGGCTTTCCCCAAGGAAATGATGTTGGAGGTGGAGAATGGAGAAGTAGACGTTTTACAGAGCAAGGAAAAGTAACGGGAGCAGAAAAACCAGCATGTGCCGAAGCTGGGCAATGTGTGGTTGCAGGACTGGCCCAGGGGAGGGCGGCTGAGTCGTGGGGCTAGAGAGGGAGGTAGTGGGCAGATGGCGGTCTGGATTGGCAGACGGTGAGGGCTCTGTCCCACGTGATTGGGAGGCCAGTAGGATTTTAAGCAGGGAAGGTGAAGGGCCATACTTGTTAGGTCAGTGCGACTGAGCCCCTAGCTGGGATAGGGTGGGTGGAATCAAGAGGCCGAGAGTCCAGGGAGAAGACTGTTGGAGCAGAAGGTTGGGGGGTAGTTTTAGGGGAGTTTTGACTTACTGACTTCAGGGAGTATATTGCTCTAGAGTTTTGTTTGCAAATGATAGAAACCAGGCTCTCACTAACTTAAGCAAAAAAGGCGAGCCCATCAACAGGCTCACTTTAGCCCCAGGAGTGAGCTGGAAGCAGGGGTCTGAATGTTCCTGAGGGTCAATTTGACGCTCCAGAGCAGTTTTAGCCGTGAGGGAGGGGACTGGGGCAACTGGCAGGTCCCAGCCCTCTCATTTTACAGCCGTGCCTCCAGAGAGGGAGTAAATCTCTTATACAGGGAGGAATCTCGGGGAGACGTGGCTCGGGTCCTATACCCCGCCTGAGACCAATCAACTGGGCCCAGAGGTTCAACCATGGCTTGGTGGGGTGGGGGGAGTCTGAAAGAGTAAGTCAACCCTCCTTCCCGCTGCAGGGTTCCGGAGCAGCTCTGAGGTGCGTGTGCTAGGCAAACAGGAAGAGATTACTTACAAGGGAGACTCTTGGGTCACAGGTTTTAGTGACTGGCTGAATCATCATGGCAAGAATAAAACAAATTTTGGGAGAAACAGGTAAAAAATTAAACTATAGATTTTTTAAGGCTTTTAATTTTTTATTTAATTTTTATTTTTTTTAAAATTATTTATTTACTTTAGAAAGAGAGAATGCAGGCAGAGGGAAGGGCAGAAGGAGAGAGAGAATCTCAAACAGAACCCCCCCCCCGCCCCCCAATGAGCGTGGAGCTGATTCAGGGCTCCATCTCAACGACCCTGAGATCACAACCTGGGCCAAAATCAAGAGTCAAATGCTTAGCCAACTGCGCCACCTGGGTGCCTCAGGCGTAGTTGCCTTTTAAAAGAAAAATTGAGATATAAATCACATACCATAAAATCCACTTTTAAAAAACATATAGTATGGTGGTTTTAGTTTATTCACAAGGTTGTGCAACCCTCACCAGTTTCTAGTTCCAGAATGTTCATCACCCCAAAGATAACTCATCATACCCATTAGCAGACGCTCCCTTTTTCCTCCCCTCCCAACACCTGGTAACCACCATTCTATTTTCTGTCTTTATAAATATGATACCTCTCCTTTAGATACCTTATAAAAATAGAATCATATAGTATTTGTCTCTTTGTAACTGTCTTATTTCCTTAGAATAATGACCTTAAGTTTCATCCATGTTGTAGCATAAAGACTGGGTAATATTCCATTGTATGGATAGATCATCTTTATCCATTCATCTTCTGGTGGACATTTAATTTGCTTCTACCTTTTAGTTGTTATATATAATGCTTCAGTGGACATGGATGTACAAAATATCTCTTTGTGGTCTTGTTTTAATTTGTTGTTGTTGTTTTTCTTTTGAAATATAAACCCAGAAGTGGGATTGCTAGATCATGTGGTAATTCTGTTTTTAATTTTTAAGGTACTTTCCTACTGTTTTCCATAGTGAAGGTACCATTTTATAATCCCACCAAAAGTACACGAGGGTTCTAAGTTCTCCACGTTCTCACCAATACTTGATATTTTCTATTCTTTTTTTTAAAAGCTTTTTATTTTTTAATTTTAATTTTATTTTAGTTTAATCTTTTTTAGAGAGGGAGAGTGACAGGATAGGGAGGCAGAGAGAAAGAGAGAATCTTAAGCAGGCTCCATGCCCAGTATGGAACCCGAGGTGGGTCTTGATCTCCTAACCCTGAGATCATGACCTGAGCTGAAATTAAGAGTTGGACACTTAACCAACTGGGCCACCCAGGCACCAGCTCTTTTCTATTCTTTCGACAAAAGTGGCCATCCTAGTGGATATGAGGTTTGATTTGTATTTCTCTGATGATTGGTGCTGTTGAGTGTCTTTTCCTACACTTTCTGGCCGTTCGCATATCTTTTTTTCAGAGATGTCTATTCAAGTCCTTTGCTAATTTTTATATCAGATTATTTGATTTTTTGTTGCTGAGTTGTAGGAGTTATTTTTATATTCTGAATATTAACCCTGATCAGATATACGATTTGTAGGTGTTGTCTCCCATTCCATGGGTTGCCTTTATGTCTTTTGCAGAATTTTTTAAAGTTTGCAAGAGTTCCATTTGTCCGTTTTTGCTTTTGTTGCCTGTGTTTTTAGTGTCATATCTGCGAAATCATTGCTAAGTCCAATGTCTTGAAAATGTTCTCCTATGTTTCTTCTAGGAGTTTTATAGTTTGGGGTCTTAGGTTTGGGTCTTTAATCCATTTTGAGTGTGTTTTTTTTTTTTTAAGATTTTATTTATTTATTTGTCAGAGAGAGGGGGAGAAAGAGAGAGCACAGCAGGGGGAGCGGCAGGCAGAGGGAGAACGCGGGACTCCAGCCCAGGACCCTGGGATCATGACCTGAGCCGAAGGCAAACGCCTAACCAACTGAGCCATCCAGGTGTCCCGTGAGTTCATTTTTGTATATGGTGTAAGATGAGGCTTCCACTTCATCCTTTTGCATGTGGATTTCTAGTTTTCTCAGCACACCATTTGTTGAAAAGACCGTCCTTTCCCCGTTGAGGATGTATATACTTTTAAAGCTAATTTCTTACTAAAATCAATAAATTATATTAATACTTGAAGGGCTAAGGTGAATTTATTCTGCAAATGTTTGAGTGACTTCTCTGTTCTATGCGCTGTGTAAGGCATGCTTCCTGGGAATCAAGATACCTAGGGGCGCCTGGGTGGCTCAGTGGGTTAAGCCTCTGCCTTCGGCTCAGGTCATGATCTCAGGGTCCTGGGATCGAGCCCCGCATCGGGCTCTCTGCTCAGCGGGGAGCCTGCTTCCCCCTCTCTCTCTGCCTGCCTCTCTGCCTACTGTGATCTCTCTCTCTCTGTGTCAAACAAATAAATAAAATCTTAAAAAAAATTTTTTTTTGTTTAAAAAAAAAAAAAGAGATACCTAAATTCTGGAAATGACTTTAGCCTGGGATGGGTCCGTAATTAGAATAGACATGCTTGTAGAATAACTGTTTTATTGCAAAAACGGAAGCCTAGACCTTCTTTAGGGCTATTTAATGAGGGCAGAGGTGTGTTCTAAGGAACTGGGCTTGTTGTCATCCTGCTGGCATCAGCGTTTATGCTGCAAAAAGTGCAATATAGCAGCTTTTCTCTGCGCTGTCCGGTCGAACAAATCTTGTTTATTTCATGACTTGCATCAGCAATTGTGGACTTGGACTTTTTGTTCATTTTTCTCAAAGGTTTATACAGGCCTACTGTGTGCCATACCTTGAGGATACATAGATGGACAAGATGACCTTACGTTTAGGCAGTCAAGGCCGAGGAAAGGAGGCAGAGGAGGTACGAGGGAAGGATTGCAATTGAAGGTGGTGATAGTGGTTACACAGAATGCCATGCGGGTAGTCAGAGTGATTTCTTTTGAGTTCAAGAAATTCTAGAGTAAAGCATGTTTCAAGGAGGCATCGAGTCACCTGTTATGGGTTTTTTCCTTGATATTAATGGTCAATGTTGGGATTTCAGTGAGAATTTGAATAAGTGTTTTCTGGTCTGATAATAATGGGAAATTCATTACTATCTTTCAGCCCTTAGGTTTTATTATGCCTATGTTAATCCAGTGAATGTTCTTTAGCAGTGTATCCAAGATTGACTATGTAATTTGTGGGACCCAGTGCAAAATTGAAATGCTTGTCCCCTTGTTAAGACTTTATTAAGAATTTCAAGTTGGTGACAGCAGAGCATTCAGCCCAGTGTGGAACCCTTCTGAGCAGAGGATCCTGTGTGAGCGCACATTGCACACCCACAGAGCTGGCCCCAAGTATACCCTTTGGAGATACTGGCGGCCAGGTCCTGTTAAAATCACCTCCTGTCCGTTTTGGCGTTCTAGGTCAGGACCGTTGGATTCCTTGGGTGAGCTTGTAATGAGTTCTGCTTCCTAGGGCTTGCTTCTCCGGTCTGGGTTGACCGTGGCACTTGCTACTCCATCACCTGTCAACATTCTAACATTTCCTGTTTCTAGGAGAATTTAACGTAATCTCCCCTCCTGCCCAGCTTTTCGCGCTTTATGTGTGCTTTGGACCGCTTTTCATTTCCCTAACTGTTGCTTCTACTTTCTTTCTCCTTTTGTTCGGGTCTCTCCCCCGCAGAGGGTGCCCAGCATATATGCTTCCCCAGTTATCCTTGCCTTTGCCCAGAGATCATGGCAGGGGGTGCGCACAGTCACCGCTGACATCTACAGAGTGCCAACTGGTTGGGAGCCTTGCTGGTCATCTCTGTGCACTCCCCTATGGTGTAGTTACTGTCTTGTTCCCCTTTGACAGCTGGGGAGACGTAGGCTCTGGAAGCAGTAACTTGGTCCAAGTTGCAGAGCTAGAGGAGAGTGGGGCAGGGATTTGAACTCGTGTCTCTCTGACTTGAGAGCCCACTCTTCCTCGCCACCACCACTGCTCGAGAACTGGCTTCCTTCCCCAAGCCCCCTCCCTGATCTCTGAGCACTTTCGCACCTTAGTCACCGAACCTCGTGTTTCCACTACAAAGCGCGTCTGCACACATTGGAGAAATGAAGGCAATCTCTCCTGTGTCTTAGCTCAGGTCTCTTCTCTCGGTCCACTTTCTAGCTTTTTTCAGCCTTTGTCCTCACCACACCAGTCTCCCTCGTCAGGAAGTTTCCCAAGGCTTGCTGGCTCCTGCCCGCTCGCTCTCCCCAGCCCCGCCAGGCTCCTCGGAGGACTGGTCTTTGTGCAAGGCCTCCATCTGCCTCGCCATCTGCCTGCTCTCGCCTTGGCATCAGCGTCCACGGTCCAGCTCTGCCCCTACTCCTCACCACTGCAGAGACCCGCAACGGCTCTTGTGCTGTGGAGCCCAGGCCTTTAGAACTGCAGAGACCTGGAAGGACATCCACCCCAAGACCCTCTTGTTTTCACTTGCAACTGGGGCCCTGCGAGAGAAGCGATTTGTCAGACCCAGGTCACCCAGCTAGCTCCTGGCGGAACTGAGCCTAGGACCCAAGTTTCCAGACTGCTTGGTCCAGTGCCCATTTTCTGTGACTTGTGATGTTAACCAGCCTCCCCTTGATTTTCTTCACTCTCTCTCTTTTTTTTTTTTTATTCTCAGGGTCTCATTCCTTTCACTGCTGTATTTCCCTAGCCCAGTGCCTGGCATGTAGCAGAGGCTTAATAAATACGTGCTGAATGAACGGATTCTGTCCTCTCTGGGTCCTCCCCTGGTCTCCCCCTGCCTCTCTGGACCCACCTCTTTTTCCTTCCGGCTCTAACTGTGGGTCCACCCAGCCACAGCCCCTGCCCTTTGCTAGTTCCTTACACACCATCCCCGGACGGACTCACGACTGCCCCAGGGTGTAGGATTCCCAAACCTTCAGGGTCTGGCTTCAAATGCATCTTCCCAAGTGTTCCTCTGATACTTGTTTTTAGCACCCTTAAGATCACTCTATGGCGAGAGTATTCAAAATCATACCTTTCTTGGCCTCTCCTCCTAAGTATCTTATTCCTGCAGGCAACATCACTGTTTACCCTCTTTTCATTTCCATTGTCCTTGTCCTAATGAAGGTGTCTGATGATCTGTCTTGTTTCCCTGCTTTCACTCAGTCTACTCTTCTCTGACCACTGTAGCCAGAGTTCCCCTTCCTGAAAACACTGCCCTGTATGTTTCTGTGTGTCATTCCCTTCTCCAGAGACCTGCAGCAACCTCCCATTTCCTACTCAGTGATGGTGCAGGCTCATGCCTTCTGTGTTCAGGTGACTGTTGACCTCTCTGGTCCTCTCCTAGAGAGTTAGTTCTACCCTGGCCAAATGATTTTACTCATGAGGTGCCTGGCATGTCGTGTGAGTTTTTGCTTGCCTACCTTTTATGTGTTTGTGTTACCAGCTGCCTCCCAACTACGGCTGTGGAACCTTGTTGCTCAGACTGTGTTCCGTGGACCAGTGGCATTGACATTGCCTGGGAGCTCTTTGGGAATGTAGAGTCTCAGGCCGAATTCCAGACCTACTAAATCAGAATCTGCATTTTGACATTATCCCTAACTTATTTGCGTGCACATTAAAAATTGAGAAGCACCGTCTTTGAACAAGACTATCAGGCTTGACTAAGTGTTCACATCGTTGGAGGACTTCTTAGATGATACCGATGCCTGTGCCCCACCTCAAGAAATTTGGATCGAATGAATCTAGGATGGCCCAGAGACTAGTGTTTTTAAAAAAGGTTTTTGTAGGGGCGCCTGGGTGGCTCAGTGGGTTAAAGCCTCTGCCTTTGGCTCAGGTCATGATCTCAGGGTCCTGGGATTGAGCCCCACATCGGGCTCTCTGCTCAGTGGGGAGCCTGCTTCCCCCTCTCTCTCTGCCTGCCTCTCTACCTACTTGTGATCTCTCTCTCTGTCAAATAAATAAATAATCTTTAAAAAAGGTTTTTGTAGATCTTTCTGATGTGCAGCCACGGTTGAGATCAGTTGCCTTAGAAGAATTCTCGGATTCACCTGGTGGGAGTTTGCCATCACACACGTATATCTCCTTACAATATGCTGTAAGCTCCTCAAGAGCAGGGACTCTATCTGATTTGCTTATTGCTGTGATTTCAGGGCATGAACAAAGCCTAGAATGGGGTAGGTACTCAGATATTTGTTGACTCAGTAAATGGACATGTGCTAAATGATGTGTATATAAGAGTATTTGCTGCAATATTATTTCTAATAGCAATAGATAAGAAAGAGTCCAAATATTCATCAGTAGGGAGCTAGTTGTAAACTGTGGTCATTTACAAAATGCAGTGTTAAAGGGAATAGGCAGCCTTATATACACAGATATGCCACAATGGCAGGATATTTTAGGTAAAAAAAAAAAAAAAAGGAAGAAAAGGTACATACGAACTGTGTGCAGTCTGTCTTTTTTGTGTTTTTAAGAGTGTAGGCGGAAATGTGTACACTAGCCTTGGAAGGATGCAACCTTACCTCTCAGAGGTCTTCTGCCCCTGGAGGTTATTTGACCAATTCGAAAGAACCCTCCTATTCTCTTCCTAATTTGGTTAATAATAGTTGATACTGATTAAAAAGGAAAAATGTGACTAACCAGCCCCTGACTAACCCTGATCGTATTTCAAACAAACATAAAAACAGAGGCTCTAAAAAAGAGGCTCTCGCTCACAGTTCTGTTGAGTAGACGTGTATGTTGTCCCTGCTTGAAAACGGAGTCATAACTGCTCAAAACCTGAAAGGGAGCAGGCTAAGCTGGTAACTGAGGGGATAAAAGAGATAATGCTCTTCTGGTAGTTTTAATCTGTTCTGATCAAATACAGATGGATGTTGGCTCAGAGTGAACTTTACCTGTTTTTCCATCAGTTTTTTGAACTATTTTTTTTTTCCTGGGTTAATAAGCGAGTCTTTTCTTTCCTGGGTCCAAGTCTACCGTTGTTTCACTGGTTGTCCAGACTTCTGGGACTCCCATTTCATGCTCCCACCTCTGTCTTTCCTGGCAAACGGGCTGCCCTGGACATCGCCTGTCTTGTGAAAGAGGAGGGGGTGTTTTCAGTCTGGTGACGTTAGCTCTTTTCCTTCCCGGTTCCCCTGATCGCAGTCTTTATCCTGGTGAATGGCTACCTGGCCTTCACGGCAGCTTCTCAGAGGGAGGGGCGGCCAACTTCCTAACAAGTGGAAATGGAAAAAGTGGGACTGGGAGGTGGTTATGGTAGTGATGAGACTGACACCTCTTGAGAAGATGATGTGATAGAGTTGACTTGATTCTCCTGGTGTAACAGATTCTCTTGGGGAGGCTTGACACATTATTTTCGCTCTCTGTGAAACTTTCTGAGCAACCTGGAAAGTATCTCATATAGTATGATAGACTAGACTGTGTAGACTTTTAGAAAGAATGAGAGCCAACTTTGGGGCTAATATGCATATCTGCAGATTTCTAAGCATGTCTCAAGTGCCATGGTTTGAGCAAAATGGTCACATCTCCACTTTCAGCTGCTTCTGAAGAACAAGGTAACCACTGTTTTTTGTTGTTAATTGTTTTTTTGTTTTGTTTTGTTTCTCTGAAATCATTCTTATTCTCTTGGACTTTGCCGTGTCCATTGCCGAATGTGAATGGAAAGGGCCACATTTACTAAAGACGTATTAGGGTGTTCCAAGATTATAAATTGTAGAAGCAATGTTTACATTTTACAAACATCAGTTTTTGGTGTCATATATATGAATATGTTTTCAAGTTTTGACCTTGGTGTGTTTGTTACTTAATTTAAAACAAAAACACAGTATTGTCCATTTTAAACTTCCTTTGTGGTTAAATTATGATGAGGCTGATAGAAAAGTCTTGCTGCTGATTTATACAGGAATCGAGGCAACATCTCTCTACAGGTTTATGAGTTTGCAGTAAATGGGTAAAGAGGATCTGTTAATCCTGAGAAACAGTGTTATCGGCAGCTGAGTGAATAAAGTTTATTTTCTACCTCTCCTTCCAAAGCAAGGAGGTACACCATGTAAAGAAGTTTAGAATTTACACTGGCGAGATTAATGTAGGTTCACAGCAGGTGCAGCCGAATAGAAAGAATGGAGCCTCTGGAGTCCGTCAAGGGAGTCCTGAGAGTCACTTACTGCTGGCAACTCACCTGCCTGCCCCAAACCTCTGTTATCCTATCAATAAATGGGAATAATAACAGTACCAACCTCATAAGGTTGTTCTGATAACTTAATGAGATTATGCATAGTAGGCCTCAAAAACTATTCTCATAGCTGATTTTTATAACTGAGACGGGCAACATGTTTTAAATGACTACAAAGAATATTCTTTGCCTATTTTTGATAGATACTGACAGTAAGGCGCACCTTGTGGTATAAATACCCAGAAAATAAAAGATGAAAGAGAGGAAAAATGCTAGTTTCTAGAACAGCATTGTAGGTTGTAGGTTGTAGGGATTTTTATAAAACAACAGAAAAAAGGAAGAGAAAATTGACCCAGTTCTTCAGAAGAGTACATAAATTGTGGTAAAGAAAATCTCAAATCCTCTCTAGGATTATTTTCTATAAGTATGACTTCAAGGCCAAACTGTAGAAACCTTTAACAAATAACCCACAATACATATTCACGATGTTATATTTGCATTACCATTGATCCGATTATTACCATGAACTGATTATGGCAGACATTTTCATTTCATCTTTTTATTTGATTTCCATTTCGTTTGACCTAAGTGAATTTCTCTTGGCTCATTCAACATGAAGCAAAAGAGGAATCTTTTTGATATGTGAGCTATATACCTTGAGAAGAAAGGTTTATTTCAGCTGAATTCCCTCCCAGAGGAAATAGATGAGAGGAACTAAACTTAATCAGGAAGTTCATATTCCATTCACTTATTCATCAAATATTTATCTAGTGCCTGGCACCGTTCTAGGTGCTTGTAGCCAAATCCTCTTCGGACAGTCTAATGTGCTTCAGGGCTTTCCAGGCTCCTGTTTCTCTTCTTCTATCCCAAGCTTAAAAGATAAAGGTCTAAAATAAAAATTATTGCTATTATCTTATAGCTTATTGCCAGTACGTAGGAAAGCTGTTGATTTTTGTAATTTTATCTTGCATCTAGCCACCTTACTGAATTCCTAACACATTTCAAATTATTTTTCAGTTCATTGTCTACTTAGAAAAAAGCAAGGGATTAATGTATTTAGCAATTCAGTGTTTCCTTTCAAAAAAAGATTTTTTTTTCCATTTTATTGTATTGGTCAGGACCAATGGATATTCTTAAATAGTGAGGACATGCTTATGTTGTTACTTGTTGGAGGAATGTATTGAGTATTTTCTCACTAGATGTAATGTTTGCTGTTGGTTTCTTTTTTTTTTTTTTTTAAAGATTTTATTTATTTATTTGTCAGAGAGGGAGTGAGAGAGAGATCACAAGTAGGCAGA